>JAAXNY010000008.1:0-606378 GCA_013420905.1 Collybia mongolica
CCACATTCTACAAGACCCCCTTAATGTGACATCGTATGGTTGGTTCTGAAAACATGAACGACGCCTCTGACCGCATTCGCAGCCTGCATAATTCCGGTGCTTTCTCCAACCGGAATTCCGCGCATGTGACACGCGCTTTCACCTGGATGGATGATTGCCACCACGATTCCTCCTTACGGACCATGTGAGGATGTCGAAAGGGGGGTTTTTACACGATCTCAATGACAAAGTATGCACTGCCTCCCTATTTTTGATTCTGTTACAATTCCCCATGATAGCTTATCTTCAAGCCACCGGATCCTGCCATCGCCTCAAACGCTTCCTGGATCTTAGCTGCGTTCGGGGGCGTGATGCCGAATGAGATTTGACCGGATATATACTACTCCTTTGAGGGCTCTATCGTCGTTATAGTACGGGAGTCATCCAAACAAACAAGGCTTAGGATATAACTGACGGCCGAAGTGATTGCGCCACAGCTATGGTTAAGGAAGTAAGTAGAGCATGTTAGCATCACCCCGTGTTCCTTCACATTACTTCATAAAAGGGGAGATCGTAAATTAACTCTGCCTTTAGACTTGCAACGGCAGCAAAGTCCGAACTCCATGCGGTTCATGGCATGAGGAAAAAGAATCGCGCTCTGGTGATGCCCGACCGTCGCTCCTGATACCATGATGAGCCGTCGATTGGGAAGGCAAGTATTTCTACGTTGTGAACATTCAATTCAAATGTAGGTCTCGTGCCAGAACAGCAGAGGTGCCCATACAAACGCAAATGTGTTGGTTGGATCCACTGATCGCGCGGCAATCCGCAAAACAAACCCTTGTCAGGTTGATCGATCGAATTACTGCGAGGATTATTCGCTGGTTCTTCCCGCTGCTACCATTTTTACTTGATGCTCAACTGACATAAAACATTTGTTTTTGCCCGCAGACAGAACACGTGGTATCCATCATTGATACGGGCACTGCAGTTGAGGCCGAGCACGATCACGCCAACCATTATCACGCGGTATTTGGCCTTGTGTACGCGTTTTGTGCGTGGCGATGAAGCGCGTGACCTGTACTCCACGTCACTTTCACACTCTCACCCACTGCCAGCGCCATCAACGTTATTGCCCTCGACCACCACATTCCTTTACTCGTTCTACGCTATGGGTTCTGCTCAAAGTCTTATATCCTCCGAAGCTGCGCTTACGGCTCTCGTTGTTGCTGGTGCCGTAGGGATTGGTTACCAGAAAATGAATACGACAGCGGAGACTCCAAGGGGTATCCCAACTAGCGCTGGTGGGGGTGAAGGGGGTGGGAAGAAGGACAAAAAGAAAAAGAAAGGGGCGAAGTCAGGCGATACTCCAGCGGAAGTACCTTCTGCACCTGTACCGACGGTCGTCGCATTCCCCACCGTTATCCCAGGTGGTTTCGAAACTCCTGACACCCATGAGGATGCTCCCGCAGGACCGAAGCCTAAGAAGGCGAAGAAGAAGAAGAGCAAAATTGCCACCCCAACCGCTTCTACCGCCGCCAGCACGACTAATTCCCAAGTCATACCACCGCCGGCGGGGTACACTTCAGAGTCCTCCGAGCAACCTTCGCAGCGCAAGGCGAAGCGAACCCAACAGCCACCGTCTTCGTCATCCCAACTTAATCGCCCACTCCAATCCTCTATCTCGATCGATACTGACGGATCATGGACTCGCGTGGAGTCTGGGCGTCGGAGTCGAGGTGCTGCTTCAGCAAGTGAGGGTCCTTCCGCTGAGGTAACCACCAGCGATGCGGGGATAACGACTCCTGTCACCGGAAATTCTTCGCCCATAGCCGAACGAACAGAAGACGAAGGCCTTATTTATACATCCCGAGACTTTCCCGAAAACCGAAGGACTCTGGCCGAAAGGATACTACCGAAGCCACGCAAGACAGGGGTTGACGAGTTGCGTTATTTCTTTCGTATACCTTAGACAGGAGTCCAATCCTTATGGTCTAACATTACCTTTCCGTAGCATGCTCGATACCCCTGACTATCCGACATTGTCGCGAGTCATGCGTGTTCAACCCATGCCGGATGAAAAACCGGCGTCTGGATTCTCATGGGGTGATTATGAAGATGTACAAGTTGGTGACGATGACGGATGGGGGGTAGTAAAAGGCAAGGGCCGCCCTAGTACGTTCTTCGTTCGCCGGCGATTCAAGACTATCAGCTGATATCATCCTGCCCAGAAATAGATCGGCCCACCACGTCCCAGCCCCAGACCCAAAAGGCACCCGAAACACTTACCAAACGGCAGCGACAGAATGCCAACAGGAGGGAAGCGGAGAAGGCGTTAAAAGCCGAGGCTGAAGCGGAACGTTTAGCTACATTGGCGAGACACAAACGCGAATTGGAGAAAGCCAAGATGATCGAACAGATCGGTAAAAGCGGGGGTAACAAAACGAGTGGTGGGATGAAAGCTACTGTTGATGAACGGGGCAAGTTGGTCTGGGAATGAAAGCGTGTATGCATTCAATAGAAGGAATGGGTAATAATTATTTCGCTAATACGTGGTACGGAAGCAATATAGTGGCTCATGATCAGAAGTGCGCGCAATCGCAGCGAAGCTCAAGATCAATATGGTGAAAGGCAACGTATGTATATATAATTAGTGGGAGTAATAGAGAGCGTGGACTGAAGCTGCTCGATCATTTTGAGCGGCCAGAATGGGTATTGTTATGTTGTCTGTTGATGTAAGTTAAGGTTCAGGGTGTGTTCGTAAATAGGAAGTAATACTATTATGACAGTAGCTATCGGCGATTGTGAGCGAGCTTCGAAATTGTTGTGATGATCACTTACAAGGTCAGAAGACAAATCGTCGGGAGATATACAAGTTAGCCAATATAATGAGGCAGCGGTGTGGAAGTGCTACAACACAAACACATTGCAAATTCGAGCAACGTGTCGAGGGCAACCACGAGGTGGTCACGCTGACAGTCGGGAGATGCATATGATACAATCGGAGAAAGAAAATACCGGAATAGCGTGGTCAGCGGTCTTGGATGAACGGATTTAATAATTCTCTGTCGTCATCCCGTGCTGATACTGTCGAGCGATGAGGAGGATCGAGGAACCTTCGAGATGGAGGGGGCATCTGGAGTGACGATGATTGTATGGTAGACGACGCGCCGTTATCGATGTATATCTCCGGCGCTGCCCCTGTGACCGCCGGTGAGTCCGCAGAAGAGGGACCATCTCGGAAGAAGGAACCGCTGGGCCTTCGAGAACTCGAGGTCCGGGGCGCAGACGCTCGCCCAGCATGAGCGTCTGCGCGTGGCAGTTTTTTGACTGCATGTCCGGATGGTATGGCGATGTGATGGAGGCAAGAGAAAGTGGGGAATGTTTCGTAACCGTTGATATCGGAGACTTGGGACGTGGCCGGCTTAGTGTGGGCGAGGCATGCATCGGGGCCGCAGGTGATGCGGCTGTGCCCACCGCGCTTTGATGGTGGCGACCCAGGGTCTGCGTTTCTTCGGGTTTAATGAATCGCTGGGGTCCTTGCGTGGACGCGTCCAGATGGTGTGGGTATGTCTGCGGAGCCATCATTGGCTGATACAGGAGCGGGCCTGCTGTCGCGTATGTAGACACAGCCTCAGGGCTTGCCCCTGGTAGCCCTGATGCCATACCCATTTGGTAATAGGGAGGAACGCCTGACGCTGGTAATAGCCGTTGAACCTGGGCCGCGAGTTCATCGAAGCGTGCTTTCAACTCGTCATACTCAGCGCGGGTGACATACTTCTCGCTACGATGTTATGAGGTAATAGTCGAATTGAGCGTAGGATTAACTTACATTGGCTCGACGATATGCCATTGACACCTGGATTGTTCCCCTCGCCGAGTGCATGGCGCGCACGGTTGCGACCTATGCCAATTGAGTAGTGTCAGATCTGCCAAAAACCCACGCCGCAATCAAACACGATACCTATCGCATTTGATCTTCCTTCGTTTACACTCTGCACATGTTATATCCCGTGTTGATATGCATCACACGATCAGGCCAGATGACGAGGGGTAGAACCAAAATCATCACATCAAGTGTATGGGATCGATGAAGGAATGTTGAAGTTCTATGAATTAGTAACAGGGTCCTTTTTCAACATAACGACCACTAACCCGTACAGCTCAGCGCCTGCCGCCGCCGCTTCTTCTTCGGTGGGCCTTGTTGCTCAACCTCGTCTCCTTCAGAGTCTAAGGCATAAACTTCAGATGCTCGTCTCCCTCCGAGGATATGATGTTCCTGTTGGTTACCGTGGGACGCGAAGTGTGGAGGGGCAGGATAGTTATACCCAGAACCTTCGCCCGAAGATGACTGTTGCTGGGGCATACCTGTGGGCGGTAGATGAAGCTGTCGGATGGATGGTAAGGACGTATGAGAACCAAATGCCGCTTGATGTGTATCGCCCGAGGGGGTCGTTCCGCGACGCGCCGCGCTACGGCCATGAGGAGGGCTATTATACGGGCGCCCAGGATGCATCGATGTGCCCGTCAGGTGAATCCGCAAGCACTAGTTGAGAGTGGAAACTCTATATGAGAGGACATCAAGTGAAATAGTTGAATGGGACCTTACGAGCTCTTAAGGGCTTTTGTGAGATTCCGTATCGTCCCCGTGGCTGTTCGCCCGATTGGCTGTCTGAAAGAAGTTAGCGTTTTCGCTAAAAAAATCCTAAAGGGTGTTGTGACCGAAACGGTAACCCTAGCGTATGAGCCATCGGCATACGGTGATACGGCGCGTAATCACGGACTAAATGGCCCTTAGCAACTTTGAGGCATAGTTCAAGGAAACTGCATCACAGAGATCAGGTTGTAAAATCACCCTCGACACAACATATAAACTACAAGGCTCACCATGGTCCAAAACGAACATCTAGTTCGCATGGTTCGGCAAAGTAGTTTAGCACGAACAGTAATCGTAGATCTTGGGGTGACTTGAATCATGCCAAAAATATAACGTTTTTGCATTTGTTTTTTCGGGGGTCTGCGCTTTGATATCTCCGTTTAAGTCCGGTCACTCGTGGCTGGGCTTCCTCTTCGAAATTTTGGCCGAAACCCGGGCGCCCTGGTTTTACCTTTGTTTTACAGCGTTACAACCGACTGCGACATTCTTCCCGCCAAACTACTTTCGACGACGAAGTTCTTTCTCCACTTTACACCATCGCTCGGTTTCTATCCATCGCTACACGCGTTCTAATTACCTTAAAGGGTATTTGTGCATCGCTTGGGCCATGTGACATGATCGACATCCCTTTATTGAATCTTCCGTGGCTTCATCATGTCCGATGCGTTGCTGTCTCGAAGTGCCTGTTCGCTAAGCACGAGGCATCGTCTTGCTGTTTGATCGTGGTTACAATGAGGAGATGGATCTACAACTAGACAACATTCCTTTTGAAGTGAGGTCGAAGCTAAGGCCGTGCGTCAGTCCCAAGTGAAACGATAAACGTTTGAAAACCTTGTTGGAATTGCACAAGCTCCGGCCATTTGATTGAGGCGTCGACCCAGAAAAGCGCATCCAGTCGGCCCGAGATAAGACACGGTTGTTCTTTGTGTATTCGCACAAATGGGCTCGCAAACCTTTGCCCATCACATATCGGATATTGAAGATCCGTGTTAACTGTTGGTGCGACATCCCCAGGGATGCTTAAATGCAATCGTACAACACATCATTGTTTCGCCAATACAAATCTCAAGCGACGATGGGATCCCTGCAAACGCGTGCCCCGGAAGTAGCTCGGTTCGATGCTGGGCGCGTCCCTAAAGTTGAGGTCATCGTACGCCACGGATAGGTATACTCAGTGAGGTATACTCAACGCCCCATCAGGGATACCTACTTTCGAAAATTCAAGAATCATCAAGAGACACCATTGCCCGACTTATGGACGAACTTTTTGTACATCTAACGTGGATTGTGAAGGTGTGAGACCTAGATTTACATATATAGCTTTCTGTGCATCGTTGTGAGTGAACATCCACCCTGCAGGATCGGATGGCTGTGTATACCTTGCGACATGACCTACGGCCCATTAAACTGGTTTCGTTTGGGACCTCCTTAGTCTCGATGTGAATGTTTCGAAAACATGATAAGCATCCGAAGCATTATCTTCTAGCTGGTTTATAGGACGAGGACAAGTGAAAAGCACGAATGAAGGATGATATTTGGACCGAATACAGGCAATAAAGATACACGAAAGATTTTGAGTCGCGGAATGTCTCCCGAGCTGATTAGCCACTCAATCAGTAACAAAATAACATATAGATAAATGGCATGCCCAGTTCTGGATTGGTTTATCTTCTCGTTCGAGTACGGCAGACCTTCAATGAAGGAAGAGCTGCAGAAAAACCAGAGCGAGGTGACTGTAAAGAATCAGAATTTTTTTTTCAAGCTCCGAATATATGCCCGATGAGGTGGTCCGTGCACCCCCTGGATTACTACATAACCCGACAGGGAGCTGAGTTTAAATTTCTTTCATCGAAAGTCACCTCGTGGGTTGATATTTGGGCTCTTTTCTCGATTTCTCGACGGAAAGGACTTGAACCCAGTCAGCGAAGGGAGACCAATTCCTTCCACCCAAGATCGCACCGATATAAACAGGTCGGCGGCGGCCCGTATGGGAGGTATATCCCTTTATTCTATGTTGGCTCCTATTGCGTGTACATATTCGTCCCCATCAATACCCCCTACAGCTTTTTTATCGCACCCAAACTACCCATTGTTAACCACGCTAGGTATAAACACGCCACTCAAATTTCTGTATCGTGCTGTTTACAAGGATCTGATATTTTTTTGCGGCCCAGGTCGCGTCCGACGACCGCACCATATATTGAGCCGATCCTAGGTCTAGTGGCGCGAAAATCATCGTGTAATATCATCGACGAAAGAGTGTTTCCTGTATTGAAAATATGACATAAATTATACGTTTAGTTCGCGTCGAGCTTGAATCTCGGTCAAATATTTGAGGGAAGGCGGATCATATCCCCAATTCTTTCGGGACCGATGGCTTCAAATAAGTATAAAGGAAAAACCGAGGTTCAACAGACGCAATTTGCCCCGTGGCTTCGCCATTTAGCTAAGTTCTGCATGTCAGCATGATAACAAGACGCCGGATGAATATGCGGCGAAGGTATGATGGGTAGCGTTCAAACGTCAACAGATCAGGCGACGAGTGTTGCATGTAAAACAAACTATCAGCTGACCCACAATGATACGAGAACGGCATAGCCAACACATGGTTTTGGCGACCATCTAAAAGCCGTAGGCCAACACGAGTTTTGTTTTTAAAATGGGAGTGCAATTTAAATATACAGAAAGATTCTTATCGTGTGCTTGCCGTGCGCAACAGCCTGCGAGCTAGTAGAATGAACGATGATCCTTGTCCGATCGCCGTATATTCATGTAACATTCCGGTATGAGCGCAATGCGTTTGTTGAATTATCCCCGTTCTATGTTTCGCGGCACATAGAGCCATGTGGATCATGGCCTAGGATACAGGATAGATGGCCCATGTAGTCGTTGGGACCAAGAGGTGTCAACCGGTACCACCAATAACAGTTGCGGCAGGGTACTCAAGTGTGTCTCTCGTTTACAAGGTACATCCGATGGCACAAAAATTCCGACGTTACTGAAGTGTGTTGTTGATAGAACGTCCGCCAAGCATGAACGCGTCGATATACCTAGGTACGAACCGGATATATCGAGAAAGTCTCAGTTCAATTCGGACATTACCTCATCCTATGTTCATCCAGATCCATCCAGTAATCGGGTTATAGGTTCAGCCAAGACCCAAGATGTTCATGTTTTCCAAACAGCGATACATGGGTATCCTGGGTGCTGTGAGAACGTGTTCTACGACTCCGGCGTTGACAGCCCTCCATATTTTCGAAGACTGCGAAATTTGACGTGCGTAAGCGCCCTTCGGGAGATATAATATGTGCTGTCCACACGGAATATGGATGGTCGGTAGGTGACACCTGCCTTCAGAGTTCACCATACAAATGTATCAACAACGAGGTAAGCATGAACTACGTCAGAACGTAGCCTCGCAAATGAACTATTAGTACGAACGTGTGACAAAGGGGTACCGTTCTATATCAATAGCCCATGTTTGAATACATATCTGGGAAGGTCACATATCTGTTTGAAACGTAAGATCTACGAATCTTCCTTTAGACATAGTGCTGCTCGCGTATAATAGGAGTCCACACCCAGCTCCTTCCGTGAGATCATGCGAGGGGAAGATTTGACCCTGGAACAATTTAGTACTGAGGTTGGGATAATGTGGTGGGTGGCACATCTGTATCAACTGCTCAGGAGTTCATCGTCTAGGAGGGCTAAATCCGGCCATCCGAGTATATCGTAGTCTTTCAGGGTCCCAATGCGGAATCGTCAGTGATCCCCATCCAGCTTAACTGTCCAATCAACGATGGAGTGATGATGAATATACTCACATTCGATCTGAATCATTGACCATACTTATTCGGGAGAAGATCAAAGCCTAAAGACATCAGTACCCCCACGTCTGCGTTCTGTTGTCATAACTTCATTTGACTCCCTTAGTGCTGTCATTACCTTCAAACTGAGATAGAGCCTTACCTCCGTCGGATCCGATGCTCATCTGTTGAAGAGGCGCGGTAAGATGGTTGAGTTGAAGATTGCTGTCCTACACCGAAAAAAAAATTCGATGGTGTTCCTGGGGAAGTTGTATGTTTTAATGTATATAGACTTTACTACTTTCCAGAATATACGTACAGATATCCTTCCGTCTAACACCGAAACATCGCCGTAACAACGGGATGAGATGTTCGGATTCAAGTTTTGAGTTTGTGGGATACGGTCACGTGGGTACTTAATCAGTAAACATGCACAAGCATAGCCGTGCCCCCTGGTTTCGCCTTCAACTGGTACTACTTACACACCAACCTTATGTGGATCCACGTCCAATAATGGCAGTCTATGCTACGACGCGCCATGGGCTCAAGGGAAAGTATATGCTGATATGAAGCTCGATACTGACGATGCTCTCTCAGTGACCTTGCGAAGTTGCGATTTCGGTGTGCTCAGCGCTAAATAGCGATTTTGGGGCGGACATATTAGGAAGGTAGTGTATACTTACTTAACGGACCCTCAATATCTCCTAACCTATCTTTGAACTAAGAACAGAACTTCGAGCCTATGGCAAGTCGTACCTTGAAGTTATCTCCACACAAACCGTTGGAGACTGGTTTGTTCACTCTGTACAGGAGGGACTCAAAATACCCGTCTCGGTATCTTCGAAGAGGTGCACTGGAATCCTTTACGTTCCGACCTGAAAGGTTTGTGATTCATGCAATTTTTCCGATTCTTTAAAACTGTGTGAGATCGGCATCATATAGGTCGTTTTGAATCCGATCCTCTTCTACTCACCATGCTCAGTTTTTACAGAAATCTCTTAGGCTCACTGAGCCATACGCTGTACACCCTCCACAGAAAAGGAGAATTTCATCCCCATAGGTAGTCATGCAGGTCCGGTTACTACTGCCCCACGAAGCTCCGCGACCCACGGATATGACTTAACGCGTTATTGAAACAAACGCACCCACGACGTCGCTCCCAGCCCTCCGGAATAAGTGTCATCTCTTTACCCTTAATGCGTGTATATTCTCGTTTCTTCTGGACGCATCGTAGAACCACGCAGGATGTTTCAGTCACTCTTCTCCGCCACCTCCCTTCTGAAAAGCTCAAGGATGGACGTCTGTCAAACTAGTTAAATTTTCCGGGTAACAGAACATGTGTCGATGACGTGAGCTTTGGGGTTGCTTGAACCGATGGGTTTATGTGTAACCATAGGTGTTAGGTCCCTGACCTTGGCGCTTAAACCGGCGTCTAACCCCATCCAGCTTTCTAGATAACCCTATTCGGATCAGCAGGTCTCCACAAGACCCCACATCATCAAGCGTTTCACCGGACCGTCCCCACTGATCTATTTTACATACAAGTAGGAGGGACAACTTAACGCCCAGCTAATCTGACGCCCAGCTGCCGTGATTGAAACGCCCTGACCACCAGGCGGCGTGTGCTGGCAGGCTCTCGGATGTATTTCCCAATCTCCTCGTTAGCCCTGGACCACTACACGGGCTTTAGCCTCCATCCCCCGTTTGCACCCGTCGTAAAAACCGAGGATTCCTGCCAAGGCTGAGAAAAGATTTTCAAGAACGCTAGTCACACCTCGTGGGTCGCGTTCCTATTGTTACTCCGAGGACCAGTCTACCAAAATCCTTGTGGTAGGGCTTACGACATGGTTGCTTAGGTGGCCGGTAGTTGGATGACATTTCGACCGCATTGAAGGCGATCAGCGCTGCGAGATTCAAATGCAGTACTCTAGGTAACGGTCAGATGCCTCTCGAACACGGGCTATCCTATAAGCCGTGTGAGGCACTTGATTTAGTTTCAGGTTCCCCATGACTTGCGGCCACCGATGTCGATGCCAATCGCAGCGCGGCAGCTTTACTAGGGGTTCCTAGATGTCGCAGGTTTTGCGTTTGAATGCCTCCTTTCTATCGGCCAATGGTATGAGGAAGATTTTTGTACAATATTCCTAGGGGTTGGTGCAAGCAGGCGACGTCTGACATACATATGTTATACGTTCCCCGTGCCCCTCTCACTTTCGAGCAGCGTCGACCGACAACCAATTACGACCCGTCAAAATTATATTAACAGAAATTCACGCTTCCAATTAACCACACAAAGGGTTGCTAGGTTTCCTGCCAAGCTCTGAGTTAATCCTCGAATCCCTCACCCTGTACATCACCCCACAATGACCAGTTCGAATCCCACAAGGAACGCGAACCCACTATCGGCACTCCCACATGTTCATCCTATTCGCGTTAGTCCTCTCACTGACTGTTTGTGATTTCAGACGACCATAGACACAAGGTCGTAGAATACGCGAGTCATTCCCTGGTTGGGGCTTACCTGATAGAGAACCAACTATCATCGCTCCTCCTGCAGTAGTTACCGGAGAAAGGGCGCTCAGATATCAACACGATCCCACGGCAGGCTCAAGATATACCTTTTTGAGATACTGCCGTTTGATTTGACAGAATGCAGCCCATCTAAAATAGTCTTGGGGTATAGCTAGCGCCTAAATATATGTCGAACTACGTATCGTCGCTGATTGCGGAGGCACTCAGCAACGTAGGTGATATATCTGATACACTGACCATATTGATAAATCCATGATCGCCGGTGTTTATACTGATATCATCCGGACCAACGCAGTTTGTGCAGACTGCCTCCCAACTAATTCTTTTCACGATTACTTTGTGAGATGGCCTGTTTACAGTATTTGCTATGACGGTAACACTGGAGGCAAACACCATGGTTGGAATCCTCAGGACGGTTAACTAGTAGTCAACTCACGGTTGGTCCGTGCGTAATTTCAGACTGGCACATGTCGGCAGAAATCATTGATGAGGCCAACCGTCAACCAACCGCCTCAAGCCTTGCCTCTCCTGTAAGGTTTCAGTAGGAGCGTTCGGATAAGTGTGAGGGATACATCGAATTTACAGAATGAAATGAACCATTCGTGTAAAATTAGGAAGACGTCTCGGTCGTTTGCACGTTTATTGCGAAGCCAATCTGCCACAATCTCCAGTAGATGAGCTGGGTCGTTGCAAATGCGTGACGTTAAAGCAAGAATGTCTGATATGACATTAGAAGAAAAATACGCCTTTTCAATAAAGCTTTACTAAGAAAGCTGTTGAGCATGTCGAAGGAGTCATATTTATCTTCAATCCAAATGCGCCGTTGGGAAGCCTTCAACTTTAGAATTTTCTTATATTTCTATGGTATTGACGAGCCATGTCTGACGATTGCAAACAGCAGAGTACCTTGAGCTGGAGGATATATTTTCAGTTGAACCTACGAAACAAGGAGCAGAGTTAACAGCACGAAATTTCGGGAAGGAAACAATCAATGCGAATGTAGATACTAGACAGAATATGTACAGAAAATGAATCACGCTGGGTTTTAACGATATTAGATCTCTGAGATTTACGCCAAAACTTCTTTGCGCGAAGGAGAGAGGAAGGGGTCAAAGGCAAGGTTGGAGTCCATAAAGCTCAGGGAGCACTTGAGGCGCAGAATTTCTCGGCCGATAACTTCCGAACTAAACAAAGACATCGGGGTATTTTGTGGCTGTGCCTCTCATTTCAACGTCAACTCTCTTAGGCCAAAGACTTTGTCAAGGTGTTGTAGTTACTCTTGATAATATCACTATGAAAAACTGAAACTTCGCTCTCGATGGGATTGACGGGCAAATTGCGTGGAAATTCTCCTTCTAAACGCTGTTGATCGACAAGCACTTTTTTGTTTTTGTTTTTTGGCACTGTCGTTTCACTCCGTAAGCCCTTTCTGTTAGGTAGATATTCTGCTGATTTACCAGCTTCTATGGGCTGTCCTTGCGTCAAATACCGGAGTTCGACCGACACTTGTATCCACCTTGCACCACCACACTTCTTTCGTTGTTCGGCTCCCTGATGGCGTTTTCCTTGGAGCAACGGTGGAGCTGTAGAAGATGTTCGTCTGTGTTGTCGCCTGTGTTGCGCATTGAGAAACGCGAAATAGTCTTGAAGAGGTTGGAGGGGTCTCTAGGTACGGCTGATCACAGAAATGCACCGATCATTGTTGTTGCTACTGAGGTAAATTAGGATGTGTCCCTACCTGAACGCACCATTCATTCTTCTTTAGACCAGGTGTCTTCGACTTGCCCTCTCCATCAGCACGACTTTGTAGTATTGCTTATAGTTCGTCTGACCACAATCGACGTGATTGGACAACGCTGGCGCCTGTAGCCCGACTACAGTACCATCCAACCATCAACAGGCTGTTTTACGGCGAGCATAAAGTTCATGGTGTTTGATGCGGTGGAGATGCAGGCGCCAGCGAGGAAGAGGCATCGTACTTTGGTGCTCGGATTAGTGCTGGTACCGCCGGTCACTCAGACAGTTATTATACCGCCGGCATCACTGAAAGTCTACGTCCTATCACCTTACGCTTCGCGAGCCATGCACTTTACTTGTGGTTATCGCGACTGGGAGGAATAATTGAGGAGGCGACAGAGCCATAATTGCCAAACCAGTTTTTGCGATCGCACCATATGTGATGCGCTACGAGCAGTGCGCAGATGTCAACTAGGACTATATGCCCATCCACACCGGATATATCATCCACTCGAGGTGAATCAATAGTACATTCTGCTCCTGCAAGCGGCAAACATCTACACCGTCAATTCGCCCTTCCCTATGTACGCTGCTCCGAACCCCAAATAACGTCCCCATTTTCATACAGAAAAACGTACCTCACTTTATCTTTGCCTTGTGGTACTCTCTCGAAGGGCCCCCCTGCTTATACATCTATATGGGAACTCTGAGACGCTATCAACACCTCATGGAACCTTGCCCCTTATGCTGGTTTATGGCTCAAGTCACTCACCTTCCTGTTATGACCATAGGCTCGTTGAAATAAAGATCACCTCACGCGCTTGTGCACGGCTAGACCGACATCCTTCATGTTATTCACACTGAAGCTCCAATTGACCGACCACGACCTTCGGCCTCATTTCCACCCTACTATAGTAGTGGAATAAAAGGCGATTCACATTTGAATCATGAACTCCATAAGCCTTGTACTTATATCTGGACGGTATATCTGCTGTGGCCGACATCTTCCATTCATGTTCAGGAAACACGGGAACACATCAACGCATGTCCCATTCATGATGAACAACGGTTCCGTGATATAATCTTTGAGCTTTCGCTTAAGGCTTGCTTCGCATTCGGGCTCTTCAACAACCATGTTAACGCATGGCCGAGCTTGATATCAAGATTTTCCAGTGTTATCCACGTGATAGAGTCTCCTGCCTCGTCTTCTCATCGGATTTCACAGTATTTCTGGGCCTCTTTCACCGGCTCTCCCAATCGAGTGAGTCATTTTGGATTTCCCTTTGTTCCGAATTCTAGTTCACATTCTTTCATACTCCGTACTCCGCGGGTATCCAGAACCTAGAAGGAAGGCCAACTGAACGTCGGCGTAACCTTTCACAAGAGAAGGTACGGGCTGCGTCAGATCGCCATTCCGTGTCCTGCACACACCTGAATGACGAGTCAGCGCAGGTGGGGTCGGATACATGGGAGAGTGTGTGAGTAGTAAAGGCATTGCCCGTCGGTAACTATTAACCGAGAAATTGGCGTCTATTCGCAGTATCTCTTCGAAACCCTCGAAGCACACTTCACATCAAGGTGTTGTATTCTATTGGGTTTCGGCTCCGCGTCGCTCTATTAACGGGTATTCTTGCAGTATGGTAATATTACATACCCTGTCTTTCTCGGCACGTATGAACTGGGAAACGTCGATCCACAAACCACGGCCCCCGAGGCCTCCTTCCATGTGAGTTTATAGTCTACCACTGCCAAGTTAATCCGACGCCTTATTTCTAATAGCCAACGTTGTACCTTCACCACTGGAGCTTGCCATCTTCACATACTCCAAGTCTAAGTCCAACTGATCATCTGTAGCTCCTAGACTGATCTTCATCTTGTTGTGACAGTAAGGCATAAGAACGCCCCTTATGGCCCCTGCGCGCGCAATGCTAATAATATTTTCCTTTCACTAGTGCATCGATTCACGCCCTGTGCTCCAAAAAACGACCCTTCTCAACGTAACTTTTTTCCAATTCTAACTAATTGCGCTTGTCGATCGAGTTATCAAATATTGGGCCCGCCATGAGGAGGTTTCAAAGCAACTTTCGGCGCTTCTAAAGGATATCCTTAGGATTTAGCCCAGGCACGCAATCTAGAACTTGGAGTGAGCATTCTTGCGTCTCCGAGTTTTAGTGTGTCTCTTGAAAGTTGATAATCTTTCATACCGGATGCTTGCCTGGGTTGCCATGTCTGTATGAAGAGGGTGAAGCGAACATCGGCGGTAATTGGGATGTGAAAATCCACATGTGGCACCAGATCAGCGCTACGTGTCACATACATGGTAATACCGGCTTGTTGGCGGGTTAAATTAAAATGGAACGTGGCATCTAGCGACGATCTAGCCAACCTTAGGTCACATTATGCACCGAGGCTTATATATTCCTACTCTTCTTGGCATCAAAGTCGGGTGCTAACGGTGGTGCGATATAGGGTGTTCACAACGATACAATGTTCACACTGGTTCTCCTTCCATTCTTTCGAAAACCGAACGTCTCGGGATATCTTTAGTAGGATCACTATTGGGATACGTGCGAACCTCATTGACACGTTAGGCGTATGGCGTATATACTGTCCAATAATTACAATCAGCATTTTATTACACAGCCTTGACTTTTCCAACAAAAATAACATGAGTTACCTATGGTTATCATACTAATTTCACCTCCTCCTGTGCGCATTATTAATCTACACAAGTTGTAAGGTAAAGTTGTACTTTTTTCACAAGTGGAAAACATGAAATTGTTTTACACAACTTGCTAGTCTGGTAATTAATCTGCACAGCATAGAAGAAAGGTAAAGGTTCTAGACTTCGCGTGGACCTCAATTTTTCGATATTGTCCAATAGAGCTCCTCCAAATGCCAGATTGTGCTGCATTTCCAGGGAACAATGTGATTCATGTCTTATCATACACGCCATCCGTGCTTTTTCATTATCACGTCTTCTAACAATATTTCGCATCCCCGGGTTCTATTTTCATATCCGTGGAGATCATCGCCATAGCTTCTCACCTTGGTGTTACGATTGAGTTGTCTTTTCTACTACTCGAGCAGGAGTTGGAGATCTCTTCGACAACTTTCCCTGACATAACATGCCAAACGAATCGCATATTCCTTTTGTAGTAATTATATACTAACCTACTCTATATGCCCGGAGCTGTTGTTTGTACGCAGAAAGTACGCAACACGCTCTTCGAAGCGGTAGCTCGGTTCTTCTCTTTGACGCAGTCATATGGAACCACCTTCGTTGCGTCATCGGGTGGGCGCATATGTTTGTTCCTTGTTGTTAGAGGGCACTTGATGCTATGGGTGCTCACCGGGGACTTCTATGTCTTATCAGTGGATTACTATCATGTATTTACTATTAATAACTGTTGTACAATCATGATCGATTCTGGAACCAGTGTCACGAATCGCTTAAACGGATTAGCAGCTTTGTGGCGTCGCGTATGGTTGCCCCGCAGCGGACGTGTGTGTCCCTCAATTGAATCGCGTTAGTGTATGGCATTCATAGCGAATGTACGGTGTTTCATACGCCTCTCTTTCGATAGGTACGCGAATTAGATGCACCGATCCATTTCTTTATGCCTTGGGACTAAGTGTTGGTGCCCTGTGCGAACAGCTTCTGTAAGCTCTGTGCACCATCGCATAATCCTATATTACCGTAAATTCAGGGTACAATTATATTTCAAACCTAAACACCATTAGGCATCTCGTCCCAAGTCAACAGTCCAGCACCACGAAGCCACGCTTCAACTTGTCGACCAAGCCCTGATTTCCATTTAGGTTCTGTGAGGTTATGCATACCATCAGCAACTTCCATCTGTAACATGAACATATTAACACAGTCAGCATTGTAGTGGCCTACAATGTCGCCCCGGTAGATTTGAACGGTGAGACTGTATAGGAAATGCGCTGGCAAAAACTCGTCTCCTGCTTTGTCTACATGTTCTCTGAAGACAAGGTGCGGCTCGAGTGGATTTCGAAGGCCGTCTTCCGGAGAAGTTCGCATTCATACAAACGGAAAATCTGGTAGTTGTCCTGATAAGATCATGTTAGTTATCTGTAAGAGTATAGTTTGGTGACGATAGTGAATTATATCAACATCAACGGCAATTTGGTTTGCCTGGAGTACCTTGACGACGTCACTGCTCATTTTTAAGCAGTTGCGAAGGGTAAGCATTGGTTCCATGAAGGATATTCGGGTTTCGGGTTTGGTATTGAATATCCAGGATCTTTGGTCCGCATCGTTTCGTATAATGGCATCTAATCACACCTCTCAATGGCACTATATGGCTATTTGGCTGAATGACATACCATGTGAAACGCATACGGGGGCATAACCCATGTAACGTACAAGTCAATGCAAATCAATCTGACCGTCACTTCACCCGTCGCAATGTAACACCAGTGACGGCACATAAACCATCATCCCCCTTCTTAACGTCATCTTCAGGAGGGTCGGCAAGAACAGACTGACACGAACACACACACAATAACTGAGAAGATCAGTAAGAAAATACCCACAATTAATTGTAAGTACTGGGCCGTCATGATCTCCTGAGTCAATAAATTTAGTTGATGGTGATATGAACCATGTTAAAGCACGACCACAAGAGACATACCGAAAGAGTTTCTACTTGCAATCATACCAGGTAGATAGATACCGTAGTCGATGGCACCAAGGGTGTCTTATTATCACGCGACAGGGTTTTGCTTTGTGGTTCAGTATGCTCGATAATATGATCGAGAGGCCTTTCAGGAATCAGTGTGGCGCGGAGTCTTGACAAGAAAAATAAGGTAATTGAGGTTTACCACCTGCACATAGTGTTTCTCTTCAATGACTTGGTCGGATCACAGGTAGGTTGTTCCACTAGACAGTCGCTGGTCGCTATCGATGTGCCAATCTGTGATGGATTAGTATAGCTTCATTATACTCAATTGGTTGGTCAGGCCGCCCACTGAAGCAATCCGCCCATAATCTTGACCCAAGGATGCAGACTCGACGGCGCACGCATCCAGACCGCTTGCATATACTATCGAGCATATGAACCTGCAGAGTCCGCCCTTACCTCGTGATGGGAAAAATTTACTGGCACCGGGTGACTCTGGTATTTATCTTTCCGGTATGCCCCATACTCCAATTTCCTTTAATATATCTCTTATACTCTCGTTTCAAGATGGTTCATATTCACTCTTATCATATCACTACCACCGTCAACTATATCTACCAGCTCAGGAGACCATGATAACCGCATATCTGAAATCCATTGTGTGTACTCTTCATCGATCAAATTTGTCCCGAACTATTTCTTATTAGCCGTTCTCAGTCTGCTCTCATTGACCCTCCTAAAGATGAAGTCAAAAAATAGGGATCAAGGCCTGTGTTCAATGGCTGGTGTCATATTGCCCGATAGCAACCTAGAGGTCATATGGATCATGCCTCCATACATGTATCGTATGGTGCATATTTCACCAGATCAATCACACATCACCACTAAGTGATGCTTCCCAGATGCCAACACATGCAAAAGAGGGAATGAGAGTATCACAAACATTTGACGACAAGCCCGAAACCCAAAAATCATCCCTGGAGCCCATGCTTACCCTGCGAAACTGCTTACAAATGAGCAGTGATTTTGTTGAGCTGTTCTGAATATGCAGAATCGCCGTTGACGTTGATGTAGCTAGGACATTTTACCCTTCTGAACCGCGCGAAATCACTAACACACTCTAACTAGGATAATTACCGTTTCCATTACTATGGGGGCAATATCTCGGACAATGGCAGTCAGAATTCCGTAGAAGGCATCTCGCTTTCAGAGAGCATCCGAACAAAGCAGGCGGTGACTTTCTGCGAGCGTGTTTCTTATACAGTTTCCAAGCTTAAATTCACCGTGGTGACGTTGCCGACCACTACAACGCTGATTCTGTCAATTTTTCTTTAGCAGAGATGGGAGTCTTCACCGGCATATACGATATAGAAGAACCTCAGTGGAAGTCGGCACTTGGGGAGAAGCTGCGTGACGAAGGAGATCTGACATTACATAAACTCCGACATCCCATGGTACTCGCACAAAATCCCAGCTTACTGTTGCCAAAAACACGAAATATGTATAGACCTTGCTATCAGTGGATGTTTCACTCGGAAACTCCAGGTACTGTTTGGGCCTTGCTGATGCCGTCATTGCACATGGAGGGCACAGCGTCTGGTGCGGAAGGTAACCACATGCTTTGGCACTGCCCATCAATCCGTTGAAACCCAATTCAAAGGTGAAGGAGCTCAGGCGTTGTTCAGAATCAGTAAGGCGGCACACCTTGGCACGTTGGACCAAATGAACCAATTTTGGGTACGATAGAAGGTAGAGATGATGATGGGGATCAGGTAAGACCATAGTGTGAGACGTCGGTGATCGCCGAGCCAAATACAGCTGGCTTGTTGTCTGCAACGTCTCCATGTTCCCCTCGAACAAACATTGCAAGCCAGGAGAACAATCTTCATAAGGGTGGGCGTCCTTTGAACTACCATTGCGAGTGGAGCGTGCAAATTGTGCATACACTGGTTTTCATATCAAGAAACCTTGCGGCATTCTTCATAAGTACGAAGAATGGGAGAGCATTTAGGTTTCCAACAAAACAACTGTAGTATTCGCTATACATTAAGGTGCGTAACTATTTTTGATATTCCAGTTTAGATAAATATATTTATCAATATGTGTGTGTTCCGAACTTAGGCTGATTACCACATCCTAGTATCAAATCAAGTCTCGTGCTGACGCTGCTCCTCCCTAGCCTTAGTTATCTGTCAAAATGTGAGAATATTACTGGAACTGAAAGAATAATTATACCTCTAAGTCTATTTTTAGAGCTCTGATGTCCCACAGGCAGATTAGCAAGTGATATTGATGCCCCCTGAACACCACGGCGATCTCCCTACAAGGTGAGAAAGACTTTTGGAGGGTGATCTCTCGAAGTTGAGCTGCGCGTCGCTGGATTCTACAATTGAGTAATAGTCAGTGGATTATGCACGGCCTTGGTCACGGTAAAGTGCATATTACCCCTTCAGTTTAGTCTCAATGGCAAACGTTCCGTGGTCACCTGTCTCCCCAAGAAGATTAGTTCTAATTGCATCATGTATATCCTCTTTGACTCTGTGGAGATCGTGGTCGAGATGCATGGTAATTCCGTGGGGGCGACATTTGTTGATCAAGTGGAGGGCTGGGATGAGGATCATCAGGAAAATGATTCCGACTCGAAGATTGCTGTCTGGGATCAGGTATATGAAGCCAATATATGCCGCAAGCCGATCCACCAAACCGCAACAGAGGAGGTCGGACATAGAGGGCGTCGAATGGCCTTTATAAATCGGGGGACAGTAACTGCAAGCACTAGTTGAGAGTGGAAACTCTATATGAGAGGACATAAAATAGTCAAATGGGACCCTACGAGCTCTTAAGGGTTTTTGTGAGATTCCGTATCGTCCCAGTGGCTGTTCGCCTGATTGGTCTTGTCTCAAAGAAGTTGGCGTTTTTGCTTAAAAAAAACCTAAAAGGTGTTGTGACCGAAACGGTAACCCTAACGTATGAGCCATCAGCATGTGGTGATATGGCGCATAATCCCAGACTAATACACCTGAGCAACTTTGAAGTATAGTTCAAGGAAACTGCATCACAGAGATCAGGTTGTAAAATCACCCTCGACACAACATATAAACTACAAGGCTCACCATGGTCCAAAACGAACATCTAGTTCGCATGGTTCGGCAAAGTAGTTTAGCACGAACAGTAATCGTAGATCTTGGGGTGACTTGAATCATGCCAAAAATATAACGTTTTTGCATTTGTTTTTTCGGGGGTCTGCGCTTTGATATCTCCGTTTAAGTCCGGTCACTCGTGGCTGGGCTTCCTCTTCGAAATTTTGGCCGAAACCCGGGCGCCCTGGTTTTACCTTTGTTTTACAGCGTTACAACCGACTGCGACATTCTTCCCGCCAAACTACTTTCGACGACGAAGTTCTTTCTCCACTTTACACCATCGCTCGGTTTCTATCCATCGCTACACGCGTTCTAATTACCTTAAAGGGTATTTGTGCATCGCTTGGGCCATGTGACATGATCGACATCCCTTTATTGAATCTTCCGTGGCTTCATCATGTCCGATGCGTTGCTGTCTCGAAGTGCCTGTTCGCTAAGCACGAGGCATCGTCTTGCTGTTTGATCGTGGTTACAATGAGGCATCGCGTATTTTGCCCTCTCGATCACGGTGTATACCACATCCTTTAACAGATCAACCTCAGTTCCCCACCATACACCATGTCCTAGAATACTCTGCTTTGTTAGCACTGCCACTTTTTCAGACCACTCACAAGGACCTGAGTTTTACCGAGTCCAAACATACCCCAGGCCATGCGTATACTGGTGTATTGAGGTGGACGGGAGGCATACACTAACACTTTGCGATGCGGGAGGGGGTGGCTTTGGCTATTAGGAAGTATACTTGTGAGGAAAGCAAACAACGCAGGTCAGCATACCAACGCAACTAATGAAGAATGGCGCGTACTCATCCTTTCTAGTGGGCATGCCTGCCTTACATTATATCAACATCCCGCCGTCTTGCATATACGGTTCTGAGACTCTCTCCAAGATCTGGTCCAGTCCCTATTCACATCCACCTTCCAATATTCGGCATTCGTTCCTTGGCTGTTCCACATGCATGCATACATATTCAGGATTTTCATCCTCAGAATCGCTCTCTTTGTCCACTCTCCTCCGTACATCTTCCCGGTATGCAAGCACAACGCCAGCCTTCCCCTCAAGCACCTGACATTGCTAGATATTCACCATTGTCGTCTGAGCCATGTGTGCCGTGTTCAAATACACAATCCTGATAACAGTAGTCTCGCCCACCAATACCCTACTTTCCTCCAGTCTCGCCCAGGACAGATAAGGCAAAGCGCAGAGACAACGAGGTTCTCTATTGGTCATGCATCATGCCGCACGGCTGGAGAATGCGGAGGGGCGACACAGTGGCTTTGGATCTGTTTCAGTCATATTATGGTAATGGGTGGGTCTAGACGGGGTATGGGGTGTGCAAGTGCAAGTGCGAAGGCGGGTATTCATCGTGTGTTGGACACGATTTTGGATGTAAAGATTCTGTGGAGTACTCCCCCACAATCTAGAGCGCCATCAAAATCTGCTTCGTGGATCTGCAATTTAATGCGACATTTTCTGCCAATGATTGCAGAAGTCTATGGAATGTGTAGTGGATGGACACGTCGATATACTCTTGTCTCATGTCCCATGACCCTCTTCCCTCTGCGTATACCACTCCTACATTTCCTATGGCACTTTTACAAACAATTATAAATGGACCATTGCTCAAAGCCGGTTTGGCGAGCGCCGTTTATAAAACTGAGCCACCATTCCTGCCTTCTGACCTACGTCTGACAATTATGCTGTATAGCCCAATTGCGATGTCTCATTGACATCTGTTAAACACTGGATATGTTCCACTATTACACATCCCTTTATCTGGAAACCTCGTCCTAAAGCCCTTCATTCTGTAACGTCAAATTTCAACAATGATTATATGTACACTTGCAATTTACGTACAGATATTGAATCTCCAGTAACTCCACCTCTTACCGAGTCACATAGAGGCAGAGTAATCGGAGATCGGACTCTATGGCATGTCTTTCCTTGCTTACCCCGTGCTCATACCCCAACTCTAGTTTTCTATAACATACATGGTCCGGTATTAGTGCTCAGGTTCACACTGACATACTGGAGTTGTTTTGTGTAATTAAGGTGACGTATAAAATATCACTATTGCCTTGTGCCCAACCCATCGTTTTAATCATCTCTAAGCTGCATATCATCTCTTCTGTTACGTTCCTTTGGTTAGTGAGACTGACATAGGATGCACTGAACTGCCATTTAACCAGAAGTATGATGTATGTCAGATTGGTTCGGTACCATGTATGTCCCCAGTCACATAATTTGCTAACATTTGAGTTGATTATAATCAAGAGCGCTGTCCTACGGACAGTAGTCATATGCACATATGATTACCAGCCAACGCCCCCAACATCCCTCGTTTCAGCGTGGTGAGGACACGAGGTTTACGCGTGTACATAAAGCTGTGTGGGAACTCCATCTATTACCCACACGAGGCTTTCCACAATACCTTGTTTTCTCTCGTTGGCCCATACGCCAGCAGGGTTTGAGTTTTACAAGATAAGTCGTCTGGGGACCTTCTGATTAGGCATATTGAAGATATAATGACACCCCTAGTCGACAAGGTATCAGAACAGCCGCCAGAGATCATTACTGAAATATTCAAGAGCGCATCAGGAGATACCGTGGTTCTTCCACCGAGGCACTTTGAGTGCCCTTGGGTGCTTGGCCACGTATGCTCTTATTGGAGGAAGATACTCTGGGCCTCACCATCTATCTGGAGCGACGTCACCATCGAACGTCGATACCTAACGAAATACCCCTATCAAACTGGTAGACCTCGTCCTTCCCCTGGGACAGCCACCCGGGAGTCCTTGGAATATATAATCTCCAAAACGACCTCCTCTCTATCTTTAATCATCAAGGACGGTAATGCCGATGACAGATTATACATTATCCTTGCACACGCTGGTAGATTTCGAAATCTGACCTTGGACTACATTTCTCCGGAGGCGTTTGTATCTCTCCTCAACCTCCCACCACATTCCTTCGATCATTTGGAAAAATTTTCTGCAATGACATTCTCTCGTGACGACTTGCTCATTCCAAATGCGTCTCCATTGGAAACCGCACCTAACCTTCGATCTGTAAATTATTGCATCATGAACGTGGGCTATATCCCTCAATGTCTTCTCCTCCCTAAGGAGAATATGACAGAAATCCGTGTACAGCGCATGCTTGTACCCCTGAATGTCGTCCAAGGAGTCCTACTCTCGAGCCCATGCCTCGTCCACTGCGCCTTCGCCATCAGCGCAGATGAAACACCCTCCAGAGGCCGGGTGACACTGCCCAGCCTCAAAAGCCTCCACCTGGAGACTCCGCACATTCTAGAATGGCAGACGTTGCTGCAATCATTCACTACGCCCGCTCTGGAAGATTTCTCGATCTTATCACCCCACCTTCCACTCTATCCAGTCAACTCTCTCTTGGAGAGATCGAAATGCAACCTGAAGCATTTGTCTCTTGTGTTATCGGAGCACCATGTTGATTTCACCAACCCCAACGGCGTTGAGTCTCTGATAAGCCAGCTACCATTGTCGATCGTCACTTTCAATCTGTCTTGGATCGCCTCGGGCTTGATCTTCTGGAAAATACAGCACAGACTACTCCCAAGGCTCGAGAGGATCCGGCTCAACGTTGATACAGATGGCCTTGAAGCATTTCATAGCTTGGCTGATTCGTATATTCATGAGCCTGCCGCAGATGAAGGGAGACTTAGAAAGGTTGAGATTTGTTGTTGGGTTGATTCTGGCATTTTAGAAGATTATGCAGGATGGGCAAAGTCGTACAAGAGGATTGAAGGGTTGGATATATCCATTTTTGATGCTGAGACCGGATTCGATATAATGGACCTTTCTGACGTGCATGATTCCGATGGTTTCAGGTCGGGAAATGAGAGTAGTGATCGTGAGGGACTCTGACAATACATTGTTAATTCGACCAGTAGCCTGGGATCAGGAGGAATAGTTTGACGTCTCATTCATATCACCCAGCCTTTTCCGAGCCCCTCCAAACCTCTGTTCGCCATTTTCTCATCCAAATATCAAATTCACCCTCTTTTATTTCGGCTCCAAGCTCTTCGTGGGGAAACGCGACCTCATCTTGTGATCCGAGCTGCCGGTGGGAGGAGAATAAATCTTCTTTGACAGTAGGAATAATAGTGCTTGAATCATCTGCGAGCTTTACGACGCAGGACAACTCGACCTTTACAACTGATAGCTGTTGCTGGGTGGAGCCACGTTATTCAATGAGGCATTTGTGCGCTGTTTTGAGTTTACTGTGAGTCATAATATGCAAGTTCAACTGCGCAAACAAAGTTTGCACCTAGTGTCGCTGTTATTGAGACGGAACGTCGGTGAAATTGACTAAATATACATACCGTATAGACGAGTGCCCAGAAATACCCAACGAGTCTGATCACTAAGCTCCACAGTGCCCATCCATAATTTGCGCAGCGTGTTGATTGTGGTATCAGGAGAGCATGCGAAATTCTCGTCCTAAGAAAACAATATGGTGTTTACTCTTCTCTTCCATGCTACAACATCTGCCTTCCAGTTTTTCCCCTCTTCGTAATCTTCTCATCACATCCGTAGTTGGAAAGATAATCTTGTCACCTGATCGCCTCAGTGCCCATGGATCCTAGGCCACATCTGTTCCCACTAGCGACAGAGTCTCGGGTATACGGGAGGTGTGGACTGGGTTTCATATCCGCGAGCAACAGCTCGGTGAGCCATTGTACCTGTGGAAAAGGCGGTCTATAACATTGCGTCGCGCGTATGTCCTCAGCGTATCAAGCCCAAAATTGAAAATCAGGCATACCGATGAACCCCTAATCTTATATCCCTCGACCTCAGAAGTCCAGATTTGACTATCAAGATGTAGCGACGGCTTTGTTGTCGTGGGGGAAAGATAAGAAGTGAGTCCTCCCACGCCTGCAAAGCCGAACGTTTATCGTTATGTGACGCCTCACAAGTTCGTTGACACTCAGTCTAAACTCATATCAAGCAATTCAAGCCGTGTTTCAGTTCCTTCTGTTCCTCGAATAGAATCTTTCGGTATTGTTGGAAGGCCCCGGTGTCAATCTCTTCAAATGCACGATCGGTAAACCCTAGAAACCCCCGCCATAGAGTTATCTGCGCCATACAAGAAGTCGCGCACCCACAACAGCATCTAAAGTATTCATGGCCAGGATGATGGATGTTGAGCAAAATGAAATTCTAAGACGAACGTGCGCACGGACCAGACGCAATATGCACCTGACCGTGTTTATAATCACACGTGACCCCTGTCGCAACGAACAACGCGTCGACCATCTCATTCCTTTCTTGCATCATCCTACTCGCTACTCTTTCTTGACTACGTGCCCATAATGGAGGAACAACGTAACTGCGGAACTATTGAAAATACAATGCCAAGCATACATAAACCCAAACTATTCTCCTTAACACAGAGCATGAATAAACGTGAAAATCTTGATTCTAATCACAGACGGCCGGCGCCTATCGATATCAATAGCCCATTCAAGCCCCGGCGTAAGGCAGAATCTGACCTGGGCGCTAAACGCTCCCTCATCTTCCCGAATTTGCAACGTTTTCAACGACCGGCTCAGCAGCAACAAGAACCAAAACCGACACCCTTTTTTAGTTTGTTAAAACCGAATATACCAGCAGGAACCTCGACTTCGCCTTCTAATACCAGCTACTACTATACCAAGGCCGCGCATATAGTTGACCATGGAACGAAAGTTGAACCGTTATGTACGTCCAGTGGAATTTTACTACCCTTTTCCCGATAAATCGTCACTTTTTTTAGCGGACCTTGAATTCTCTTCACCTCCTCCACCGTTTCAAGGCCCTCCTCAAATTCTCCCACCCCCGCCACCACCAACTGGACCTATTTCGAGACCTGGCTCGAGAGCGGCGTCAAGGCATAGGTCTGGTTCATCCACTTCATTTTCCCGAGAAGAGGGTTTCGCAAACTCTCCTGATTCTGCGGCACTGAAGTCAACCGGTCTTCCCGATATTGCAATAAACGCACTTCGAGAGCTACAAACCGTCACTACGGAGCTCAACGACCAAGTACGTCCATCATTTTCACGCATATAACTACGCTACATGCACATATATTGATTCGCGCTGACTTTCCTTTCGCTCACAGCGCCGTCAAGCACAAAGCCTACTCATCCAGCTGAATACTCTTAGTATGACTCACGACGAACTAAAGACCCTACACGAACGCCTCACTGAAGAACACGGTTCGACCCAGAAACAACTCTCAGTAGCGAAGGCTGAATTAACCTCCGTCAACGAGCTTGCGACCAGATCGAATGCGGAGATATCTGCCGTCAGGGACGATTTGACCTCCTCCCGGCAGCAGCTCGAATTAGCACAAAAGGAGCTTGGGTCCATTCAGCGTATTGTAGAGGAACTCAGAGCCGAAGCTACCAGAGCGAGGGAGAGACTGAAGCTAGAACGAGAAGAGGCGAAGAAGAGATTCGGGATGGCTCGGAAAGGCTTAGCCGATATGAACGACAGGTCAGTTGTTCCCGAGCTCTTGGATACTTCTAACGGCGCGTCTCCGCAGCTACAAAGAACTCCGAACGATGTTCGAACATCTTCGAGTTTCGTATCAAAGCTCGCAGGATCTCCTACAGGAGATGAGAATGGCTCGTTCAGCAGCCGCTGACGGACTTGGTGGTAAGTTGTACAGTTACTTCCTCTGCCGTTGGGGATCACGAGCGTTTTCGTTAGTTCTCGAGCCCTTGCTAGACGAAGGCGGCCCATACGCTCGAGCATCTGAAGTTAAATCGCTCATTTCTGAGCTGCGAGATGAGATCGCAGATTGTGAGTTTCTATGAAAACTTTTTCTAAATTGACGGAGGAATTTGTAGCCCACCGTGTCAACGACCTTTTGCGAGACAAGCTGCACTACCAGTCCTCTCAACTGGCTCAAGCAAAAGAACGCACGCTGGAGTTGGAAGAAACCGAGCGGTTACGGCTAGGCGAGCTCGTCGGGATCTTGAAGGTTGAGCGCGGGGACACCAACGGCAGGCAAGAGGAACTGTGTGCGTCGGCATATATTACGTCGCCTATATCACTTTACTGAGTCGGCTCTTCTATTCCTAGTGGGGAAGGTGGAGTGCTTAGCAGCTCGCCTTGTAAAGCGGGAAGAGGAGACCATAGATGTTCTTGCCGAGGCGGCTGGGTTGGAGGCCAGGCTCTGTCTCGCTAATTCTACGTGCGCTTTTCGTTTTACTGTATTTGAGGGGGTTAAAGGACACGTCTGCATTAGACTCGAAGACGTAAGGAAGGCCTTAGAAGATTCACATGCCGAGGTGGCTACCCTTCAGGGTGTCCAAGAAGAGTTAGTGAAACAAGTGCTTTATAGTCAAGATATACTCAAAAATAGTGTCTTTTTTTGCAGGAAACGAACACTGGAAACCCGCCTTGACAACTTAGCAACTAAGTTCACATACGAACAAGACGCTTTACGCACGTAAATATTGACTCGACACGCTTTTCCATTTCTGTCTTATATCCTCATGAACGGTACTTGTAGGGCTCTTGCAGAGCTAGATGACGCTCGGGGCTGCGGCCAGGAAAACATGGCCATCATCATAACGCTGAAGAATGATGTCAGAGTGCTCGAACATGAGAAAGTTATATCTACCGCGGCGTATGTATTAGTAATAGTTCACCGTTCATGTGCTGATCGCTCGTTCTTCAGACTTCGCGAGGCACAAGTCGTACGGGAGAAAATCGAAAACCAACTTACCGCTGAAACGGCGCGGAAGGAAGCGTTGGAGGGAGAGATAGAAAAATTAAGGCAACGAGACGCAGATCGTGAAGTGAAGTACGTCTTTCTACCTCCTTTCTCCTGGGAAAAGCTCTGACGATCCAACTAGGATCAGAGATTCGAACTCGAGTATGGCAGCTCTGCAGGAGCGTTTCGATGCGCAGGCCATTACGCTCCGTCTAGCCAAGGAACATTGCGGAGATGTTCAGGTATGGTTGTTTACAACCCTCGCGTTTATTAGTTACCAAGTGTCCACCGTACAGGATTCTTGCAAAAAGGCTGAAGACGCGTTAGCAGCTGAAACCGCCAAAGTTATCTCCACGCGAGCAAGAATAGAATTGCTTGAGGACGAACTAGTCAAGGTTAATGCGAAGAGCGCGAGTCGTAAAGAAGTCCGAGATTCTGAGATCGCTAAAGGGGCGATTGCTCAAGCGAAGGTCGAGGCGCTCGAAACGGAGTTGGCGAAATCTGCGAAGGAAAGCACAGATCGCGAGGGTCTCATGCAGGATTTGCGGAAACGCGTCGAAAAAGATATGGAAAAAGCTAGGAAGGATGTGGCTGATCGCGAAGAAACGTCCGTATCATTCATTTTTTTCGAAGTCAGTACTCACAAGTGTCGTTCTGGTCCAGGCTTCGTCAAGAACAGAACCGCGCGATGTTGCTTCAAGACAGGTACGACGCCCAAGTGGCCACTCTACGAGCAACGAAGGAACACTGTAATGAATTACAAGTTTGTTTCCTATGTGGTTTGTAAAATCTATCGGCTAATGGAACGCTTACTATAGGAACGTTTAACTCTTGCCGAAGCATTTTTCGCTGTATGTTTGCGTTCTATCACTAGATGTAACAACAGTGAATATCTCTCTGATATTTTAGACCAAGCTGGCGTCGGCCACTGGGAGGCTTGAGGCCGAGCTCGCCGTACTCAAGGAACGAAACTCCGCGATCCATCAGATGCTCGATGACGTTAAGAACGAGTCTTCTACGCGACAGGCGGTGTTTGTCGGAGCCTCCGTTGACTTCGAGAAGAAGCTAACGAAACAGGAAAACTTTAATGACCAATTGATCCACGCAGAACGCAGTCGTGGCGATGCCCTTGAACGAGAAGCTGCGGACGCGAAGAGAATGGTGGCGGAGCTTAAGGGGCACGTTGAGGGACTTCAAGAACAGCTTCGACAAGCAACCGCGCAGGGGAAAGGTATCGAGGTGGAAAAGATGTCATTGTTGAATGATAAGATCGAGGAACTGGAAAGATCAAATAAGGTACTCATCCTGCGAGCTGGGAGCCTGAAGGAAAGATATTCAAGAGGTGATTTGGTGTGTCTTTTGTTTTCCCTCCCTAACTCCTATACTGACACAAATGTAACGTAGAGTGACGACGAAAAGGATTTTATCGGCTACTTGATGAAGGTCTCATACTCCCTTCACGAACAAGAAGACGTGGCGAAGGAGAATGAACTTCGAAGGGTCTGAACATTCGTTGTCTTCGATTTGTGTTTATATCTTCATCGCTGATTATATTCTAGAGGGAAAATATGATAAACAACCTTCAAGTGAGGGTCCGAGAGCTTGAATCCAGCCTTGCACGCGTCTTGAAGGAAAGGGAAGCTCAGATTGGTGGTATGACCAAGTCGATGGTCGACTTATCGTTATGGATGTCATCAAGTCCATGTGTACCTGATAATGCGGTAATTCTAATTGTTGAAGTCGAACAAAAGGTCTGACACCTAGATATCCCTCCAGGAGTCCAGTATTCGATTAAATCCAGTCAATAATCCCGAAGATAATGTGAAGCCACCCATCACCGTTCCAATTCTTCCGGTTGCACCGAATGTGTCTTCCACCGTTCCTTCAGGACCTATTGGCACCCCTCCTTCCGTCAAACCCTCGGATTCAAATTCAATCGTTAACCCTGTCCCTACGAAGTCGAGGGCCAGGACCAAATCTAAGGTCGAAACTTCAAAACCACCGCCAATCCCGAAACCTCAGTCGACGTTTTCAACACTTGCTTTAGATTCGGAATCTGAGGAGGATGTCCCATTATCTGAACTCTCGGATATATCAACCGTTCTTGGAAAGCGAGATAGGATCCCTTCGCCAGCTAAGGAAAAGTCAAATGGTGCGAGACCAAGGGTAGCGTTATTTTGTTCCTTTTTACGCGAGCGATTATTGATATGTCGACAGAGGAATACAGCTCGGCAAGTCGGGTCGGTACCTTCGTCGCAACAAGCCGCCTCCGCCATCCAGAAGAAGAAGGTAAGTTAGCGCTGGAAAAATGTTTCTAGAATTCGGCGTGTCATTGACGAACATCTGTAGACTGCAGACCCGACGAAACCAAAAAAGAAGCGAAAACAATGAATCTCTACGATGATCTCAGTTGCTTTGTGTTTGCCTACCCTCATCCGTTGGTGGTTTGTTGACCTCTTTGTCGCTGCTACTTTTCTGTCCATCGAGGTTATTGTAGTTCATAATTCCTCGCAACCCCCTGTAGATTGTTCCCTTATCCAATTAATGTGTACATTTTTGTGGCCTTGTATTCAATTCGAAGCGTAAATTATTGACCGAGAATAAGAACGACAATGAATCAGGATTCGAGAAATAGTGTATATGTGACTATGATGGTAGTGATAGAAATCTCGTTATATTACCTAGAGGAGAAAATCAGAGATAATCTGATGTACTCGAGTATCTGTATGAGTGGAATGCAGCGGTTTGTTGGTGACTACCACGCCAATTTCTGGCCGTCTATGTTCAAAAACTCTCCTCCATCTTTGCCACGCGTAGCTTTCTCCACGACTTGGAGAAGTAGTGGCGCTGCTTCGTCTGCAGAAATAGCCGTAGCTTCTTGGATCGGTCCCAATGTACCGCTTGTATCCAGCTCTCGGTTCGAACGAGCTATTTTTTAGAAAATCAATGCCAGAAGCTTATGAGGGCCACCGTTTGCGGGAGTACTTACACATGTCTGTATCTACTATCCCGGGCGCAAGGGGAAAGCATACTATGGTAAAACGCTGTAAGGACCTCCAAAACCAACCTGAATTACCAGAAATGTGTACCGAGCCAGTCGTTTTCAAAATGTATCTTCCTAGCAATGTAGTTGACGGCAGCTTTGCTTGCACCATAGCACGTGTATCCGAGAGGAAGAGAGATATACGCCGTCAAGCTCGCCGCCCCCGAGGTTATTGGAATGAACCGGGGAGATGATGTGCTTGCTTTGAGGAGAGGAAAAACAGCTTGGAAGAGAACAAGCATTCCAGTAGCGTTCACCTGGATATAAGGCTTAGGATGACAGAGTGGATCAACCAAAATGCGGGGGTCTCATTCACCTCTAAATGATTCCGCATCTCACTAACTGGGGTCTCAGCTGCCGGTCCCATATATGTGGAAATACCTGGTCATGTTTCAATTATAATTATAGAGGGTTTGGAAATTGCATAAAACAGACCTGCGCAGGAAATAACAGTGTCAAGATGGCCATGCTTGGTCTCTATCGCTTTCGCCAGCGCCCTGTTAATTTCCTCATCGCCAGAGATGTATTTGATGGCGGTGATCTTCCCGGGAAATTTTGCAGACAGCTCTTGCAAACGAGTTGCAGCAGAAGGATCACGCGCTCCAGCAAAGATAGAGATATCAGAGTTGGTAGTAGCTAGATTGTTTACGAGCGATAATCCTGCAAAGGTTGGTGATATATGTATAAGCATAAAACGTGAACTGAGACATACCTATGCCGCGGTTAGCGCCAGTAATAAGGTAAACTTTTGGAGCCATTTCAAGCGTTACAATTAACAGGCGTTGTGTGATGAATATATGGAAACCACGCGGACACAGTGGTGTTTAAAGTATCACTAAAATCCTGAGAACGGTCCGCCCCAGCTAGGTTAATTTCGCCGCTCTGGATCCAAATCAAATCATGTTGGCCTTTCCCTATCTCCCCTTCTTGATGATTATCAGACCTGTCACTCAATCAATTGATTTGGCTATTTAAAGTACACCCGCCCACACCCACTCATGTCCTTTCATTCGGAAACCGTTATAAATAGTATGACGGTCGACCACTGGAGCTAATAGTTTTGATACGTGCACAATGCCTGCGTCGAAATTCAGGAACAGGAGCAAACATTCCCAAAAAGAATACAGCCTTTCCTCACGTATATAGCCGCTTCGTATTCCATTTGCGTTCAAAGGTCTCAGCATTCTTCTTCTCTGACCATGTCCGACCAACTAACAATTTCTATCGTAGGATTGACTCCATTTCTGATTGGTGTGTCAGCGCCCTTCCATATTAGTCTTCTTTTTCACATGTTCATTATATAGCAATCACCATCTGTGCACCGTGCGTTTTCCGTCCTTCGAGTATGCTCAACTTCGACGCTAATGGGCTCTTTCAGACTATGGTCTGTTATTATTGCCCAAACTTCGGCCTATTACCGTACCTATCCTAAGGATAGAGCCTTTCTCAAGTATTTGGTATATATAAACTTTTACGCTCCACGTACGACACTTATCCTCGGCTCGGCGCAGGTGGGATTCTGTCTGTAAGAGTATCTTGCTATCCCATATCGACAACCGTGCAAAATAATTATTTCAGGTTTCTGAGCACGGTTCAATTGGTGACAATCGCATATATGGTCTACTTCTGGATGATCATATGTCGCACTCCACCAAACTACCCTTACTTGGCGTACTCAAACAGTAAGTGAAGGCATGAATTTGTGTGGAAGTTTCGTTCTCATTTGAATGAAAAGGAGCCTGATTGTTGTCAGTGGCATTTCATAGTACGACCTTTCAACTAAGATTCATGCTGCGATTACAGGTTCCAGCGTATGTTACCGTAAGTGTTCTACTGCGTATTCATGATATGCCTGTTCTTACTTCGGAATCTTATTAGTATTTCCTTACGACAGTCGTTCAATGGTGGGTTTCGCTTAACCTCGTCGCCTCCATTTCTGAATATCGACGCCCAGCTTCTACGCGATGCGAGTGTGGTTCGGTATGAATTCTATCACGATCATCAACATCCCACAGTTGATAGAAAGCTTCAGTGAGTGGGAAAAATATATTCTTAGTTGCGGTCATTGTAGGTGTCTCATTATCAGTCATATGTTGTACTTACCCTCTTTTAGGTTTTTCTCGCATTCACTCAACTGGGTAATTCCTCTACCATGACCGTTCTTTCCCTATAACTCATGTTTTTCTGCGATTAGGAGGCGGATTCGGTGAGCGTCATATTATATTTCAGGAAAGAATCTAATAAGAAAATGCAAGCTCTTGTTAGCTATATGTGTGTATTCTTCATGGGTCATACTACGCTTCTGACTGGTATTCAAATAGGATAACAGTCGACTCCATTATTGCTGTTTACTCGCACTTTAACCATGTACAGGCGATCCCCCACCTTCAGGAATATCTCTCACTCTGTTTTAGATTGCTGGAATTATCGAGTTGGGGAGCAGCATGCTCTGCGATATCATTATTAGCACATCCTTAGTGATCTATCTCCGAAAGAACCGAAACCAATCATATACTTTCCGCAGGTGAGTAATTCAGTACAATCTACAACTCATATAAGTTGCTGACATTTGTTTAAAGAACAAGGCTCGCTCTTGACAGGCTTGTATTATATTCCGTTAACATTGGCCTTGTAACGAAGTATGTCCTTTCCTGGGCTCTGCACGGCGATCTCACTCCGAGTGTCCAGCATCCTGGCTTTAGTGAATTTGGTTACGGTGTGTCTCAGGCATCTTATCAGACTTGATCATTTCTAACTGTCAATGTCTAGTGGCTTGCTGCGCCGGAATCTGATTTTACATGGGCGGTATTCCACTCCGCTTTGGGGAAAGGTGTGTATTTTCGCATTACCGTCCTGAAAGAATGGTGGCTGACCAGCTCTAGTTTACGTTAACTCTATGCTTGTGTCGTGAGTAACATATAACCTTCCTGACTCCATCTAAATTCGTGTTTCTCTGGTAGACTCAATGCACGGCACAAAATCCGGGAGGATCTGAGCGGCGTCAATTACATCACATCCACGTCAAGGTTTGATGTTGATGGTAAATAGTAAATTGCATTCATTCTCTGCGAGACTGATGCCCTTTGAATAGGCACGACAACCCGACATCACGGGGGGGAGGTGCAGATGATCGATATCCCCAGCACCCGATCTGTATAGCTTACAACTGTATGTTATCTATCAAGTTTGGTGGTATAGAACGAATTCTTTGTCTGTTTGTACTTATGCCGGAACCAACTTGATCGGCCAAAGTCGGATTTCCGAACTGAATGCGCAAACTGGCTCGAAAGATCGTCGAGAGAAGCATATCGGAACAGAGGTAGATGCGGCGTCGACTCTTCCTTCACGGTGAAAACATCTCTCGGAAGAATGTGGCGCTATAAAGTACGTCATCTCGGTAACTTTGAGCTGTAAATCAGCATCATGTGTTGACATTGCATATTTGTTCCGTAACGCTCAAAGATTGTCGAAACGAGTCGGAGTTTCGGAGACTCAAACACTATCAACCATCTGCCTGGTTCCCCTCCCCATGGTCGCAACTCGCATGACTCAAACGTCGTTTTTGAGCCGCTCTGGCACCTTGTCGGTCACGCGAAATACCACAGAGCGCTGCTATTACCATTGAGGAAATGGGGAAAAGAAGGACGATTGATTACCTTGCTCAAAGATGTGGGAGTAACAGGCCGTTATCAATATTATCAATTAGCGTCCTAACGCCTTTGGCAAAGATAACGCGTTATGCCATTGTATGTATCTCCTGTGTCCATTCTACTATTTTTACAATGTTTCCTCCATTTACTGGCATGTGCGACGTCGCATACCAGGTGATATGCATAGATTACTTCGTAGTTAAAAATGAACAACTCGAGAACACAAGATGTTGTACGCAACAAGGTCTGACAGGCGCAAGGCAGGTGAGTTGATAACCATCCATCATTGTTACGCTCCGGCGTAATACACCTTATTTTTACTTGACACTTATAGATTTTCATCAGGCATGGATACAAAGCAACGCCGGATCTGCGTCCCTTCAGATCAAGTAAGTGGTAAGTATCTGTGGATGCGTCGGAGCATTACACTAGTCGAACGCCCTATCGATATACCATGCGTGGATTAACTTTGCTTGCTCGTTAGATATTTCTTCCAACTGGCTTTCCCTCTCCCAATACCACTTTACCTACAGAGAAATACACAGGATTCCAGTCGACCCCTACTCCCCTCGTGGTTGGGGAATGACGTGCCGAAGTCCGGTCTTCCACACGAGTCTACCGGTGATTAGACTCCTATAAATGTATTTTTAAATTCGATCTTTCTACCAGCACATCACAGGAGGGGTTGGTTGGATGTGCATATGTCTATAGTTCGAGTGTGTTTGTTTGAACTTTCTCCGACACCCTTCTTTTTTCTGGTGCCTTAGTTACCGTTACAGAGGTACATCACTGACCGTCTACTTATGCTCAACAAGATCCTTCGCTCGATCGGAAATGTTGTCCGAAGCGACGCCAGCGCTGGTGTCCCCAATTTAAACACGACTTGAACACAAGGGTGTATCATAACTTCAAACATGTCTTTCGTAACTTACAACGAGGAGCTTCACCAGCTTGATCGCACAGTCGGCGTCTTATTTGTTGGATATGTCGTTACAATGTCGCTTTATGGGTTCAATGCATATCGTATGACTCTCTTTGACCTCGCGTTATCTGGAACCACTGATATGCCCTTCGGAAGAGGTGTACATTTACTTTTCGACGCTACAAGGGGAACATTATATAAAGAAGAGTTCGGTAATTGAAACTTTAAGTCTTGATAATACAGTTGCTCAGTGAGACGAATCTAGGTTGCGCTTCTTGCGTGAGTCTCAAGACTTGGTCCGCTATTCACTGGCTCATTGGAAAGCAGTGCGTTGGATGCTGCCTCCGTAGGGCTCTGTAAGTACTATGTCCACCTGATCGCTTTCTGATAGACTTACTCCTTCATCAGTGACTGAAGCGTCAGAATCACCATGACCTGATGGTCTATTATACTGATATTAAGCTCCAGTGTTCATTTCTATATGGTATCGGAGTTCCCAACTAGCTCTCCTGCTGTGAAGCTCCCTCGAAAGTAAGCAACGTCTGCTCTCCCTCCATGTTCGCGAACTATGTATTTAGCCCTTCTGTAGAACGTTCGCTGTGGGTAAATAGCTGCTATTTTAGTCACATGTTTAACGCTTCTTATGAAGGCTGACAATGGACTTGCCGTTCGTTCCCTCGTTCCCTTGACCGAGAAAATTCTCACCACAGATCCTCAGGCCTTGATGATTTTTATTATCCACATGTACGCATTCATCCCAGTGTTCTCTATGGCGCTATACGATTTAAACATGTTGCTCTTAGATGCTATGCTCAAAGAATTCGTCGATGTGTGTTGACTATACTATTCGACTTCATTTACTCTAAGAGACATCTATCAAAGATCATGTTGCTGTTGCTGCCTTTGTTGTGAGTGGCAATAACTGTTTAACTTTTAGGTTTACAAGTTGTGTTGCAGGAAGTCGTTTCCACAGCAGCCTTTGGTGAGGATTCCTTGAATTCGAATACCGAAGGTGTTAAAAGTTTCTATAGCCCTCGGAATCAGTGAGCTATATATAAACTAATTTCTACCAAACGCATTGAATCTACCTCAAAGTTATGTCGGTCAAGATGTGAGTATCCGGATAGACCCAGCAATATCAGGCCACAAATAATTTACTTATCCAGGGCAGGCCTTGAGGATTTTGATCTTATGGCGAAGGAACCTATGAAGGCAAGCATCATTTCTGTTCTTACTTTCGAGCTTCCTCAAGTATAGAAAATAGTCGATTACAGGATCCTGCCAGGGACTCACTTTTGTTGCGAGCCTCACGGCAAGCTACATGCTGTTTTCGAGCCATGAGCCAAGGAAGAACGCCTTCGCAACGGATAGGTTTTTTCAACCCCCATTTCCACAAAGTCATATTTTTGACCATCAATCATCTCATGAATATAGCTCCACGATGCCATACGACTATTTGATAGAGATTGTCTGGGAAAGAGGTTTAGCCTCTACCATCGTTCAGCTTTCCTACTTCATCATTGTAGGTTGAAACTGTTCCGTTCATTCGCTATGCTGACTCCATCAAAGTTTATGGCTTCTCCTTCTGAACGGTTCTGGATGCCTTTCGAGGTTACTGCTCGACGGGGTGAGGTCTATACAATCTGAGCTACTCATTTCCCTTAAAGCATGGTCCTTTTTAGTGTTCATGCTAAGCCTCGTAACCCTCTACATCGATCATGGGATATCCCAAGGACGAGAAACATCCGATGATACAGTGACCTATCCGGTGTCCAAGAAGAGCGTGTCTCGTGGGCGAAGAAATACCTCGACAGGATTCTCTTCCCTTGGCGGCCAGACAGCCTCGTCTGATACTGTTGCGGCAGCGAGGGAGGTAAGTCAGCCTAAATAATAATATTCATTCATTTATCTAACTGCCCGCACAAAAAGAATGTATTTCACATTCACGTCTCGAAGACTGTCGAGCAGGACATACCGTTTGGAGATTTCAAGAAGGTATTTCTTATTTTTTGGACTCGAAGTTGTTATTGACAAGAACTATGGAGTAGTCAGAAACTCAAGATCTCTAGTCGGGTTGCTTTGGTCGGCTAGATGGATCCCCCGAGGCTATCGATCGCCTCACAGTGTAAATTTAACGTATACTTTCAATATGATGATTATCATCTGGGTGGGTCAGGGGAATAAATATAATATAGGCTTAAGTGATGGTGATACTCCGGCCTTCTTCCGGAAGTCATTTGAAATGTATACCAACCTACAAACACGGTGGACTCGTGAGGTTAGGTCTAAAAGGATCAAGGAAGTGGAGAGAAGAGAGGAAGCTCACTGTCGATCACGTAGATTAGATACCACTGATGTTTCCCAAATTCCATCTTCTTCTCCAAGCACACCAGTGGCCGTGAGTATACTATAGATGCCGCGACGGGTTGGAGACAGGCAGAAAGAACTGTTGACTCGGTTCGTATGCTCAATAGTATATGCAAGCGGCCTGGATGTGTCGCGCGAAACCTCAACGGGGAAAATCAAGTAATTAAGGTTGATTATCCTCTACTCTTCCACCATAATTGGGTCAGACCACCGGTACGTTCTTTCATGCGTCTTTGGCTGTTCATTAGCAATGCGCCAGCCTGTGGAAGGTCAGTATAGTAGAACTTCACTAAGATACCACCCACTAACGAAGATCAGATTATAAAATGCAATCCGTTCACAATCGTCTCCAGGCGTCCATATGAAAACATTACTACCATTTTGAAAAGCGGAAAAGGACGTTAGGTGGTTCGGATTAGAGGGAGTCATGTGTATTCAAGGTGTTAGGTTAGTCGTTCATTTTCGTGCTTGTAAGGGTTTGTCCAGGCCATGTGCTAGCCTGGAGAAATAAACTCGCATCTGCAACATGGTCGGGAGACTAATTAGAATGCATCAATCTGGATTGATGTTAACAGGCCGAATGCTCGGAAATTCATAGACTCTGTACCTTTTATCTGTTACTTATTTTTACGCCAGGGGGTATTCATGTCAATGACCTTAGAATATTAACTCCTCTCCTGCCTCATTGCATTGTCAACCAAAATCACATCCGACGCACATTAAATACATACCTTACATACCGGAACCCCAGTCTGGACTCATTTTTTTAACGGATCACAACCAAAGCCAGTGTTTCCCCCACTCCGCTCCTTCATTCCACCTCCCGCGTTCCCGAGCCGTGTCATGACCGGTAAAGAGCTCACTGGTCTCTGCGCTCTGACATTTTGGCTCAGGCTAGACTGGGGGGATTCGGGGCGTCAGCTAGTTTTCGGATGATGGGTAAAATCAACATTATTGGGAGTGCGCATTAATATACAGTGCAGGCTATATGGAGCGCGTCAGAAATAGCGAGCGCGACTTGAATAGCGACAATGAATATATAGTAGTTCCGGGTGCTTGAGCAGAAGGCTTTCCGTGTTGGGTGTCATAATACATGAAATTCTTTACAAAAGGGAGCGTGTTGATAATGAATTATGTGCAAGAAACGGATATGTATACATCGCATCCAGCATTTCATAGGCGACGAAGGTGGAGCGGAGAGCGGAGAAACAAACTGATACCTGCATGCCGCCCTCTCATGAGTCAAAATCTACGAGGAGCCCATGCATTTTCTCTGGCCATTGGACATAAGTACTCACGATATAACGAAGTTGTCGGGCACGAACAGGAAATTTGGAGTAAATGAAAGAGGGTAGAACATCGAATCATGGGTGGACCCTAATGAGAATCGATATCGTTACTGCGAGCTCGGGATGTGCAACGTTGTTGATAAGAAAGAAAATCGCCTCATACACGCCACGTGCCACGTGTCATACATCACGAGTGGCTGCCTAACGCCTAACTCCGCCGAGGAATGTGTCGACATACTCATCTCTTGAAAGCGCGTCTCTCTTGCTCCCTCAAATTCACCCTAATACTCCACGTCCCTGCCTGTCTCCCACATACGACGCTGGTGTGATGACTAGAAAAACCAAAACATATGTCGTACAGGCACCCATGCCGTGACTGCGGGGAATTGTGCAGCGATGCAAGTGGTGGAGAGGGGTTCGCATTGGTGAGAGATTGTACTCTGTAAGGGGAAGCTGGACAGCGCTCCAGGAATTTTGAACGAGAGAAATTATGTACTTATCTCTTTCACCCATATCCTCACTGCGCGCCCCAATATCCCATAGCCTTGCCCTCATGATCGGTTATGGACCCCATTTTCCGTCGCCCCATCCCTCCTCTATCCATCCGATGACTCCATCACTCCACCTTCGCCATCCCTTAATCACTGCCACCAACCCGCTTAAGTGCCGCTGCCGCCCCTAACTCAACTCGTGTATCTGAGCGTCCATCACCAACCTAGAAAGCGTCACGAGAATGGAGTGCAGCTGGCGTTGTATGTGAATCTGTCTGATCATGTTCGAGGTGGAGTGCAGTTTGCGTTAGCAGGGAAAACTTTCGGGAGGGATAAACAGCACGACCTTGATTTCATAACGCTTGATTAACGAGATTGGGTGTGTACTCACATTTCTCAACGTATCTACCGTCCTGATTATGTGTCCAAACACCTGCAGCCTCAGCTCGGGTCTTCTTTCAGAAACTATCCTCTGTAACCTGGGGTCTGTCCTCCGACTTGCCAACGCCCAACCCCAGCCCGCTGTCATCACGCCCCTCCATCTTCCCACCGAACCTGTACGAAGCCACGGGGAATATCGTTCCTCAAGCAAGAATGTCACCAGCTTTCAATTACGTCCAGACGACGCATCACGCCGCATGGATAGCGCTAAATGGATGAGAAGCTTCAATCAGGTGTTGGGAACGTAGGCAATGGCATTTGCGGATATGCATCCCTACGCGTTCGTTGTTAACATTCATGAGGAGTGCTGGGGTAGGAATCTGAACATGAACGCTGTTTACGGCCGACGAACGCGAAACGAAGGCGGGTCAGATGTGTCATCCTGCCGTCGGCCTCCCATGTTTTCAGTCCTCTGAGAATCCTAGATAATACGCACTCTTCTGTTTACTTTGAGCAGCGCGGCTCGGAACGCGCGTTCGGTATGGGAGACTATAGAATGGTCTGGTTGGATATGGTAGGAGTACTGGTAAGGGTTTGCGTTAACGAGCCGCGAATGAGGTGGTGGGATGCTGGGGCTGTTGAACAGATGGAGGGAGGGAGGGAGACGGAATCTCGGAGCGCGCCATTGAGCCTGCATCCTTGTCAGAACGAACTTCAAGGATACGTTGGCGTGATTATGCGTCATCCTTTTTTGGTCGTACCCTGGAACTTCTCTGCTCGCTGTTGCCAAACTTGTTAGCTTTCCCGACCGATTATACTTTCCTGCCAACCTGGGACGCTTTTCCCACGCTTTCTCCTCTCGCATTGGGCAATACTTTATACCCGCATCCTTGCCGCCTCTCATCCGCCTCGAGACTCAAACGTGCTCAGATCCCCGTTTGCATTTTGGCTCCACATGATACGGCGAGGTCCCTGCATGGTTAGGAGTCGAGTCAGAGTAGCGAATGGGTCCGGAGATGTGCGTATAAGGAGCCGTCGTTTCAACGATTGTCTCCGAGTCCTGATTATGCACCCGGATGCAAAGTTGTTCATTCGATAGAAACCGAACCTGTTGTATACCCTCAAATGTGAGCTAGACGCATGAGTAAATTCACCCGGTATTTCATTGGATTATATGACCCCAGCGCCTTGTTAGTATGGAAGGGACGCACCAGAACCCAATATTTTGAATGTGATGATAGCGACCAGCCAATGCCTCGTGGAAGGGCCTACCGGCAGCTCGACATAGTCATTGAAGAGGAACACTGTGTAGGTGGTAGACCTAAATTATCTCATTTTTCTCGTCGGGATTTCGCGCAACACTGATTCCTGAAAGGCCTCTCACTCATATTATCGAGCATACTGAACCACAAAGAAACCCCGGTTGCGTGATGATTATATACATAATATACTCTTGGTGCCAGCGACTACGGTATCTATCTATCTGGTATGATTACACCTAGACACTCTTTTGGTATATCTCTCATGCTCATGTTTTAACATGGCTCGGAATCTCACATGCCTTACCATTATCACCACAAACTAAATTTATTGACTCGGAAGGTCATGACGGTCTAGTATTACAATCAATTGTGGGTATTTTCTTACTGAACTTCTAAGTTATTCTTTACATATTCATGTCAGTCTGATCATGTTGACCCTCCTGAAGATGATGTTAGGAAGGGGGGAAGGTGGTTAAGTGCCGTCACTGGTATTAGTTGATCGCGCAGTTGAAGAGATTGATACCGGGGCCTTCCAAAAATACCGAAAGGTTCTATTCGAGGAACAGAAGGAACTGAAAGCTGCTTTTTTTTTTTTTTTTTTGTTTCCAATTTATTCTCTGTTGTGGCGAACCATATGGAAGAGAATATACATGCGTGACTATCCTACTATATCTAAGGGACTCTGGTGCTTGTTGAGTGAACTAAGGATTGGCTTTTGGCAGTGCATGGCACCCCCGAAAGCGCAGTATGCGCGGTAATTGACGTTGAGTTAGTGAGGTAAGGGTATAAGGGTTGTGATAGGGTGAGCGAGTGAGTGGGAGGGAGAACGAGAGGCACAAAAGAAAGTTTGGGGTGGCATGGCACATATGTAAGCTACAATGTAACGTACCATACGGTCCAGCGGGCGTATACAATGTAGTGTATGGTACGGTCCATGGACGCTACAATATAAATATGTAACTACATGTAGTTGTACCATACGGTTCTAGCGGACTACGCATGGCCCCAACGGATAGACATGTATTTCCGTGTGGCCACCATCATGTTTGGCACGGGCTACATGTAGTCCTTAGCTGTATGGCAATTCAGGCAGAATACACACGGCCCCATCCGTGTGGCCGTACACCAAGTTGTACCATATGGTTCCAGTGGACTACGCACAGCCCCAACAGATAGACATGTTTTCCCATGCAGCCATCCAGCAATCATGTTCGGCACGGACTACATATAGTCCTGAGCCATATGGCAATAGTGTAGCATCAATGGCCAACGGCTAGATATGTATTCCAATACTGAGAGAGCTGCAACAGTTACATACATATATACTACAAATATTCCCCATCAGATCCAGAACCTGCATAGTCCAGCCAGGTGTCGGGAACATCTCTAAAAGAATCCGCATTGTATGGACCTGGATGTACAAGTGGTTCATCATCTGAAGATATCATGGCCACTGCATCAATGGCCGACATTGCAGCAGCTGAAGCGGAACCACCTTCCCCATCCAAAACTGAGCCACCATGACTTCCCTCATCTGATGATATCATGGCCACTGCATCCAGGACCGAAATTGCAGTGGCCAAAGTAGAGCTATGATGATTTCCCTCATCCGACAATATCATGGCCACCGCATCCATAGCCAAAATTGGAGTGGCCGAAGCAGCACCACTTTCCCCATCCAAGATCATAGCCAATGCAGCAAGAGCTGACAATGGATTGGCTGCACCCCCATGACTTCCCTCGTCAGATGATATCATAGCCACAGCATCCCAGGCTGAAGCGGAGCCATCATGACTTCCCTCATCCAATGATATCATGGCCACTGCATCCACAGCCAAAGTTGGAGTGGCCGATGCGGCATCACCAACCCAATCCGACATTGTGGCTGCTGCAGCTATGGTGGGTACACTGGCTGGGGCTTGCATGATACGTTGAGGGGGGGCTGATTCATCATCTGAAGATGCCTGATCTACTGGCTGGGCTTTAATAAACACATGGTGGTGCGGGGCCAAAGGAGTAGGCAAAATTGTAGGCATGGGAGATGCCAGTGCTGGTGCCAGTGAGGGAGCAATCCGATCAGCCACCGGAATGTCAGTGGAAGAAATGAAAGATATATTTGCTTGGGGGGATAAGGGACCTGCCTGACTATCTGTGGACATACTGTATGGGTATCTTTGTTTAGTGCTAATGGGGTAGGATGGGGTGCGGGGGACGGTGCAGTTGAACCAACGGCCAGAATGGCCAAGCTCGGCATGCCAGGGAGATCCAGACCAGGAGTGTGTGTAGGGAGTTTTCCCAATGGATACCTGCCACTGTGTCCTGATTTTCCAAACCTTAAAGGCCAAAAAGAGAAGTGAGATGGTATTTGAAGGGGGGACAGCTCTGGAGGATCCTGGATATCCTTGCTGAGTGGGCTGAAGTGTACATCACTAGGGAAGATTTCATCGGCATCAGAATAACTGTCACTTTCTGCGCTATTGGCCAGGCTTGCATCATACCCAGAATGTGGCTGTGCAAAATCATGGCTATCTGAGTGCACAAGCTGGCGGACATCATCCATAGATAGAGTGATACCAGCGGACCATTTGAGGAGTGGTGCTGACTCTAGCCGCTGTTGTTCTGCATGGGCTTCATCCTCTACAGCGTGGCCAAGGGTGGCTCGCTGCCGCATTGGCAGTGGATTGTCCCTGAACATGGATTCAGTCTCTTTCAACATGGCAGCTTCAAATAATTCATTAAAGCCGGAAGCGCGCCAGATGGTCTGTCTCATTTGGCTGTACTGAGAGATTATGTGAGCATCAACCCGATGCTGCAAACCTTGGAGGGCCATTGGGAAATCAAGCCAAGCTGATTGGCCAATTGGCCATGTGTTTGCTGATACCGGCATATCAACGGCAGATGGTATTGCTGCTTGGGCCACTTCAGAACAATACTTCAAATTGAACCTCAGCGCTTTTCCAATAGTCTTGCTATTGATATACTGGGAAGGGTTTGCCAGTTTTGCACAGCTGACCCACCAGCTCAGTTGATATTTGGCAACAACTGCAGTAGGATCATTGTAGGTGGTGCTAGCATCAAGTAACAACTTAAATGGTTCTGAGTAGTCAAGCATTTGCTGATCGGATGTGGTGAGTGACCAAGTGGCAGCAAGGGATCTGGTTATGATTGGGATCTGTATGTTGCGGCTAGTGGCTGTGGCCAATCCAATGCATGCCAAAGCAAAATCCTGAAAATTTGTTGGAATGTACACAAAAACATGCCAAATTGGGGGACATACCAACTCATTGAAGAGGTTAATCTGTAGTGCTTCCTGTGCCCTGCTGGATGCTTGGGCAATGGCAGATAGTGCTGCTTGGAAGCGTGATTCACAATAGAAGATCACCCTTTGTAGACTATCTAGATCTTCAATCAAAGTAGGAATTGCCTGATTTGAGTTTGGGTTCAAGTGCGTGAAAGTACTAAGTTTTTAATAGTACTAGTCAAGGCCTTTTTTTCACTGATCTCTTGATCAGTTTGACTTGGACAAAGTCTTAACACAAGTGTTTAGACCTTAGGTATATTTTTATAATCTCTTTCACTTTAATAGACTGAGTACCAAGTGTACATTCAATTATTAACAATCCCAAATGGATCAATAAGTCCAAGTGACTTTTAAAACAAGAGTGCCCAGTGTACCAAAGGCCAAGGTCAATAATTCCAATGGACAATATGAGTACTAAGTTCCAAATGAACTGAACCCTTCAATTCTGTGATCTCTTTAGCCAAATGCTTTGAGACAATTTTAATCAAGACAGTTGAAGCAATCCAATCCTTAATTTGTGTGTGCAATAGTGTTTCAACAAATATGATTTGTATATCCTATAGTACTATCTCACCCCCTACAATCGGTTTGCACCCTCTTTTGGTTTGCACCTAGATCTTAACATCTGCCAGCCCATTCCCTTAGTGTTTCGAGATCTGACATACTGATACCTCTATGAATACAATCCTGGCATTTTAATACAATTCTATGTGTTTTTGAACATGGTCAAAAAATGGCCTTTTGTCATGCTTGCCACCAGTGCCAAATAATCAAATATAGATAATTGGCCTCGGTTAGTTTGTCTCTTGGCGTTTCATTTTCAGACTTGTTTGCCAAAACCAACTGATGTGACATGTCTGTGACAAACCAAAAGAGGGTGCAAACTGATTGTAGGGGGTGGGATAGTAGCTCAAAGTGGGGGCAAAATTCCTTACCTCTGCGCTACCTATCTATAATCTATTTATAGTGTACAAACTTAATTATGAAGAATCATAATTTTATGTGGAACAAGACCCTTCTGCACCAAGGGCTTGTGTTTTAATGCTGACTTGTCCTCTATGACTTGGCACGCATGCCATATGTGTCAATTATGTTGTTACTTATTACTTGGCCAATATCAAGAGAGCTGGCTAAAATCTTATCAACACTTGGCAGTGTGCTTGGTTATTTTTAAAACAGCACAGCACTGTCTTTTACTTCTCCTGATTGTTCCAGTTGTTATTTATGGTGTCCCATCTTTCCAGTAGTTAACACCAAGTACCCCTGATTAGGCAAGTCCCAAATTTACAATTACTTCTCCTATTAATGATGATCCCCAAACTAATGATATCATACTACAAGGGTTACTTATGGTTTAAAATACCAAGGTTGTAACCAGGCATGGTGAATAGAACTAATAATAGTCCATACTCATAGTCCTCTGTACTGATAGTGTATTAATCATTAGACTAGTTCACTCTAATTAACTGTCTCAAAGCTCAACTCTAATCCTTTATTACTGTTTACTTGGTTATTAGAAATGATACTAATAGCCTTACTTGTTGACTTTACAAGTGCAAACAATTTTGGGCCCTATCACTGGTGCAAACAATGAGCTAGCAGTCACATATATTGTCCCACCATGGATGCCCTATCTGGTATGTAGACTATATTTAGCATCCAAACCTACATCCCCACTTAATTGTCAATAGGTGTTAGCACCAGAAAACAAAACTCAAGAAGACCTGGAACATTCAGATCATAAAAATCTACCAACTGACATGATCAACTCTGTTAGAATTGCCAATAACTGTTTGACAATGTTGAAGGATGTCCTTTTGCTCTTTGAGAAAAATATCATTGCTATTGATGTTCATGTGAGTGATATCATTTTCACCTTACACTGGGGCTCAATGTATGCATAGGATGATTATTGTATTATCCAGTTTCATCAAGGCTCAGATGTCAATAAAGAGCTCAAAAAACCTCTGGAAAAATACTTGATACCGGGTGATAAAGGATCTGATGAATTCTTGTGTGGCCATTTTCTCTATAGCCTCTGTGTTCAAATCTATGGTGGCAACCACACATTGGAATTTCCTGAACCTTCTCTGACAAGATTTTTCAAGAGAATGGATTTATTTGAGGACAATGATCAGAGTCTTGCAGCTAAAATTTCTGACTATTCCGATGAAGGGTGGAAGAGTTATCTGGGACAGCAGGTTCAAGCATGGTATGAAAACAAACCTTATATAATGTGGTCAGCCAATGCTCTCTAAACCATCACTGACAGCCAGATGGTTTGTCAATATCACACCATGCCCCTAAAACCACCCTCATCTCTTTGACATTGAAGCATCTACCAACAGAATCATTCCGCTGGAATCAGATTACCCCCTGAACAAAGCAATTCCCAAAACAATATACAATAAATTCATTACAATACATTGCTTGCAAAACTCACACACGCCATGACACCCGGACTTGAACCTTCACTTCCAGGAATGCAGTTGTGCTGGCCCCTGTTCAATGTGGTCTTTGCCGGGATTTCGAGAGTGTGACATGCCTTTTGAGCAGATGCCAGCTGCAGAAGATTGGTCTGCCGCCACTGCCATGGGTGCATGAGTACCAACAGTTATGAGTAATCTCATATGCTGTTTGTCGGTAGAAGATGGTGGAGTCCAAAATCTAGTCCAGCATTGTCTCACGATTTTTGGTCCATCCAGTCTTATGAGGGCCCAGTACAAAGGATCGGTTAAACCGAAAGGAAAAAACGAAAAATAAAAAATAAAAAATGAAAGGGTCACATGATATGGCAACGTGGGCGGCACGTGCAAATAACAACGTGGGGTGTCAACTAAGATCGACTACTTTGCAATTACCGAACTCGACGGCCATTTATCGCAACGGGAGCCCGGAGTGCCAGTACCGTTCAAAGTTCCAAGGAGCCTGGAAACTTCAACAGAACTGGACCTCCAGCACATATGATGTAGGGCCTGTAGGCTGCCGCCAATGGTTGGGAGTGTAAGGTTGACGACCGTGGGCAACAGCAGCCACAGTGAGACCGGGTAAACGAGAATATAGATGGCATTATTCCGAGCTTGTCGAGCTGACACTACTATATAAGGGAGGAAATGCATTAGTGCTCAGATTCTCTCAGTTCAGCTACTTGTGAGCAAGAAATAGGTGAGTCAAACTTTAGAAAATTGATCAGCTCTGCCTTGCTCATTTTCGACCCGTCAGAGCAACGTGCACATCTCTGAACGGAAGGGAAATCTTTAAAATGCATTTGAGTCAAATCCCAGTGATCATACAGGGAGTCACTTTGAATAACTATCAGTCTATGCTAACATGTACGTGCAAACATGTTTTATCCAGGTTCTACATATCCACGAAGCGAGGTCATACTCCCGATTGGATGAATTCTTTCGTCATTGACACGTCGATATATCAAGGTTAACCTTGATCCCATCGATCCAGATTTCGGCATGTTGATCCTACAGTAGCCAAAACCACAACAACTCTCGGTACGATTCTGAATGCAAATATCTTGATTGACTGCGCATTTGTTCACCGATTTCTGTTTCTCAGGCTTCTTCACACTGTAGACAATGGCTATAAGCTTAAAAGCTTGACAGCCCGGTGGCGCCGTTGCGTGGTTGTGACCCTGCATGGCATTGCCATTAGCGCCTCGTGGGTCGTCTGTCGCATATGGTATACAGTATTAGGGACAAAAACACTACGCACGTACTTCTCCATATCCTTACGATTCTAAATCTTCGCCTTCATGGGCTCTGATATGCAGGTATTTGACAACATACAGTGTGTCACTGCGGTCCCGGTGCCTCGGTTCTACAACATCAACCCTTATTGTTTAGATGAAAGATTGGCGGGAACTAGTTGAGAACGTTTGGAGGATCAACCCCAGCAGGAGACCTCGATATACCTTTTGTTGGTTCGTCCTCAATTTCGTTTTACTATTTTCTTTTAATCTTCCGTATCAAGTCCCGTCACCAAGGTCTCCAACGGATTAACGCCGCCATTCCACTATTGACCGAAATCGAGATTGACAGCCTTGTTGGAGAAAAGAAATACATGTGATCTAACAGGGAGATCTTGATGTTATGATTTGTGATAGGCGGTAATGAAAACATGACTGGTTCGGTCTGCATCTGGGCTTTAAAATTTCACTTTCCTCAGTCTGAACTAACCCTTTCAGACAGCCTCAGAATACGCCTCTTCTAGCTTACATACAGCACGATGTTGGTACCTCTTAGTCTTAAGTTTCCTTCCAAATGCTGGGTGAGCTTTACTCATAGAGTACTTTTAATCTCCCCTCCTATATTTTCGTCCCCGTTCAGAAGTCATCCGCTATTCCTTCACAAAACATATGGGTTGGAAAAAGGGAGGCTGTGCGGCGCGGCTAGTTTGTGTGGCGTCACAGGGAAGGCTAGATCCAAGACTCACATTAACCTTCCAGGTGAGAACTCGAGGATCTCACATGCTTACCGACTGAAATCTATGTATTCCCATGAACACCCGAAAGATGCCGAAATCAGGGAAACCGCTTTGGGCTGGAGGTTTCATACTTACAACGCGCTCTTGTCCTTACATTCGCTATCAGAGCTGCGGCATCAACATAAGGCACCACAAAACCGAAATTTAAGCAGGCATACAAGACAGTCTTCTCGATGCCCGCCCTGCCATTGTCTCCGCGATGGAACCCAGGCAATAGCACCATTTCAACCTAGCGGTTCAAGCGATGATACCTTACCCATGGTTAAAAAATCGCCTACACAGTTCCGTCCCACACAACGAGGATCATCCGCATGTGATCTACGGTCAAGGTCCAAGTGCCCTACGTGGAGGCGGGGACATACATCGGACGTACTATACGTATAAAAAACCCATGCTCCTGACCCGTCCTGAGATCGCCCAAAAACGACAACACCACGCAGAAAGGCCGGATTTTTGCCAGATTTGGATGGCGCATCGGTTTGCTTATAGCCAGGACGGTCATTTGTGGCTCGGTGCAGGGTCGTCGTCCACCCAATTGCCCATGCTTTCAAAGGCCAACATCTTCTATGCGTTGCAATTTGGATAAGGTGCTTGGAATGGATGTCCGCAGAGACTAGGAATCCGAATGTTGACTGGTGGTTTTCGCACAGGATCTCTATCATAAACCCAGGTTGTAATGTCGCGTGATACAGAACATGAACTGTGCTATGTTCATCGATGCCAAACCCTGGCAGGCCCGATGAGCCATAAGAAAGGTAAGCATATCTACTACCTCGTCTGTACAAGCTGAGTCGTTCGTTCTCAACCTGGTCTAAATACTTTACACCACGTCTACGAAACTTACGTCATGACTGGGCGTCTGCCAGGGCCTTCCAATCGATGCAATAGATGCTTCCTGTCCAGAAACGCTTGCAGGGATTTTTTGACTTCCGACATGGCTCTGTACCTCTATGGCGTCATTTCCCTATCAAAGGGATCAAATATTTGTAATTCTTCATTCATACGCCGGACACTGCAAGATACGCGGTCGCATTACTTCAATCAATACTAGGCTACTCTTTACTTCGTTACAATGATTGACGATACATCGCCCATGGTCACCCCATTGTAAGGTAACTAGTTTGAAATCCTCATCCTCGCGTTCAACAAATTCCGGCACAACGGATGCGACGGCTGCCCTAAACATGCTTGTTCAACGCCAATCCTATCGTCCCTCGAGCGCAGCAAGTCCCGCAGATTCATTTTGGGTAACACTGTTCCGTACCATCCCATCCAAGCCAACGCCGACGCGCATGGGACCAGATACCACTATGCCCTTTTGCATTGAGGACGTACATGTATCAGCGCTGACCGTGTCCCACTAACGACTCATCGTCGGTTGTGATTTAGCTGGCCTTGGGTGTGCAACAGGAGATGCTCGAAAGGGATACATCACCCGCATTTACAAAAAGCTCCCCGCTCTCAGGAGAAATGGTACAATTCAAGTTTTTATATTGCCTTCCATTCATTGAGCCTGTCAGTATTTTAAATGATGTGAGTTCAAGCATTTCCGCCTTCACATCTGGCATCAATCTGTGTAACTAGGTCCTTCGCCGCGATCGGGATGCTGGACATTTCATCATGGGGTGGGGACTGCACGCAAGGGCTGGTGGATACTTTGCAGGGGGTGTTTTCATCCATATGCAGATTCGACTTTGGCCGTTTTGCGGTTACGCATCTTTTCCCGTGAGCTTCTTTCCTCTTAACGACTAGGCACACATTGACCCCAACGCAGCATCGACACAATCATTTGGAGGGACTTGTTAACATATAACCCTTCCAGAACGCGAGTACTGCGCTCGCGCCTACAATGGTCACCATGCAAATGAACGAGACCCCCTACGAAGAGGTGCAGACACTTAAGGTAGGCGTCAATGCCAATGAGTACTGGGAGGACGGTATAGTCGGGAAAGTGGAGTGCTTTTTGACGATTGAAGATTTGGAAGCGACTTGTTGGCCGTATTGATGGCTAAGGAGTAAAGGTCAGGGTTTTGTCCGTGTAAAATCTTTCTTCGAAGTTTCAGAACCTCACTTTCACTCCTCATCTCAGGGCTACAAAGACGAACATAAGTCCTCGGGATATGCCATATACCGAGCATAGTTCGGCGCCCAGGAAACCGGAATTGAACGGAATCCTTTGACAGCTTTTATGTACTAGGGTGAGGTCGTGGTGTACACTCTATTTGGTGAGTAATGTCGGCTTGCTTCGTTTCCTGCGCCTCATATGCATACTTTGAGTCATCAGGATCCAACGTTCACCTGATCACCTCATGTAGCCAAGGTGGAATTACACTTTCCTGTGCTCGTCTATGAAAAAAAAGGCACGTGTTGTTCTAGGCCCGTCTTTTGTGGCTCTCCCGTAACTTCGATTATTTGAATTCTTCGAGCTCAGGGAAAAACACGACATTGCAGAAATGTGATCATACCTCGGCAAGGTCGATGGCGTGTTGCACGTTGTTCGAGGGCTAGGATTCACATTGTGCCACGGTCCTTTACAAGGTATCGTAATTCGTGGACCGGAACTTGTTCAACGTAGCTCACCCCGGACTTGGGTTAGCAAAGCATGTCGCTTAGTTCTCATAGGCGATACCGATCACCCATTCATACTGTACGCGATCTGATTTGATATCGACTTTTCACATGCTAATTGTTACGCCTTCTGCTCTTCCCTCCAATCAAACATCAATAATTGCATGGCCGCCACTCTGTGCTCCTGCCCCAATAATTCCTTACGGTACGTTCATCTCTGTTGTCAGGACAAGTATACAATAGACATCTCAGGTCATAGAAGATGACGTGACTTTAGTGGTCACGCTTCAATTGGCGGGTGAAGGGAAGATACCCTTAGCTGTCAGAACCTGGGAACACATACGGCGCATTTTTTAGAGGAACCGTTCAATTGCGACTCGATTCGGGGAAATGTATATTCATCGCCGAGCTTTCGGTGTTTCGTTTTTGACGCGCTGACGCGCCATGTCAGATACCAACGCGAGACAGGTGGCATTCATGTAAAATCTAATGACCGAGGCGCGAGTATGCATCTACCTTGACTTGAATGGCACCTTACTTCCGACGCCAAGGAACACGCGTACGAATTTTTTGGACCCGTTCTAGAGGGGTCAGGGAAAGGCAACATTCGCTCCCTGTTGAGTTATTTTGGGTTCGAAGAAAAAAAATATTTATAGGTGTGTTGATCCACCCAACTCCGTAAAACTCGTTGAATATACCAATGCACCCTCAGATCTTAGCAATTCTGATGCGTCAGTCACGAGTATGAATCTCTACCAATCCTCCTTGATAAACGGGTGGTTAGAGTTGCCGCTGCGCGAAATCTAAGATCAGCAAACCTTGCCGTAGGTATGCACCCACATTTTACACATGTGTCCTCGTGAACCGGAACTGAACTGGACCAGAAGTGTGACAAAAAGAGTGCTTCTCGAAGCATTATGCCACAATTGGTCATTCTTACCGAGTACGCCTCCTTTTTAAAACCGAGAACAACTGGAACTCCAGGTACTTCTACCGTGATCCGCGATAGTTGGTCAGCGGCCTCATCACAAACTAATCGCACTAGTTCACCCAAAACCTCACCTCACACCTCCCAATGACAACGTTTCCCAACTACTTATACCTCGCTCCAGGAGGCTCGGCCATCGGTAAAGCCGATCACATGTTCGCTCGCCATTTCGCCGGTGCAACGAACGTGACGAGGTCGCGTTCTCAATTATCCACGTCCCCATTCAACATCATTTCCTATACTGGCTCTCCGGCTCTCACTCTACGATAGGCGCCTACTTATGGGCGATTCTATCTTCTCGCAATCACGCCATCATCCAAGTCTAACGTTGCCTGTACCTATTGACGTGTCGCGCCCATCAATCCATCATGCCTTAACCCCGTGCAAGATGGGTAACTAGCCACATTATGATGGCTGTTCTCCACAGGTTAGCGTTCAAGCAAGCCGATTATATGTTTGTAATTTTGGATGGGCACCATGTTTCCATTCCGAGGAAATTCCAGGTCATGATCTGATATCAGATACGGCATTAGTTGGTGAGAACCAATCACGGTCGCCGTAATTGTCCCAGAGGAGCTTCCATTAATTCAATCCTGTTCGATCCAGCCTTCTCGAAAAAAAAAAAAAAAGCCCGGTGCATGAAAGCTCCGTGTAAAGTGCCTGGTCCGATTTAGGCTAGAAAGCAAGGCTGGAACCCCTGTGACGTAGACACGATATAATATTTGAATTGAACGAGGCAGCGCAATTGGAAGTTCCCTGCGGTGGGAGGTATCATTAGGGAGAGAATCCCACTCAACGGCCACTTCCCATAGAGTCTACAACAGCCTCGCTGCGCATCATTGTTCCGGTATTGTGCAGATCCAGTTCTGTCCCCCCGTGAACAACAGAATGACGCTCATGTGTCCATTTTCCAGTGATGTCGAAGCATGAATCAAGAAGCTGTGATGCCAGTGTCTTCTGTCACGGCCGGTATGTCCCAAGCGAGTGTTCTAGAAATGGAATTTATCCTACAAATCTGGCCAAGAATTGGACAGGAATGCAATGCAAAATATCACGTTTGAGACGGCCAACTCGAGGTATTACAACTCAGAAATCAGTACGCCCTGGCAGGGCGTGATCGGTCTATAATTCAGTAATGCACGACATAGATGCTATCACCTGGCCTGGGATATCCTGGTCCCACATATATCCTTCGGGCTCGAACATCGCGCACAGACTTTGTTGTACGTCGCATCTTCCAGATATGGTGCACCCCGTTCAGCCTCTGTCCATCTAGGGTCTGAAAACTGACATTCGCGCCTGTGCTGAGTGTTTGGGGCATCCAAGTGAGCCAGTAACTGTTCTAACCCGACTCCGACAAGATCCAAGGAGGCAAAGCTTCCCATGTTGTGAAGATGGCCATTGGAGTCGATACGCCACGGCAGCTTTCCCCTGAAAAACAAAGGCGTGCCAGAGGCACCTGCCGTACGGCACTACAACCTTTTTGAGCTGTGTCAAATCTCGCACCCAGAGTTAGGACAGGCGCTCGACGATGGTCCGAAACGAGCGTACTTGCGGGTATGATTCACGTTTACGGCCACTCTTACGTGCAGTAAAAAAAATATTAATTAAACGTGGCTCCTTTGCAAGTGAAGGCCGTTGAATAGGACGGATACACACATCGGTGAATTTTAAATTCCTAGTGAACGAGGTTGGGCGGAGCCCAGGGTCCTGCCAAGTGGAGTCATTGGACAAAACTCAAAAGTTCTACGGATTACGCCGTACGGGCGGGACCGACGGTGTACCACTCTACCAGTCCCAGCCCCCCGTCCAGGTCCTGCTAGAAACAAGTCTAGCGAAATCTCAGAACACCCTCGCAGCCTGCCATGTCCATATTCCCCTTCGTTCCTATCCCCCTGCGTTATTTTTGGCGCGTGTCCTCATAGCCTTGGATACCCGCGTACGTACCCCACCCCCAACGACAACCACGCATCCTAAAGACCATCGCCTAATGTCCGATCCCCCTTCGGGGCCTGGTGCACGAAGAGAAGGGTAGATTCATTCATAAACCTCAGACACGTAGACACCCCTGCACCTGCGCCTTTCCGATTTCACAATTCTGCTGCGTAGGGTCTATCTATATCCCTCAAGGCCCCGGCTTTCTTCGACCATACCATTGGGGGAGTATAGCTGGGTAAGCAACGAGGACGCGGGAAACTTCAGCCGCGCCGGCTTGGGCTGCACGGGGGCGGATAGAGCGTGCAACGAGAGAAGAGGGGAAGGGAAGGCCATGGAGAAGGCTGAATCCAGCATAAGGAGTAGGAAGAAGGCGAACAAAGGACAACCCTATTGCCCCCGTGCCGGCTCATTGGCATGTGTACGCACCCACGCGGCACGATGCGGGGGAAGCCTGGGGGGGGGGGGGGGGGTGAACCTTATGGTGTGCAATGTGACGGGCCTGGACTCGTGTCAGTCCCCGACTCCCCGACTCCTCGTTGACACGATGCATATTCTTCTCGGACGTACAAACCCAGCCGTCCCAGCCTATAATTTCCACAAGTTCTGAACAACAATTTCTAGAGCTTGGCATACACCCCTCCAGACAACCTGCCAACGACTCTAGCAACGCTACCCGGGATGGCCGAGACCTCTTTTACTTTTATTTCTCCTTCTAAGGGCCGTTTTATTGGACATCAAAACGTCCCTGTGATGGGAGCCCGCCGAAAAAGATATTATGGGTGCAAGGCGAGACCATGAGCAATAGATCATAGATGGTGCTTCGAAATTTCCCGTTCCTTAGCTCCAATCCAACCTCGTCCCAAACACGATCCCACCTTTCACACACATACCGTACACCCAACGCAGCATCCAGGGAAAAGAAAGAAAAAAGAAAAATCGACCGATCTGACTCAGACTCCCGAGCCTGACTGAACTCAACATACGCGATCAAAACTCCGCAATGGCCCACCCCGCCAACGGATCATCGATTATCGATCAGGATTCAGGATTGAATTCCATGACGACTGTCGGACGTCGGCTTTTTTCCCTTGCTTTTCCCCGAATGCCCGAGTTTGCTGACCTTTCCCTCCCGAATCCTCTCTTCCTTCTAATCTCTGCTTTCGCTCTTTTTTCTCATGTTCCCTTTGGTGTGTAATATGGATACTACGGACATGGTGCCTGGTGATTTAACGTGTAATACATCGGAACTGACTTCGGGGCCGACGATCGTGTGTGCCATACAACCGATTCCCACCACCGTCCTACTACTCACCAACCAAAAACTCTCCACTCAATACCCAACAACATAGCGGTGATACCCTCCAAGGTCCAAAAACCAACATCGACAGCCGTCGGGACTCGGTGCGGGGCCGATCCGTATCACTCCTTCGCAGAAACCGTACTGTACCAGAGAAACAAGCACACCATTAAGCGCAGACGATCAGGGCGCAGGGGGCGGCGGTGGCGGCGGCGGCTGCAGCATGATGCGATTTGTAGCAGCCGATACCGATACCGATACCGGGAGCGGGGGCTGGGGGAATCGGGCATCAAGCCAGACCAGGGCCAGGGACCGTGCCGGTGGCCACTGGCGGACATACGTACGGTTGTTGATGACGGTGCGGCAACCGGCCCCGGACCTGGGTCCTGTCCTTGATGACGAGGGGGTGGAGGTGAGCGCACTGACGCAGGTGGCTTGACGGGTGTACCGGTGATGGCGGTGCTGCTCTGTTACTTGTCCGCTGTGATCTATCGCGGTTCGGGGGGTCGGGACCGAGTATGGGCGCTGTGACTCGGAGATTCGAGTGATTTAATTATACGGGGGGCGTGTGTGGATGTATGGGTATGTGCGGTTTATCGAGGGTGAGGATGTGGTTGGTGGTGGTGATAAGTCATGGCAAATGCGGGGGTTCGGATCGGTGTGTGGAAATCTTGCCACTTGTGACTAGCGGCCAGAGCGGTTATGTGTTTCAACTTTCAAGTGCATTGTGTATTATAGGAAGGCGTCTGTCTAGATGTACGTACTGGAGATACGAAACGCGAAGCAGCGCACAAAGAAGAAAAAAAAGAATACCAAGCGAGATACCCCTGCAGCTCAACTCCCAACTCCCAAAACCAACTCACTCAAAATAACAATAACAATAAATGCGGAGGTATGCGATCGCAGCGTCGAAATACCACAAACCTCAATTCAGTCTGCGTTTCAAGTATTAATATTAATATCAATATTTCAAGTTCGAGTGCGCGGTATATGGTGTGTACACGCGAAAGTAACGTAAGCTAAAAGCGACGACATGCGCTCTCATCCTCATCCCCATTCCTCAAATAGGTAACAATACACAGAGCTGGGTAACGATACCTACGCGAAGAAACCCAGCGAAAATCGACATCCATCCAGACTAACCCAGGTCCCATGCACATACACAGACGCACTTAGAACCAACCTCCACACACGAAAAAACAGGGGAGGAAGAGACTTGTAATATTTGGATCCTCAAATACGGAAACACTGGGACACCAGAATACGAGAATACGAGAATACGGGATACCAAGAAAATACCAAGCACGCAACACAAAAAAAAAAAAAAACAAATAATACGTAGAATCTGAAATACTGAGAATACTGAAATACGGGGCAAACGGCAAACGACAACGACAATGACAAACGACAAACGACAAACGACAAACGGCAAGACAGAAAGGAATAACAAGTTCTAATGAGCAGACGAGGAGAGGGCGACTTTTAGCTACAGGGGTGTGGCGGGCATATATCCAGGCGGACGACTAAGAATGGGAATGAGGGGGGCGGGGGCAGCGAATAAATAACGATACGAAATACGAAATACGGAATACGGGATCACAGCAGAGAACGTATACGAAGCAGAGGCAGAGGCAGAGGCAGAGGCAGAAGTCAGATATAGGCGGTATATCGGATATCGGATATCGGATATCGGGTAGATCGTGGGGGGGCGAGGTGGGGGAAACAAAAAATGAAAAAACGAAGGAAATCAAAACGAAACGGAAACGAAAAGCGAAAAGGGCAAACGAAAAGGGAAAGGGAAAAGGGCAAGAGATAAGGGAAAGACAAAGGTAAGGCATATATATATATATTTTTTATGTCGACGGAGCAGGGGCGGGAGCGAGGGCGACGAGGCGAGGCGAGGTATACGCGGACATGGAGGGGGATGGTAAGGCATAAAGGCCCGGGCACGCCCAGAGGCCCAGCGAAACAACCATGAAGAAAAAACCGCAAAAACGCAAAAACGCAAAAACGCGAAACTGCAAAAAGAGAAAAAAACCCCCACGCCCCCACTGCCCTTTAATCCCTCCTCCGCTCCTCCCTCTCCCGCTCCTCCCTATCCCTCTCCCTCTCCCTCCCTCTCAAGCTCTCCCTCTCCTCCCGCTCCCTATCGCGCTCCTTCTGACCCTCCCTCTCCCTCTCCCTCTCCCTCTCTCTCTGGATCTCCCTCTGGCTCTCCCTCTCCCGTTCCCTCTCCCGTTCCCGTTCCCGCTCGCGACTCCCCTCGCGACTCCCCCCACGACTCCCCCTCGAGTCCCTCCTCTCCAACACCCCCCCGCCAACAGGGCTCACAGGCCGCAGGCGCGGGCTCATCCCCACGCCCATACCCATACCCATACCTGACCCCATACCCATCCCGGCCCCAACCCCGACCCCAGCACCAGAGCCAGAGCCCGAAGGCCCATCCAACGCCCCACGCCGCGCACTCGGCACAGGCGGGGGCAGCATCCGCGGCGAGTTCGCCGCGCTCCCTCTCGCCGAGCCCGGCCCTGCACCGTCCGCAGCAGCGGAAGAAGAGGAAGCGGACGACAAGGGCGGCGGCGGTGGCGGCGGGGGGGCGATCCCGGGACCGGCCATGGGGACGTCCCATGAGGGGGTGGGGAGCCCGGGGAGGGGCGGCGGGTAGTCGCGGCGGCTGTCGACGTGCATGGAGAGGCTGTCGCGCCTGTGCGTGTCGGCGCTGGTGCCGTTGGGCCCCCCCGAGTTGGGCCCGGCCCCGGGGCTGGGGTACGGGTTCGGGCTGGGGTTGGGGTATCCGGCCTGCTGCCCCTGATGCGGGTGCGGGTGTTGGTGTTGGTGTTGGTGCGGGTGTTGGTGGGAGGGGGGCATGGGCTGGGAGTGGAGGTGCGGGGAGGAGAGGGTGAGCGTGGGGTGGGAGAGGTGCGGGCTCTGGTGGTGGGGGTGGGAAGAGTGGGAGGGCGGGGTGCGCGCGCGCAGGGTGGACGAGGCGAGTGGCCCGCGCTTGTGTGGGAACTGCTCGGGGCGCGGGCGCGAGTGCGTGCGCTCGAAGAGCCCACATTTGTTGCATAGCTGCCGAGGGGGGTTAGCGCACGTTTACGGTAATAACGGTGAAGGTAACAACTCACGACTTTCCCAGGGCTCAAATTACTCCGTCTCCACGTCGACGTGTCGGTGGTGCAGCAATTGAAGCACCTCCTCCTGACGCGATCGCTCAGCTTGGTCGCCGCGTCGTCGGTATGCACGACCGCAAGGGGCATCGCGCCGGGGTACGGCTGGTGTTGCGGGGGGTACCCGCCGCCGCCGCCGCCACCCGCGCTCCCGCCCTGGTGCGGGTGCTGGTGGTGCGCGGGGATGGCGTGGTGCGACATCTGCGGGTGGTAGTGCATCTGGCCATAATCCGCGCTGCCCCCTCCCCCTCCGCCGCCGCCGCCACCGCTGAGGCCGACACCGACCCCACCGGCGACGCCGATGCCGACGCCGACGTTGAGGGGGTGCGGCGGGGGCGGGGGGAAGTGGTGGGGGTGGTGTGGGTGGGAGTGGGGGTGGGGGTCGTAGAGCTGCATCTGGGGCGGGGGGGGCGCGGAGTGGGGGTGTGGTGCGTACATGTAGGGGTGGTACATGATGGCGTGGCCGTGGGTGAGGCCGGGGGGGTGGTGCTGCTGGGGGAAGGGAGAGGGGTGGGCAGGGTGGTGTGAGGGGGGCGGGGAGGGGCGGCGGGCGGGGGAGCGGGAGTGGGATTGGGAGTGGGAGGAGGAGTGGGAGGGGGTAGGGGAGTGGGTGGGCGGGGTGCTGGCTCCGAGGGGGGTGAGGTGGGGCGGGGGTGAGGGACGACGGGTGGAGGTGGAGGTGGAGAGGTGGGACTCGTAGGGGCGCCGGGTGGGGGGGAAGGGGTCCATGTGGTTGGGCATGAATTCGGCGGGGAACTGTGGGAGGGTTGGTTGGTTTGGTCAGTTGGGTGGTGGAGGGAGGGAGGGAGTGGGACGTACGTTTATACGAGTCGAGTCAAAGGCTGGTTTGGTGCCTGTGCCAGTGTTGGTGGTGGTGGCGTTGGTAGTGGTGTTGGCGGTGTTGGTGGTGGCGTTGGTAGTGGTGTTGGCGGTGTTGGCGGTAGTGTTGGTAGTGGTGTTGGCGGTGTTGGCGGTAGTGTTGGCGGTAGTGTCGGCGTTGTTGGTGGTAGTGTTGGCGGTAGTGTCGGCGTTGTTGGCGGTGGTATTAGTATCGGTGTTGTTAGCAGTGTGCTCTACAGGGACGTCTTGAGTGGACGCGTCTTGGTTGGGGAGAGAGTCTTTAGGGGAGGTAGGAGCGTGACCGTTGGGGACAGCAGGGTTGGGGTTGGTATCGGTGTCAGTGACGTCCTGATGAGGGATGTGATCGGGAGGAGCAGCTGCTGATGTCGGTGATGCGGGCTTCGTCTCGGACTGCAGCGCTGCGCTGTCTGCCTTTGCTCCAGCCTCCTTGTGGTCCCTAAGCGTGAAATGATGGGGTGTTGCGTGTCAGAGTCAGAAAAAATACGAGACCTTGCGGGCTATATGAGCGATTCGAACGTACCAGCCAAACATGGGCATTGTTCAACAGGTGCTGTGTTAAGTTTCGGTCTGAGCGTTCGACTGATGCGATGGATGATCCCACTCTTGATCCCCAGGGCAAAAAAAAAAAAAAGTTGCAACACAACCAACAAATGAAAACGAAAAAAATTAAAAGTTAAAAAAATACTCTCTCGAGTCACACAAGTGACGTGTCACCGGCCGAATCGCCTCTTCCGTACCACACCTGTGGGAAACGCAGCCTCAGATCGAGACCCAGATCGGGCATGCCGTGTGATCCGAGGCTGTGTCCCATCTGTCGCCGATTAAAAATAGCGGCGGGGGCTCCTGTCCCACGAACCCTTCCTGCCCCATCGAACCATTCGCACCCCCCCCCCCCAAAATCAAATACCTCCTACCGAACCGGGCCTCAAACGAGCGAGGTATGAACCGACCTCCCCCCCTTTTGATGCAATCGCCCCCCCCCCTAGGACTACCTTCCCAAGCCTTTGACCTTCCCACCGCCCCCGCCCCTCTCGTCTCACCTCGACAGCGCTTCTCGAGCCCTCGCCTTCCCTCCTTGCTCATCGCACCGCACAAATGTGGGTCAGCCCCCCCCCCCCCCCCCCACTTGGCAGAACCAGAATCTGCACACCCGGCGGAGAGTTTGAGCGGAGGGGTGGGGTGGGGGTGTTATTCCCCGGGGTTCATCTCACAGCGTCCCATCTCGGTTCATTCATCGTTCGTTGCCGTCACGTCCCGTTTCTACCCTATTTACCCGTACACACACACCACCCCCCTCACGCCCGTCTCCAGGTGCACTCCGGATAACCCCAACACCCCAACGCCCCCCCTTCACCCACCCCAATTTCTCTTACAGTAATCTAATTTAGCAAGCAACAACAATAGCGCTGCCTAATGGGGGGTGGCACTTTGCGCAAGGGCCGCCGTGACGGCATCACAGCATCACGATGGCACTCCAGATCCAGATCCAGATCCCCCCCCCCTTCCCCTCTAGATCTCCTCCTACCTCCCAGTCGAAAAAGGGAAGCCCACCAAACACCCACACATACACACCCACACAGTGTCGCGTGACGAGTGACGCATAACATACGCACGGGGGGGCCGGAACGCGTCCAAACGTCCCATCTGATGCGGTGCAGGGTCGCCGTGATAAGGATTCATCTGATGCATCAGCACACACACCCCTCTCTTCGACAGAATTCTCTAGATCCGGATCTATCCCCCCCACCTCGAGTCAAGACTCGAGTATAAGCGCCCGCCATCGATCGATAGTATGGCACTAACAAGCCCTATACAGGAAAAAAAAGAAAACTCTATGACTCACTAGTGAAGAAACACAAGCATGTACTACACGGCACTACGGATATCACACACACACACGCACACACACTAGCGCTTCGCACGAACTCCGCGCAGACCTCCCCGCCCGGCCTTCACCTTTTTGTTTTTTCTGCCTCTAGCTCTGGCTCTGGGCATGCGCATAGGGAACGCGCCTCTCGCACGCACGTTCCCCTTCTTACTCCCTTGGGTTTTGGCTTCTGGCTTTTAGGGATTTTTTTTTTTTCATGTCCCTTGCACGCCTCTCCTCCCCCAGAGCATGACGCATACGTACCACCCCGTGGACCCCAAACGCTCTTCAAACACATATACCTCTTCCCTTTATGTTTTGGCTCAACCGCTGGCGTTGGACCGTTCCTGTGCTCCGTATGGCATTCTTCCGTCACGTCTCCAGCTCGCCGCGGATGGGCCCGCACCACGCGAGCATGTGCAGAACCGGGCAAGTGGTTCGCGCCCGATCCTGAGGGCTGGGACTGGGATGATGGCCCCCGACGCCGTGTGCTGTTGCAGGGACCGGCTACGGCGTCCTAAATGAAGGGTTTTTGCGGGTACCGTGGGGTTGGCGGTATGGGATTATGACGCCCTCGGGTTGTGGGTTCGCCGTGTATCTGTAACGCTAAGATGCGTGCTGTATCCGACTTCAATGGGATTTTCTTTGGCTGTGTGCTTTTCATTGGTTCCGTTTGTTGGGGGAAGGAACCATCCTGTGGGCGTTATACATTTTCTGCGCCCTTGGGTTAGTGGTTATCTCTTTTTTGACTCTGTTGGCTGTGTGCTATACAATGGTACCATTTTTCGGGGAGTGTATCTTCCTTGCTAAGATGCGCGTTGTCAGGGAATCCTTGCCGTATCCGACTTCCGTGGTTTTTCCCTTCTTTGGCTCTCTTGGCTGTGTGGTTCCATTTGTCCCACGGGATGCTCACGCCCATATACATTGACAAGCCCGACGCCGTACACGTCGCAGGCGGTCGGCCACGGTGTTCTTAGCAGAAACCGCTAAACCAATCCGAGGAATGACTCAGAGTTGCCTACGGAATCCTCGGTGGTTGGCGGTTTCAATGACGTGCCCACGTCCACGTCGACCGCTCACTGCCATCTTCGACAATTGTTCGCCTCCCCCGAACGCGGAGGATCAGTGTCGTCCGAGAACGATGGAATCAGTGGGTGATTGGAATCACGGTCTCATCGGAAATAGCGAAAATGCATCAGGGAACGAACTCAAGGTCGGTGCTTGTGATCCACCTCGGCTGCAGAGAAGGCGAACGGCATAGATTGATGAGTGGGTCACACTCGTGGTGAGCTAGCTGGTGATCAGGCTCATGATGCTTGTGTGTGATACAGCCCGTCCCCCCACCCCTAATGAACTCGGGATCAGCTCATAATTGAGGGGATCAGGAATATCAGTTTTTTCATAATCAAGAATATCAAATCTACGATTTGAAACCAATTACATCTTCGTGCTATCCATATTAGTTTCGCGATTTCTCACCATAAAATTCCATTCCCATGTCTTGTAAATCCTCGTTGGGATAATGGACGCCCCCCCACACCCGAGTGATTCCCCCTATAGCGGCCCAGTATTATTACCATATATCTGCGGTTCACGTGTCTGAATACAGCTTCAGATCCGGCACTTGAACTTGCATCATTCATTCATCACGTCTTGCGTGGATGTTTGATGAGCTATGGGGGGAAAGAACAAAGAACATCAGTTTAACAAGATCTAAAAATATCCAGGACGTGATTGATTTTTAGCTAGCATGGATTTTATCATATGCATCACTGGTCCAAATCATCTCTTAGGAGGCCGGGGGCGCTACAGTTAGTGGTGCACCTTGTTCTCTTTATATCTGCGTGCAATGTGGCGATAATCTGCTGCAGCCTGCTTCAGCTCAAACGGCGTGACTCCATCCTCTCTCGAAACACTGGCCAAGACCACACACTGAACAGGGGGCGGCGCAACCACATTCCCGGATGAGGAGGTTCAAGGCTGGGTGCCATGGCGCGTGTGAGTTTCTGCAAGCGATGCGTCGCAATGAATTTACCGTGTGTCGTTCTGGGACTCGCTTCTCTCAGGAGGGGGGGGTAATCTGATTCCGTTGGTTTGTAAATGCTTCAATGTCAAGGAGATGAAGATGATTTTTTAAGGGGCGTGGTGTGATGTTGACGAACGGTCTGTTTATCAGTCAGGGTTTAGAGAGCAGTTTAGGTGATGATCTGGCTGTTTGCAGGAAAGTTCGGTTCAATTGTTGAGATGCGGTGATTGATTTGTTCTTACGGATGGACATGGTTTATCATCTGATTTTGCAAGTCTTTATTGCTCGCGGTTTGGTAGGCCCCGGTATAATTTTTTGATGCTTGTTCCAAAGTGGTTTTGGCTGATTAGTACCCCGCGCTCGGTCCGTCGCAAGATTTTTCCAAAACTTTCCTTGACATTTGTAACCGCCGCACATGGACCCGGTGAACGTAGAGGATATAGATAGGTCTACCAAAATCGCTGAATGGATTGGGTCGGTTTGCGAACCCTTCCTTAAGCGTATGTTTTCCGCCCGAGTACCCAACTAGAAGACGTTATACCCTCCTATTTCAGACCGTTGTTTACTCTAGCCTCAAGAGGTATGCTTATCACTTTTGTTTTCCTGTTGCTGTACTTTGTTACGACCTTTGTAGAAACGCATTCGTCAGCGATGTCCGTTGGTTGCTCTGGTTGCGTCGAGGCGGAGTCATTGTTCTTCTCAGTTTCAGATGACTCGTAAAACCTGTGAATCTGCGACGGGACATCCTCACAAAGAACATAAGGGGTTATCTAAATTCCTGCAGGTTTCTTGTCGTCAAAAATAGGGACAACCGGACCTGAAATCGATGTGAATCGCCCAAACAACTGTTGGTCTTCTGGATATCATGAAAGCAACGTGCCGTGGTGATGGAGGACTTGAATGTTTCGATGACTGTTATGGAGAAAAGAAATTTGATGATGAACAGGATGTGATTCCCAATCGCAAGGTAGCTGATTCTTAAAATGATGAGCCAGGTTACAGGGCAGGGTGCCCTTGGAGCGGGACTCTTCGAGAGGTATCAAATAGCAATATCTGGGATATGTTACCACAAGGTCTGGGTTTATTAGGGCTCAAGCATGGACGATAAATTATCATATCCCTTAATGCTCCGGGCCCTCCTGTACGTCATTGTCGTTTCTGGACAGGCGATGCATACACTGCGAGCAAGATCAACGCACCCATCGTAATGATGATTTAACAAATTCACACCATTTTCCCGCTATCCCACATCCAACAATAATCGGCTGTAACCTGAAAGAAGCATTCTGACTTGTCTCGGTTCGTTTTTCGCCATACGATGACCGAGAAACACGACTTCGCGGGGGCAGAGCCGCTTAATATTGGTTTAAATTTAAAGAGCTATCAAGGGGTTTACACACTGTTCGTGAAAATAGATATGTGTGGACATCATTCTGGCACCAGACGTGCGGGTAGGGAGCGGGTGTATAGCAGGCGATTTCTACCGGGCCGGGGTTCTGTGCATTCAAATTTCCTCAAGAGGAAACAGCACGTAGAACGTTATCAAGGCAACTACTGTACAGGCGGCAGTGTTTCTGGAATTTCTAAGGGTTTGGGAACAACTCAGTGGAGAAAAAAACGGAGACGTTCGACGGAGTTAGTCGGGGTTTTGACCTGGGAAAATCCCGGAACGGCCACGTGTTGCCAGGAACGTGCAATGATTAAACAACACATTGACTGGTCAAGGTGTTGTTGACCCCTGGCGAAACACCCAGCTACTGATTTTGCTACCCCGTAGGAAACGCAGGCGTAGATTTCCGAATTTATGCATATCAAAGCATATGATGGCAAATGCATTTCGTTTACAGTTAACAGGGTTCCTATCGACAAACCATGGTCTATCGAACTCGTCCAAGTTGAGTCCAGTTGTAACATTGGTGGTCAGGAATGCTTCATTGAATTTGTGAATTTTTGAAGGGTGTATCGTGGGAGTTATCTCATCTAAACCCAGAGAACGGACGCTTCGTTGTTTGAATTGCACGGGCTGTGCGATTCTAGTTCATCTTGATCATCACGGTGCTAACGTCAGAAAATGTTCGAGAGTAAGTCTGAACAGTAACTCCCATCTCACATTTCATGGCGGTTGACACATTGAACCAGCATTAGATCCATTACCCGCCCCTTATTCCACCGCGTTGTGGTCTTACCTTGTGATTTATACGACACTCTCACCTGGTCGTCATTGTCAATTTCAAACCTAAAAACTAAAAATTACCCACTTGCATCTCCTCATCAGATCTGGTACAGCATGATCACCCGCCATCGCAGGATTCGCTTATCCCGCAATGGCACTCAGCCGAGTCCGGGTTCGAGAGGTTACCAGATTGTCCAATACACGACCACGAAGCACGACACGACCACAAGCCGACCCTGAATAAATACTAGCTTGCGCCTATTCTAGCTCTGTTATGCGGTTGTCAGGAAGATGCGCGTCACAATTCACGAAAAAACCTGAAATGCATAAACACTTTCGTCAAGAAGCGACGGTCCGAGGTATATCTTGGGGATTAGTCGGCAGTCAAGCAATAGATTTACTATTTACAGCAAGGCATCGATTCTTTGGCCACTTTGACCTTACGTGAGCCTTCTTATCAAGTGGATCCAGCGATTCTTCCAAACTTTCTGGGGGGACGTCGGCGAGAAAACTTTGTTTCATCTCCCTTCAATGCCGTCTCTCCGCATGAGGATTCCCTACTGATCTAGGTCCGACCTCCCAACAAAAGGAAGAAAAGACTGGCAGAAGGCCCACATGACAACAGTTCTCACAGGCCGACAAATCAAGTTGACTTCTGCTCATCCCACGTCGAACCCTAAACCCTGTTTATTTTTGCCGCTATAGTCTTACTGATATGTTTTTCCAAGTTTTTGTATGTTCACATTCTCCGGCCGTTCACTCCTGCCCAACCACGCATCAGTTTATATCGGTACGATTACGTTTTATCGTTGAACGAACGCGCAATTAATCATTGTGGTGCAGCTATTTCTGCGCAAAACTAGGTTCTGACATCCACATCAGATGTTCTGAACGATCCCAGAGTCTGATGGACGTCATTGGTAGCAAAATTGATGCGGCCGTGTTTCAAGGACAAATACATCGGCATGTGGTGTGTGAGTTTCGGTGGTTCTTCGATGGAGGATCTTCCGCTCATCATATTTACCAGGGAAGGAAAAGAGTACTGACGATGGATAGGTTCAACAATATATCCCAGGCGGAACGCAAGTGGTGAATATTGGCGGCTGCAAGTATAAACATTCGCAGAATTTAAGAACCTTGGGTTGAGTATGTAATGTACAATACGATAAATATGGGACCTTGGGCAGGTACGTCAGACGCAATTACATCCGTTTATCTTTACTGAGCTTCATATTCCCATCACCAACGGTCAATAAAACTCATTGTGTTTCGGCCTTCTTTCGTGCAAAAAGAGTCCGGCTCAGGATAAAGAAGCAATTCAGTTTGTCATTTGAAAGTCAGTCCACGCTTCCTTAGGACTGGGTGGAGGCCTTATAGGCATAAAAATATATAAATGTCCACCCAATCATTTACAGATTGATACTTATTTGATATAGAATCATCAATCATCTGTTAAACGGCTTTGATTTATCGACGCAGACTATCGGGATACATGAATGTGTTACGTCCCTCCTCTGGTAAGCCTTCCTCACACACTAATTCAATACGGTGTTTAAATGAACTTTGCATAGTGTCCTGCTCTTTCAGATATGGAAATTTCCCGATTCACTGGTACTCCGATAATGCGAACTTACCACACCAAGATTGAATCTTTGAGATAATGGTCTTGCTCAATGGTTTTGTTGCCATGGATGTGACGGGCGACGTGAAGGACTAATTAAAAAGATAGCTCCAGACTCTGACATACAAGACGGACTTCTGCGGGATGACAACCCGACTTTACCTTGATGTTTGTGTTACTCGTTCACTGGTTTGCGCCGGTTTGAGCGCATCTATAACCGGTATGTATGTGGATCCCGTCATTGTGGAAATCTGTGTCTCAAAATTCGTGTCTCAACTCCATACAAGGGCCTAGAGCGCAGTCTGAGAGGGTTTTGCGTCTTCGAAAATATAGGGCGTTGACACGAACTATTATTAATGGCACGGGGATCATTAAATGCTAACGCCCTTCCCATTTGGACTGAACCTAATATCAACTATCCACCACAGCAAAGATCTCTTGCCGTAAGGTGTATTGTGATTGCTGACGCCTTATTTATTGGTTGACAACTACTAGTGCGGACTCTTAGGCTATTCTAGATCTGGAGTCAACGAAATGAATATTAATCTTTGAAACTTCTTCAAGCCCAAGGAGGCCCGTTCAATGTTCCGAATTGTGACAAAAAAAACATCACTTCGTGGCCGCACCAGGGGTCGCAAAAGAAATGTAAACTTCCGCAGCAGTCGGCTGTTGGCTCTCAAGCAATCGCAAGTATATGGTATACTGTCATGACAAATTTTGCGAAGACATTTCTCGCGAAAGCGAGTGACGTGCCAAGTGTGTCCATTGTTTATTAGTTTACACGGCTCCGGTTGGGACCCTAGAACTATGATCGATTGGTCACAGTATGTCGGGCGAGCCATCTGAGACGGTTTTTGTGACAGTGGTAGAGGCGCTAGCACCTCGAAGCCATACCTAGCACATAATTGTCTATGGTGAGCCACTCTTTAGCATTGACCTTCCCTTTTACCAGTTTCCGTTTGAGACGGTGGCACCATGCCACCGTGCCACCGTCTACTAACATATAAGCCCCATCCCCAAGCGCTGTGAGACTCCAGTTGCTTGCCCTCGGTGCTCACATACCAAATTTTCGCTAACTATGTCTACCTCCACACCTACCTACCCATCGTCAGCGCTGCCAGTGGTCATTCCACAAATCCCTTTTAGATCCCAAGCGCAATCCTTCTCAATCGCAGGATCCGAGGAAAAAATCGTCTTGAAATACGCTTTGAACAACATCACGCCGGATGATTTGCACAAGATACTGTTGAGAAGCGCGGAGGCTCTCGTGCCGACTCAGGTTGAAAAATTGAACAAGGCCATTGAATCCGCCGGCATAGTCCTAAGCCGCTCGCGTCAAGTTGCGAAGGATAAAACTGCTCGCCATTGCTTGCGCTGCCACCGTTCCTATCTGGAACGCGACAACGGGTCGAGGGCATGCATCGTCGAACATTACCAACCTATCCAGGGCGCACCTGTCAGAGTCCCTGGTTGGATGATCTTCCCCTGCTGTGGTGAACGACCGAAATCGTACTGTTTCGTCGGTAGACATACGATGAAGACGGAGTACATTAACTATAAAGTGGCCACTGTGAAGACGTGTGAACAAAAGAAATGTGTTAATAACGCAAGGAAAGAGTGATGTCCCATTCAAGCCATTTTATCAGAGTTCGTCCTTCCCATCTTCTTTGCCTTGCGTCTAGAACTCACGGAAGCTCTCCAGGACCAAGGGTACCACCCATTTCCAAATCATGCATTTCCGTTAAACCTATCAGTGTGTCTTTCCCTATATTTACGAATGAGTCCAAAAGGAGTCCGTACTTTTCTGCGATCGATCAAGTTATTTATATTTTAATTTAATGAATTTCTGATGTTGATCTGATAAAAGTTTGATTGTGACCAAGAATTGGTCACTGGTCACACATCACGCATTCTTGACTCAACCACCGCTTATCCGCTCGATCTCAAGTCACGAAATGTACAAGACTGCTTGGACTAAGAAAGGGTCTTTAATGCCTGCAGATCGCATTCGGACTATACATCAACAGTCACCCGCTACCTCAAAAGGCAAGGGCAAGCAACTGCCCCCGGAACCGCCGAAGAGTAAGGAGATTCGCAGATTAGAAACCTTACTTCGTGCACTCCGAGATTCTAATGGAACCGACAAGGATCCAAGAGGTGGGTGCTTCTGTCAAGGTGAGAAGTCTGTCCATATCTTACTACCACTGGAATACTAAGAAGATCGTACATCGATCTGATTTTAGGGAGAGAGCATGTTTTGTCCCCTTATTCACCTCTATGTAACACGTGTGGTCTCATTCTGTGTTCCATAAATTTACCGCAATACTCGTGTCCACATTGCACCACCCCTGTCGTCACGGCAGCTATTCGTAGCTCTCTCGTGGTCAAACTCGAATCTCAAATCTCCGAGACTGTCGCTCGGGAGATACAGGATCGAGAACAGAAGCTTGCAGCAGCTAGACAAGCCGCTGGGGCATTCCCTACCCTCGCGGGGCCAACAGGAAGGCTGCCGGCAGTCCCTCCCTTTCCAAATATTAACCAATCCCACAAAGTCCTCTCTCTCAACTCCAAAACGAAAAAGGTGACCGTGTCTTCATACACCACGACGCCCGCCTCGTCTCGTCCCCCTTCCCGGGCAGAATCAGAAGAAGAAGAGCCCACCAGGATTCCTCCACCGCCGACCGAGGCTGTCCATTCGAAAAAGCATGTAGATCGTTCTCGCCCATGGGAAAACCTAAAGGACGATGGAGTAGAGTACGTCCCTCTCGCGAGAGTGGATGATCAACGTCAGGCAAATTCGAAGGATACTGGGAGGCGCAGGAAGCGTAAAGGGAAAGAAAACTAAATTTTTGTCCATACTGAGATTTTCGCTTATAAAGTATATTCCAATTCACTGTAGAGCAGAATATGAGATTGTTGGGGATGTGTGGACAGCATATCCCATCAGAAAGGAATTAGAAAAGCCACCTTTCACGTCACTTTAAATACTCATGTTTAAAACACAGCAAGTAGGTTGATGAGATCCTAAGCACGTTGACCTGTTGTTTGTCCGTAATGCTACAGAATATTGTCCATAATACTACGTGGGCGGAATGAGGGTGAAACGTCGAGATGAGGACCGACGTTTCCGTTCCCCGACAATTCGGACACGAGTCTGGAAGCGCAGGTCCTGTGCAGCTTTACGGTCTAATTGGATGAACCGGAAGTTGTATCCTCTTGGCGTGTCCGAATGTATCCCTTACCTCCGGGTAGTTGAACCTGGGTTTCGTGGGTCCTGGGGCGGATTGAGTGTTGGTTCTGCAGCTCTAATGGCGAAAAGTGGAGAGCGCACCATAACTGTGACACGTCCAGCTCCATCCCCTGAGTTCGGCGGTTTTGGCACTCATGGGAATAGGCCTTGGCCAGTAAGCCTGAGAGATCGGTGATCTCTGTAGCAGAGCGTCTTCTGTACGTCCCGGGTACCATGCCACCTAAACTCCAGCCCACGAACACACAGTGCCCGGGTTTCCAACCAGTAAACCTTCGATGGAATAAGATCCCTGAGTAGGAGCAAAGCCTTTAGGAAGCATGGAAGTAGAGGCTCACCAGAATTCCAGATTCTAATTGAGAGAGAAGAGGTTTCTCGCAAAGCTATAAAGAAGTACACACGTGGCTCCGATGGTAATTATCGCATTCATTAGGCGCCAACATTATTGACATACAGGGTCACATAACCAAACGGCACCACAAACCTATTAGGCTTTTAAGCTTATAGCCATAGTCTACGATGTGAATGAGATTCTAAAGGCTGAAAAGAGAAGAAACAGGTAAAAAAATCAGCAGGCAATCAAGATGATTCGTACCAAGGATAAATGTGATTTTGAGTGCCGTAGGATCATTAACCTCAATATATTGATTAAGAGACCCCTTGCCTTGTATGACGAAAAAATTATCATATGAGTGCGCCAGGAGATATAGCTTGCCTGTTGGGAATGCTTTCGAGACTATTGATTTTAAATAAGTTACAAATGGGCTTAACACCCATCTGGCATCGAAGTCCATAAGCACGAACAACCAAATGTTCACATCCTTAACTTTGTGCATATTTGTTACATCACGGCTTGATCCGAGGCTGTGTCGCCGATTAAAATCCGCCCTGTTCATAGATGGTGAGCAGCTCATATCATTGTTGAACCATCCATTTTCCTTTCGGGTCGGGGGAAACTGAACTGCTCGACTCCCAGGAGAAATGACAAATCATGTAAATACACCCCTTACGCCGCACCACAATATACACTTCCCAGTTCCTAATTGCCTGCTTCCTCTTTGAAGTCAGGCTTCTCTCCTTGCTTGTCGCAGCGCCGGACGCTCTGAGGTGGGTCATACCCGAGTTACAACCCTAGCCTTCACTGAACCGTGGTCTAAGAATTTATTCTCCATATCCCTATACCAACTTCAGTCACACTTCGCTCTCCAGCGAGGTTGGGGTCGGCGCACATGGTTATTGCCTGATGGAAATTTTACGCCCCTATTACCGGCATGTCATGCGCATTATCGTTTTCTGTCCCTTTCACGCCTCCTCCTTATCGATATGGTTCCCTTGAACCCTTCTTCCCATTCCGCACTGGGCCTTCTGGATCCAGATCCTCTCGAAGCCTGATGTATGATGCCTGATGGAACTATGCAGGGCCGCAGTGATAAGGCTGGGATATGAGCGAGGTATGCCTGTCTTGATAGAAGTATGTCAGTCCCTTAAAGCGGGTCATGTTAAGCGCTCAAACGTCATATATTGCAGCAAGAGGCGGCGGCGTACCACTTTCTGACCGCGCGGAAAACCTCGAAGCCATCGAAAACCGACTAAAAAATGACATATTGCAAGAAGCAACCAGGTATGTCCAGGTAGCTGCAGGATATCATGCTCAGTTCACAAACCTTGCCTAGATATGGTGGCCTTGTGCTGACACACAATGAAATGGGCGAGTTCCGTCTCAATGTGTACAATCGCCAACTAATTTTCTCTGAAGCCGCGGACAGAGGCGAAGGTGCGATATTGCCGACGTGGACCGCTGTTGACAGTGGAAATGTCAAGACGTCCAGAGAGCTTTGGGAGTAATTTATTCTACACACCGTGTTCTGGAAACCCCTATATTGAAATGCTGCAGCGCTAGCACTAGCACAACGCTTAACTTCCCATACTGAGCTCTCTCCTATTCATAGTATCAAGATTCAGCATCAACGACGAAAAGGACCACCACTTCCTCATAGGCCAGCCATTGAAGAACATAACAAACGCATATGCCTCCCTTCCTTGATTCCCTGAAGCGTCATAGTGGATTGGCGTTAACGAGAACGTTGAACTATATGTTGGCCTAGAGCCAGAATCCTCCACCATAGCCGTGGTGCCGGGAGCATGATACCGGATTCTACAATTTTGGAATTTGTGCACTATGTGTACGGATGCATGCGCAGCTACATACTGCGGACAAATTTATGACCTGCCTTCTCTTGATTTATTTGGCACAGTTGGACTCTAGGTCAAGGGGGTTAATGTTTGACTTCTTCGTGATATCTCATAACACAAACTGACCTTAAAGACGGATTACTATCTCTTTCTTAGCCCACCGCGGTTCCGACACCCACGGCAGACACACTTCTAATTTCCCTTTTCCAAAGTCCTCGGGATACACAAATATGTGGACACGTGACCTACCTTTATTTGTATCATTGATTTTTTTTGTGGCCGTTCTTCACCTTGGTGTGGTTAATATGCTTCATACTGGCTATCCAGGAGTTCTTCTCTCTGTCGTAGCCTTACGAAGGCATTACCAGAAAGAGACACTTTGGTACGTCTCGTCTGTGGTTTTCGTGGGCGAACGGACTTTCTCTCCTGGGTTTGTCGGTTTGAGCATGAGGTGCGTGAAAATTCTCGAGTTTTGCAGGCTTACGTTCTCTTTTTTGCTCTTCCCAGATCACAGATTTACTGAACCCTCGGCAATTAGCACGACGTAGGGCGCCTAGAGTCTGACAATCGTGTGTCAAGTCCAGGCAACTGGCAACTAGCCATGTCGTCCGAGGAAATAAATTATTGTTTCGGGTACTGTAGGTGGGCCGGGCCGCTTCTTCCCCTTCCACTGTAGTGTGCCACCATTGCCTACTCCCAATAATCTCGGAAATGTCAGCAGAAGAATTACGGTTATAGTTCGCAGAATGGACCACCACCCTTCATCGATCATCCCTCGGTATCTATCCTTCGTTGCCGGGTATGTGATTGAACGCAAGTGACCACTAACCAATGTACCTGCAACACACGGACTGATCCGTGATTTATCATAGACTGCCCTGTAATTACAAAAGTATCAGCGGATGACCCAACAAGAAAATTCGAACCGTTGTGTTGATCATGCTCATAACAAACAGAAACAGCACCCCCTCGTATTATTGATTAAGGCTCCGCCCGTTGTCAGCGGGCTTATTTGCATGTTGCATTTCCCGCCGACGAACTAAGTTCGATAAATGAAAGGGGGGGAGAGTAAAGTGTTTAAGATCTATACCCAGCCACGAGAGGTGTGGGGATGGGGATGAGGTATATGTCGGCACCTTGCCTAGGGTATCCGTTGTTTCGTATTCCAAGGGGTTGTCCAATACTGTATATACGACACACTTGAAATACTTGAAACATATACTGCCTTGAGATTCGTGCTATTTCGACGCTGCGATCGCACCCCATATAAACCGCCACTATGAGCAATTACCACACTCTCACCCTCGAAGTTATGCGTCGTTTTGGGGCTGGGCTTCGACGTGACAGCCCCACATACCCGAGCTGAGTTGCATGAGCACCCCGTCTGAAGTGTAATTTATTTCTTTTTATACTCTACTTCACGTTTCGTGTCTCTAGTATCTACATCCAAGCACTTCCTATAATATACAATGTACTTGAAACACATAGCGTCCTGGCCTATGATCATAAGTAGAAATGTTTCCGCACCCCGATCACACCCTATAATTATCATAACCATCACTACATCCTTGCCCTCGATTATTCGCACATACCCACGCACATGTACCTGTATAATTAACACTCGAATCTCGGAGTCACAGCGCCCATACTCGGTCCCGAACCGCGATAGATCATAGCATATGGAGTAGCACCGCCATCACCGTCAAGCCACCCATGTCAATCGTCACCTCCACCCTCGTCATCAGCACAGGACCCCAGTCCAAGGCCGGGTGCACCGTCATCAGAACCGTATATCCGCCAGTGGCTACTGCATGATCCCTAGCCCTAGCCTGGCCTAATGCCCGATTCCCCCAGTCCCGCTCCCGGTATCGGTATCGGTTGCTCCACAATGCATCATGCTTCAGCCGCCGCCGCCCCCTGCGTCCTGATCATCTGCGCTTAATGTCGTTCTCGTTCCTCTGGTGTGGGTGTTGCTGCGCTGGGGGAACAGATACAGTACGGTTTCTGCGAAGGGTGATACTGATCGGGTCCGCACCGGGTCCCGACGGCTGTCGATGTTGGCTTTTGGACCTTGGAGGTTATCACCGTTATGTTGCTGGATATTGAGCGGAGGTTTATAATTGGTGATTAGGACAGTGGCAGGAATCAGTTGTATGGCGCATACGACCGTCGGCCCCGAAGTCAGCCCCGATAAACTACAGGTTACAGTACATATCGCCAAGTACCACATGCGTAGTATCCATATTGCACGCCAAAGGGAACATGAGAAAGAAGAGCGAAAGCAGAGATTAGAAGGAAGCGGGGTTTCGGGAGGGAAAGGTCAACAAACTCGGGCATTCGGGGGAAAAGCAGGGGAAAAAGCCGACGTCCGACAGTCGTCATGGGGTCGAACGCCGGACGCGTGCGCGTGCGCGTGTACTCTAATCATGGAATTCAATCCTGAATCCTGATCGATAATCGCTGATCCGTTAGCGGGGTCGGCCCTTGCGGAGTTTTGATCGCGTATGTTGAGTTCAGTCAGGCTCGGGAGTCTGAGTCAGATCAGTAGATCTTCTTTTTCCTCTTTTTTGTGGATGCTGTGTTGGGTGTACGGTATGTGCGTGGAGGGTGGGATCGTGTGTTGGGCGTTGTTTTTGGGACGAAGTCGGGTTGGGGCTAAGGAACGGGAAATTTCGAAACACCATCTAATTGCCCACAGTCTCGCCTTACACCCATATTTTCTTTTTCAGTATTTTGTAAATTTACTTTTCGGCGGGCTCGGGTGCCCCCACGACGAACAGGGGTGTTTTTATGACCAGTAAAACGGCCCTTTGAAGGAAAAATGAAAATAAGAGGTCTCGGCCATCCCGGGTAGTGTTGCTGGAGAGTTATTGGCAGGTTGTCTGTGGGGGAATGTATGCCAAGCCCTCGAGGTTGTTGTCAGAGCTTGTGGAAATTATAGGCTGGGAGGGCGGGTTTTTTCCACGACCAAGAAGAATATATATCGTGCCAACGAGAAGTTGGGGAGTCCGGGACTGACGAGAGTCCAGGCCCGTCACACATGCACATTGCACACTATAAGGTTCACCCCCCAGGCTTCCCCCGCATCGTGCCGCGTGGGTGCGGATAGGCCGGCACGGGGGCAATAGGGTTTTCCTTCGTTCGCCTTCTTCCTACTCCTTATGCTGCGCTTCTCTTCCCCTCTTCTCCTCTCGTCGCCCGTTCTATCAGCCGCCGTGCAGCTTGAGCCGGTGCGGCTGGGGTTCTTCGTGTCCTTGCTGCTTTCCCACCTACACTCCGTATGGTCAAAGCAGGCAAGGGCCTTTGGGGGTATAGGGTATACCCTGTGCAGTAAATTCCGAGAAGGCCCAGGCGTGTCTGCGGATCTAAGCGCTATGAATTAATTCACCTCTTCACGTTGTGTTCAAAGCTCTGAAAGGGGAGTGGACGATAGGCGACGGTCGTCAGGACGTGGAGTTGTCGGTTGTGAGGACATGCGCCAGAAATAATGCACGGAGATAGGAAGAAAGGGGAATATGGACACGGCAGGGTGCGAGGGTGCTCTGAGATTTCGCTGGGATTGCTTCTAGTAGGACATCTGGATGGGAGGGTTGGCACTGGTGGAGTGGTACGCCGTCGGTCCCACCCTTACGGCGTAATCCGTAGAATTTTGAATTTTGTCCAGTGACCCTACTTGGAAGGACCCTGGGCACCGCCCAACCTCATCCACTAGGAATTTTTTACACCAATGTCAGTATCTGTCCTATTGAACGGCCTCTACTTGCAAGAGGAGCCACGTTTAACTAGATCCACATGAATTTTTTTTTACTGCGTGTAAAGGTGGCCGTAAACGTAAATCACACCCGCAAGTACGCTCGTTTCGGACCATCATCGGGCGCCTGTCCTAACTCTGGGTGCGAGATTTGACACAGCTCAAAAAGGTTGTAGTGCCGTACTGCGGGTGCCTCTGGCAGGCATTTGTTGTTCAGGGGAAAGCTGCCGTGGCGTGTCGACTCCAATGGCCATCTTCTCAACATGGGAAGCTTTGTCTCCTTGGATCTTGTCGGAGTCGGGTTAGAACAGTTACTGGCTCACTTGGATGCCCCAAACACTCAGCACAGGCGCGAATGTCAGTTTGCAGACCCTAGATGGACAGAGGCTGAACGGGGTGCACCATATCTGGGAAGATGCGACGTACAACAAAGTCTGTGCGTGATGTTCGAGCTCGAAGGATATATGTGGGACCAAGATATCCCAGGCCAGGTGATAGTATCTATGTCGTGCATTATTAGATTACAGACCGATCACGCCCTACCAGGGCGTATTGATTTCTGAGCTGTAATACCTCGAGTTGGCCATCTCAAACGTGATATTTTGCATCGCATTCCCGTCCAATTCTTGAACATATTTGTGGGATATTCCCTTTCTAGAACACTCGCTTGGAACATACCGGCCGTGACAGAAGACACTGGCATCACAGCTTCTTGATTCATGTTTCGACATCACTGGAAAATGGACAAATGCACGTCATTCTGTTGTTCACGGGGACAGACTGGATCTGCACAATACCGGAACAATGATGCGCAGCGAGGCTGTTGTAGACTCTATGGGAAGTGGCCGTTGAGTGGGATTCTCTCACCACTGATCACTCCCACCCTAGGGAACTTCCAATTCGCGTGGCCTCGTTCAATTCAAGTGTCGTGTCTACGTCACAGGGGTTCCAGCCTTGCTTTCTAGCCTAACTCGGACCAGGCACTTTACACGGAGCTTTCATGCAACGGGCTTTTTTTTTTTGGGAAGGCTGGGTCGAACAGGATTGAATTAATAGAAGCCCCTCTGGGACAACTACAGCGACCGTGATTGGTTCTCACCAACTAATGCCGTATCTGATATCAGATCATGACCTGGAATTTCCTCGGAATGGAAACATGGTGCCCATCCAAAATTACAAACATATAATCGGCTTGCTTGAATGCCGACCTGTGGAGAAAAGCCGTCATAATGTGGCTAGTTACCCACCCTGCACGGGGTTAAGGCATGATGGATTGATGGGCGCGACATGTCAATAGGTACAGGCAACGTTAGACTTGGATGATGGCGTGATTGCGAGAAGATAGAATCGCCCATAAGAAGGCGCCTATCGTAGAGTGAGAGCCGGAGAGCCAGTATAGGAAATGATGTTGAATGGGGACGTGAATAATTGAGAAAGTGGCCTCGTCACGTTCGTTGCACCGGCGAAATGGCGAGCGAACATGTGATCGGCTTTACCGATGGCCGAGCCTCCAGGAGCGAGGTGTAAGTAGTTGGGAAACGTTGCCATTGGGAGGTTCGAGGTGAGTGCGATTAGTTCGTGATGAGGCCGCTGACCAACCATCGCGGATCATGGTAAAGGTACCTGGAATTCCAGATATTCTCGGTTTTGGGGAGGAGGCGTAAATAGTAAGGACGTCCATTTTTGAAATAACGCTTCTAGAAGCACAGCTAGCGTCACGCTTTTGGTCCAGCTCAGTTCCGGTTCACGAGGATGCATGTATACATTATGGGTGCATACCTACGTCAGTGTTTTCTGATCTTAGATTTCTCGCAGCGGCAACTCTAACCACCGTTTGTCAAGGAGGATTGGTAGAGATTCATATTCGTGACTTACGCGGCAGATTTGCTAAGATCTGAGGGTATATCAGTATATTCAACGAGGTTTACGGAGCTGGGTGAATCAACGTACCTTTAAATATTTCTTTTTTTCGAACCCAGAATTGCTCAATAGAGAGAGAATACTACCTTTCCCTGACCCTCTAGAAACGGGTTCAAAAAGCTTCGTACGCGTGTTCCTCGGCGTCGGAAGTAAAGGGCCATTCAGGACAAGGTATATGCATACTCGCTCCTCGGTCCTCAGATTTTACATGATGCCACCTGTCTCGCATTGATATCTGCCATGGCGCGTCAGCGCGTCAAAAACGAAACACTGAAAGCTCGGCGATGAATACGTATTTCCCCGAACCGAGTCGCAATCGAACGGTTCCTCTGAAAAATGCGCCGTATGTGTTCCCAGGTTCTGACAGCTAAGGGTATCTTCCCTTCACCCGCCAATTGAAGCGTGACCACTGAAGTCACGTCGTCTTCTATGACCTGAGATGTCTATTGTATACTTGCCTGACAATAGAGATAATGTATTGTAAGGACTTGTTGAGACGGAAACACAGAATGGTAGCCATGCAATTATTCATGTTTGATTGGAAGGAAGAGTAGAAGGTGTAACAATTAGTATGTGAAAAGTCAATATCAAATCGGATCGCGTACAGTATGAATGGGTGATCAGTATCGCCTACGAGAAATAAGCGACCTGCTTTGCTAACCCAAGTCGGGGGTGAGCTACGTCGAACAAGTTCCGGTCCACGAATTACGATACCTTGGAAAGGACCGCGGCCGCAACGTGGGTCCTAGCCCTCTAACAACACGCAAGACGCCGTCGACCTTGCCGGGGTATGACCTTTCTGCAATGTCGTGTTTATCCCTGAGCCCGAAGAATTCAAATAACCGAAGTTACGGGAGAGCTACAAAAGACAAGCCTAGAACAACACGTGGCTTTTTTTTCATGAACGAGCACAGGAAACTATAGTTCCGCATGGCTAATCGGGTCCTGAAGACTCTCGGATTATGAATATGAGGCGCACTAAACGAAGCAAACCAACACTACCCACCAAACGGAATGCACACCACGTCCTCACCCTGGTACATAAAGGCTGTCAAGGTATTCCGTTCAATTCCGGTTTCCTGGGCGTTGAACCATGCTCGGTATATAGCGTATCCCGAGGACTTACGTCCGCCTTTGTAGCCCTGAGATGAGGGGTCAAAGTGAGGTTCTGAAACTTTTACTTTACATGGACAAAACCTTTATTTTTCCCCTTACCCCACCAACGTCGGCCACACAAGTTGCTTCTAAATCTGCAAACGCTAACAAGCGCTCCCACTTTCCCGACGGTACTGATCTCTCAGTATCGTTGACACCGATGCCCAGGGGATCTCTACCCCAAGTGCCTGTACGTATTCGTAGGGAACTTTACTCATTTGTCCCCGGTGACTATTATAAGCACGAGGGCAGTATTCGCGTTCTAGGAGCGGTTGTACATCAGTCAATTCCCCGAAGTAATTGTACGGATGCTGCACTGGTGTCAGCTCGTGCCTAGTCGTTCTAAAGGAGGGGAGAGAAGCGTACGGAGAAGACGTATAGCCGCCAAACGGCCAAAGTCTAATTTACATTAAGAAATGACTATCCTCTGAGACCCATCCGTCAGTCACTCGCGTGCAGTCCCCTCCACTGGATGAATCGACTAACATAGATCGAGTTGAAGGACAAATTGTTGCTTGCTGCTCAGGCAGAAATTTTTATACTCACCTCACCTAAATAACCGAAGGATCAATGAATAGAAGACAATAGAAAAATCAGGAGTATACCAAGGCGCCTGACCTCAGTAGGGGCGATATGTCTCCCTCGAGTGTCTCCTGTTGCACACCCGAGGCTGGCTGAATCATGCCCGACGATGGATCAGTCGGGACACGCTCAGCGCTGATATCTGTCCATCCTCAATACAGCAGGAGTGGTGCCTGGTCTCATGTGCATTGGGGTCGGCTTAGATGGGATAGTGCAGGCTGACCGTCACCCGAAACGAGCCTGCCGGACTTGCTTCTCTCGACGAACAGCAGTACTAGTATCGGACAACAATGTTTGGGGCAGCCCTGACGTAAAGTCGCATTTTTGTGGCGGAATTCGTTGAACGTGAGGATGGAATAATGCGATGGCCATGGGTGATGTATCTTCAGTTGTTGTATCGAAGTAAAGAGCAGCCTTGTATTGGTTGAAGTGACACAACCCCGCATCTTGTGGTGAATGGTGTTTGGACAAAGCACTACAAGGCTTTGAGCTATTTACAGGAAATGACGACTAGAAGTACGAGTCCATACCAAATGTCAAGAATTAACGACATGCCCCGCAAGCGTTACTGGACAGGAAGTGTCTATCGCATCGGTTGGGGGGCCCTGTTAAATGCCCAGTCATGACGTAAGCTTCGTAGTCATGGTGTGAAGTACTTGGGCTATGTTGAGAACGAACGACTCAGCTTGCACAGATGAGCTTCAGAAAACATACTTACTTTTCTTATGGCTCACCTCTGCCAGGAATTGGCGTCAGAAAAGTGGTATTGTTGTCTAGGGTTTTCATCGCGGAAACGATGGTAAGATGCGCATCGAGAAGGTTGTCTCGCATGCTGGCATTCATCTGAGTTTCGTGATCCTTGTTTTGAAACTGCGGCTCTGATAGCGAATGTAACGACAAGAGCGCATTGTAGGCACGATATCTCCGGCCCAAAAGAACTTCCCTGATTTCGGCTTCTTTCGAGCATTCATGGGAATACATAGGTCTCGGTCAGTAAGCCTGTGAGATTGTCGTTCTTTTCTGGAAGGTTTTTTGTGCGGCTGGGGTCTAGTCATCTCTGTGATGCCACAAACTGGCCGCGCCGCACAGCCTCCCTATTTCTAACCCATATGATTTGTGAAGGCATAGCGGATGACTTCTGAGCTAGGGCGAAAATCATGGAGGGGACGTTGAAAGTACTCTATGGGTAAGGCTCACCCAGTAGTCCGAAGATGATTCAAGGCTAACAGGTTCCAACGTCGTGCTGTATGAAAACCAAAAGAGGCATCTTCTGAGTCTGTCTGAGATGGTGGTTCAGACTGAGGAAAATGAAAATTTAAAGCTCAGATACATACCGAACCAGTGGCGTTTTCATTACCGCCTATCACAAATCATAACATCAAGATCCCCCTGTTAAATCACATGTAATTCGTTTCTCCAACGAGGCTGTCGATCTTGACTTTGGTCAATAGTGGAATGGTGGTGTTAATATGTTGGAGGCCTTGGTAACGGGACTTAATATAAAATTTGAGAGAAAGTTGGAAAACAAGATTGGGGATGAACCAACAAAAGGTATGTCGAGGTCCTCTGCTAGAATTGATCCGCTCAACCAGTTCCTGCTCTTATATATAAGGAAATAAGGATCAACATCGTAAAATTGAGATGACAGGACCGCGCCGACACACTGTACGTTGTCAAGCACATGTATATCGCAATCTATGAAGGCGAAGAATTAGAATTGTAAGGATACGGAGAAGTACGTACATGTTATTTTTGTCTCTAATACTATAAACCATATGCAACAGATGACTGACCAGGCGCTAGCGAGAATGCCATGCAGGGTCATAACCGAGCAACAGCGCCATCAGGCTGTCAAGCTTTTAAGCTTATAGCCGTTGTGTACAATGTGAATAAGAAGCCTGAGAAACACAAACCGATGAAAAATGTGCAGGCAATCAAGATTCAAGATATTTACACTCAGACTCGTACCGAGGAATCAGGAATGTTGCGATTCTTGACGCCGTAGGATCAGCGTTCCAAAATCTGGATCGATGGGATCAAGGTTGACCTTGATATGTCGACTCGTCAATGACGAAAGAATTCGTTCAATCGAGAATATGACTTCGCTTCGTGGATATGTAGAACCTAAATCAAACGTTTTTGCACCTGCATATTAGCATAGATTGATAGTTTATTCAAAGGTAACTACCTGTGTGTTCGTCGGGTGACTATAATGGTTGCCCGAGTGTTTGAAAGAGTGCTCAGGGATTGATGATATTTTCCCACCATTTTGAGACGTGCACATTGCTCTGAGGAATCGAAAATGAGCAAGGCAGAGTTGATCGATTTCTAACGTTTGACCCTCACCTAATTCTTGCTCAGAAGTAGCCAAACTGACAGAATCTGAGCGCCCGTGCGTTTCCTCCCTTATATAATAGTATCAGCTCGACAAGCTCGGGATAATGCTGTCCATATCCTCCTTTACCCTGTCTCCACTTATGTACCGCAAAATCGCCTTAGGCAGATATGGTCGAACATGCTGGGTCACGCGGTCACGCAGTCCACCGTTTGGGGTGCCACATGATGCATTTACATTCCCATGGAGACAAAATCTCAGGTCCTACTATGTAGACAAGCACGATCAGAGGAAGACCATATACGAAGAAACGAATTTTTGCTTGGCCTGCCTACGGGAGACTATGGTCTTCCCACCACCCCGCACCCTCGTCTCACCTCGACAGCGCTTCTCGAACCCTCGCCTTCCCTCCTTGCTCGTCGCACCCGTTCAAATGTGGGTCGTCCTCCTCCCCGCGGCTAACGCCACTCTCACTCCCACCCCACTTGTTAAGAAAGCCACTAACGGCAACGATTCTGGGGTAGAGTTGGGGGTGTTGTTCCCGGAGTTCATCTCACAGTGTTCATCTCGTTCCTTCGTGGTGCCGATGCCATGTTTACTCCGTCTTCAGGCGCACTCCGGATAACCCAACCCCCCCCCTCACCAATACCCAGCCAAGATCCCGAACGCACGATCACCCAGTTTTTTAATTTAATAGCCCAACAATAACGCCGCCCAATGGGGGGTGGCATCTTACGCAGGGTCGTTGTGACGGCATCACAGCATCACGATGGCACTCCAGATCTTTCCTCTCCTCGATGATACATAGCTATTCTAAGCCAACTCTCCCAGGTAAGCCTCCCCAACACCCAAACACGCACACATGCGTGCCCATAATGACACGGACACCCTGATGCGGTGCAGGGTCGCCGTGATAAGGATGCCTCTGATGCATCACCCCCATCACGCTCCTCGACTTCTCGAATTCTCGAGATCCGGATCTGTCCCCTCCTCCAAGCTTTCGAGCCGAGTGGGTGAAGCGCCCGCCAGATATCAATGATAACGCACTCAAACTCTATAACCACTCTATAATTATATCTACAACTCCATTCACACCTACATTGACATAGTCACATATGTATACTATTCCATTGATCAGACTCCGAGCCCGACGTAGGCCCACGCTGCCCCCTGACACACATATCGCGTGTGACTTTGGACCACCCAGCCATCCCCACGTTCACATGGACCCGTGCTGACTCTACTACCACCGCCACCGCTACAACATTGGCCCGCGGCCAGGCGAGGCACCGGGACGTGTGTATGTGTGCTTTGCCCTGCCCACTTTTGTGGTCTGTGTGGCTTCTGCGCACTTGAAAGAAGAGTGTGACGGCGAGTAAAGAAAAGAAAAGAAGCCAAATACGGAGAGGACAGGGAAGGAAAGGGGACGAAGGGAGGGAAGAACCATAAGGGACATGTTATAGGATCTAGAAGCCTGCGTCTAAAACCTGGACCCTACATCCAATCAAACGCCACCCCCCACTTAAAACCCAAGCCAAGAAAAACGAAGAGAAACAGAGAGGAAAAGGGTTAGTACCATTCCACGGCGACTAGCACTAGTACGTGTGCGGTGTGTCTACCGTTGACCGCATGAGGCCGTGTCTGCTTGTGAGTCCTGTATGCCACTGTGGTGATGAGAGGACTAAAATACGATTTGGCAGCAGAAACCAATGGCCGCGCTGGCGCAAGCACAATCCATCACAACCGTGACACCAAGCGCCAAGCCCCACCTCCCCAAACGCAAACGCAAGCGCAAATTCCAACCCTAAACAGAAACGCAAAACACAAAACACAGATTAAACCCCCCCCCCCCCTCCCCCAAAAAGAAAACACACCTACACACCACCACGGCCAAATCTCAAAATTCTACCACAAGCACCTAAAAGAAGTATGTAGCCACGACGGACATCACACTGCCGCTTGGCATGGCCGCCGTTCCGACTGATGCATGTGCGCAGCTTGCACCCCACGTTCTTCACCTTCTGCTTCCGTCTCTGACGCCGTACACGGGCATGCACGCGTTTTTTTTTTCGGGCTTTATAATTTTATATTTCCTAAATACACATATCCAGTCCTCATACCTAAGACCACTTCTCCTTGCTGCTAGACATCGCTTGATTTCCAGGAATCAAAAAGGCGTTCGGCATTTGCAAGAGAGAGAAAGATGAAATCATCCTTACCCTTCTCCTTCTCCTCGCGTTTGGGGTTTTTTTCGTCTCAACATGGAACTTTCCTGGAAAATGGCGCGTGAGTGCCGCTTTGTGGCCCCCGAACGCTCATCCCGCCTTTGAGTTCCAGGTGCGATGCCTCTTCTCTCTCTTTCCATTTTTGTTTCCCCCATGTCTTTACTGCGTGCGGGGATGGCGAAGCGTGACGTGATGGCGTACGGGTGAAGGCTAGGATGACGAAGGTCTGGAGGAAGAACGGAAACACAAGCTTTGCGGAATGCATCATTCCTGTGCTCTTCTTCCCACTTTCCGGGTTGAGCGGGATATGCATCTCAACACAACCCGTATCTGGCTAGAGGCTGGTGGACCATGGGATGGTGGCCAGGATGACGAAGGCCCGGGGGCAGGATAGGCGAACGTGGAGCGCTGGATCATTCTTGTGTTAGATGCCATCCGGCACGGCATTGGGACACGTATCTAGCCCACGGATGGCACTGCATGACATGCGCAGAACTGCGCAGTTACATGGGTCGGGGCTGAGATGACGGCATCGACGCCGTATGCGTCACAGAGACCAGCTACGGAGTTCCAACGATGGTTCTGTGGGCACCGTGGGGTTGGCGTTACAAATTTTAGCGCCCTTGGGTTATTGTCACTATGTATCCTCATCAGTAATCGGGCGTTTTAGTTTCTGGAGGTTGCTCAACTTGAGCAACCAGCGGAAACCAGCAAAAACCCAGAAACTTGGGAACTTGGCAACCCAGGTCCATTTTCTTGGAAACCTATCTGGATGCACCAGAGCGGAAACCTAGGAAACTTACTAAAACCTCGGAAACTTCGGTTGTACGTCATAATCTATGGCATATGCTATCTACAAGGGTATAGGAAGATGGAAAATAGTATGGCGAGGGCACGTAATGAGTAAATGAACACATATGAACAACTGTGAAGGAACTATGCTTTCTGAGGGCTTGAAGGAATGTACAAATCTTCGCAGTATGCCGAAATTGCTGACTGATCTATGCGGTAGCACTAGGGTACCTGATGATTTTTCTCATCATGACGCATTGGACAGCTTTAATTCCTTCTTTGTAAACCATTTCATTGATCATCACACTCATGAATTTATTGGTAGCTCGTAACGACATGGGTTGTTTGGTGCTTTGTGTAGGGTGGTGCAGGTTTCCTGGTTTCTGGGTTTCCAAGTTCTTGGAAACCTGAAAACCGACAGAAACCAGTGGAAACCCGGAAATTAATTTGCTAGTTTACTGATGCTTAAGACTAAGGTGCCTGCTGTAAGGAAATGCTTACTGTATCTGACTTCTGTGGTGCTTTTTTCTTTGGCGCTGTTAGCTCCGTGCTATTCAATGGTTCCATTTGTCAGGAACAAACGTTCTATGGGCGTTAAATTTTTGCGCCCTCTTGCTGTTAGGAGATGCTTGCTGTATCTGGCTTCCCTGGTTTTCCCTTCTTTGGCTCTCTTGGCTATGCCATTCAATGATTCCATTTGTCCTGCGGGATGCTCACACCTGTGTGCATTTACAGACACAATGCCGTACATGTTGCAGGCGTCGACCACGGCGTTCTAGCAGAACCACTAGTCATCCGAGGAATGACTCAGACTTTTCTATGGAATCGTCCAATGACGTGTCCACTTCCACGTCAACTGCCCATGCCCCCTTCAACATTGTTTGCCTCCCACAAACGCGGAGGATCAGGATACGCCGAGGACGATGGAATCAATTGGTGATTGAATCTTGGTCTCATCGGAAATAACAAATACATCATGGAACAAAATCAAGGTCAGTGCTTGTGATCACCTCGGCAGTGGAGATGGCAAACTGCATATACCGGTGAGTGGGTCACACTCGTGATGAGCTGGCGGTTAGGTTCATTATGTGTTTGTGATACAGTCCATGCCCCTTAATGAACTTGGGATCAGCTCATAATTGAGTAGATCAGGAATATCAGTTTTTATAATGAAGATCATCAAACCTACAATTTGAAACCAATTGCATCCCTATGCTATCCATATCAGTTTTGCGATCTCTCACCATAGATTCCATTCCCATGTCCTGTAATTCTCGTTGGGATAATGGATGCCCCCAGACCAAGCGAGACCCCTATAGCGGCCCAGTTTTATTGCCATATAGCTGCAGACCACGTATCCGAATACAGCTTCAGAACCGGAAATGCATCATTCATTCATCACGTCTTGCGTAGATGGTTGATGCGGTACGAGGAAAAAAATAAGAACATCAGTTTAACAAATCTAAAAATATACAAGAAGTGATTGATTCTGGCTAGCATGTAATTCATCATATGCGGTCACTGGTCTGAATCATTTCTTAGGAGGCCGGGGCGCTACAATTGGTGGGAAACTTTGTTCTCTTTATATCTGCATGCAATATGGCGATAATCTTCTGCAGCCTGCATCAGCTCAAAAGGCGTGTCACACTCTCGAAACGCTGACCAAGACCTTACTGAACGGGGCCGGCACAACTACATTCCCAGAAGTGAAGGTTCGAGGCTGGGTGCCACGACATATGTGAGGTTTTTTACAAGCGATGTATTACAATGGATTTATTGTATATCTTTCTGGGGATTGCTTTGTTCAGGGGGTAATCTGATTCCAGCGGAATGATTCTGTTGGTCGATGCTTCAATGTCAAGGAGATGAGGGGTGATTTTAGGGGCATGATGTGATATTGACAAACTATCTGACTGTTAGTTATGGTTTAGAGAGTGTTAGGCGATGTTCTGTCTTTTCGCAAATAGTTCGGTTTGATTGTTTAGAGGCTGTGTCTAGGTGTATGGATAGGCATGGTTTGCGTCTGCAATCTGCAATTCCGCAAACATTATCGCTCCTGAACTGACCACTGAAGGCGGTTAGGCAGTCCCCCGTATACTCTTATCTTTGTTGTAAGGCGATTTCGATATTTTTGTTTATTGCCAAAGATTTGATTGGTGTAAGGCACGGGTCTTCGATCTTATTTCATCGTATCCCATGCTTAGTTCATCGTCAGATGTTTCAAAATTCTTAGGTAGGTGTAACTGCCATTGAAGTTGGTGCGCGCCTTATCCTGGACCCAGCGAAGGTAGAAGAATACATGGGTCTATCAAAACCGCTGGATAGCTTGGTCGTATCCGTGGACTTTCCTTAAGGGTATTTTTTTGCCCCCCTTTCAAGTTTGGCTGCACGGAGCACGCACAAATCGCATGAGCATACAAGGAGATGATGCTATATCCTGCCATTTAGTTCCATTCTTTGCTCCAGCTTCAAAAGGTATGCTGATGATTTCTATTTTCCTATTGCTGCACTATGTTACCACCTTTGTAGGAACGGTTTTGTCCCTGATGTCCGTTTCTCTGCTTGCGTCGATGTGGAGCCATTGTTCTTCTCGGCTTTAGATACCTTGTAAACCTGTGAATATGCAACAGGACGTCCTCACGTAAGCTTAAGGGGTTATCCATATTCCTGCGGGTTTCTTGTCATCACAAATAGGGATAACTGCACCTGAGATCAATGTGACTCGCCCAAATGACTGTAGTTTTTGTGGACTTAATGAAGGAACCATATTGTAGTGACAAGGGATGGGGATGTTTCGATGGCTGATACGGAGTAAGAGGTTTGATAATGAACAGGATGCGATTCCTCATCACAAGGGAGCTGATTCTAGAAATGATGAGCCAGCTTATAGAGCAGAGTGCCCATTAGAGGGGGGACTCATCGAGTGGTATCAAATATCACCAGATCGGATTTGTTACCACAGGCTATGGGTTCCCTGTGGCTCAAGCATGAACGATAAATTATGATACCCCTTGACACTCCAGGGCAAGCCCTCCTATTAGCTCAGCCATTGTCGTTTCTAAGTAGGAAATGCATCCGGTACAAGCAAAATTTAATGTGCACGTCATGATAATTATCCAATAGAATACACCATTTTCCGGCTGGCCCACATTCGACAACAATCGTCCGTCACCTGGGGGGGTTTGGACCTGCTTCAATTCATTTTTCGCCATACCATGGCCCAAAGACGTGAGTGAGCAAGAGCGCAGTTACTTGATATTAATATGTGTTTCAAGAGCTTTTAAGGGGCCACACACCGTTTGTGAAAATAGATATGTGTACGTCACTCCACCAGACATGTGGGTTGCATGGGTACATGGTGGGTGATTTCTACTAGTACATGGTCTGAGGGCTGTTTTCTCAGTTTTGTCAACGCGAAACAGAACTACTGAATAGGTGACAGTGTCTCCCGAATTTCCAAGGGTTCCGGGGACGACTCAGTGGAGAAAAAGTCGGGTGTGTCGGACGGAGTTAGTCGGGATTTAGATCACTAGGAAAATCCAGGGGGTCACGTGATAGCAGGAACGTGCAACAAATGCTGTCGTGGGGTGATACCAATCAGGCTGGCGAGACGCCCAACTGCTACTTTTTGCTACCACCGATGATATTTAGAGGTAAGTCTTCAAATCCTAGATGTAAAACGATCCATATACATCAATACACACAGTGACAAGTGGCTTTTGCATGTAGGTGACAGTGTTTCTTATCGACGATCCATGGTCTATCACGAAAATGAACTCAATTGCACCTTTGATAGTCGTATTTCTTCAAAGTGCACTCTGAACTCGTACTGTTAAAAACACCTCATCTAAAACCAGAGAGTGTGGAGGCTTCGCTATTTGAATGTGCGATTCTGATTCATCTTGATCATCACAATGCTCATGTCAGATAATGTTCGAGAGTAAGTCTTACCAGTAATTCCTATTTTACATATCGTGGTAGTTGACACATCAAGCCAGCGTTAGATCCATTACCTGGCTTTTGTTCCACGGCACTGTGCTTGCTTTGTGATTTTTATGATGCTCCCATCTTGTCAATCTTTTTGTCAAAGTAAATGCCTACCCACCTACATTTCCTCATCACAATGGGGTACAGCAAGATTACCCGCCATCTCAGGATTTGTCTATCCCACAATGGTGCTCAGCCGAGTCCGTGTAAACAAGGCTACTTAATTTATCTAACGCACAACCATGCCACGATCACAAACTAACTTTGGATCGATAGCTCACATCTATCTAGCTCCGTTACGTGGTGTCGGAAGATGCACGTCACAATCCACAAAAAAACCTGACATGCCTTAACTCTTTCATAGGGTCCGACATATATTTTGGGGTTAGTCGGAATCATGGAATATATTTACTGATTACCATATGGCATCAATTCTTTTCTCCCTTTGGGTGACTTACTTGGGTTTTCTCTCAAGCAGATTGTATAATTCTTACAAATTTGTTTGGGAGGACGTACGAGGAAATTATTTACTTTATCTCTCTCTTCGATGCCATCACTCGGCATATATATTCCCTTCTTAATTTACCTTGGCCCAAATACCCAATGGAATAGCAAAAAAAATAGTGGAAGCACCAGAGGACCCACATAGAAACGGTTCTCACAGGCTGACAAGTCAAGTTGAGTTCTGTTCATTCCGTGTCAAACCCCGAATCTTTTGCCGTCATGGCCTTATCGGCTATGTTTCTCAAAGCTAACATATGTTAACATTCTCTGATTGTTTGCTCCCACCTGATCGCATATCACTTTATAACAGTACAATCATGTCTTATTTTTGAACGAATGTGTAATTAATCATTGTCATGCAGCTATTTCTGTCCAAAAGTAGGTTCTGACACCCACATCAGATGTTCTGAACAATCCCAGAGCCCGACGCACGCCATTGGTAGCAAAGATTGATGCAGCCATATTTCAAGGACAAACACTTTGGTAAGTTTTGGTGGCGCTTCAATGGAGGACCTTCCGAACAGGGTAGGAAAAGACAACTGACAATAGATAGGTCAATAATTTATCCCACGCAGAACGTCAGTGATGAATATTAAAATCTGCGTCAAGATATCAGCGGCCGCAAGTACGAATTCGCCAAACTTTAGAACTTTGGGCGGGTACGTCAGATGCAATTACATCTGTCTAACTGTACTCAGCCTTATACTCCCATCACCAGTCGTCAATGAAACTCATTGTGTTTCGGCCTTCTTTTGCGCAAAAATCATTTGGCCGAGAATAGAGAAGCAATCCAATTTGTCAGTTGAAAGTCAGTCCACAGCTTCCTTAGAACTGGGTGGAGGCCTTACAGTCATAAGAGTATAAAGATGTCCACCCAATAACCCACAGATTGATGTACATTTGATGTAGAATCATCAATCATCTGTTAAACGGCTTTTTTTTGACTTATTGATATAGAATATTGGGTTACATGACTATGTTACATCCCTCCTCTGGTAAGCCTTCCCCACACACTGGCTCAACTCGATGTTTAAGTGGATTTTGCATGATGTCCTGCTTTTTCCAGATATTCTAACCCGGATGACGTGAAGGGCGAAATAAAAAGACAGCTCTAGAATCTACCCCAACTCTACCTTGGTGTTTATCATCAGCAAATCCTGGGTCCCCTGCAGAGATCTGCTAGCAGCCCTGCATAGATACCCATAGACATCCATAGTGCCGTAGATGCCATAGAGTAGGTTCTGTTGCTGTACACCTCTGTGCAGACCTCCATAGCTCTCAGCAGTTATAGCTAAATTTATGCTCATCTGTAAAGTGCTACGAGGTTCTGGATAGTTCCACTTATTACTGGGCAGAGCATGAGAGATTATGGTTCCAGTCTGTAGACACACTCGTTGCTTTTGAGATTTGTACAGTCCAGGAGAATAGGGCAGACAGTATTCCATTACATTGCCGCATTTTTAGTGAGGTGGGATTATTGTCTATGAATTTAATAGGTAATGAGGATTACTCTAACCAAGTCTGACAGTCAATCAATAACATTACAGAGTCCCAGGCCATTGAGTATACTAACCTACAGTAGGCACAGGTGCAGGGCAATCTGTTTCTGGCAGTTAGTGTAAATGGGTACAAATGAGTGTTCACCTACCAATGATGCCTCAGGTTGATCATACAGTGCCATATGACTGTTCTGCCACAGGTTATTATGTGTAGAACTGTAGTGCAAGAGCATGCTTACCCTGACTTGTAGATGTTAACAAAGGTGACATTTTCCCATGGTAAACCCAGCCCTGCCAGCACTGCAGACTTCTTCGGCCAGCTTTCTGAATTGCGTCATGATCCACAGACACCCTTAGTCTTGGTCCAAGACACTGAGTTCTTCCTTGTTGGTCTGGTCTTGTCTAGCATGGCTGGTCATTGAACATTGAGACATGGAATTGTAAGGTGGGAGGAATTTGCCTCATAAACAGAACTTCAAATTGCCAGCTCAGACCTCTGACAACATGGCAATACAGTTAAACCCAATGCTGGTAGACCCATGACACTTCACATGACAGGTGTGGTAATCACACAGTACAACCTGGCAACACCATACCCGTACCTGCCACACCACAGTTTGAACCAAGCTGTGCCCAACACTAGTCTTGGAGAATTCAGAATGGAACTTCATCTTGAGATGTTCAACCCAGCATTCATTGCCCTATCATGCAGTATGCATCCTAAGTAAACTTAGACAAGGCACAAAAACCTGTATTTTGCATACATACAATAATGTTGGATTTTGAATTTTGAGTAAGTTCGGCCCAATTTTGCACAACCTGCCAAACCAAGCATATCCCTGGGCAGATAAGGTAGTAAATATACAGAACTGTGTAGAAGTATGAGCCACTATGGATATCAGGACAGACAGGGTGGATTCTACACACAACTGCAAAGCACTGCAGAGTTCAGTACAACATCTATGGATGACTATGGGCACTACAAGGTCTGTCAGCTGATTGTGAGAAAAATCAGGGTTTGCTGATGATGTTACTTGTTTGCTAGTATGTGCCAGTTTGAGCACATCCATAAGGGATATGTGTGTGAATCCCATCATTGTGGAAAATCATGTCAACTGAAATACTATACAAGGGCCTAGTGTGTGATCTGAGAGGATTTTGCGTCTTTGAATAGATAGATGTTAACATGAACCACCATTAATGGCACGGGGATTGTTAAATGCTAACATCCTCCCTATTCAGAAATGAACTTGATGTCAACTACGATCTATCCACATCAACACAGATTTCTTGTTGTAAGATGTATTGTGATCGCTGATATTTTATATCCTGGCTGATGAATACTAGCGCAGACTATTAGGCTACTCCAGATTGGGAGTCATCAATTTGTACTGTAATCTTTGAAACTTCTGCAGGCCGAAGTAAGCCCCATTTAATGTTCTGATTTGTTACAAAAATAACTTAAACTCATCATTCCATAACCACACCAGGGGTTGCTAAAGATGTGTAAACTTCCACAGAAGTCAGCCATTGATTCTTAAGCAATAGGGAATGTGAAGACATTTCTTGCAAAACAGCTGAGGATGTAGCAAATATGTCTGTTGAGTCTCACAAAAGCTCCTTGCCTTTCATATTTGTACAGTTTTTAAGTGGCATATACTTGTTGTGAGTACACAGGGAAGATTGAATATGGTGAGCAGTTGCATTGGTATTACCTGCAATATTCCCATACAGCACTACCAACCCAATGGTACATACTTGCATGTATCATTTCATTGCAAGGTCCCCTTCAATGTGCCAATCTAAAGTATCAGGCATTTTTCACTAGTAGAATATATTCAGGTAGGTATGCTACAATGGAATGTACCATATGGTCCAGTGGGTGTATACAATGTAGTGTATGGTACAGTCTGTGGACACTACATTGTCCGCTACAATATAAATATGTAACTACATGTAGTTGTACCATATGGTTCTAGTGGACCATGCATGGCCCCCCAACAGATAGACATGTATTTCCATATGGCCGTACAGCAATGATATTTTGCATGGACTACATACATAAGCATGGTTTACACTATTGGTTGCATAGATAAGGGGATTAGTAAGTATGAGAAATAGAATGCATATATGGAGTTTAGAGATAAGAATCAGCTGATGTTGGTAAGCATGTGTAATCAGTAGTATGTAAGGAGAAAAGAGTGAATAGAACATGTGAATAGGGAATTTGTAACAGTTATCATTTATACACTCATATGCTGCCATATGCCTTGAGATTATCTCAGCATAATGTTTCTCTTCCAAAGCCTACAGCCATATTTGTATACAATCCAGGATGGAGATTTAAATGTAAAGCAGCTCTGTTTATAAGCATTTATGCCAATGGCCATGTTTTTGAGGTGCTGAGGCCATCTCTTGCCAAGGCTGGTCAGTGCTGAGCTGACTTCCAAGACCTATAGCCATGTTTCTATACAATCCAGGGTGGATACCTGAACACACACAGCTCTATATCTAAGCATTGCCACCAGTAGCTGTGTTTTTCAGGTGCTGAGGCTGCCTGTTGCTGAGGCTGGACAGTGCCAAGCTGGCTTCTAAGACCTATGATCATGTTTCTATACAATCCAGGACACAAATTTAAATCCATGCAGCTCTGTATCTGTGCATTGGCACTAGTAGCCATTTTTTTAGGTGCTGAGGTGGTCTGTTATCAAGCCAATCCATTGCTGAACCAATCCATTGCCAAGGCCAGTCAGTGCCGAGCCAATCCATTGCCGAGGCTGGCCAGTGCCAAGCCAATCCGTTGCTGAGGCTGGCCAGTGCCAAGCCAATCTGTGCAGAGGCCAATCTTTATCCAAAACATCTGGCCATGTTTCCATACAATCCAGAATACAGATTTAAATATACACTTAACCCAAGACTGGCCAGAGTGTGTCAAGTTCAATTCAAGGCTAGCTAGATTGTGCCAATGTCAATCCAAGGCTAGCCAAATTATGCCAAGTCCAAGACCAGCCAATCCTTAGCCAAAGCCTATGGCCATGTTTACAATCTAGGATACAGATTATAATATACACTTAATCCAAGGTGGCCAGACTGTGCCAAGTTCAATCCAAGCCAAAGCTATTGGCCATGTGCTGAGGGTCTGTTCCATTGTGGCCAAAGTTTGGCACCAATTTCAGACTGCAAAGCTAATCATCATGAGCTGAGTCTGTGCCAAATATGATTGGTGTACAGCCACATGGATGGGGCCATGTGTGTTCCACTAGAATTGCCATATGGCCGAGGACTACATGTAGTCCATGCTGAATATCATTGCTATACAGTGATAGGGCCCAAAATTGTTTGCACTTATAAAGTCAACAAGTAAGGCTATTAGTATCATTTCTAATAACCAAGTAAATGGTAATAGAGGATTAGAGTCGAGCTCTGAGACAGCTAATCAGAGTGAACTAGTCTAATGGGTAATACACTATCAGTACAGAGGACTATGAGTACGGCCTATTATTAGTCCTATTCACCATGCCCAGTTACAACCCCGGTATCTTAATTCATAAGTAACCGTTGTAGTATGATATCATTAGTCCGGGGATCATCATTAATAGGAGAAGTAATTGTAAATTCGGGACTTGCACAACCCAAGCCTAGTCAGGGGCACTTGGTGTTAACTACCAGAAGAAATGGGACACCATAAATACCAACTGGAATGATCAGGAGAAGTAAAAGACAGTGCCATGCTGTTTTAAATAACCAAGCGTGTGGCCAGGCATTGATAAGAGTTTAGCCAGCTCTTTTGATATTGGCTAAGTAACAAGTTATGACATAATTGGCATGTATGGCATGCGTGCCAAGTCATAGAGGATGAGTCAGCATTAAATACAAGACCCTTGGCGTGGGGGAGCATTGTTCCATATAAAATTTACAATTCTTTAGGATATTTAGTTTATACACTATAAATAGACTGTAGATAAGTAGCGCAAAGGCAAGGAATCTTGCCCCCACTTCGCACTACTATAGGGTATACAAATCATATTTGTTGAAACACTATTGCGTGTGTGAATTAAAGATTGGATTGCTTCAAGTTGTCTTGATTGGAATTGTTTCGAAGCATTTGGTTGAAGAGATCACAGAATTGAAGAGTCCAGTTCATTTGGAACTTAGTACTTGCATTGTCTGTTGGAATTACTAGGTGCTTGGCCTTTAGTGCACTTGGACTTATAGATCCATTTGGGATTGTTAATAATTGAACATACACTTGGTACTCAGTCTATTGGATCGAAAGATATTATAAAAATATACCTAGCAAGCCTTAAACTTGTGTTAGGGCTTTGTCCGAATCAAACCCGTTGAGAGATCAGTGAAAAAGGCCTTGACTAGTACTATTAAAAACTTAGTGCTTCCAAGCACTTGAACCTGAACTCAAACAGGCAATTCCTACCGTTTGTGTGTTGATTATTAGATTTGGTGTGTGTGTGTGTAAGAGATTACATTACATAGCATCAGCACACTTATAGCCCAGGAGCCCCCTTTCAATGACCATACAGAAATACATGTCTATCTGTTGGGGTCATGTGTGGTGTGCTAGAACTGTATGGTATGACTACATGTAGTTACATATTTATATTGTAGCAGACAATGTAGTGTCTGCAGACCATACCATACACTACATTGTATACACCTGCTGGACTGTATGATATGTTACACTGTAGCTTACATGTGATATATTATCAGTGCTGAGAAAAATGGGGCTTACTCAAAGTAATTGTCTGCGAATCAGGATTCGTATGCCAAATAAAAATATTGCTACCTTTTCGAAGGCTTTCTGCGAGGTCAAGCATGGGCCAGGAGGAGTAGCTTGTCGATTCACCTTTAGCCTGATGAGTTATATTGAAGTTGGATGTCATGCCTGATTAGATGTCGTTCTAGAGGAGCCGCGTGATTCATCGTGATTCAACCGACTCGGCCATATGTTACACCCACCATGTAATATCATGAATAATTGTTCCGAAAAAAATCCAAATAGATAGGATTCTCCATATCGATTTTCCCTCATCACAAATACATCCATCTTGGCGAGTGAGTCGACTTTCTCCTCTTGGTTAGACTTACAAAGCTCTGTGATCCAGGGGAAACCCACATGTGGCGGTGGCCAAGGCCAGTAGCGGCGCACAGATCTTCCATTGACGAGTCTGGCCACACCCACCTATTTCCACCCGCCAGCGACGAATTGAATACTGTCCGTGGCCATTTGCCAGTGTAACATGGGGCCGGGAAGGCAGTTTTAATAACAGGTCGTTTTAATGACTGTGTTCACTGTAACTCCTCAATGCCAGCTACGAAGTAAAAATGTTCTATGAATGGATGGATATCATTGCAAGCGATTCAGTTCAAACCTATCCTCCGCGGAAAATAACGAGCTAACTATTGCGTTATAGTTGTGCTTGTGCCAAGCTCTGACCCTCGAGGAATAAAAAGGAAAGAGTGACGAAAGTAGTACATCAATAACCCAAATTTGATGACAAGTGTAGCCCCAATTCATGGACTTGATACCTGCTTCTTCGGAGGTAAAGAGGCTACAGGACGACCGCGTCACGGCAGACAAGCCATGTAATACTATGTGCGCGAGGTCTGATCTACTCAGCTGCTGGGTACTGTTTCTGGGTTTAATTAATAAGGTGTTAACACTGACTAAAATTTGCAGTAGAACGAGGAGACGAAGAACTACCATATCATTAAATTTACAGAAAGCGGCGCTTATCATTTAAATGAAATCACACTTTCCGGCTTCACTCAGACGATTCCCAAGGTTTGACTAAGGTTGATCCTGGTTTTTTTTTGTGGAACATATGCGCCTTTGTGTGCTCAAAAGGTTTGCAGCATGTCCGAGGTTGCGTCAAAATCCGAACGGCCAACGATGATCTACCACAACAGATTAATTAATGTCTCCATTCACGTCAATTTGCTTGATATTTTGACTGCACCTTTTGATATCGATACTGTATAAACTGTATTATAAACGGACAGCTGTACAAGGTAGATGAGAAAGACGACACTAGGTCCGAACGGCCATCATCGTACCATCATTAAGTGGCCTTAAACTGCGCGGAATATTTGCGCTGAAACTGCTCAACCAGGTATTCTAAACGTGGAGCGTCGATGATCCAGGCCGTAACCAATAAAATACAAGACAACACTCACTCATCATGTTGTTCCTTTCGGAGAAACACGTCATCCGGCTCATTATTGTCTCGAATGCAACTAGCAAGCATTCGTTCCCCGTGCTTGTATTAAGGACTTCAGGCATGAGTACCTCACATGCTGCGATCCACAAAACCTAATCAGAGAAAGTATATGAGTGGGCCCGCATCCACAATGACGGTACGAAAACCGTCTCACCGCTACGATAGGATCGAGTTGCATGTAATTTGAGTTGGCTGGTACCATATTCTCCGTGATGGACGCGATAGATTTCGCGGCAGATACGCATTTGCTTCGAGATTCCCCTCCATTGATGGCAGAAGAGAGGTGCAATCGAATAGTAGCCGCGTGTGCGATCATCCGCGATAAAGCCACGGTTTCTCTCTCCAGCGGCAGCGAACTAAAACTCCCACTAAGGGGGAGCATTGACTTGAACTGTTCGATTAGGCAATCGAGTCGCGCAAGCGCTTCGGAATGTAGAGCATCTTGCACCGTATTTCAATATTCATTCGATAGAAGCGCTATCCAAACGTACCTGTCTTGAACCCGCTGGGATGGATAGTGGTTGCCTGCTCGAGGAGTATGGTAGCTTTCGCATGCAAAGCTTTAATAGAAACACCTTCAACGGTCGCACATTCAATGAATTGTTGGAGGGTATTTCTATTTTCGCAGTGTTGTGGCTACATGATTTGCCGTTGACGGGAAGTAAACAGAATAAAAGGAAAGAAGCGTACTTCAATGTCATATGGCGAGTCAGTTGGCCAGGGTGTATCACATTCAGCGTCCAAGGGGTCGAAAAGCATCAAATGTGACTCCTGTGTAGCAATCCAGCAGTTGTTGAGAATGACGGAAGCCCAAAACGCATCAATGCGTTCGCTTTCCTCTATCACATCTAAAGGAGGAGGTAAACTCGTTATCGCCGACTCCATATTCTGGTTTCCGGGAAGTGCTTGAGGATTTGTCGATGAGCCGTGGCTAAGACCTAGCGGAGATGCTTGCGATATGTGAAGTCTATTTAGGCCAGCAGAAAGCGAAAGCGAAAGCGCGGAATTGGCGTGGTAACTTCCTTCGAGCGGTCGGCAATTTTTGAGATAGTAATAGGACAGGAGAATCTCGGCTTGTATCGTGTGGATGACCTTGTGGGGGTGTGAGCCTGCGAGATCTTCGGTAAGATGATGGAGGGTCGCCCGCAGGAATCCTGATTCATCATATATTCCCGGGTTATAAGGAGAAAGGTGGGCTCCCCAAAGATAAACCACGTTCAGAAGTGCGGCCGTTGGGCGAGAAAAATGACCCAACGGAAGCGGCAAGAGAAACGATTGGTAAAATCGATCAGGAACCAAAAATAACCCGAAATGATGATGTTGTGAGTAGAATGCGTCGAGCCTGAGCTGACTGCTGTTAGAATAGTTCAAGTGAAATGTATAATAGGCGTACATGAGAGACCTGTGTTCAGTATATGGTTCCTGGAAAGGGTGGAGTGATAACCTCGTATCCGGAAAGGACCCTATGCTTAGGGAATCGGCTGGTTGCGTGCTCGTGTGGCTGGAGCCTGTGGAAAATAAGATAGAGTTCGTCAACAAAATTGTTCCCTTACAGTATGCTGGCGAAGCACTAGAAGGACTAAACATAATATCCAAAGGATATGGATGAAGTAGCTCGATGGATGGCTCTAGGGATGGTGGTTGTACCGTCTTTTCAAGTTTGTCAATTCGTGTTTGGACCTCTGATATCTTCTTTTCGAGTAGCTGGGCTTGACTTGGCTGTCCATCGGAATATTCGCAGTCATCAAATATGCCGCGCGCGCTAGAACATTGGCCACACATAGGGCGTTCTCCGTCACATTTCTATGATTTCATCAGTGCTGAACGGTATCGAAAAGAAATGAAAGCCTCACTATTTTTCTCCGCCTATAATGGGGATTAGACGTACGTCTTTCACAGGGAGCGATTATGAAGTCGTACCTGCAATTCAGACATGCTTTGCCTCTCGCATGTCTCGAGGATGGATTGTATTTGATAACAAGTTCGCTAGACATGATGTTTTTGACGTATATCACTGATGCTGGAGACTTTGGGTCGATGTACATTTTGTATATAAGGCCTTTGGAAACAGTTGGTGCCTGAAAGTCCCGAATGTAGTAGCGTATGCAGCGTTTGTCATCGGTACCCTTGCCGTCGGTCTGCATTGAAGTCGGGTCATAGGTATTCCTTAGGTCGAGTCACGGTTTTTGGCTGTGCAGGATAATGGCGTGCCAAAAGTTGGGGAAGATGCACAGTCAGGGCTGACGATCGCACGGAAATCGAATTGGTAATCACATACGTATGTTCTTGGGAGACGACCCATTTAACTATGCAAAGAGGGCGAAATTAACGCGTCCGTGCTGTTTCCCAAACTTTCAAATAAAATCCCATGATGAAAAAAAAGGAGGGAGCTCGCCAACGCGCGATATTTGAGTCAGCAATTTATAATGTTCGTGACGGATCCAAACACAAAAATAACTTAGTCTCTCATCCTTTCCCACAGTACAAAGTAGATCTTCAGGGTGGAATCACGACAGCTTCCAACTTCGAATTTACGTCACGGGGTCAGCTAAGTCATAGGCACACGGCTTGCGTAATGCTCCTGGAAGGTTCTCCAAGTTTTGTTGACGGATTGTACGGAACCTATAATTCTGACCCATCATTCGTGATCGCAGGAAGCCACACACTATTTTTGGTTTCAAAACATTTCTAGCCCAAGCACAATGCCTCCACGTCTTCGACGGAAATTGAATATCTGGGATGGGAAAGGCTCTAAAAATGAAAGAGATAGTGTACTAATTCGAAACCTCTCCGGCGAGGACGGCTCCTTGAGGCAAAAACGCAGACGATAAGCGCGGAATCTCTGCGTAATCGCTGAGAAACCTTGAGCTAAATATCACATAATTCGCAGCTGGGTGAAAGCATGAAAAAAAAATAGGCGTAAGGAAAAGGATTAGGGAAGGGGCCGTGACATACTGTTGATCGTGTGAGGCAGGGAATAGACATCCATTGAAACTCGATATCCGGTATGAATGGCTAGCAGGCGAAACAAACCGCAATGTGAGGAAGTGTGCCATCTTGATCTACTATCACGTGTTATGGGTTTCAAAATACCAGAGAGTTTCAAAATGTAGGTTTTTAAGGGATCGCCGCAGCAAATTAGCTGATCTTTGCTTGGGTATATCACCTATATACTACACAATCATGGATCACAAAAGAAATCAAGAAGTTTCGTTGTGGTTGCTTCGCGATCTTGCTGATATTGCATGGGATGACTCAATTTTTTGATTAAAACAGTCGCGGATTTAAGCATTTCCCAACACAATACCGTAAAACTTTCAAGATATCATCTATGTATATCATTAAAGTTAAATATGAAATTATAGAGCATTTAGAGAAGTATGAGGGACGATACAGACGAAAGGGCGAATTTGCGTGACAAGGTGGCTTGACGCGCATCAGATTTCAAAGTCCGCCCCTCAGACGCGTCGCGTCGTGTTTTGTTTATTTTCGAGTTACAGTCCTTGGCTCTACTGTAGGGGCCTCCCATGGCACAGGGTGCATGCCTCCTAGGAGAGTTACTATCAGCCCCAATGTTGAAAAGCTCATCCAAGAGGCATGCACCCAGCTTCGTGCCCAGGCCAACTCACTGCACTATTGCAGGAACTGGAATCCAGGATCTTAAACGGCGACTCAATGCAAAGGAGAATAGGCCTCAAAAGCGGTGTAAACTCAACGTCGATGCACGGTGGCTCAACTCCGACGAAGGCCTGAGGCTCGCAGAGGAACAGGAGGCATTGTGGGTGGCTGAAGAGCAGAAAAAGCGCGAAGCGAGAGAACAACGAGTGGCAAAGGAGGCAGAAAGGGAAGAACAGCAACGGCAGAGGGATCCGAACACACCATTCACAGGCGCGCTAACCATTGAAAGCAAAGGCCGACCTTCAAGACATTGCGCAGGTCTTGGGACTCACCACGGATGGCCAGAAGAAGAATATTTTGGCACGAATAAATGCTCATTTTGATGCCAACCCCGTCTTGCGTGAGGACGCACACTTTGAAGGCATATTCAATCGGACAAGAAGACGGCTTGCTGTTCAAACTGAAAATGCGCCCTTGAACACAGCCCCGGCAGCCTCTGCTGGGCCCTCATTGTCTGCACCTCTTTCCCTCCCTCTTCCGCTGCCACTGCTCTCTTCAAACATTGTAAATATTCAACCCTTCTTGTATGCCTCATCCCACCCTACCTCCATAACCCACCCATCTTCGCATCCTCCATCTTATTTCTCTCCACATCCGATGCACCCATTATCCTACCACCATAACAGTAATGTCATATGTTGGAGATTTCCTCAGTGCCTTATCAGGCCTGGACCAGGAGCGCCCATTTGCCTGATTATGGCTGACATATTGGGTCAGCGGCTGATCAGGCCGTATCCGAAGCAGCAACTATTTGGCAGAAAGGCAGATTATCATGTGATTGCAATGATATGCCATCAACATCCCGCTTCTCCCTCTTCTTCTACTTACATGGTAACGAGCTTGACAATGGGCGTTCACATTACAAACATGGCAGAGGGCTCTGATGGCAAGGTCAGGTGTGATATCTGTGCTGGCCACTTTGGATGCAAGGGATTTGGAAACCACAGGACTGCATGTTTGAGAAAGCATGAAGCATCTCAAAGGGATGCAGCTTTTGAGGGCATTAACCCAGAAGTTACAGAAGGTATTAAAATTATTCTTTTTTGCAAATATTAGCCTAGATAACATGTGGTTTTTAACAAAGATGAACTGTTTGCAAACCAACAAGGTTTGAATGTAATAACTTATAGGTTATTGCTCACTTATTAATGTATTGTGTGTGATTCTATAGTTGCTGAGCCCCTTTCTGAGGAATTTGGTGGGCAGAACCCATTCTATAGATAGTTACATTTCCTTATCTTTCTTTAGCAACTGAAGACCATTTAACTGGAGTGAACAATAATGACTTCAGCCCTCAATTACTCATGATTCCCCCACCTACTTCTGAAGCTCTCAGATCACCATCTTCTGAATCCCTGGGACCCAAACCAGGTGATGTGAGGACAGAGTATCACCCATATTCACACAGTGAACCCAAGATAGAACCATTTGCATATTATGGGCAGGAATGGCCACCTCTGATAATACCAGAAAATGAACCCTGGAAGCCATTCTGATCTCGCCTTGATTTTGAAGTTGCTGAGCTCATTCTTGAAGCTGCTTTGAATCGCTCATCAGCTGATCGCCTTATCAAGCTTATCCATCATGCTGCTGAAAATAGTGACCTTGATCCTTTCACTCTGAAGAATGGAAGCGAGATGAATAGTCTGTGGGGTGATGCATCTGAACTTTGCACCAATGTAAATGTTTACAATAATTATCAATCAACTGATTTTGTATCTAAATAACCATCCTTACTTTATCAGTTTACAAAGGAGGAATTTACTGTGCCATACAAAAATATAGATCAGACCTTCGAAATTCAGATGCGTGATCCATGGGATTGGGCAGTTGATAGTATCACAGACCCCATGCTTGCTCCTCACTTTGTATGGGATGCTCAGATCCAGTCCAGCTGGACAGGTGATGAGTGGGAGCGCTTCTATACTGAGCCATGGACTGCAAATTTATTCTGGAAAGCACAGGTAATTTTTTTTTTTTGCCTTTATAAAATGGCTTGATAACTGATATTAAATTTCACTTGCAGTCTTCCTTACCTGTGTTAAAATAAGAGAGACCAAAGAAGAGAGAAGTTCCAGAAGTGTCCAGAGGAAGCACTAGAATGACCACAATAGTTGTATTGGCAACAGTAAAGCTAAGTCTAGTCTAGGTGGCTCGGTGATGTGGCATTGAGCATGTGAGACAAGAAGTCACATGATTCTAAATCTAACAACCTGATGACAAAAGTGCAAAGGTGTTAGCATTTATTCTTTATGCTGACAAGACAAAGCTATCCAGCTTTGGTACAGCCAAAGGATATCCAATTGTTGCTTGAATTGGTAATCTCCCTGTTGATATTTGCAATAATGATGGGCATGGTGGTGGTTGTATTGTTGGCTGGCTTCCAATTGTAAACTTTCATATTATTCTATCATTTACCCAGCTAAAAGTTTGCAGGTTCATGAAGCTACAGCTGAAACCAAGAAAAAAGGATTTGTAAATTTCAAGAATGCAGTCTGGCATACAGCATTCACTCTATTTCTCAAAACAATAGCCAGGTACTCAAGAACTGGATGCTGGGTGACTTGTGGGGATAATATCAAAAGGTGGCTTTGGCCAATAATCTTAATTTTATCAGCTGATTATGAAGAAATGTAACTTGAAATTTTCATCTCTTATTCTAGTTTAATACTTACTTAAATCTACAGGTCTGTGATGGCTCTCATCCATGGTGTCAAGGGCCTTTTCCCTTGCCCAATCTGTTTAGTTCCAAAGGATCAACTTTCTGACTTATCAGAGACATTTCCATTTCAAACCCAACAAAAATCTGAAACACTATTCCATGAGGCTCAGAAAATGCGAACCCAGGAAGAGAGAGAGAGATTAATGAAGAGCCAAAGTTTAAGCTGGTTGAGGTATATACTCTGTCAAGTACCCTAACATCTGAAGTCAAGCTGACATAGATGATATAGAACAGCATGTGGACAGTTGACAAACTAGATCTCCACCATGCACTCTCATATGACACTCTTCATTTTGATGATAATGGATTGTGGGAAGACCATTACTTCAAGGTTTTCAAAGAAATAATTCCATTACAGCAAGACATTTCTAAAATTGATAATTGGTGAATATTGTCTGTGATGTCTCCTGTGGTTTCACATAAAATTTACCTTGAGCAGATTTAATACTATGCAAAAAACATATCAGGAAACACCTATTTGATAACATTGAAGATAAAGGGGCCTGTTGGAATTCCAGTACAAAGCCTAATGAGAGGATGCATGGCCCAGCAAAAGATTTATACCTCCATCGCTCAAATTTCAAGGACTATGCTGATCAGGTATGCTATCTGCTATATATTATTTAAAATTACACTCATCTCATATTATAGATCTTGAAGGCTGACCATCACCTGATGGTATCTGGTTTGATTAGAAGTAGCATTGATGCACTTGACAATTACCTGCAGAGCCTTTTACCTGACCCTGAAGACAACACTGCCACAACCCATCGTATCACAGCAGCTTTTGACACCAGCAAGTATGATAAATTCCGTGAGCTGGGCTCTGGGTTAAAGCCATGCACATTCTCCAATATTGAAAAAGCACACCAAGGCAATAGGGCTTTTGCCAGGTTTCGGATTAGGCTTGGCAAGGTCATGTCCAGGTTTCTTGAAGCATATGGCATTCCTCTACCTCGTGGGAAAGACATTGCATTCCATGCAGATGATGTGGTATGTCACCCAACTCCTGTAAATTTGTCCTCCATTAATCTGAAATTCTAGATAACTGAATATCGGTATATCAAAGTCAAGTACAGATGCACTGCAGATTGGCAAATAAAAACCAACTATATGTGATGCAATCCCCACTTTTATGGCAGCCCCCGCTATGACTGTGTGCTTGTGGAATGTGATCCCAAGCCATACTATGCACGCCTTATATGCATATTCACCTGCACAGTTGGAACTCAGGAGTACCCAATAGCTCTTATCCAACCATATTCCTCCAATATTCCTGGCCTTACTTAGTCCCAAAAGGCCCATGATGTTGACCTCAAATTCCATCAACTCCAGGAGAATACACGTGACAAGTGTGAATTTGTTTCTATTCACACCTTTATTCGTGGTGCAGTCCTTGCATATTCAGATGAGGTGACATGTGATGGCCTACCAAGCCATGACATTTTGTTTTTGATCTTTTGGATGCCGATTTATTCTGTAGAGAATGTGAAAGGTTGGAGGATAATGAATAAAATAACCTGTATGGATACCCTCAAACATGTGGAATTGCAACTGTCTGATTGGGCTGTTGCAAGCATGGCATGTCTGAGTTTGAAAGAATAGGAAAGGAGACAATGAGGAAATGAGAGTGTGGCAGAGGTTTCTCTTATATGGACAAAAAAAGCTGTGAATTTGGACACAGGCTGATCATGCAACAGATGGGTCATAGGTCAGTACAAATATAATTACTGTTTGTGTAGGATCAATACTTAGATTTATTTTTGGATGGTAGTTTTCACTGTATATCCCCTTGCCATGTTTCATGTTTGCTAACAGGATCATCCCATGGACTCAAGTCTTGCAATGTCTTTTCCTTTTGATTAGTGTTGGCCCTAAGGGTTAAAGGTTAATAAGACTTAAGGGTTAAAGTGTTTCTAAGACTAAGGGTTAGGATCACGGATGGTTGATGATAAGGCTTAATTAAGACTTAGAATCAAATATGAAATTCATAGTGTAGCCTGAGAGTACAATGATATTTTCAAATCCATGGTATATAAGATAAGCTAGACGAGATGACTCAGTACATGAATGTGGCTGTACCCCGATATGCAGATGTGTTGGATGATGATGGTGATGCAAGTGATGGGGAGGCTGTGCAACCTCAGGAACTGTTGGTGAAATCTTGCACAGCATGGCAATGGGAGATGGCTAGATGGGTTCAGGAAGAGCAAGATCAAAGTGAAGATAATGATGACTTTGCAGACACTGTATATAGCTGCCAGTGGTCAAAGTGGCTGCCACAATCACTCAATCTGCTGTTTGGGGGTCGGAAAGAAACAGACATTGATCAGCAGATGTGGTGGATTCACAAGCAGCAAGCATACACTCAAGAGGCTTGGTTGATGGAGTTGCTGGCTGATGAGGAAGCAGATGAGCATAGGATACCAGATGACAGTGAATTGGAGGGATCAGGCAATGATTTCGAAGGGTAACCAGTTATGTCCATTTTTGGTCAGAGCATTAATAACCCTTTAGAATAAAGTCTTAATTAAGGGTACTACTCAAGACTTAAGACTTAAGGAAAAAAAATGCTGTTAATAACCCCTTAGAGTCCAACACTGCTTTCAATCCCATGCTGTAAGGGGACCACCTGTCTCACCACCTTGCACTCACTTTCTGCTCTACCCAACTCCTCTCTACTTGCCACCACCACTGCTGCTCCTTCCCATGCCACTGTGCACCCTGCTGCTCTCTCCACACTGCCATGCACCTCACCACTCCTTCCACACTACCATGCCCTCCCACTGCTCCTTCTGTCCACCAATGCACATGCATGCCCACCATGTCACCACACTCACTTAGTTCATTTTGCTTAATGGACAATGTAGGTAGAGTATGGGCCTTGTGTACACAGTAGAGACACCCATGTTATTATGTAGAATAGGTATATATAGGACAAGTACCCCTGGTAGAGGGATCCCCAGAGTTTTCTCTTTGGATCTCCTCTATTAGGTGAGTAGTGTAGGCCTTACTTTACATTACAATAATAATTTTTGGATCTCCTCTACTAGAAGCATCCCAGTTAGCAACACATTAGTGCAGTGCATTGTAGAGCCACCCTTACATGTGCCCTTGAAATTGTTTGTTTGTTTCCACTTTGTGTTGGCATGTTGTTCTTGTCTACACTGCCTCCTTGAGTTGTGGTGAATTCTGGTCAGTAACATTGAGGCTCCATGAGGGACAGAGAGGACTTGAACAAGGATCTGACTTCATGAAGTTGCTGCCCCAAAATCTGTCAAAATATGTGTGAGGAAATAATCCAGATGCTGGCAAGAAAAATTACCAGTTACCATCATGGCATTTACTGCAACAATAGAGCTAAGAAACTCCCAGGCTCAAGTCCAGAAGGTATAACCTCATTTTCAATTCTTTAAACTCGGAACTCAGCCCAGTCAGTCCAGTGTAAGCATTTCTAAACATTCAATGACTATATGCTAATATTTTGCACTTCCCTTGACTATTTTCATTTTCATGGCATGCCTGATGGGCAACACCACCATATGCATGTGTTTCACAGAGCTCAAACAGGGCACTGGCAAAATTGGAAGAGCATGCCTACCAGGGCCAACATGAGTGCTGGGGATGCCAAGTGGTGTAGGATTTGGAACAACTGGAGAGGAGCAGGCTGCAAATTGGGAGGGCATGTAGACTGCACAATTTGGCCATGCAAGATGGGGAGCAGAAAAGTTTCCATCTTTAGTTGTACAATGCATAATAATGCATAGCAATGTCTGTAAATAGGAAGCAATACAAATTTTGCATATTATCTCACATTGACTGTGTATAAATGCAACAAAATGCTCAGCAATGTTTACCTATGTATTTATTAATTTGCTGGTGATGCATTTTCTGCAATTTATGTATATGAAATGTGAGATAATTGGAGAAAATGCATCTAATACATGGATTGTTGACTTGGGTTCAATACTCATGCAAATTGGTCATAAGCATATCATGTGACTTGATCAACAAACATTCAGCCAACACTGATCTTATTTATGGCTACCACCATCTCACTACCCAACAACCATGCCTTTGAGCCTCAAGATCTGTACTAGATGCATCATCACTGATGCATCTACTCCCCCCCCTCCCATGCAGTCAGTTGCGGTCTACCGCGTCTGGCATGCCAGGGACCTATATGAGGACTGGTATGCTACCAGCCTCTCTATGTCTAACAACACCAAGCTGTGAGCATCATGGAGGGCATCTGACAGGCCTCTGACATTGGACTAGAGGACATCCATGATGTCCACATCTTCTCCGATTCCACCAATGCCCTCTGGCGTTCCCTTGATGCATCTCACCACTTGGGTCAGGCGTCCACCCTCAAAGTGTGCAAGGTGCTGCTGCCTTGGTTGCAGCTCCATGCCATTCACAAGATCCACCTCCACATCACGGATGGGGTGGAGATCAAAGACCACCAACTGGCACACATCAGTGCCATCTCAACTTGCATTGAGGCAGGTGGGGTGCCCGTTATCTCTGCTGACTTTGCACAATGCGAGGCAGTGACCCATATGCTCAATGGCTGGAAATCTCTCTTCCAGTCCAAGAAGTATATATTGTACATATTCACTCCAAAGTTTGCATACAATCTTGACACTTATTAGCCCAACAGCACTCCCATATGTTCCCTTTATTACTCTTTGAGCCCGCAGCTCATGGTTCCAATGGCTCCTGGTCCTTCATCCCACATTTGGCAGATGCACTGCCATTGCCATCTACAGGGCACAACATGCAGGCTGCATGAGGCTGCCCATGATTATGAAGTCATTTAGCCATTCACAGGTACGTAATTTTATTCATCTTTTGACATTTTTACACAAGGTATCTCATTTAACAGGTTGCAACTTCAGGGAGTTCTCAATGGCAAGGGAGTATTTCCCTGAGCACATGTCGATGCAATACACAATGCTATGGAAGGAGTCAGTGATGAGGGTGTTCCTATGGGTGTCCAGGTTTGCAAGATCACATACATTATTTGTATGATGCTGTGCTTTACATAATACAAAACTCACTCATAGCTTTCCACTCCTTGCCACTATTTAAGGATGATAAAACAAATTGAATATCAAGCCTTCTGTTCCCCCCCCAAACCCACAATGCAACACCACTATGTCAGTTGACACACTTGAATTCGCTGCTATGGTCTTGGGTTCCACAATCCCAAGTGTTCCTGTGCTTCAAGAGGTAGATCATCTTGCTGACCTTCTTACATTATGCTAATACTCTTGTAGGCCTTGAGGAACTGCCAGATTGAACTTCAGAAGGCTTGTGATGAGAATCAAAGGCTCAAAATAGAAGTTGAAACACTGAAGGCCACATCATCAAACTCATCGCATTCTAGTTCACAACCAGGAGGCAAGACATATGGCTGGCTCAAAAGCCCTTGCCTCTATCCTTTTGCACAGGATATCATTTCCTTTGCAAAGAAAACGACAACCATGGAAGAACTCTGGACAAATGAAAATGTGTTTTTGCAGCCATTTCCTGTTTCAGCCCCTTCTTTGCAAGAACAATATTCATCACCAGAAGCATACAGCCATTATATTGCCTTTGTCCTTTACAGTAACCTGTCACCACAGCTTCACCAACACTACAAACACCTTCCAGCTTTCAGGGATGGTGTGAGTCATCCAATTCTCTTCACCTCGTTCTTGTAATGACAGAGCTGGGATTTGTAGGTGATTCACCAACAGTCACAACTTTGCTCTGCCTTGGCTTCAGTTGCTTGCAAAAACTTTCATCTCATCTTTGCCAGCTTTGAAATTCCAATGCAGTGCTCAAATGCTACTCACAATTGCAGCAAGGAACCCTCATGTTTACAGCTTATTTCTTCGACAGCAGATCCCATGGCCAAATCAATTAAGTATGACTTGTACCCACCAATTGTCTACTGAGATGTTAAGAACAAACTGGGAATGTATTACCAACCAGCATTGATGAATGTGAGTCATTTGTGAATACTTTGATTCTGTGAGCTTATAGGCACATAGATTGCCCGCCTTCTGTTATTTGGCCCAACAGCACTTTCGGGGGTTGGCCTTTGCAGAAACAGCTCAGGCATGAAGTGGGGCCCACTCAAGACTACTCCGGGCCTCATTGCTGCCACGGTCAACCTAGTGAGCTCAATAACCCCATTTTTACAAACTGAACTAAGCCCTCTTCTCAGGCAGTGTACCTGCTATCTGCAGACCAAGTCTTCGAGCCCACTGGCAAAAAAACCAAGATCCCATACAGTGCGCAGTACCACCAGTGGAAACAGCTCCTGGAAGAATCAGTTGATGGACCAGCAACACAAGCCCTGTTAAAACACTGGGACAAGTTTGTCTTTGCTGGTGTTCCTCCACATGTGCACGAAACCAATGACCACAAAGATCCACTCTCAGATATTGATGAACAAGAAGAAGCATGATGTGCATTAGCACACAATGATTTTGAGGCACCCGACACTGAGATGTTCAACTGGAGTGAGGATTTCGAGTCTGAACCCAATGTGAATGACGAAGTTGCGATACAGACCAACATCATTACCTTGAGTGCTTCGTCAATGGTACATGGGGCACAGATTCCACAAGTGCCTTGCCCTCCTGTTATTTCATCAGCCGAATCAACCACCCATGGTCCTACCCCAACATCTGCCATATCTGCTCGCCCAGTGTTAACCTGAAGACCTACAAGATTACCTTTGACAGCCATTGCATTTCCCCCGACTTTGTCTGCTTCTGAAGCCATGGCACCCAAAATCCCCAGTTCCAATGGGCCATCTGATGTTACCCAAAACCTAGCAGACATGGTGATTGTAGATTGTGACGTATATGCTGAACCATCCACTTCAGCTTGGGGCGGTTGTGGGGGGCACGGCTGTGGAGGTCGAGCCAGGGGGAGGGCAGTTGTTACTGATATTGCTCCATGCACTTCCCGGTCCCAAAAATAGTGTAGTGGTTCATTGTAGATAGGACATTATATTACAGAACCTATGCTTTATGTGTGGTTTGCCCGACCATTGAGAGGTACAATGAGTCAAAGACTTAGATTTTTGCCCTATTGATCACAAGACTTGTAAAAATTCCTGTTGCATAATAATGAATCACAATTTCGCTTAACTTCTTCAACCGTCTCTCTCTCTCTCCTTCCAACCACAATCTTCCCATGGATTGCTACTTCCACCTTGTCACCAATTGCTGCTGCTGGACAACTGTAGAGAGACTGTATTAGATTAGGAGAGACATGTACACAGCCTGGTGCAGGAATCTTGATGTTCATTACCAAACTCTAATGCCATGTCTCCTTAGTCTAGGAGATGCAAAATGGTTCAGATTCAGATTCCCCCCACCCTTATGCAACAGCGGTCTGCTTTGCTATGACTGTGACATGAACACTGCCCATTGAGCACTTGCGACTGCCAGGTGACATTGCAAATGGCAAGCCTCTCCTACCTCGTTATATCATCCGCACCCATGATCATCCACTGTCATTCCCCTCATAGGAACTCTACATCCCCATTCACAAATGGATAGGCAGCAGCACCTCCTCGTGCTCTTCCTCCTCAACTCATTTTGTGGCCTCTTTGTCCTCATCCCCATCATCCAAGGACACCATATGTAAGCCACCCGCCCACCTCCTGCCTCTACCCTATACTGACCCCTCTCTCAGCCCTAGACACTCCCCCATAGACTTGGGCATGACCCTTCTAAGCCTCATGTAGTCCCTGCTTGCCTGCCTGCCCCTCAACGTGTGCAAGTCCCTGCGTACCACGTTCCACATGCTCGTTATGGAGTGCAGGCAGCATAAAAACTAAAGTTAAGTACAAATCCACCACCAACAGTATACTGACATTTTTCATGCAGGAGCTGCTGTCATAGAAGCACATTACCTACCGTATCAACATAGCAGCCACCTTACCGCACACACCCACATACAGCACATGTACCAGCATCAAAGTAACTCATGCTCAATGTTCCTTATGGTCTGCCTGGAAGTGGCCTCCATGCATACCCAGTGGCCACAATATCATTGTCAAAACCTCAATTCCACTGCTCTCCCTGGACCTACCTGGATGCAAGACCACCAGCTGCCCTATATACAACTCTCGGTTGGCTTGCCCCATTGGCCATGCCATGTCATGTCCATGCGATCCGCATGCACGCCCGCTCACACTCCCACGCTCGTACACAGCCCCCATTCCTCCTGGAGCCCTTACACTACCCAAATCCGAGGCCCCCATTGTCTTGTTTTGTTGGTGTGCCCCTGTCACTGGGCAGAATGGTGCAAACAGGAGGAAATCATTGGGAGATAGGTACCGGTGTAATATCTATTCCAAATCTCTCATTTACTAACTACAGTGTACATGTAAATTCACTGTTTACGATGACTGCCAGTATTAGCCATGTAATATTGTAATTGATGAGCTGTACAGTAAATACAGTATTATGCGACTAGGAACCCAACCCTGATCAGGCCTGGCCTTCGAGACCTTCCAAGGCTTGATCAGGCCTGAGAGGCTGATAGGCGTTCAGGCAACTTGAGGCCTGATCAGGCCTGAATGTCTCCCCTACCTGAAATAAGCTAATCAGGCCATGTCACGCGTGATCTGGCTCTGGGGATTTCTCCGACATAAGTATCAACTCTCGTTCTCACCATAATCCCTATTTGATGAATAATTCTCAGTAAATAGCTTCATAATGATTATACATAGACTAATGTACATAGTTCATCTATACTACCGACTGGATGTCGTCGTATTCAAGTTTGAACAAGTCAACACTGCCGAAGCGGAGATGCGATCGGCTGTATGGGTCAGCGTGACAATCCGTGACGAAAGTTTTGAAACTCCCAATTTTTTGGACCTGCGCAATCGGCTTTCTTCCGACACAACCACCCATCCACCTTCTATTAAAGTAACACTTCAGGGGGATATTTCATATACTATTGCATCGACTCCAAAAGTCCGATTGTTAAAAGGTGTTGTCGATGTTTCCCTATTCGTGATTTAGTAAAAGTTTTGAAACTCCCAACACATGATAGTAGGCACCAAATCGGAGTCAATTATTTGAGATGGGCAAGCGAGTCTGGCCGGTAACTCAACTAGCGCTGGGAACCAGCAGGAACGCCAGCGTTCAAATGTGGAGTACCCCGTACACGACCTGTGGACCAAGGAGGCCGTACCCAGGTAATGTCTCTGATCAAGGCGTTAACTTGTTTGAGTAAATCCTGAACCGTAATAGATCGGTTCTGGAGCTTAAACAGAGCGATTAGCCTACGAATGTCAATGTCTAGGGAAAGATTGTTCATTAGTTATTCCTCTTAACCATCAACAGTTGAGATCATGTCCGTGTCAATGAGGAGTGAAGCTTATGAGCCTGTGTAAATTGAATTATGACAAGTGTAAAAAAAGATCAGTCCTCGCCCGAGACGCAGATTACAAATACCAACAAACACGAGTCTAAATGGTATTTTTCCTCCTGAGAGCGTTCACCAGGTTATACAACGTTCGTAAGCGATGAAGAAAGGTAATTATTGTATACAGGGGCTCCAAGCTTTCAAACCTCCAAGGGACTACTAACGCAAGGTTACACCTCGCAATCTTCTTAAAACATGTTTTGAATTCTAGATAGCTGTAACACTAAACTTTAGATGCCAATGACCCGAACCGATATCGATAGCGTCTCTGCTTCGTCTATGCCCTCTAGCTTGGTACAAACGAGCCCTTCAAGGTTGTCCAAATGGTCGGGATCGCGGTCTAGCCCACGCAATTCCTCCGGGATACCTTCTTCTGCTTGCGCACCATTTCCCAAGGCGTACAATGCCAGAAAGACATGAACGAAATCCAAGAACTCGAACCGAGTCTCTCCTAGTAGGCGGTCCAGCATATTCCATCCGTCATATGAAGTCAGCTGCTGGACTGCTGTAACGCTATCAGGGAAATCCACCCTCACGAAAATTGATTGAACGTTATTTCCTTCGTGTAGAGTTTCCAATAGGCCCAGCAATCCTGTAAAAGGAGTGGTGCTTGGTTGGTCCGTCGAGTATGTTACATGGTATGATATATGTTCCAAACTCTTGAAGCCTGCGAGATTGAATGGTTCAAGGATAATTGGAGGGACTAGAGAAAAACGATGAAAATCGTTAACGCTTCACAACAAGGAAGTTGGCTTACGATCCCAAGACCTATAATCATAGTCTATAGTGAAAGATCGAAGGGTTTCCCTGACAGCTTTTATCACTTCCCAATAGCCTAAAACCTCCTCGTCATCGAATGGCCCAAAGCTCACACTTGTTAAGGATGAAAGGTTAGTTCCTTGTGAGGTAAGCGCATCGAGGATAATCCGCGGGGTAGATTCTTGGAGCATCTGAAGTGTGAGCCATCCTACTTGAGCGTCTTGTGTCGCAATCGGTGAAACCATGACGTCGTCTTCATCTTCTTCACCTCCGTCGACTGTTATTGCCCAGAGCGCTAACCCTCGAATATTTTTCCACGCCATGCAGACTGATTGCGGGATATCATGAATTCCATGAAGTCCAAGAAACTGCAACTTGTGGAAGATGGTGAATAAAGACAACCTCAAGGCGAAAGGAAGTGATCCCCAGTACAGATCGCCTTGGAAGATCAGGCGCTGGAGGTTCACGAGCGTGGCGAGAAACTCCGGAAGACCCCTCTCATCTCTTATCCATGATGGCCTAGGGTTGTTGGGAGGATCGTCCGAAGACGAGTTGTCGGTCATGCACAACTCGCGGACGTAGGTCAAGATGAGAGGGTTAGCCGTAGTGATATCGCAAAAACGGTGGTAGAAGCGCCTGGATTTTGCATCGTCATCATCGATCCCTAGGTTAATGCCGCGGAAGAGATATCTTTGAGCTGGAGCCAGGAAAGACTTGGAGACGAGCGCGCATCGTTGCAAGGTAATTAAATTATCTTCGTGTTCGGTAATGATTACGTCAATGATCTCCTGCGGGAAATGGTTAACGGATGACATCAGCCTGGGCGTACTTGAAAAAAGGGTTGTGGGGGGTTGGAACCAACGAGTAGTTCCGAGTCTGTTGTTTTATACCCAGGCGCTGTGGCACTTGATCGAGGTTCGTTGTCAGACGATGAACCATTGTGTAGATGTCGAGAATAGTACAGCCTGTTACAGGGCGACATTGACAAAGGCTGATAGTACGTCTGACAAGAATTGGTAACGGGTCGTTGTATAACAAAGGGGTTCCCTTGGACACGTTAAGAACAGAACGCTGCTGATACCCACTGAAGTATAAGTACTGGGTACTGGGTGGCTGAGTCCTGAGTCCTGAATACTAAGTCCCGGCCTCGTTTGGCTTTGCGCCGGATCAGGGAATGTTGGGCCTGGGATCTGGAACGCCATCACCACATCAGGCGCCGAGAGTAAGATGTTTCCGTGACACTTTGGGGAGTACCCGGCAGATAACACGGCTAAGGGATCAACTTGGGATGTGTTTTTGATGACAAACATCTGGGGCCGTCAAGGCGGAAAAATTTCGCCTCGTCATAAACATAGTAAATGATCCGACGTCAGATAAGTCATCGATCATATACTTTAATCAGATACCCTCGCCCTCCAGGGGAGAAAGGGATAATGGCGATGAGATTAGCGCGAGATGAAGCGGATGGAGGAGGTGAAAACGTCAGAGGGACGCGATATCGCCCGAGCCAATTTACTACATAAGCTGCTGATGTCCCGAATCACGACCAGCTAACGGAGGAAATATTACTATTCGCCCATAGAGTCGAAACCAACACGTACTGTGAGGCGTCGCCGCGTTGGGCATGAACATATCCATATCCCGAAACACATCTGGGAAGTCGGTGTTACTCTTGAGCTGTTGACTTGATGGCAGGTCATGCTCACCGAATTTTAGTTCGTGTTTCTTCACCATTTCCCCACCGCCGATCAATGAAAGTCGTAGTCTCAATGTTTGAAAGCGCCTATAAAAAGATACTCAGTCTTCCTACTCGTCAACCATGTACTCAGTTAGACTCCCGGAAAATGCTGGAGTCGGAAAGGCCAGCAGCCAATAGTCGAATATAGGGGGGCCAATAGTGATCATGGACGGATTTTGAAGACATTGTGAAAAGGCCTATGCGTGCTGTTGTAGTGGGTCAGTGGCAGACGGTGACGAACCCCCTTGGAATTTACCGAGAGAATAGGAACTCCGCTAGGCGGCACCTTCCCTGCAATCAGGTGCACTCTATTATACGAGCAACGGGTATGGTCACGTCGATATTGAAACTGGAATTAGTCAAAAATGCAGTGCTATTTGAGACACCAATTCACAGACTAGGCAATGAGTTGGACACAAGGTGGCCTATTTTACAAGAGCTTTGAAATCAAGGTACATCAATGGGAGGGACGAGGTGTCTGCGTGGCCACGTTATAGTCTATAAAAAAACAGTGCCCAACTTGCACTGTCGCTCAAGTTGTCAGTGTCCCTTTAGTCGGGCTTCTTGATCAGAAGTACAACCTGGATTTTGAGGCTCGCAATTCGGCTTTGACCTACATCAAAAATATCTTGAGAGGACGGCGTAAATGGATAGGTCCGCATGCACTTCGATCCTATTTGCCTGCTTCCGCCTAACATTACGATAGCGGATGCGGTCAGTACCTTAGAGCGAACGTAAGATGACGAAGGGAGGAGGTGAAGAGAGAGAGAAGGTAGAGGAGGCGACTGCAGAACAAGTCGCCCGCCGAAACGGCGTTTCCGTGCCGGGCCGTTAGGGGGATGCCACTGGGAGTGGGCCGTCTAAGGTGCGTGGCGGGGACTAGCAGGGCGCCTGAGGACTCGGGCCTCAAGTACATACTTCCATATAATAACAACGTCCCCAATAGGGCCCAGCCCCAGGGGACTATAATATCACAATAATAATAAAAACATTACGATCTGCATGATCGTGATCTTCCTGTTCCCTCGCAAGTGACAGGTTTAGTGCTTGCATTTATCCTGCTCGATTGAAACAGGATATTATTACCAAGGTCTACAATCATCAGCGTCCTGGCAACCTTAAAACCAATGGTTGTTTTAGCGCAAATTGCACCTTGGCCTTGAGCAGCAATTAAACAAGTCAAGTATATTCCGATGACCTGAATGTTAACGACGTGTTCATTTCTATGGTATTTTCTGTTTCCGTCGATGCTCTCTCCCGCACATGAAGTATGATATGCGAAGCTAAGATACTGTGCATCACACGTTGAAATCTGGAAAGCATTAATCAGTATAAAGAATGCTTGAAACATGAAGGAAACAGAGGAGACGACCTACGTGTTTAAGATGTCGTAGAATTCGTCCTGCGAGCTATTCGGTCAAGATCACGACACATTTAAGCAGCAGGGAACGTACGGGACCGACTGTTAACACAAGGATATAGCTGCATGAAATAGCTGTACGTAACACGTTACTGTTGGTGGTCGCTAGAGTGATTCTAGTGCTTACCGAAGATGAGTGCAAAGAATAGGATTCCATCTCGATACAGCAACACAATAAGTGGATTTTGGGCATGGCGATAACGTTTGACTCCAATCCACATGGTGAGCGTGAAGACAACTTTCATAGAAAATCAGACAGGCAAGGGGGCCGAAATCTCATGACTTACTTGTTTCGTTCAGTAGTAGTAGTACGAACACAACAAATAATATATCACTACCTTCCACATCGTAACAGCCACTTATGACAGGTAAAGGGGGGTTTCCGTCTACAGGTCGTTAACAACTTGAACACCGCAGACCCCGGGCCGATACTTACATTTGACCGACCTTATGAATATCGTTAGGATTACAATTACAGTGATGTAGATACCCTAAAAGAGTTAGAATAACAGCAGAGTGATTTGGAGATGAACTTACTACTAGTAATGTCGTCAACGAGATAAGAATAATGCGGCTCCTACTCCACAGAGCGTAGGTCCGAAGTAGCAGGATGACTATCTGAATTGTAGCTAGGCGTTAGGGACGGAATTTTGAAATGATATTCACCTTCCGACATCGCTATACCAAAAGACGTCATCCCTATGGAATGTTAGATCCGCTACCTCCCAAGAACAGCCTCTCACATATTGTTACAGAATCTAAGATAGAGCATGTCTATAAGATGTGGTTAGCTGAGTTTTATACCATACAGCATAGTCCATACCATGGGCGATACACCCCCATTAAGATAATCTAAACATCCCAACAGTGAGACCCCAGACTCACAGATAAGAAAAAATTTATAAACGCACAGTAGACAGTCAATGGTACATCTAAAAATGGCGGGTAGCGATTGAGGAAAAATAATGCCTTGCCACTGATGCCCTTTGACTTCCAGATGTGCTCCACCTTTGAGAAAGGACCGTATTTGAGCTTGCTATAGGGTATCGAGGAAGTCAGACACGTACTTCGAGATCCAGAGTCTGAAAGTAGTCGAAAATCTGTCGGAAAATGAGAAAAATCACATTTCACTGCGAGCGACTCACAAAAATAACAAGGCTAGCCACTAGCTCCGAATATTAGATGAACGATAACAGTGCGTTGCCACAAATCTCACCGTTCAAGTACTGATAGCCAAAAGTACAGCTCAGTTATTAAGCTGTTGGCTGACAGACGCGAGAATTTGCTTACATCGACGGATTGGCGTGCATATGCTATTCTCAGCGCTGCGTCCATGGGCGACAACAGAAGCAGTGAATGCTTGAGTTCGCCTTGTTTATAAGGCGGTAATGAACCGGAAACGTCACTAACACATCAAACCTACTAAATTAATCAACCCCCATTCAATCGCTAACGTGATCAACGTTTGACGTACGTCTATCAAAGCACCTTCGAAGAATAAACGGTTGTGGATGCATACAACGCGTGATCCTGATGAGAGGTTCGAGAAGATACGGCCGAGTTCTGTCAGATATGTCTGAGCGTTGGATCAGCTCACGAAATTTAGGATGAGCGTTGATGAGCAGCCAAGTCAAGAGTGTTCCAATGAGAAAAAGTTCTTGATGTCCCTAGCTTGAAGGAGTAACGTGAAATTTTCTCATCAACAAGCGTTAGTGGTAAGTAGAACATAGGAAGATTATTTACACAATCGTGGTGATAGCCGAGGATAATCACCACGTGCGTTAATGCCCGAAGTATCCGGGCAAGACATTTTTAGGAGGCCAGCACGAGTGAGGAGAGGGAGAGAGCAATTCCTTTTGACTCGTACTGCTGTTCATAAAAAAAGACTAGATAAAATCGTACTTTTTTGACATGTGTATCTGACGATCTCCTCACCGTCTAATTCGGCTTGGTACTAATAGTAATTGCCAATAAGCAATAACCCTAATTTTCGATCTGTGCAAGGCGTTATAAATATAGAATACACCTTGTGATATTTAGACCCATCCAGATATGCATTCAATCGATTGCACTCGTTGATTGGCACCTCACAACCTCGATTTGATGTGGTTTGGGAAAGCACTTCCTGCTTGGGGGATTTGTATATACGCATTGTATCCAATTGAAGTCTGTCATCCAACGTCGCGCGAGCCCCCACAAGCACTCGTCACTAAATTTCCTGTTCTCACAGCTTCTCAGTCGAACGCCCATAATCATCGGACCGCTGGGCATCGTCCACAATCATCTGGGAGGCATCACGGACTCGAACTAAGGCGATGGACAAGAAATGGGTGGGAGAGTTGAGTAATTTTTCCTGTTTCGAATGACAAATTTAAACTGGTGGATTATGTGTCAAATGCGACGCATACACGCCATTGTCAGGCTTGGGGCGGCAATGTCATGGCTAAATATGTTTCGATGAGGTTTCTTTAAGACGAACTAGTGTATCGGAACTTACTAAAAGAAATGCACACAACAGAAGAGTTGCTAAGGTGGGGATATGAAATGAGATGACTGTAAGATTGGCATTACTTTAAGACTCTGGCTAGACCCGTGCAATCCTTCACCAGTGGATTCAGGCAGACGAAGCAAGCAAATATCTTTCACCCGCGGTCCCTGTAGACGCTAAACGAAGCTGGCGCCCCGCCTAGAGCTTATTAATATACACCTCAACAGTCATAAATAATCAACATACATACAATGGTCGATTCTAGGCAAATAACAAAAATAGAATTGGTGAAATGTATATCGAATGAACGGGTGTCTAAGATAATGACAGAGGCAGGCTACTTTAAAGAGGGACGTACGTTAGCCAATTATATGACTGATATAAGGGCGACCCGAGTCTTCTGACATTCCGATTACTCAGAGATCGATCCTGTGGCATTTGAACGACCAGTTAGCTGTTGTGGTGAGACCAGACACTTTCACCTACCGACCGTCAATCAGACTCAAGCTCATCGTTGTGATATATATTGTTAGGATTAACATGGTTTGGCGGCTGATCCCTAAATGTACATCATGATGTTGGTATTATCCAAGTATGACCCAAAGGTTCGAAGATGATGTCAGGACGTTCTGGCGGCAACTCGAAAGGAAGCACTGTAAGCGACAGCCAATCTCAAGAAAAAGAAATTGTGCATACCTCAAGGTTGAAAGTTTGGAGTGATCGAATCGCCGTAAATTTGACGAACAATGCCCACTAGAAAGGCAACGATCCTTGAGAGAACCGCAGGGTTAGTCATTGTTCCCCGGGCAAGACAGCGATTTTTTGCCATTTGATTGCCGTACGTCGTAAGCCACGTACCGTGCTGAGATTGGTTGGTGACCATAACAGTGCATTCAACTGTAAGGAATTTGTGAGGCTTGACACTCGCAGGTCATTATCAGCACTAGTAAACTACTTGAACTTGCGCAGGTGACAACGGGCTTTGAGCGTGGGGTAAGAATGAAAGTTTGAAACAGTTATGTCTAGTATGCTCTCTCCCGCCAGTCCAGCTGAGTGAATCATATTGACCCTCCACCAGTATCGAAGTTGACCAGGCTGAAATAAGGGCACGCGCGAGGTGACACAGTAGTTTAACCTGGTTCCAGGTTTCCAATATTGACCATATGCACGGCAGAGTACGTTTAAATTCGGCCCAAGATGAGTCGATGACGGAAAGTCCGTCTTCGTTATTTATATCACGGGTGTCCGGAGATTTCCGGCAACGGCCTCGACCCTTCGGGTCACGCGTACGGGCAGTCGTCGTGACTTGGCTTGATACTTCTTTCCTACGTAAATTCTTTCACCTGATTGAAGCTCGCCAAAAAAGTTAGTTATCGTTTCATCCTAGGACAACCCTTCTGATATACCCCGTAAAGTGAACAAAATAACAATTATAACGGCGAATAAGCAGTGCCATCCTATCTCCCTTTCTTGTTGCTTTCTTGCTACTCCATACTTGCATTATGATTTCGTATGGACGTTATTCAATGCAACTGACAGCTGGGAGATGTTTGCATAGCTTTTCTGTGACTGTCAGCTTATCGTTCGTGAAATTTTCGCCCATTTCATTCTCACTCTAACGTCTACACTTTTGAACCTAGACCGGCATGCTATCAATATCAAACGACTCGGTGAACTCTAATAAAGGCATAAAAGATGTTGAATAGGTGACTAAGTCATGAAGCGAAGGTGTTCTCATTATCCCTAATACCTCTAGCAAGCAGTCTCGAGAGACTGGCATCTGAGGAACAAGGATTAAGCAAGTCAAACCGGCGAAATAAGATGGAAATACTCACGTCATGTGAATGTATGTGAAGCCGCAGCAGTGGAGTCCTGTGTGGCCTAAAAAATTAGACAAAGGTAAGTTGAATCTCTCCAGCCGCTGAATATACGAATTAAATGTATTTACACTCCTACAAGTAGAAGACAACATCAGTTGGAGAAATGTAGGAATATGCATGAAGTCACTTACATCATTGGTACGACCTAAAAGCCACACCGAGATTAGTCGCAAGTGCTAAGGAAGAATATATAGTTGACTCACATACGGCACCCAGGGTCCCCATTCCACCTTCAGGTTTGGGCATAGCCAAGGCCTGAGGAACGAGAAGAACGAGGAGCACGGTAGTGAAAAGTTTGTACATCTGTTCGAGTGTGGTGAAAAACGGAAGTGAACTGAATACAACACACGCTCCCAGGTCTAGCTTTATACGATCGAAAACTTTCGATGGGTATAGAAACTCGCACACATCAATAGGCCGCTAGCGCGCTCGGAAATCTTGTCAAGGCGCCACAAAACGAACATACGCATATGTGGGGAACATACCACATATCGAAGTGTGCCGATGACGCTGTTGAATCTCAACACCACCGGCCACGGAGCGGGAGCCTCAACTAGGAAATCGGAAGAGCCTTCCGGTAAATCGATAAATATAGGTGACATTGAAACACTATAACGCGCGTCGGCTGCCGCTCACCGCACTACGATGCTCCCATTATCCGAGGCAGCCGGATCGGTATTTCGTTATTACCTTCGGATCTTCTAAGGTACAGCATATATGTGCATGGATTCGACGAGGACGTTCCCTTGCAAGTGTCTAGTTCTGCTCTGGGTGACATATCTATCAACTCTGCCATCGTGCTACGTGTGCTTAAGGCAGCTGTCGTTACCGTGTGTCGAATATTCCAAACCTATTGGCGGCTGTTATGTTTAATATTCTATGTTCCGTGTCCGAGTTCATTATCAAACAACTCCATAACTGCAACCAAAAAAACCCCATCGGTTGACAGCGCTCAAATCGGGCACTCCAAAAATAAGTGTCATCTCCTTCAGGAGTGGGCACAGACTCAAAGGATCATGAAATATACTTGGAAGAAAGGTTCAAGGGGTTTCCTTGACCGAATTGAACTCTGATATGTAAACTAGTCAAAAGTACGGCCTCCTTCCGACCGATACTTACAAGATCGCAACAATGGGTCTCCGTTTTAGATAGGCTGCGTAATTAATGTCAGCCACACCGTTATCGTTCGGAGCATCACTTGAGCAGTGCTCATAATTTTACGGTCCGTCAATCAACCTCGATTGTGTCACGAAAGGAACACATAGTTGACGCTACTTGTATCGTGATAGTTGTTAGTGACCACTCAGATTGACAAGGTAAATGATCTGTGAAAACGGTCTAGCGCCGCACCGACATCTGAGCGAGAATACTACTAAACTAGAAAGAATTTCCTTTCTTTAACGCCAAGATTCACGATACCTCAATCCCAATCTTATCATTTACAGTGAATCGATTGAATGTCATCGAGACCTTCCAGATTATTGCAATATGCGCCGCGAATATCTAGTGAATTTTACACAGTTCGAATAGAACCAATAGGCCATTTTTAATGTACATATTAAAACCATATCACAAGCCGTGAATATCTATGGCCTTGTATAGCTCGATGGCCTAGCAAGCCGTCTCGAGGGTCTGGCATCTGAGGGGAAAGGCAAGAGGGGTCAGTTGGAAATTTCAACCAGCAAAGCAATAAAGAGAAAATACGATTTGAAAAGGTCTGTAAAGCCGCAACAGTGGAGTCCCTTGATGCCTGTATAATCAATCAAATCTCAGTTTTAATCCTGAACGCTCATACACTATGAATTGGATTTACAGTCCTACACACGTCCGAAAACAAGAGATCAGCTGGAGATATTGGCATCAAGCTTTATCACACTTACAGCATTGGTATGACCTGAAAGACGATTCTAAGATAAGCACCAACACCAGTAGCCACAAGGCGCAACGTACATTCGGTATCAACATTTCCCGTGCCATACTGAGGGCTTGGAGTGGCCAAAGCCTGGGGAACCAGAAGAACGAGAAGTGCAGCAGTCAAGAGTTTGTACATCTCAGGAGGATTGAAAGGTGCGATGGAAGTCAAGGTTCGTTTTCTATGTGGACCCTTTTATAGATCAAAGGTATGGTTCAGGAAATACACACGTCAATTCGCCACTGACATTATTAACATGCCGTAAATAGACCGACATCGTGCATGGAGAAACACGTTTCAGATCGAGCGCTATCGGTTTTATGCCCACCCGACGTGCGCCGTGCGCGTTGGCCGGAAAGCCAACGGAAGAGAGCCTTACAGTAATTGACGATGAGGCAGCATTCTGAGTCCATGTCGTATCGTTCCATAATCCGGGTCTCTCGGACAATCCTGTTTTTTTCAGGAACTGGTTCAACAAGCAACATATGTATCAGCCTCGGGGACATTTGCCGGTGATGCACCTATCCTTCAAGGGTCGCTGGTCGTTTGGTAAACTCCAGGGCATCCAGATTGTTCGTCGACCATAGTGGGACGATTTTGATGATGTGCTCTCGTATTGTGAATCTCTCGATAACTCCGTACATCGAACGACTATGACGTACATCTCCCTCTCTCTCCATTTAGCGTCATTATTTCACTGTCAGCATATAGCTCCCTTCGGGACACAGCTAAAAAGGGCGTTAGGTGAGATCCAACTCCGAGTGAAAGGATAGCGTAATAGTGGATTGCAGGTGTAAAGCCGCAACAATGAGCACCCACAGGGCCTAAGGCATTCGAGTTAGCATTGCCACATCACTACTTCACATATTCGGAACAGTGTATACATTCCTACGCAAGTCCATCCGTTAGTTTGAGAAACAACGAAAGACAGGAATATCACATACCGTGTCAGAGGTACCTGTTGAGCAGGTCCAGGTTAGTCCATCATTGTCGGAAATCGTAACTTTACTGACATCCAAACTGGGGGGTTTTCTTGATCAAAGGGCTCGCCGGAGTGGCGATGCTCTGTGCAATAATTGCAAGGAGTATGACCAGAGAGACTTTCAGCATCGTGGGGATGGTTTGAAAGCCTGTACTCGGCCGGTTTATAACGAGACTTGGGGGTTCTCATGAGCATCAAACCTGAGGATTTAATGCGTCAATGTCTTAAATCCATCCAATTGTGAAGACCTACCTGCAGGCTTTGGCAGATATGTCAGAAACCTAACCTAGATTTAGTTCCATTGGCATTTCGATCACGGATGAAAAGAGTCAGTTGACAGTCTCAGTGGCAAGAGACGATATAAGTTCAACCCAACCAGCCCACATAGCACACCTTCGAGTTAACTTAATCTCTGGTAGACACACAAGACGCCCCAAGAATCGTCCGGGTCCATCTCTGCATAATTTCGATGATAGGCGGGCCTCATTACCGGACCTGGGTAAAAAGGCGCCGAACACACTAGCTTTGAGATTACGACATCGGTCAGGCAAGAAGCACAAAACCTCACTCCATTGCATAGATCTCCGATAGCGCAAGATGTTCAAGAGGATATGGGGAACCATAACGCAGCCCAAGCTACCCCAGGCTTCATCACTTGTAGTCGTCATTAGACGCTAGTGGTATGTAGAATAACCACCAGAAAGCGTAGACACTTGGTGCTCATATAGGTTGAATACGTTTTCTGCGATAACCTGGTTTCAGGGATCGTCGCAATGAATTAAGTCGTAAAAATATGGGGTACAACACCACGAAAATGTATACCACAACGCCAATCATGCGCCCGACATCGTATCCACCTCTATGGCCATCGAAGTCGCCGGCCTTTTGCCCTCCCTCCCCAGCCCAGCCGCCCGTTCCGCCTCTTCAATCGTATAGGCCGGCTCTTTGAGCTCCTTGCAGCGCCGCTTATGAACCTTGCTTCGCCAGTGCGATTGTAACGCAGCATCGGTTTCGTAGTATCTGAGTGTACGAATTGAGAAACGTAAGAACGATGAGAAAGACTTCATGAGAATGCGACACGCACTTTGCACATTCTACACAGTAATGTTGCCCCAGCCCTGGCTTTTCGAAATCAAGAGGCTGCGATTCAAGAGCAGCTCTATTCTAAAACGTACAACGCCGCAGTTCAGGAAAATCATCTAAGGTCAGAACCGCTGTACACGTACTTTGGGGTCAAGGTCGATAAGCTGGATTAGATCCAAATCTCTTGAACGAACCTAGGCAATGCCATGATGAGTTCCAACGATTTCCTCCAAAAGGACGGGTCATACTCTGGTTCGGCTTGATCTATGGACGTCCCTCCTAGCATGATGAGTTCTGGAACGGCGTAGGCGTCCCATTGTAGGATTTGTAGGTCGTGAAGCAGGACGATACCCGCAAAATTAATTTGTTTCTCACGATGATCACATTATGTGCCAATATCACGTGGTGTCATTAACGCGTTGATTTACGACGCATCGCAGTTCCGTACATACGCTGTCCGCAAGCGCCAGATTGTTCGTAACAGGACCACATCTCACATCAAATAGTAGCAAGAGGAAACTCCAAACATAGACCTCAGAGATTCTACGTAAAGGAAACGAGGGGATGGGAGCTACTAGTTAAATTCTGCAGTTCAATCCAGGGAGGATGCAGCTATGTGTTTCACATTTGTCAATGATTCCTACTTTTGGAAGGCGGTAATGCTTACGTTCCTCCCAAAACAGTGTGCATGTAACCACAGCAATTGTATCCTGTCGGACCTAAGAGGTATAGCGGTTAAAACCAGAAACACAGACCTGAACCCAAAGTTCAACAACTTACAGTCCTACAGAGAGTCAATCAGTCACAGCTTAACGGTATAGAAATAAGTAGAACACTCACAGCATTAGTGTGGCCTGAGATGTCCGATTAGAATCAAGATACACATTTGAAGGGGTAGAACGCACAGGTCGGAGTAGCATCAAAACTGGGTGCGGCAGAGGCCTGCGTGATGGCGAGGAAGAGAATGGCAGAGATATACTTGAGTTGCATTGTTTTTTGTATTGGGGTTTGTGATTAATTATCTTCCAAGGAGACTGGAGATTCTTATATTTCACGAATATCTCTATTTTTGGGTACCAGTGTGTGAATTATATATAACGCACAGCCCTTTGGAGTTTCTCCCTGGAATACCACGCCACTATCCCTTTCGTTTATACAAGCACCCTGGAGTTGGCTGATGAGATATCAATGCTGCTGTAACCATTGCCTTTATTTCGGGCGCTGAGTAGATGCCACAGGTAATCATGTAGTTTCAAATGAGATCCTGTGATATGTTATTGAGCAGACGTCCAAGGGGAAATTTTTTCGCGGGGTGGGTGTAAAGTAGGAAGCACTTTGGGTTCGTGTTGTCGTTTTATTATGTGCCTGGATATCTATTGATTTTCAAGAGCATGTATAGCAGAACCACTGTTGAAGTTCAGCAACGCGATATCAGGGAAGCAAAACACACCTGAGGGACCAGTTGGGATTGCCGATTGTAATCCATGAAAGACTTGTATGAGTCGGCGAGGACGCGTTTATGGAAACTCCGGAACATATGCCATAGACTGATTAAGATCTTTAGTCGCAATTCGGATGCTTACCAGTGTATCATTACGTTTATTTACTGAAAAGAAGCAGGTTCGGAGTTGTGGCAGCTATGTCTGTCAAACTTTCAGAGCGGTTTACGGCATTGAAGTCTGATAGAGATCCTTACTTATAAAAATGATAGGCCGCAGCATCTGCACCTGGAGCGAGAGATATGATAGTTTGAATAAGAAACTATATCTAGATCATCAAGTTATATCATTTCCCGTTTTAAGTATAATGTGTTGTCAATCAGTCCCAGTTCTCAATCAGCTCTGAGAGGCCTGGTATTTACATTTGGATTAGAGTGAGACCGTGTGTGAATGAATATATAGGGCATACAGGGTATTTCAATCAGAGTATTGCCTGAGCAGAGATTGGTCTAAAAGAAGGAAGAGTTTTGTGTGTGAATAAAGTCATGTTTGGACTTTCTCCTGGGTCTCATCCGCCTTCATTGCATGCACTCAATTGACCCCTCACACTTTGCATCCATAACCCAAAGAACGTGTTGGCAATCTCAAGGATTTAAGAGCCTGTCATGTCACTTGTTCACCAATCACTCTGTCTCTCCTCTTGCTGGCATGTCATGATCATGCATCTTCTGAGAACATTTCACAGAAGTCAAGGGCCAACTTACACAAAGGCAACCTCAAAATTCCCAGATAGAAGGTGCAGGGTTGCAAAGCATCAGGATTGTGTTATGTGTATCACCTGAAATAACACAACCAAGTAAGAGCATTAAACAAGAAGTGTTAACACACATCAACAGGAATAGATAGCACAGCCTGGCATAGACCATGCAGAAGGCATCTAGACCTCAATGATAGCAGGCCATCATGGGTGTTCAAACATTGGTGGGCACTGGGCAGATGACAATGAGATGAGTTTTTGCATTGACTGCTTCATCTGGGTTTATAACCAGATTTGTCATTTGTAAAAAAGAAGCCAAGTAACAAGACAAGTCCAGTCAATCTGCCCAAAGCCCTCCCACATGCCCTCTCAGCATATCCCTTATGTCCTCCAATCCACCCATCCTCATCTGCATATCCCAGTTAGTATTACTCACTACACACAACACAAACCTCTTCCAAGGTCAAAGTATCATTAATAACAGTATGAATATATCATTTCACAAATCACAATCACATTAAAAATACTATGCAAAAAAAATAAGATTTGATGGGGGGGGGTATACAAAAGCAACATCAAACCAGAACATTCTAAACCAAAAAAAAAAAAAAGAAAAACACAACAGCTCCCAACCCAACCACCCACCAACCCACCCACCCCACTCACCCCACATCCTCAACGCCCGAAAACCTCAACCGATCCGACCTCAACCCATCCTCCCCCCCACCCCCCCCAAGATGCAACGTCCCCCCCGCCCTCGCACTCCTCTCCATCAAATCATCCCACCTATCCGCCTTCTCCTGCTCCGTCAGCGCGTGCGTCCCCCCGCCCGCCAACCCCGGCCCAAGCTCCCGGAACGTCATCGCGCGCCGCGGCGGAGACCCCAGCAGCAACGAGCTCAGCGAGCTCGACCGCCGGCGCAGCGCGCCCCGCGCAATCGACGCCGTACTATGCCCGCCCGAGGACCGCCGCTTCGAGCCGGGCGCCAAACTCGCATTCCCGTTCCCGTTCGCCTTCGCCTTCGTGTTCGCATTCCCGTTCGCGTTCGCGTTCGAAACAACGTGGACGTGCCCCCCCAGCCCCCCCCGCCGCGCGTAATCGTCCGCAGAAGACCCAGTCACACCCCTAACCGTACTCTCCGACGCGCCACGCCGCACAGGACTCGACCCCGTCGACCCACTCGGACTCTGCGTCGGCAGGGGCCTCTGCGCGCTGCGAGACGGGCGCGGAGGCGGCGGCTGCGGCGCCACCGCTACCGCCGCAAGCGGGGGATACTTCGGCCTCCGCGTGTCCGCCGACGCGCGGCGCGACGACGGGCCAAACGTGTTGATCGCGTCGGACGTCGAGAAGGCAGGTATAACCGGCGACGCCGCCCTGTCGTCGAGCTCAAGTTCCTGCTCCTGGGGCTCCTGCTCGGGGTCGGGGTCAAACCTGGGCGGCGGGACGCGCCGCGGAGGGATGGGCAGCGAGGGCAGTTCGATGGCGGGTGTATGCACGATCATCCAGTCATCCGACGCACGCGATACAGGAGCAGGAGCAGGAACAGGAGCCATCGGAGGCATCGTGAGCCTCAGCTTCCTTGCCGCAGCATACGACACCGTGCTCGCCCCCGCCCACTTACCCCCGCCCCCACCGCCACCCTCACCCTCACTATGTATACGATACAGCTCGCTCGGCGGGATAATATGCTGCCCAACAGCGGGCCTAGACCTAAGCTTCGGCTTCGGCTTAGCCACAGGCAGCGGCGGCGCGTCCTCATCCCCAAACAACGACGACGCCGACGAGCGCGCCGAGGACTGGCGCAGGAAGAACCGCGCCGACGCAACGTCAGACGAGTTCGGCGACGACGACCGCGTGGTCGTGCTCGGCCGCGGCGCGCCCGGCGATCCCGTCGCGTGCGGGTGCTGCCGCATGCGCGTCGGCGCGGGCACGGGCACAGGCACAGGCACGGACACGGATGGGGACGCGGATGCAGATGTAGATGCAGATACGGGGGTGGAGGCCGCGGAGGGCGGCGGCATGGGCGAGTGCGGCGAGACGGAGGCGGGAGCGGGGGCGGGCTTGGACACGCTCGCGAGCGCCAATTCATACTGCGTGTACTTCTCCCTCAACCCGCCCGTGCTTATCCGCTTCACAAGCTTCCATATCTTATTCCCTCCCCCACCCCCAGCCCCGGGGTCCGCCTTCCTCGCCTTCGCCCCACGGCCCACTCCGGCCCACCCCCACGCATCACTCTCCCCCTCCGACTCCGCCACCAGCGTCCCCGTAAACGGCGTCAGCGGCTGCACCAGTGGGACCTTCACATCCCCCCGCCCGCCCCCCTCCTCCCCATCCACAAACTTCTCAATCGAAAGCCTCAACGACCTCCGGTTCCTATTCTTCCTCCGCACCCCCTCGCCCTCGCTCTCGCCCTCCCCCGGGCCACTACTCAGCCGCCCCACCCGCCTCTCCTGCAAACTCGGGCGCCCCCGTTCAAACCGCCGCTCCCTCTTCTCCTCACCCCCACTCTCCCCGCCGCGCCGCCACCGCCCCGACACCTTCCGCGACAGCGCCCTTCCCCGTCCCCGTCCCCGTCCCCGTCCCAACCCCTACCCCTGCCCCAGCCGCGCCCTTCCCCGCGGGCCCCGTCGAGACCGAGCGCCGCCCCAACCCCAGCCCCAGCCCCCCCGCGTCCCATCGGTACCCATCCAGCGAAAGGTCCTCCGGGCCCCCGACCGCCACCACCCGCCCCGACACGCTCCCAATAACCGTATAATACGGGCCCGTCGCCCCCCTCTCCTCCTCCTCCTCCCTATCCACCTCCCTCTCCCCGTTCCGTTTCCTATCTTTGTGGCGCTCCCGATCGCGCTCCCCGCTCGCCCCACCCACAAGCCGCGCAATCACATCAAACCCCGTCTCCCCCCTCTCCTCATCCGTCACCACGCGGCCCAAACTCGCCAAACTATCATTCGCCCCCGCCCCCGTCCCCGTCCCCGTCCCCGCCCCCATCCCCACACTCCCATCCCTACCATACCCATACACACGCGCCAAGGGACGCACCAAGCTATCCACACTGCCCGAGCCCGAGCCCAAGCTCGCACTCGCACTCGCACTCCCGCTCCCGCTCGCGAGGCTCCGCCGCGCCTCCTCCTGCCGCTTGTACGCCTCGACGACAGCGCCGGCGGGCGTGAGCGGCGCGGGGCGCGGGGTCTCGTTGGGGGTGCGGCTTCTGCTTCTGCTTCTGCTTCTGCTTCTGCTTTTGCTTTTGTTTTGGCCGAGCCTGGGGCTGGAAGTGCGGTGGTGGTGGATGTCAGGCGCGAGCCTGTCTCTATCTCTATCTCTCTCCTTATCCCTATCCTTGTCTCTCTCCCCCACATCCCGATCCCGATCACCTTGACCAAAAAGAGAAAAAAAAAAAAAAAAAAAAAAAGGAAACATCAGCACACAACACCCAACCACACCAGAAACAAAACTATCAACGCACCACCCCCGCCCTGACACTGGTGAACCCGCACCGTCGCCAACGCCGCGTATATCGGGGTCCGGCTCGCACTCGCCTGTTTCCCCGGCGGGTCGTCCGCACGGGGCGTCGTCGTCGTCGTCGTCGTATTCATGTTGTTCATTATAGCGTTCGTAGTGGTGTGTGCGGGTGAGGGCCGGGGCGCACGGTCGTGCGTATGGCCGGGCATGTGTGTCATTGCGGGCGTGCTCTGCGTGGGCGGTTGGGTGCTGGAAGATTTAGCTGTAGGTATTGCCGATGCTGATGTTGATGTTGATGTTGGTGCTGATGGCGGTGGAGGTGGCGGTGGTGGTGACGTCGATGATGATGGTTTAGTAGTAGCAGCCGATCCCCCACCCGTCCGTGCAGATCCCGGGATCCCGGGGGTCTGCAGGGGAGAAGACGCGATGGTAGGATGATGATGTCTATTCGGGGCTGTCGTCGCGGGTGCATGTGCATGTATCGCAGCAGTGGCGCTCGGCCGTCTCCTGAGGACGTTACGCGCCCGTTTCTCAGGTTTCTCAGGCTTAGTAGGCTCCAGCACGCGCGTCTGCACCAACGCAGGCCCCACACCACTCGTATAGCCCTGGCCGCTCACCCCAAACGACCCAAGGCCAAGATCGAGCGGAGCCCCCGTGTCGATATCAAACGACGTCGCCAACGAGGCCTTCCTCTGCTGACCCCTCGCAGCACCGGCATCACCCACCCGGCCGGCAGCATACGTCCCCTCGGACTCGCTCCCGCTGCCGGTGGCGTACTCGTGGGCGGTGCTGCGCGCATACGGGGGCGCGGGCTTGGCGAGGAGGCGCTTCATGTCGAATTGGAGGGGCGAGCTGAGCGGGGACGGGGAGGCGGGGGCGTTTGTGTTTGGAGAGGGGATCGGGGGGGAGGGCGAATGGGAGTGCTGCTGGTGGTGGTGGTGGTGGTGATATGGTGGTCGCATGGGAGGAGGGGAGGGGGACGAAGAGTGGGGAGAGAGGGTATGGGCACGTGGTCTGGCGGATGGGGATGGGGGAGCGCTAATGGAAGAGGTCGTGCGCGATCGGGTGGACGGTACGCGGTTCCGAGGGGGTGGAAGCTGGTGGTGCGATGGTGGGCCGGCTGCAGTGTGGGTGTGAGTTTGGGCCTGGGTATGGTTGGAGTTGGGATGGGGAGGTGGTCTGTGCCCTGGGCTGGTAAAAAGGAACAATGTCTTTTTTTTAGTGGAGAGTAGGAGAGTTGACTAAAAGGGGAACTAGCTGGTGGGACGCGTGGAGGAGGGGAACAGGACGGAGATGAGGATTTTCGGGTGTATTAGCCAACACACACGCGGTCGTGCTGCACCCCCACGTGGCGGAATTTGTGGAAGTCGCGCAGGGTATAGCAACGTGCAAAAAAGATAGAGGGAAGGTTGATAAAAACTAGTAACCAGGAATTAGGGCAACAGCCAGCAGCAGCTGGCTATGGCAGACGTCGAGGTCGAGTAAAAAAACGAAAAAAAAAATACCGAAAAAAGCAACGACGGTGGCTAAAACACGTGACTGTTTCCCGAAACATTTGAAATTCCATTCCTTTGGAAACGACATAACAGGCAACCGATCGGTCTCTAACGTACGTAACCCAACGCGGGGTCAGTCCGCATAAACATTCGAATTCCAAACAACTACCATCGACTCGAGTACAATACATTCACAGCATCGGGCCCAGCTCTTCCACCAAAAACCACACGATACACAAACAGAGAAGCATCCACAACCTCGACAATCCGTTTACGATCACTCCAGTCAAACCAACCAACATCCAAGTCAGTCTACGGTCCGGAGCTGCGAGCGAAGCTCCGACAAGGACGCTCCACGGACCCTTACTGCCTATATAACGAGCGCGCGCTAGAGCGGCGGCGATAGCCCGCGGGCGTACGTGATCGCCCCGTCAAAAAGGCCGATGACGAAGGGTATGACGAACATATGACGAAAGGCCATCCGAGGCGTTAGCGCCCTCAACCCTAACGCTACAAGGCTAAACTTTTCCCACGACCCCCAACAACATCCCGCACCCCAAACAAACACATCCCAGTAAGTCAACCACCAACCGGCCATCTACCCCACGCATGTGAAAGCCCGGCCCATGTTTGGCTGCCCCGCCAAGATGAAACACTCACCGGGTAAGAATCCTGAATCCGTAAAATCCTAAATCCTATGTAGACCCGAGTTCCAAGCCCCAAGCCGCCCCAAGTTCCGAGCCTGACGCCCTACGCCTGAAAGTCTACGGGGCGCGGGTGGTGGTCTACCGCATGTGTGAAAACGCTCACGCTGTATTCCCTAGTCCGACGGGCCTCGCAAGCTCATGGATTCCCCCCTGGTGCAGCCCGGTCCGGGTACCCGACATAGACACAGAAACAGACAACGCAACTCACCTCCGCTCACCCCCGGGGTTATTCCAAGCACCACACATCAAAGCACATCACGACGCACACCAGCCCTCACCGCGTTAAGCCCCAACCGAGCTCACCCGGCCCCCGCCACGACAAGGCCCACCACCACAAAACGCACACCCCCAACACACCCTCGAACAGCCGAAAGCCGAAAGCCGAAAGCGCGCCCTCCGACACACACCCCCCGCCCGTGCCCGCGCCACACACCCCTCTTTCCCCATACACCGACGCCCATCGGGCCCTGCGTAACGTATCATGTATTTTGAGGACCTGCGACAATTCCGCTCGGTGCGCAGTGGATGGTACACGATCTGTTTTGATTTTTTTTTTTTAGAGTGTACGGCTGGCACGCATTTTCACAACAGCGCGCCAACTCCGATCCGTGCTCTAGAGAACAATTACGAAGGGGAAGGGGTATAAGTACTTCTCATCCTCCCCAGGACGTTTCCCATAATATTCGAATCCTAAACGATGCAGCTCAAGTACATCTCTACCCTCCTCTTCCTCGCCATCGCGCAGATCTCTGCTGCGCCCAGCCCGGACGCTACCCCGATTATTATACGCTGTACGTCCAGCTTTGCTTCTCCCCTCTTCCTCTTCCTCTTCCTCTTCCTTCTCCCTCCCTCTCTCTCTCTGTGTCCAATGTACTGATCTGAACACTAAACGACCGAACAGGCCACTCCGAAGCTGTGAGTACCCCCCCCCCCCCTCCCCTGCCACACGGGAGAGCTGACGCTGACTCTGCCTGGCGCCGCACAGGAATGTAAATGAACCCACCCCCCGTTACCATATCCCGGAGTCCCCGGGTTTTGTTTTTTTTTCTTTTCTTTTTAACTGTTATTTTTTCTAGGCCCTACGGGATACAGATGCTGCGGCCCCGTGGACGTCAACCTCGGCGGAACGTAAGTTACCCCCCTCCCCCTCCCCTCCTCCTCATAATTGATGACCCGGGTTCCTGACGAGATGAATTCGGAATGCGTAGATGCCGCAATACCGAGCTTTGTCTCTTCTGATCTCATACGAAATAAGGGGCCGGTTGGACGCGTCCCCACTCCCCCTTGCCGTACCGTACTGTTGAGTGGTTTGAGTGGTTTGGGTGTATGTAGGATCTGTGTGTGTGGAAAGTCGTCATTATATTATGTGTTATGGTGGGACGAACGTTGGTGTGACTCAAGATTTAAGGTTTGGTTTCGTGATCGTGGTTGGGGACATATATCCCCGACCCGCCCTTGCATTTCTTTTTTTTTGGCCTGGTTTATTCCGAATTGGGTGTATGCTCGCGGTATAATCACCCGTGGTAGTGGTCGTGGTACCCACTCAGTTGTACGAAATCCAGGTCATATTCACAACAAGAACACATATCGCATCAAGTGCCAAAGTAGGACAAACGGGGGGGAGAGCTCTCCTTATGTAACCATGTAACCTATCTCGATCTCGAATACCTACATATGGATAGCGGAGACACGTTTAGAGCGGGCAGAAGTGGCCCCCACCGTTTTCTTCAATAATTTCAGCGATAACGCCAAGTAAGACAGATGAAGATGATGGAAATTTATTTCTCAAGGAGTGACCGATCAGGTTCATAAATAAACGGCCTAACCCACTGCTATCTAGGTCACATATGGATCATCGACACTCTACATATTTGGTATATAAGGACACGTCTAAGACACATCCCATCTCAATGTGTTTGCTGTTGAAAACCCCCATGTGAGGCAAGGCACCATGTGACCCATTGTGAGAATACGCCTTGCATCACAAATGATAAAAACCCTGCACCAGAACACCTCTGCCACTCGTGAACTGACAACCCCCAGGAAAGATGTTCATAGATCACGAGGGTTGACATAAATGCTCTAGTTATAGGTCTCTGAGATTCTACGTACATAGCGGATACAAGGCAATAGGCGGACCGGGGACACCTCTAGAGCGGACAAATGCTCCCGAACCCTTTATAGCACCTAAGTTTTCGACCGTGACTATTTTCAATGCTTTGTGTTTTTCGGTGAGGCAGGAGTACTTACGTTCCTCCCAGGTCAGCTTGGAAGGGACCGCAGCAACGGTATCCTGTGGGACCTTGAAGAATATACATAACGGTTAGATCTAGGAACATGTCCACAAATCCTGGAGGTAAATCATTTACAGTCCTACAAGCGGTCAATCAGTTATGGCTTAGTGGCGTAGTGCGTAGGATGGGTACTTACAACTTGGGTGTGGCCTGGGGTTTAGGCCAAGATTAGAATAAAGACACATATACGGAGGATAGGACTCACAGTACATAGTGCCGTCCGAACCGGGCACAGTAGAGGCTTGCGCAATGGCGAGGAACAGGATGGCGGAGATGTACTTGAGCTGCATTTCAGTTTTGGGCCGAGTTTGGAGGATATGTATGTTTTGAGAGGGCTCGAGATACTTATATTTCACGAATATCTCTATTTTTAGTTACTAGTGTGTGAAGTATAAATAGTATACCATTTTACGCGTGCACTGCCTATTCGGTGAATCAAGCCCCTGACCTTCTCATCTGTGTGGACACCTTAGTTCCGGGCCATTACTCAAGGTACCTCCCGTCATTGTATGTAATGATTGTGCACTAAGCAGAGGTAATTTACATAGCCACTTTGATGGTGGTAGTGCTGGAGTGGTTCTAATGAGGAACGATCAAGATCCGTCCTGCATATACAAGTCCTGTGTATACTACGACTACTAGAACTTGCCATTTTCAACACGATGATCAGGCTTGTACATACCCCAGTTCACTTGAAGCGGATACTAGGAGAGATGACAAAACTTTCGACGGAGTGGTCATCTGGCCGATTACTCCCGTACCCGGAAGTGAGTACCTTTATGGATTTTCCCCGTACCTATCGTGCCGTCCCGATGCCGTATCGCAGGTTTGCTTGAGAGATTTGGATCTAGCCGTAGCCGGCACTAATCCAACTTATCAATCTTGATCCTGAAACTTGATCATAACTACCTTTACTGAGTGCCTTTTCCATGAGAAGTAGAGCTGCGCTCGAATTGCATCCCCTTGATTTCGGGAGACATGGGGGTGGGGCAACATATTGGCCGAGTGTGTTTTGATTTTTTGGGGCGTGTATAATAAAATAAGAGGAATAGTGACAATATACTCTAAAAAGAAATTCTTCAGCGGGAAGTGCATACAAAATTCCAACAACATGCTTTTTATAATTCCTGCACTGGCAAACCAAGAATAGAGATAGATACCTTGAAAATAAGGGGAGTTATTGGCGTCAATTTACGGGACTGAATAGGTTAGGCTTAAATCCAAGGTAGTTAAAACAAAGTTTTGTCCATGTTGATCAAGTAAATGTCTTTGTTCGGACGTTGGTACGCAACGCCTGGAAGTGGCATTACAGAATATCCGAGTTCATAATTCGGTCTGTCTTTGTCGTTCCAAACAACCAAGCTAGGAAAGCCGCTTGATCGCCAAAAACGTACAGAGACATCAGTGAGTACAGTTGCATAAATACACGATTACTTATTTATAATTAACGAGACCGACACTGGGTAGCCCTAATGTGCGAAAGTGCCCTGCTTCAATCGGGCGCCGTAGTTGTTTTCAAGACGCATCACAAGGATTTCTAGACACTACTTAGTCATACCATCTATGGAGACATGAGGAGCGTCACTCACTCATCAACAGACTGTTCTCCGAAAACCTGGTCATCTGGGATAGGATTGCCTCGAGAGAGGCAAAGAGCTGAGCCGTGTCCAAGCTAACGTCATTCACGTCGAGGATTGCGTGAAGTAAAGCTTCACATGCCGAAGTCCACAGGATCTATAACTTGGATGTAAGCAGAGTGTATATTTAGTGATATTGAGATTTACCCCAAGAAAAGGGTTTATGTGGGCCCTAATCGCGCTCGCCGATAGCATCTCTTTCGTCACGATGGACACCGACTGGGCGGCCAGTATACACTTGTTGCAGGATTCTGGCACGTCTTCGGAGAGTGGTAAGTGAAGTTTAATGGTTGCCACATCCGCCATTATCTGGGCCACAAAAATGGATTCTCTCAGGAACGGAGATCCATCCGCCAAATTATGGCCTGGCAACGTGTCTTTAAAACCTTCAATGAGTCGATCGAGAGAACTGAAAGCACCAGATTGCATTATTAGGTCTAACTTGGGGTGAGCGGAATATTGACTCATGATCGGCATTAAATAGCACCTTTGCTGTCAGTGTGAAGTGACGTTGCTTGCTCAAGTAGGACTGTTGCTTTGGCGTGTATTGCCATCTCAGAGAAACCATCGCTGCCTGTATTGTCGAGGAATTGTTTCAGTGTGTCATTGCTTTCCCGCGGCAAGAAAGGCTATCCACCAAGTCAGTTTCAAGGTGAATCTCACGGAAGACACTACTGGTTACCGTTTCGTAGTCAGATAATTCCGCAGGCCATGGTGTGTCGACTCCGCTGTCGGCGAGATCGTAAAACATGTAATGAGACTCTTGGATTGTGATCCAGTAATTGTTGAGAATGAATACGGCCCAAAATGCATCCACCCGCTGGGACTCCTCAATAGTGTCAGTGGAAGGCGATAAAGTCAAGTCAAGCGGTCCCAAAGAACCATTGCTCTCTTCTTCCTCAGACATAATTCCCAGAAAGCGGATGCGATGCAGCCCTGCAGAAAGAGAAAGCGACAAGGCAGCGTTGGCATGGTAATTGCCCTGCAGCACTTTGCCGTTCTTGAGATAAAAGTAGGATAGCAAAATCTCAGTCTGGACCGCATGAACAACCTTTTGCGGATGCGATCCAGAGAGGTCAGTCGAAAGGTGTTGAAGGGCGAGTCGAAGGTACGTCGACTCCTGAAGATGTGCATATAACAAGGGAAACAAATGGATACTCCAGAGATACACTGTATTGACGAGCGCAGGTGATGGCCGAGAATGATGTCCAACTGGTAATGGTAGTAAAAACATATGCCGGAAGCGATCATGGTTCAAGAAAAAACCAAACCGATTACTTTCTGCAAGAAAAGAAGTCAACCTGAAGGTTGGTCGGTGAGCCCCGGTTACAATGAGACCGTTATTGTATAAAGTAATTTCTTACATAGCAAGAGTAAGATCAGCGGCTGGTTCTGGCGTATTGATTGGTGAAGCTAAACGTGAAACTACGGGAGCTGGGGACCTCGAAAATCTTGCGGGGCTTGGGCTTTCGGAACCTATGAGATATTGCGTCCAAATAAGGTTTGATATAAGCGAGTGATGATCTTCACCTGATGAGTTGGATGGGTCACTTAGTTGGTAGGGATGGTGTAAAGCTATGACCCTGTCACTGGGGCTCTCAAGTTCTTGAATCCGTGCTTGAAGATGTGCTATCCTGTCGCGAAGAATCTGTGTTGGCGTTTGACCTGCTCCGGGATATTCACAATCGCCAAATCCTCGAGAGATTAAACATTGTTCACAAGAGGGAGTTTGTCCACCACATCGCTACGGTCGTCAGTGTCAGATGATTAAACGTAAACGCGCCATCTGACTTACGATTTTCCTGCGTCTAGTCTCATGTCAAAATCAGAACGACCAGTTGAAAGAAACACGCATACCTGCAGTTGAGACATGTCTTTCGCTTCGGCATCCTTAGCGGAGGTGTTGGGCGGGAGCTCTAAATTCGGATTCGTACTAGTTACGCGTCTCAAATACACTTCCCAAGTCATCCGTGACTCAGTAGCCGAGTCCGTACAACCAGCGTTCCCTGACTATGCGCGGTCATAAAGGCCCTTCGTATGAAAATCACCAATCAAGTCGACGAAAGGATTGAACGAAGACAGGGTGACTCATTGCAAAGCTGTTAATGAGTGGAAGTATTAATCCCGAAACGGAGTCAACGCTTTGATCACTCACGCATTGCGTAGCCAATTCAGGCCCAGGGGTAATTCCAATACCATGTGACCCAAATAACTCATAATTGATTGCCGCGGTTCTACAGCTCTGGGCCTCGGCCCTCAGCTACTGTGATATCCAGGCGAACCTAAGCGCGTTTGGCACCCAACAAAAGTGATGTTATCCACAGAATAGAGGACTGTGGGTTATGTTGTTATCCGTGTCATACGCGTGTCAGCCGCTGGTTGACCAACTCTCAGGCCTCAGGCATCGTGATGTTCCTCATGTCATAAAGAACCTGCCACATCACCAACTATTTTGAGAGGCGAAACACGTATCTCACCTTTGGTCTCAATGCTACTCCCCCTGTAACTGAGACATCTCTGTCATAAGTATTTTCGTTCTGTGTGGAAGACCTGTATTCTATCGGCATTCCACTTGGAGATGAAAAAAGTAACCGATTGATGCGGTCAATGGGCGGATCCGGATTGGTACCTGAGCGACCGACCAACGAGGAGTCAAAAGATATTTGCCGGAATAGAACATAGGCCATTTCTTCATTTGTTTGATGAAAAAACCGCGTCATCTCGTAAATGATATAATCAACCATGTGTAGAGTGTCAAATCCGGGCATCTCTTGGTAAAGGTGAGTCAAGGGTCCAACGTCCAGCGCTCAGTTATCGCAGTCACGAACCATATGATAATGATGCACAGCCAGGGAAGCCATGTGCTTCTCAGGAATTCCATGACTGACTGTGCGGTTCACCAATCTTTTGCTCTGACCCACGAGTGTCAGATATTATACGACAGGTCCCAGACACGGCTGGCCTATGAGGACTTGGGTAGGGAAGGTATCGTCTCTGTGCCATCATACCACTACACCCCACTTTGACTCAATTGACATCGGCTGTAAAAAAGGCCTATGTAGTTGTATGTTGACGACGCCAAATTGGTTTTTTTCCGCAAGGGATATTACTCACTTGAGGTAAAGAGAGCTTTGAGGCAATCAACACAAATGGAATTACAATTCGAGAGTTAGTGGGGTATTCGGATTATCTGACGTTTTCCCTGGTGGGCAATAGCCTCCCGTAGACAGAGCAGCGAAGGAAGACGATATACATTGCCAAAGCTTTCAAGCGATCGTTGATGTCGATGGGGGGCCATTCAAGCGGAGCTTTTCGGCATTATCCGGGTAGCAACATTGGGCATAGGCACCACTTGATCATGTAATGAATCAGCCAAGATCGAGTACAGAGTGTGCTCCTGTTCATGCAGATTCGACGCAGATTAAACAATGCATTTAGAGGAAAGAGAACCTCGAGATCAATGGAGAGCTGGAATCCGTCAGAATTTGGTCGGAATCATAAGAGCAGTGGGAGATCTAAAACCAGCCCGAATATACGCGGACGAGACACCTGTGGCCGTTGAAATTATATAGTGAGTAAGCGTGAGGAGTGAATGGTTACATATACTTCGAGGTCGGTATGAGAGAGCAGCTTGTTTTTTCGTTCATTATCCGCCACCGCTCTGCAGGAAGGTCAACTGTGATACACTTGACCTCGCGATATCGAACACCAGTTATACGGAATGAGAGGCGTGAGCCACTGCGAACTTCGCAGAAGGGGCCCCCTCCTTTTGACTGGTTGGTAATTCTTTCAGGAGCTTAATACACTAAACTAGATATACATTCATAAGGAAAGCTCGTACAAGGATATCAGGGTCTTGCAGGTCAACGCGGACCTGTGTGCTTGAAGTGGAGTTAACGTGACACGCCACCAATAGTATGAAGCACAGCCATCCTCGTGCCAACTTTTACTCAATTCTTAACACTTATCCGCCCTGTACGGCGACATTTCTCCGCTTCAAACCAACACTATGGGCTCGCTGTGTCCAGTTCATAGACCCTGACACGTTTACAGCTCTGCACACGGCGTCTGATAAGCGTCCCAAGCATAGACGAAGTACACTTTCCTGACCATAGATACTAGCCTATTTCTCACGTTCACGCTCGATGCTTATGCTGACCTTCCTGCATCCCCTTCAATCTTGCGTTGAAGCGGGTCAGAATTGCACACAGCGCCTGTCGTAATATGATTGGACTATCCATACATCATGATCCGCTCCCTGAATACAAGACAATCGGGCTGTCCTTTCCGTAACTTCCAGATGCTTATCCTCCTTTCTGTGCTCACCCTACCCGTCTAGTGGTTATTGGGAACTGAAATGATGGGCGCCGCGCCACATTGTACTTTTGATAGGGGATCCTAGCCCGAATCAGTCCCTTCCCTATGCGAAATAACCTGATGAAGCAATAGCTTGCGTGATCTGGCCCCATGGGGTATTCCATCACTCTGCAGATATAAGATGACGCTACTACGGTGTGGGGCTCTTCGAGACGCCAGCCTCACACATTTCACATTTCCAGTTGCTCGAGCATGAAATTCTCCCATACGTTGTCAGTAGTTTCGATCGTCCTTGCATTCACGCAAAGCACTCAGGTAATCCCACCGTTGTCTTCTCAACCAGAATATTGGAAACGTATTTTGTGCCTGTCTAGGCCCTCTGGGCGCAATATTGCCAAGTCGGCCCGCCTGCCTGCGCGACGTTAGACCCAGTCCCCATTCTTGAATGCCAAATCCTCGACCACCTGGGCACCGTGAACTACTTTGAGTCCAGCGTCAGTTGCGTCCTGTACAGGTTCGTGGTGGTCTTAATGGTTGCTCGTGGCCTTTTCTCATACTTCAATTCAGAGAACTTGATTGCACCGGAGAGTTGACGGCACCCATAAGAGGACAGCCCAATATTCCTAACTTCTCCGCAGCATCTTTCATATGCTACCCTCCCTGAGGGGTAGTGCCTATGGGACGTTGAGATCTTTTTTTCGTTACTTTTGTTTTGTGGATATGAGAGTTTATGATTATCGTATCACGATTGACGAATTATGACTTTTCGAAATCTATAAAAGAAAGGATTACTTATAGTCTTGCCTTCCCTGTTTATCGAGGACCGAGACGGCCTGCCATCGCCATGATCACTCAAAAACCTGTGGTCGAAGCTCAAAATCAGGGCCATTTTCGTTAAAACTGAAGACATACGGAGTCATCAAAATCTTTTTCCTCTCCCCTTAGTCACCAAGGAAATCCCATGGCTCTTGGACGTCGACCCAGCTGTGGATACAGTAGTAAGAAAAAATATAATGGTTCGGTTATTGGCTAAAGAGGAACTCACGGGTCGTCATTATCAGGTTCTGGAGTCGAGTCATCACGACACAAGAACCCTCTCTTCTGAGGTTTTTTGAGGTGGTACAAAGGTTTGTGGCAATAATTACCCTCTTATTGCTTGCACCGCGAACGAGACTTGAGTATTAACTCCACCACATCTGTGTCGGATTATTTGCTGGTACCGCTGGATTGTGGGAGGGCATCGTCGCCACCAATGCTCAACCAAGGGTGTCGTTACCTATTCAAAGTTCAAGTGAGTGGACAAGCAGCGATTGAGATTTAAAATATATTCTCACTAGCGGTGGATAGATACGGCGTGTATGGGGGAAAAGAGAAGACTTCCGTGAGTAGCGGCTTGCCTTTCAGTACGGGAGGTTTGACGAGTTCTTTGAGAAGTACGTGTGAAGGAATGTGTGTACTGTGCGGTAGTGACAAAATTAAAAGGACCCCTTGTTTATTTATAAAGTCTCATTGACTTTTAATTGATGCTTCAGCTAATCCAGTGGTGCTAATCTAACGAAATATAAGTCTATTATTCAGGGCAATATATGTGGAATGTACATACCTGCTTCAATCATAAGTTCCTTTCGTCTGACTCAATGTGAAGGTATGACGAACGTACCATCCGGGGGTGCAGTAATCGGATGATGGTTCACTGCTAGGGCGGCAGTGTCTGGACGTTCATAGGTGTTTCTCTCTTTTTCAAACGCCCCCGTTTCTTTATCAATAGTACCATAGTCGCCCACCTATCAGACAGTGATTATGGATTATTTTACATTTATCATTAGGTCAAGTTCGAAAGGCTTACGTTGATATCGCTTGGTGGGTCCCAATTAGCCCACTTATACTTTCGAGATGGATTCTTCATTGAAGAGGGGGATAGAAGAGAACGGGTCGTTAGAAATGCTCCAGTAATATAAGGATTTGTTGCTGTGCTGGGCCTAACAACAACGAAGCGTCACTCGGGGCAATGCTTTCCGCAAACAAAAAATAAATGACGATGTCATCATTGTCATGTTCAGCTCGCACAGCCATTGAGGGCGCAGGGGAAATACTATCGTTGAACCACATACACAGAACACAATATGAGTAATCCAGACGTGAATGAAATAGCCCGTCATTAATATTCCGCTCCTTGGGAAGGGTCGGCTGTGATGGAAGCGAGGGAACAAAACACCAAAAATATAGCGTGATAAAATCAAGGACTCCGTGGGGTGTTCGCCAGAGGCATTCGTCGGAGGCTATGGAAGAAATGATGTTAATCCTAATCAAAAACCTAAGTTGGGTTGTTAGGACAGATCTGATTTTAGACTGTCCACATACTGTGTCTTCATACTCCTCATCTTCACCATCATCATCTAGGAGGCCCCATGGTTCGTGGATTTTGACCCAACTAATCGAGAGGGGAGCGTTAGGGACATTTATTAGGCTTTGAATTGACTCACAGGTCATCGTTTTCACGAGGAGGAACCGGGCTTTCCCTGCGGACAAGACCCTGTCGCCAGATTTTCTTCAGTGTGAATAAAGGAGTGTAGGCCGGTTCTCCTTTGCCATTTATGGCGGATCTGAACACCCCGCTAGAGTATTTGGTCCACCACGACAATTCAGTGTGTTCTGAATCAACAATTTCTGTAAGAGCAGCGGAAAAAGTTGTGTCCTCTGAACGAGAAATATTAATGTTCTCAAATATCCCGTTCAAGATTGAACGATACGTACCAGGGGGAGAGAGATAAAATGCAAATGCTGGCGAAGAAGTCACTTCGGTAACGAGCGATTTGGTTTGGAGAATGGGGATATCAACGAGCTGTTTGAGGAAAACGTCTGGACGGAGGCTCGTACGAGTTGGACTTGTCACGATCACCAAAGCCCCTCGTTTCCGTTTGAACTCCCACTGTCCCTTGATAGAGGCTTTGGCAACATCGGGATCTGTACTAAGAGCCCGTGAAACTGCGTGACAAGAATATATATCACTTTCACACTTACCTCGCAATATCAGCTGGAAGATCCTGGCGGGTGACACCGAACGAATGAGCAAAACAAGTTTCCTGCGATGTAGAAGTAATCGGAGGATAGTCTTTTGCTAGTTTTGAGGTTGATTCGTGCTCGTAGATGTTCCCCTCTTTCTCGAAGCGTCCTGTCTCTTTGTTGACATCTCCAAAGTCGCCGACCTGAATTGCGATAAGATTCAAACTTTACATTGGCGAACGACGCAAAGTACTGACCTTGACCACTTGCGAGGTATCCCAGTTCGGCCACTGAGCCGTCGACGAATGGAAGACATCGATGAATTTGCGAGCCGTGCTTTTCATTCCAACAGATTCAGATGGTGTGTTGATAACGGTACCGATATGGTTCTTTTTGAACCCTCATTCTCCACAGCTTTCAACCACGTGGTAGATCATGGGGGGGGTGTTTTGGCGCTCGCAGATCGGCGCTAATATAGATATCTGAAGTCCGAATAGCCTTGGGAGGCAAGGTCTGTCACGAATGGGGTGGCAGTAGTAATTCAAGTGGTATACATTGATGTAGCAGTGAACTGCGTGATGGCTGCCTTCACCATAATATGCCGTATAATGGATAACATCGCTTGTGATTCTCCAGAATCCAGGCTATAAAGGGACACGCTGTACGACAGGCTGTGCATACGCATCATCGGAATTTCTGGATGAACGAACCAAAATCAGTACACGTGGCTATTGATAGAATGATAGATACCATCAGTGCCCCGAAGAGCATAGCCCGAACCGAAAGGACATGGCCAAGAGGCATATAGCTGGGATATGCGCTGTAATGTGACGGAGATTTGCCGACTCTGGAGTCTTGTGGTTTGTTAATGTCGAAGGTACTATTAATTCGCACAGCACCAGCCGAGTTGTTATTCATGAGTAAGTCGGCCTGTTGCTTCCATGGATTAGTAGGGAGATTGGGTGATCGTAAATTCAAAAGGAGCTTCAAGCGTTGATAGTAGGAATGAACGTTGGCGATGGGGTTTCTTGATGGTGCCTTTACCCCAACGACGATAATTTACCATGACCTCGTTCAAGGTCCTAGGGTCCGATGGAAGCTGTGTTTTGTACCGTTAAATATATTGCATAAGGTGTCCCATCATCAGAAAACTTGCCTTGAGCAGAACATCGGTGCGGGTTTTGTTGAAAACGAAGTGACGGCTCGAACAGGTCATTGCTGGAAATCGCCGAACCCCTCTGATGTAAACAACGAACAATTACAGAACTTCTATCATTCCGACCCGTTTCAGGATATTCAGTACAGAACGATCACAATGTGACATAGCCCTGGAGTGGTAAAATCTGAGTAGCTAATGCGCTATTGTTATTACTCATGGATTTCTTTGGGAGGAGAGCATGAGAAAGATCCTGCATAGAAATTGGGGCGACCTAGTTCTCCTCTTAAGAGTGGCTTCGATTGCCCAGTACAATCGAGTTCTCTGAAATTAAATTACATTGTGAGGAATGAACACAAGTAGGCCAAGTATGCCGACGAACCTGAAAATGACGCAGTCCACGTTGGACACGAAATAACTCACGATGTCTTGGTGGTGGAGTTTTGTGCATTTTCCTATAGGGACGGGATCCATATCGTCACATATTAATGGATTAAGTACACAGTATTGAGCAAAAGAAGCGTTCTATGAAAAGCAGCCCATCAGTACTACGATTGCAGACAAGACAGATAAATCTCACCGCAGAGCCTCGCACGACGGCAAAGCTGCAGCTGGCAAGGATGACAGACGCTAAAGCAGAAGAGAGTTTCATAATCGATTGATTGGGTTTGCGAACGGTGTAGGGTGTATACCTTGAATAACCGTACGAAGGTCGCCTTTTATATATATACAAAACGGCCCCTGGGGAATGAATGTGATGCTGACACGAATAAGGACCAACTATAAGTAATTTGTTCTAGCTCAAGCGCCGAAGCGAGTAGAGGCGCAACGTACTTAGCTTCGTTCATGGGCTCTCCGGAGAACAGGTGGAGGGGAGTAGAGATTGTTAGGCGCTCGTTATTCAGTGGCTCGCTAAACTCTCAAAATGTAGTGGTAGCAGGAGACTTGAGTAGTATGTGCTTTCGAATAAAACTTTCCAGGAAATGGAGGGAGTACGCAATAAATTCAGTCTCGTGAAAACTCCCGTTCATTCAAGCTAAGGACCGTGCGCTAGAGCCTAGACAGCCTTGTTCAGCGAAGCGTCGAGATAATCGGCCTTCCCAAAGTAGCGGTGAAACCCCCTATCTTTAATTGTACTACAACCCGGTTAGCTTTAGCTGGGTAGACGGAAAACTCCATATAGTGAGGTGTTAAATATTAGATTCGGAACCTACTAGTGCGCTGACTGTTTGAAGATGTCACATGTCTACCACTTTCTCAGGAACGTTTTGTCACCAAAAGGGTGGAAGCGTACACGGAAGCGCCTTGTGATTGCCTATGGTAACATGGACGTATGAGAGTCAAAATAAGGGTATCTGAGCATCTACTCTTCACAAGGCGTTCATAAATAACGTGATGGAAAAGACAACAGAATGTACTAACCTTCAACGGATCCTATAAGTGGCGTCATACGCGCATTTTATATTGAAGTTGGGTTAGAGGTCGTACTAAACACTATGCCTTGCCCAAGAAAGATTAGCGAGCGAGAACGGGTGAGGTCTAGTAGATGGCTGACCTATTATAAGCTCCGCGCCTTAGCGCTTGCATTCGCCAATGCCCAACTCCAGGTCCCTTTATCCGCATCGCTGTCTCAGCCTTGACATTTGCAGGATGGCGAGTGAGGGAAAATTCAACAGCGCGTGGGAATATGCCTCGAAAGGCCTGTGAATGTAAATGTACCGTAGGGACATTGGTTTCGCCAACCGCGAAGTTTAGTCTGGATACAGGGTTAGCCTGCTCATGGCACGGCACCGTCGATTAAACTTAACAGTGACAAGCCGCAAAAGATTGTTTGGGGATATGACTCGGACAAGGTGAATGTCTTGGGGTATCGTGGTGCGACCGGGAAAGGACGAGTAACAATTATATCGACGAGAACCAGAGCTTCTTGCACTGCTGGCACTGAGTCATTTATCTGGAGGAAATATGTGGTTCAGATAAATGTCTCATCAGTTACACTGTGTATATCTGGTAGAAAAATAATGAATATTTTCACCAAAAGAATCTGTGATGATCTTGCCATTTATCTGATATGTTTCCATTGGGGGTATTTTGTGTTCATCCGTGGATTCTTCTTTGAGAAGCAGAGCAGAAAAATGTGGGGCATTTCCTATATGTTTCTTTGAAAAACACTTTGTATTCGTCTTTGGCTATTTTGGCAGGATAAAGAGAAAATATTCCCCAAAGATGTTTCTTGGGGAAAAACTGCCTCTTTATCTTGGAGATATATCCAAACCCCCATGTTTCTCAAGGTAAAACTGCCAGAAATGGAAAAATGTTAAATAATTCCTTTGGAAACATGGGTGTTTGAGTATATCTCCGAGGTAGAGTGCAAAATTTTCCAGGAGAAATACAATTAAAGAAATACTTTCCCTTTCTCAAGAACAAGGATGGAAAGCATTCTTGTTGGAAACACAAAGGAAAGACCCTCCATTTTTCCGCCCTACATCTCAAAGGAAATTTCACGGATGAACTCCGAATATTTCGGAAGAAAGCATATCAGATAGACAGTGAGTTCATCTTGTATTTTTCAAACAGAAATATTGATTATATTTGTAGCAGAAATATGTGATGGAAATGATAAGACATTTTTATGAATATAGTATTTTCTCAAGATAAATGGCTGGACGCCAGCAGTGTTGGAAGACTTGCATGCCTTTGTTGTGATGTTTGACTAGGTCTTTTTTCGACAATCTAGAAATGAAAAGAGAAGTGCGATAAGGGCAAAGGAGGATGCCGTGGAGTGCCAAACACTGCTTCAGGTAAGCTGAAAAGGCAACAGGTCCGGTTGTCACCGTCAGGGCCCCTGGATTACGCATTGTCAATGGTCGATCCTGGTGCTGCGCGAAACAGCGTTTTTATCCGTCTCCATCGCGATTCACGGTACGAAGCCCCTGTCATAGCAAGTACGGACTATACAGTGGTTTGTTGTGCTGGTGGGACCATCTAGGATGTGTACATGTGACGAGTTGGCAAGTTTGCAGCAGTGGCAATGGAATCAACGGTGTCAGTAGTTCGAATACTAAACCGGTCCCCCGCCCGTACACCTCTTGCGACCCCAACTGCCTCGTCGTCGTAACACGTGCATGTTGATGGGCCTGTGGACCATGAAATTCGTGACACCAAACCCCCCCTAGACCCGGACCGAGGTGGTTCCCCCACGGGCTACCAATCCCGACGTTCACATCGCCACGAACGTATTCGGGCTTGGTCAAATTGCGCAGGACATACACTGTCCTCGGAGAAACCTTCTCTGCTAAAAAAAAACATACTTCTTGGTTCCCCAATATATTGACTTGCTATGTCGTGGAGCCTGACACAGCCCGCGCTATACTGAGTCTGGGATTGGGGAGGGAATAGCCAGGTAGTCAAAAAGTTTGTTCGGGGAACCGTCGAAGAGGTATTCGATGAATTTGCCACGATGGCACTGTTGGTGCTTGTCGAATTTGACGATCGTCCAATGTTGTCCCATGCTCAGGTGTATAGAATTAAAAGCTGGCAAAGGAAGGTAACGAATTGGCATTGGACATCGTTCCCCTTCAGCCCCTATACCGTAGTGTGAAATTTCCACCATATTTGCTTCATCTTCTCCATCTCCTTCTTCGCTGCTTTGAGCTTCTCCGTTAGTGAGACAGTTCAGATATACGCCTCCATCCGCGGCTGTAATGTCTAGTTCGTGGCATGCGTCGGTGATGGGGTTTGTGATGCAGTGGATTCCTACAAATAACACTATTTCTCACTTGTGTTATAAGAACCTACCACGCGCATACAGATCCTCATTGACTTCGTGTATCTCTGTCCCTCGGCCTCCATGTCCAACCGCGAGGCGGGTGGTGTTCGCCGTGCATGCGGATCGAGTAACAAGAACGAAACCGCTTATCGCTAGCCTCTAGGTGTCCGCCCCCGGCTCGTGGAGAAGCGGGAATGTTTTTTCTGGTAGAATTCGCGGGCTGGCTGGGGCGGAATCATTATACGACTATGTACTCTATAGGGGTGTGCTGATGTCCGTGGCTTCGGCGTCTATAGCTTCGCGATTAACGTCAGACCCGCTATACTGAAACCTGACGATATTTTCATGCTTATTCACAAGTTACCACTGACACTAATGCTCACCTTGTGCAGCCATCGGACTCGAAGCAATCGGGTTGTGCCAGTCTCCAAGAGCGGCCGGTGGTTGTCGTGGTTCATCGCAAAAATCGTCGTTCACGAAATTCAGGGCAAACACCGGGCGCTGTGACCCGGAACAAACCAGATGTTTGGCCGTGAGAAAGTACTTAAAATAAGCATTCGCGATAATCGTTGCCGTCATCTCGGTCAGTGTCCGCTACTGCTCTCTCAGCAATAAAAAACAAACGAGCAAGGCAGATCTATTGCAAAAGACCTGGGTGTGTTATCATAATAAAATTTACTGTTTCTCTTGGCGATACGGGGAAGAGAGTCGGCATTAGTGCGCCACTGGCGATAAGTTGATGACTATCTGGGGAGTGCAGATTATAACTTCTTGTGGCAATGTCAAATGTGGCCGCCTCAAGGCAGCCACTCGGAAAACGGCGAAAAACCATGTACTCCTTCTATCAAACCCGTTTCACTGTCGTCCGGTCGCTTATACCACGATTTGCTCCCTCACAACGTTGTTTCTCATTCAAATCATCATTGTGTTCGCTAGTCGACTAGACTGTCATGGGTCCACCAACTCAGCCAAGGTGATTACTCATGACTGCGCGTCGCAGCCATTACCCGTCCTTCCAAGTCCAGCCCCCTGGATCCCCCCCTGCTACTGTACAGTAATTAACGGACCCAAGCCCCATTACTGAGTTGCCCGCGCGCGAAGGGCGCACCCTACCACCAGAGGTTGAAATAGCCCTCACCAGTAGAATACGATCTCCCGTCTTCATTGGGCCTCTACACTGCCGGCTTGGGATCTGTGACAAGGTACGTGTCTTCCACGCCGGTTATTAGATTCATTAATAAGCACTGCTATTCACATCACTTCTACTCTCTATCATCAACCCGATATCATGCACGCACTTAAGAATTACCTCTCCCTTCCATCGCCCTAAAGGGCACCTATCGTCGATAATGATACCCAGGTCATCGATTTTACGGATAAAATCCGGATTCCCGACCCAAGCGTCGTCTTTACTCACGGAGGCTTAATTCGGACGCTTATCGAGGGGAATGGCAAAATGACATGGAGGCGACTGATTTTGTCGATGGTGCAGATGGGCATATGAAGACAGTATGGACACGCCATGTGTGGATATCCCGAAATTTTCTCACCTTACTTTCGGCAGGTTGCTGTTAAATTGCTGCGTGTATTTACACAGCGAGGCGGGGATCCTGAAAGGTCACGAAAGGTGAATGAAGGGTGTTTATCAACCTTGAGTTGCAATATTTATACTCACCCCTTTGGATCTCTAGCGATTGAACCGAGAGGTAAACGTGTGGCAACGTCTCGAACATCCCAACATCGCGAAGTTTTATGGAATATCTTTTCAACTCGGGGGACGACCAGCAATGGTCATGCAATGGTACGAGAAAGGGACCGCACCAGTTTATATCAAGGATAGTCCGCCCACATTCAAACTTTCATTTGTAGGTATTCTTCCCATATCGTAGATATGGGAAAGCTGACCCCAGATGTTAAGGTGGAAGGCGTTTGCGCTGGGTTGAGGTAATCTTCATGAACTACAACCCCCTGTCGTACATGGGGACCTAAAAGGCGTAAGCGTCGCTGCGAAAATTCTCTTGAGTATCTTACCATCTTGAGAATAGAATAATATTCTAGTGGACGACGATGGCCGCCCTAGGCTCAGTGACTTTGGCCTCTCTAAGGTTCTCGACAATCATAAGGGACCAACAGGAAACACAACGATGACACTCGCAGGATCAGTACGTTGGCAGGCACCTGAACATCATTTTGAAGAGGAAGAGGGGGATCTGTTATCGCCACTCCCAGGTCCCACCCTTCCGGCAGATGTGTGGTCCTTGGGGTGCACCATATATGAAGTATGATTTAACTCTACCTTGTTGATGGGGCAGCTTATACGCTTTCCTGCCCAGCTCCTCATCGGAAAACTTCCTTACCACCACTGGTTGCATGACTGGAAGGTCATCAGGGATGTCATGAGTGGCACCAGCCCATTGCGGTCTGAGGATGATCTGATTCATCAATCGAAGGATCTTTTGAGTCTCTTGCATGACTGTTGGATGTTGGACCCAACCAAGCGTCCAACCCTGGGTGTCGTATGTTCAAGGTTATTTATAGTCGCATTAAATTGGGTTCCATCGAAGGTTCCATCGAAGAAGGTTTCATCGAAATCAGAGTCTGTCCAAGCTTATCATGATACCTTGTACAAGAAGCGGCCTAGCGCTATGGTGCGAACCACTTAGTCACCGCTAAAATGTGACAAGTCCCAAATTGGCCGCCGACCGAAAAAAAAAATTCAGTGTACCTCTGATGACCCTTACTGACGGCAACCAAAGCTCTGCGCAACACGACAATTGCTCGGTTCAATGCCTGCACTAATGTACAATTTGAACTAACATAGTGCCTAATATATGAGTGTTTTTTCCAACATTTTCCCCCGTTTTCTCTTCACTTCTGAATGGCAAGGAAGCCCAAGTACCTCCAACTTGCTGCTGCCCGAGCTCGGGCAGTACGTCATAAACCAACAAACATTGATTTCGAGAAAAGTCCTGCGCCCGAGCCTGAGGATATTCCCGAACTGCGTGCTGCATCTCCAATTGTCGTGGACCTGGTTTCCGACAACGAGTTTTCTGATGAGTCAGAGTGTGGGTATGATGGGGGTATAAATCATTATCCTGCCTCGGATTATGTGTTGGAGAGTGATAGTGATGGAGAGCTCACAGATGAAGATCTGTCCGAGTTTGATGAAGACATGTTGGACAGCCTTCGGAGAGAGATGGCTCAGTTGAAAGAGCCAGCACCATTCGAACGCCTTCTTGTCCCCAAATCCACGAAAGCCTGGAAGAAAACAGAAAAAAACCGGAGTCTTGGATATAATGGGCAGGGTCGGTCGACAAGATTTCGAAAAGACAAAGAAGCGCGTGATCTCGCAATGGCGCGCGCTGAAGCAAAAACATCGTTAGTGATTCAATTGGTGTAATTAGGGGATGGTGACTCACCTGCTCACTCAGGAATGACCCTCAGGTGGCTATGATGCGGAATCTGTTTGTGAAACAAGATCCAGCCCCAGCCGCCCCACACAATTCAACTGTGAAAACACCCGAGCTCCAAAGAGCACCTGCGTCAAGTCTCAGCCCCGCCGAGGTTGTCGATTATCTATCCGATTACTCAGATGAAGATAGTGGCAGCGATGCAGATGATGAAGGCGAAAATAATACTGTTCCGCCCAAATCCACCAGTTCCCATTGTTTGCCAGCTGTCCCACCCCTTAAACGCCGGAAACTCGATGTCCCTGTTCGCAAAGCAAGAGCCGAGAAGCTCGAAACCCGTCAAAAAGAGTTGGAGAAAGGTCTTGCTGATATCCGGAAGGTTATCCACTCAAACAAGACCAAGTTTGTTGCTGGGCGAAGTGGGTTGCAAGCTTGTCGTACTCGTGCAATTCAGAGTTATCTTCTGTTGATTGTTCAACGGGGTCGCCTCACAATCGACGCATCAGAGAAGGCTGCAGAATGCCATGGGTTCAAACCAAAGTGGGGAGGCAGGAATGTGAGGAGCTGGACACGGCAATGGTTAAAAGAACGAAAGTTACCTGAGTCCCGAAAAGGTCGACATGGGAAAGTCTATTCCTTACTCGATAACCCAGCAATAAAAGCAGAACTTCGTGCTTTCCTTCGGTCAAATAAATGGGTTATGAATCCCGCCAAACTTGCAGAGTTCACCCATGGAAAGCTTCTGCCTGATGCTGCAGACAAATATCTCAAGCATCTTGTGCAGGAAGAGATGCCTCGCGGGCTCAAACAATATATGGAACTTCAGCTTTTCCCGTGCCTCCAGCTGAAGGTTGGATCGAAAGGGATAGCTCTAAGCACTGCCCGGTGATGGCTTCACAAGGAAGGCTTTCAATACATAAGTCACAAGAAAGGGCTCTATTACGACGGTCACGATCGTCCCGATGTCGTTGCGTACCGACAGAAGGAATTTTTGCCAGCCATGGAACTTCACGCCCAACGGCTCGTCCGATATGAAGTCGGGAATGTTGAACAAGAAGTCCAAAGCTTGCCCAATAATTATGTCGAGCGTCGACTCTCTCTGGTTGCACAAGATGAGATGACTGCTCAAGCAAATGACGCCCAAGCAAAAAAGTGGGTCCTCCATGACCAACACGAGCTGCGAAAGAAGGGTGTTGGGCGAGGAATTCATCAGAGCGACGTCATCTGCTCAACAGTTGGGTGGCTGAAAGATGCAAGCCAGAGCCTCGAATATGGGAAGAATTATGATGGTTACTGGACGGGCGAGCTTTTCTGTAAGCAGCTCCGCGAGAAAATCATTCCAGCATTTGAGGCTGCACATGGCCCCGGGTTCCAGGCACTCATTATGGTTGACCACTCACAGGGCCATGCGGCTTATGCTGAGGATGCTTTGCTCGCAACACGCATGAATGTGAACCCAGGTGGCAAACAAGCACGCCTCCGTGATGGATGGTTTATGCGTGATGGGTGCATAATTATTCAACCCATGATATACCCAGTGGATCATCCAGAATTTCCCGATCAACCAAAGGGGATGAAGGTCGTGCTTCAAGAACGAGGCTTGTACAGTGGGAAAATGCGAGGAAAATGCAAAAGCAGCTGCCAGGATCCGGAGTCGGCCAACTGTTGCTGCAAACGTATCCTTGAGAACCAGCCTGATTTCAAGGCACAGAAGTCACTTGTTCAAGAGATCATCGAGGAAGCAGGACACATGTGTATATTTCTGCCGAAATTTCACTGTGAGCTTAATTTTATCGAATTCTTCTGGGGTGTGGTAAAGTGCTATCTTCGCGAGCATTGTGATTATACATTTGATACACTGAAGGAGAACATGCCCAAAGCACTGGAAACAGTTCCACTTGCAACTATTCGACGGTGGGAACATCGTATGATCCGATGGATGCAGGCTTATCGGGATGGCATGTCAACTCAAGATGCACAGTTGCACATCCGCAATTTCAGCTCAACTAAATACAAATCGCACCGTCGCATCCCAGAATGCATTGCAAGGGCTTTCGACTAGTATATAAACCTTCTCGGTACATAGTCCCAATTTGATCCCCCGAAAATTTTATATCTCACTCAGTTTTGACTTAAATGAAAATCGCTCTTGGGGATCGAAAGCTATCATCAAAAGGAGTGTTTTCCCAAGGGGAATAAAAAATCGGATAATTTTTGGAGGTGCGAAAAAGCTTGTCACATTTTGGTGGTGACTAAGTGGTTTGCACCATAGATAGGCTATCTCGATTTGGGCACTGAAAATATTCTTCCTTTATTACTTCATGCTTGTGACGAGCCAAATAGTATACCATGTAAATCAGATTTTCAGATCCTTAGAATCGGCAGCAAAAAGTTGCGATATCGGTATGCACATCATGAATTCCCTTTCCTCATCTCCCGCCGTGCATCGCTCGACCATTTGAAGAAATCACATCGCCAAGTCGGGTCCACATGCTCTCGCAATCTCTCCGCTCTGCCCTTATCGTACCCCGGTCCAACGGGTCTATTCAGAAGAAACGTTAGTCATGCTCTACGAATTATATGTTTAGCATGAGGAGCACCCTACCTCGCGCATATGAAGAATTTCTTCCCCTTGTTCGGACCCGGTTTCCCCACCGTCATCTCCTTCGCCGTCTCCCCATGCACTATACATTTCGGGGCCTGAACCGGCGCAAGGAGGCTCGACCACGCCTGCTTGGATTCGGTGGTGTCTGCTGGAGACCGTTGTGAGGGGTTCGATTCTTGCGAAAGAAGGACGGCAAGGTCGTGGTCTGCCTCGAGGTCCACCTCGATGGGGTCTTCACATTCGACTGCTTTCGATTTGGATCTCTGGCGGGATGTGAGGGCGGGAGGGGGAGAAGGTGATGAGGTTTTGGGTTTGGCGAAGAAAGTGGAAAGCTTGGTTTGTGACGGTGTTTTCTCGGGCATTTTTTGCTGCTTTTGCTTCTTGGATGAGGATGAGCCTTCTGTTCTAAGCTTTCGCTTGGTGGGTTTCGAAGTAGAGGCTTCGGCGTTTACGTTTTCCATCGTCGGAGTGGGTTTGAGAGGCGCCGAAGACTGGGATTGCGTGAGGGGAGATTGCGGAGAACTCGTTGGAGGATTTGGTGAAGGGTGTGCTTCAGCAGAAACGCTGGAAGACGTCGGAATGCCGTGAAGAACAGTGTCAGAGTCTGAGGGCGAGGTGGTTGGAACCTCTATTGAAAGGGGATGGGAGGGTAGTATAGGGCGCTTTTCAGCAGGTTTTGTCGGTTCCTCTAACGGGGGTGTAGTTAAAGGCATCTTCTGTTCACCGTTCTTCCGACCAAAAAAGCTTTGAAGGGAAGTTTGTTTGCCAGAATACTCGTCCCAGTGTTTAGAGGCAAGCCTTGGCACTTCACCTTTAGCAGCACCTAAAACATCTTTCAGTTTGAGGGATTGCCCATTGGCGTCGGTTATCTCGTCGTGTAGGTCGAGGTAGACTGGGCAATGATCGCTCCCCTTGATCTCAGGTTGAATGTTGGCGCCCTTGACCCATGGCAGGATACCCTTCGTGATGAGGATGAAATCAATCCGTGTACCGTAGTTCGAATCCCGGGCAGATATCTTCGTATTCCAACCTGCCATGTCATAAGCCGTGTTTTCCTTCCGAGTGCATACCGAGTAAACGTAAACGTACATGTATACATCCCCTTCCGATCAGGCCACAGCTTCCGAACGATATCAACCATGCAGCCGCCAGTACCGTCGTCATTCATCAACCAGTCTCGAAGCCACCGCCGGACGTCCTTCCCCCAAAACCCGTCTTCACCCTCCATACCCTCTGCATGCCCACGAGCTACCATAAGGTGCCCTTCGCAATGGTCTATGACGGCTGCACAGGCGTTGAGATCGCCAACTACTACAACCTCTCGCCCTTCCCGTTCTACCAGTCCTTTTACGCGCGCCTCCAGTACCCGGTGGAAGTCTGCTTTGTACTGATCTCGTTCTTCCGTTCCGTTCCCATCGTTGGGACAGTATACGTTGATGAGCACGAAGAGTCCGAGGTCAACCACGATGGCCCGTCCTTCACTGTCCAAATCCTTGTAGTCCAACTGTGCAATCTCTTCCTCAACCTTGTCCTCGTCCTCGTCACTAATTACGTGTTGTGGGTACGCTTCAGCTTTTGAAATACGCTCCTCTGTTGTTGGGGGTGATTTGGGTTGGAAAATCCCGCTGAGCCCTTCTTCAGCTTTGCAGGGCACGATGGACGTGCGTGTGTATGTCGCGACACCAGAATACCCTGACTTTCGCACCGGAAAGGAGAAGAACGCGTTGTAGGAAGGTGGGATTGCCACGGGTTTAGGGAGGTTGGGCCGCGACGTCTTCATCTCTGGTGGTAGTTCAGCAGCACGCCAAGATAATGCTGCGTGTAAGGATGACCTTGGAAGCAGATTATATCCGCCTGGAGATGATTTAGGATATCATCGTGAGTCTTAAGGGTATTCCAGCTGTCGAAATCACGGTTTACTAGTGTGCACTCTTGGAAGGGGATGATACTCACGGATGGTATTGGGGTAATGTGCGGATGCCGTTCTGTTTCAAAAAGGTAAATTGAAAATCGAACAGAATGAAGGATTCACAGAACTTGCAATGTTCCAAGTGAGAATTCGCATCCTTCACTGCATACATTCGAGGCCCTGTAGCAAACGAGGAGATGGTTAGTTCTTGAAGGCCTGTTAGCGCCCGCTCTGTAAACGGACACTAATGTGGAGAAAGCTAAGTGGATGATCATTAAATAATTGCCTATATACAAGAAAAACAAAATAAAAGTAAATAATATGCTATTTTGGTGCAAAATGGGATCAAGTGGTTTGGTTTTGAATAATAGGAATTGATAAAGATCGTCTCAAGTTCTGGCGGAAAAGCAGAAGACAGAACTTATTGGCGGGCGAATGTACATTGTACTCAGGTCTAGACCAGGTTATCTGCACGCGAGGTACACGCCATCACGTGATGGACGCGACTTGGTTGAGTTTTGTTTGGATTTAATTTTTGACCCTGTAAATTGCCACCGCCATGTCCCGGCTACCTCGCCTCTTCTCATCGCCTGACAGAAACTACACAGCAGGTCCTTCAATGGCAAGTTTGAAGCGAAAAGCAACACAAGAGGAAGAAGATGAGGCTGCAGATCAACCACGAAAACTCCCCGCTATCGGCAATAATGGCGCTAGTCGACCGAACAGGCCGCTGCAGCCATCGAAAACGGCAACCAACCTCGCGAAATCAGGACCAGTAGTGCCGAAGCCACTCACGAAACCACGGGCGCCAACTCTTACCAGGTCGACAACAGTCAGGGGCACCAGTGCGCCGCCACAGAGCAGCAGTATAACAACTCGGCCGCAACCAGCAAGGCCAACAACCGCAGCACGGAATCCACCAGGCAGGACTGCGTCTGGACCTATAAGAGCTATGGGCGGCCGTGCATCCGATGACAAGCGGTTCAACGATCTCCAGACGCAACTCTCGTCAATCGAGTCCGCACGTGCAGCTGACGCTGCCCGCCTCGCAGCGGATATGGAAGCAGAGCGCTCCAAGGTGGCAGATCTGCAGGCAAACCACCTCGCGCTGTCGCGGGAGCTGGCGGCCGCGAAAACCCAGGAGCTGACGCAGCGGCGGGAGCTGGTCAATGCAAGCGACGAGATCGAGGGTTTGAAGAAGCGACACGCAAGAGAGGTGATGGACCTTGAGATGGATGTGAAGAAGCGGGACAGGGAGATCCGAGAGGTCAACGAGGATCTGCGCGTGTGTCGTGGGGACCTGGAACGCGAGCGGGAGACAGTGTCATCGCTGAAATCCACTATCTCGCACCAGTCAAATGCACACCTTACGCTGACTACGCAGAACCAGGCGCTGCAAGCGCAGATGGAGGCATACATACGGACTGTCGCTGATTTGACGGGGAAGCTGGAGACAGCGGAGAAGGAGGTGGAGGAGATGAAGAAGGAGGCGATGGAGAACGAGCGGGTGAGACGGAAGTTGCACAATATGGTGCAGGAACTGAAGGGAAACATCCGGGTTTTCTGTCGTGTGCGCCCTGTGCTCTCATCGGACTTCTCGTCGTCAGTGGAGGGTGCGGACGCTGAGGCTAATATGGCCTACCCCGACCAAAGAGACCACAAGGAGATTATCCTCTCGTCATCAAGTGAGAGTGCGACGGGGCAGGAGCGAAAGGAAGTCTATAACTTTGGATTCGATAGAGTGAAGTACAAACATTCACTGATACGATCTCTGGCTAACATCGAATTAGGTGTTCGAGCCACAAGCGACCCAAGCAGAGGTTTTCGAGGAGATCTCTCAGTTGGCGCAAAGTTGTACGGATGGCTACAATGTTTGCATTTTTGCGTACGGCCAGACGGGATCTGGAAAATCGTTCACCATGGAGGGCGGTCCCGTAAGATTGGCTTAGACAATTCTCGCTGCCGTGCTGAAATTCCTGTGTAGACTGAAGAAACCGCCGGAATGATCCCGCGTGCGGTCGAGCAGGTCTTCCGAGTTGCTGAAGAGATGAAGAGCAAAGGGTGGGAGTACACCATGGAAGGGCAGTTCCTCGAAATCGTGCGTTATTCACTGGCCATCCCCACCAACCTCACCAATAACTAAAACACTACATACAGTACAACGAAACCATTAACGACCTACTAGGAAAGCATGACTTCGACAAAAAGAAGCACGAGATCAAGCACGACTCGAAGACGGGGAGCACACGCGTCACGGACATCAACGTCGTGCCCCTCCACTCCGCTTCACAGGTGCGCACGCTGCTTAACCTCGCACAAGGGCGGCGGAGCGTCGCTGCGACCATGATGAACGAGCGCAGCTCGCGCTCGCACTCCGTCTTCACCCTGCGCATCAGCGGTGTCAACGTCGGGCTCGGAGGAGCCGGTGCAGGCGAGGGCACGGGGGAGCGCTGCGAGGGAAGCTTGAACCTCGTGGATCTGGCAGGCAGTGAGAGGTTGAATGTGAGCTTTGCAAATGGGGCGGATAAGGAGCGGGTGAAGGAGACGCAGAGTATTAATAAGAGCTTGAGTGCGCTGGGCGATGTTATTGCTGCGCTTGGCGAGAAGAGCCCCGAAGCGACTGGGAAGCATATCCCGTATAGGAATTCCAAGGTGTGTTTGCTACGGTGCTCTATCGAAATCGAAACAGAGCCTGATGGGTTTACAGTTGACGTATCTGCTCCAAAATTCACTAAGTGGAAATTCGAAGACACTAGTACGTTTCCGCATATTTCATCTGCTTCGATTTTGAGTGATCGGTGTTTTCGCAGATGTTCTTGAACCTTTCTCCACTTGCCGCCCATCTCAACGAGTCGCTGACTTCCTTGAGGTTCGCTACAAAGGTTAGTCCCGGCCCGACTGGTGAAGACTTGCTTTGATTCCAACACTTTCTGACAGGTGAATAACACGACGATCGGGACGGCGAAGAAACAGTCCCGTGCATCATGATATTAGCCTTCTCTTGCTACCCAACACTTGCATTGTTGACACCGTTCCATTTGTGAGCTATGAAAGCACGGACGTTTTTGCGCATAACTAGAACTCGTGAGAGATGTGTACATGTTTTCCTGTATATTTATTCTTGTCCCTTGCGAATATTGTCTAATTTGTAGTCCTCCACCTGGATGCGAGTTCCGATGGAGTTGAGTAGCTATATCCGTGCCGCTGAATTAGGTGGGACGCCTTCGATCCAAGTACTACACTTGAATTACCACCGTTGGGACAGCCGCTTAGAAACACCTATTCAAGGTATACCTGGATGATTGCTTATACGTCGATCAGTCAAGCTTGAACACAGTGGTGGTTTTATTGGGTCCAGTTTATATGCTAGGCTCACGTATATCGACCCCAAGAGTGGAGCAACTGGACAACTTGCACACAGTCATTGAGCCTGAGCAGGGTTTGGATTAGAACAGATTGCAGACGTCACCACTTTATCAAATCACCCTAGAGTTCATTATTGTGGTATGTATGCTATCTAAACGGTCACATTAGCCTTAACTTAATATTGATTGTGCATTATTGTTTTGTGGAATCGAGCCACGTTTGGACTTTTTCCTTGCTTTTGTCCATCTCCGTTGCATGGGCTTGATGCTGAGCTTGCTTTGCATTTAGCGCGTATATTGCCAGGACCATGTCAGCAAGACTTGGGGTCTGGGAGCCTGCAGTACTTCTCGGTTGCCGACAAACATATTTGCCCTTCCCTTGCTTGGTAGCCAATGTATCACGACCATGTATCCGCTGAGAAGATCCTCTATCCTGATCACTTGGTGCATCATCATCGGCATTCTCATGGTCGTTAATATTGTCATAATAGATGTATCTTGCGCGTTGTCGGGCAAATTCCATAAATTGAAAGTCTCCCCATGTTTTGAGGGCGGCACACCCGTAGGCAACGTCAAAGAAAAGAGGGGGTGGCCACATTTTACTATCCGATTGTCTTGCATCCGAGTTGTGGGGTGCGCCGAGCGCGACGTAAATATCACGGTTATTGAAATGTTGAAACGTAAGGCGACTGGTTGCATGTGCTGGTTCTGTGGAAATGCCGATAAGTTCTGCGTTGGGTTGTGTGACGAGATCCACATCATGAGTGTTCATCGCGAAATTGGGGGTCTACATATTATTCAACCACATGGACAATAATTGAGTTATAGAACTGACTTGCAAAAAAGCAACCTCAGATGCCCCGAATGAATAGTGCAAGTGTGTGGCAAGCAGGATTCCGTTGCGCGTATCGTTGATGCTGTTCAAGGGTGGGTCTATGGCTTCACCTCTATGGTTGGCTAGGTTAGCCATATACTGAACCTGAGATGAGAACTCAAAGCGGTTCAAGAAATATTTAGAACACACCTGGTGTCCCTTAGCATGAGGAACGATATGACATGCCTGAAAGTGGATTGAACCCGTCATCACACAAGTTGGGCCGTCGCGATCATACACACTCCGTCTGAAAATGCTTCGGTTGGTAGAGATAGTTGATGCATCTGATGCGTCTGAAGTCCTATCATCCATCAAATCAGGGTCGAGTAGAAACGCCTCTGAGTCTAACATTCGAAATTAATGGGGGTCCTTGATCGCCGAAATAGGGCTCACCTTGCGACACATAATAATAAATACCGGGCTGTATATCTGCCTGGTAATCGTCTACCTCTGTACCATCAAGTGAAGTTGAGATGTGACCTCTGGTGCCATGGAGTGTGAACGCAAGATAACGCATCCACGTAAGAGGATGTCTCGAGAAGTGCCGGCATGTGTCGACAGGGATGGATAGCGCGGGCCTGTATGTACTACCTAATGGCATCCAGAGCTCAACGGTGGTGGCCATGTCCTATACATTAAAACAGAACGGTGTTTTGACCCTGGCTAAGCTGACTAATATCCTATCTATCTATCTATATCTATCTATCTATCTATCTATCTATCTATCTTCTATCTGTCTGTCTATATTAAAGTACTACGGCCGTGTGAATTTGATTGTGACTAATCCTGACTAAGCACTGACTAAGTCTGACAAAGCAGCAAAAAAGTTGTCTTTTAAGTAGAGTGCTGACAAAGGATGACAAAGCAGGAAAAGTTGTTGTGAGTCACATGCATTGTCACCTGCTCAAATCAGTTCAAGTCACCTGCTCAAACCAGCTCAAGTCACCTGCCTCCAAGCAAAACATGATCACCTGTTCTGCAACACAGATGACACCAACATCACATGACCTCTAAAGCGGACTAAACCAACAATGTCTGTTATCCTTAACTCAACAGCATAAGAAAAGTTGTCTTTTAAGTAGAGCACTGACTAAGGATGACAAAGCAGCAAAAGTTGGGAAGTCACCTGCTTAAGTCACATGCAAAGTCACCTGCTCAAACCAGCTCACATCACCTGCTCAAATCACTGGCTCTACAACACATGACTCCCCATGACTAATAATCACATGACCTACAAAGCGGACTGATGGTGGTTGGCTCTTATCATCTTGCCATCTATCCACCATCTGTCTACCATCTACATACTCTTTCCACTTATCTGACAGCATATCAAGTGTGTCTTCCACTGATTCTACTATAAAAAGGGACTTAATACACTATCAGGTGGATACTTCTGTTTAAACAGCTTTTCTTGATACTGGAACAGGATTTATATTATTTTGGTGTGTGTCTACTCTTTTCTATATGTTTTATACAATACTCAATATCTCACATCAGATAGAATAGATCTGTGATTTGATGTGAGTCACATTAGAATATATATACATGCAATTATGGTAAGGTTCTTCATCCAGGTCTAATTTCAACATTTCTCCAAGAAGTGCCAGGCGTCAGGCAAACCGTGATGCAAATCAACAGATAGGTAGTCCTCCACGTCGTAGAACACCACACCACCACCACCAGCCTGATCCTGCTCCACTGATCCTACCAGCTGCCAATCCTGTAAATGTTGTTCCTGTACATGGGCCTGCTCCAGCTTCTGTAATGTCAGTAAGCCAGATAAGGCAGCAGTTAGCTGCTTTACCTCCCTTGGTGCCTCTTAGAGGCCATGCTGCTGTACCTGCTTCTGCACCAATGACTCTTGCTGAGATAAGAGCTGCTGCTGCACAAATTACCAATGATAATGCTCCTGTATCTGTACCTGCTATGCCTGCTGTTCCTATGCCTGCTCCTGTACCTGCTCCTGTGCCTGCTCCTGTGCCTGCTCCTCTGCCTGTTCCTATGCCTGCTCCTGTGCCTGCTCCTGTGCCTGCTCCTGTGCCTGCTCCTATGCCTGCTCCTATACCTATGCCTGTTTACCCTGCACCAGGGCATGTTGTACCACATGCTGCTGCTGCTCCTATAATGTCAGTCAGCCAAATACGCAATCAATTGGCTGCAATTCCAAATGCTCCTGCTGTATATAATAGAGGGCCTATTCCAGCTGTGCCTATTCCCATGACTGCTGCTGAATTAAGAGCTGCTGCTGCAAATTTGCCTCCAGTTGCTCCTTATAGACAAAGGAGACAGCATGTTGCTTTAGCTCCTGCTCCAATAGAACAAGTCCAACAACCTTTAGTTGGTATTTTTAATCTGGCCAATCAAGGTCTCCCACCAGTACCTGATCCACCTCTATATCCACAGCCTGAACTGCAGCCACAACTACCTGAGATGCCTCCTCCACTGCAGCTTCCTCCAGCACAGCCACCTCTTCCAGCACCTCTTCCACTAGCCAGGCAGCCGTTTGATAAGAATAATATTCAAATTTATGATTTAGGGGCTATGAATGTTCTATGTCCTTTTTGTCAAGCCAAACATTGGGAGTCTGAAAAATTAACAAAGTCAACACTTAACAATCCAAAATTTGGCACATGTTGTTTCAGGGGAAAGATCAAACTACCATTGCTACATCAACTGCCTCCTGAGGTAAAGGAACTATATACTCATGGCAGTATTCATCATAGAAAGTTCTTGGATGATATAAGAAAATACAACTCTGCATTGGCAATGACTTCTGTTGGCCAAGATGCTGGAAAAAGGTTGAATGTTATGAACAATCTTAACAATGGACGGGCCCCTTGGGTTTATAAAATACAAGGAGCATTGCATCACATTACTGGATCATTGCTGCCTCCACCAGGAAAGCTGCCCACCTATGCTCAGATATATATCTATGATCCTGAGCAAGCCTTGAATCAAAGAATGAACACCAACAGACAATTAAGCAGGAATATCATGCAGATTTTACAAGATGTGCTATATAGAAAGCATCAAGGTGTACAAGCCTATAAACAGGCATATGAACTGATTAAGGATTTACCTCCAGAGCAGGATTGCTGTGTTGCTCTACGTTATGAAAAAGAAACTGATCGTAGACGATATAACCTTCCATCTGCTTCTGTTGATGAAATTGCTGTCATTTTACCTGGAGATGGAGATATCCAAACTGATTATCGGGATATTATACTTCATTCACGACGTGGTGGCTTAAAGCGCATCAATGAACTGCATCCTTTGTATCCATCACTCCATTTTGTATTGCTGTTTCCAACTGGACAGTTGCAGTGGCATCCAAATATAGAGCATAACACTCAGAATAATAATGAATCTGAGTCATCTGATAACTCAGATGCAGAAGGTGGACAAGTAAGAGCTGTCAGAAGAAGGCATAAACATGTTACTCAGGCAGAGTACTTTGGCTATCGCCTGCACCCCCACCAAGGAGAAACAGATCACATATTTCGTGCTGGAAAACTTTTCCAGGAATATGTTGTGGACTCATGGGCTACAACTGAGCAGCACTGTCTTCAGTATATTGCAGGAAACCAGTCAAAGCTGCGTTCTGATTTATATAAAGGCTTAGCAGATGCTATACATCACAACCCTGAAATTGATGGTGATGACTTGGGAAAGCGCACTATTTTGCCTTCATCCTTTACAGCAGGAACACGCTTTATGACCCAATGCTGCCAGGATGCACTTGCTCTGAACCGGCATTTCAAAGGTGCTGATCTGTTCTTAACAGCTACTGCTGATCCTAACTGGCCTGAGATCAAAAGAGAACTCTTACCTGGGCAAAAGGCATCTGACAGACCTGATCTAATCTCCAGAGTCTTCAAACTTAAAATGAAAGAGCTTCTGAAAGATATTGTCCAGCGAGGGGTTTTGGGTGTCTCTGTTGCAAGAGTTTATACTATTGAATTTCAGAAACGTGGTTTGCCTCATATGCATATGATTATCTTCTTGGCTCCAGAATCAAAACTTAGAACTCCTGAAGATGTTGATAGTCTGATCTCTGCTGAGTTCCCTGATCCAAATGAACAACCTGAGTTATTTGAATTGGTCAAGAGAGTTATGGTCCATGGCCCATGTGGTAACCTGAACAAAGACTCTCCCTGCATGGAAGACAAGAAGTGCATCAGATATTATCCAAAACCTATTAAACATATGACTACATTGTCTGAAAATGCATATGCCAGTTATCGAAGGTGTCCACTGGCTCAGCCATACAAAGTAGGCAACTATGATTTGGACAATCAATGGGTAGTTGTAAGGGGAACACCCTTACCGACTCCGTTTTCCATTTTCCGACAACATTCCCGACCATACGAACGTTCGGGAACGCTCCCCAGTCCCGATCCCCATTCCCGACTGTAGTCACCGACTACTTTACCGACAAGTCGTTACCGACAACAACCCGAGTCGAACCGACTCACCCACTCACTCACACCACACTCGCTACCACCCCGCTCCCTTTACCGACTCTCGTTAGACGTTTCCGAACGCGGACGCGGGCGCGGCTTGTCAGGATCACTGCGGCGCGCCCACGTGATCCTTTACCGACAACGCGTGCCCTCGTACCGTCCCGGGAACGTGTAGTTAATGTAGGAACATCATATATAGCCTGTACACCTGGCTGGAGGACCCTTAGAGAATTCTCTTAGGATCCCCTCCACCAGGTGAGTAGTACATATGTCGTACAAGTGAATACATCATCTTAGGATCCCCTCCACCAGCTCCGAGTTAGAATTCCCGACCCCGACCTCCGTCACTCGGTAATCGTCGTCGGACTCTGCACAACTCAGTAACCCGGCGGAGTTGCCCTTACATTAGAATTCTCTCCCCAGAGAGAGGCCGTAGATTGCGCAAACGACGCGCGGAAGAATTCAGCGAAGGTACACCGCCGAAACGACCCCGCACCCGTTCCGCACAATTCTCCCCCTCACCCAACAAACATACCAACTGCAATCCGCCCGACAGGATGTCCGAACCCGACCGCTTCCGAGCGTTAGAAGAGGAACTCGGACGCATGCAGGAGGCTATGCACAAACAGTCGGAGGACTTCGCAAACCTCAACCGCAACTTTCAAATGTTGATGGATCGTCTGGGACCCGCACCCACAGCTACACCGCCGCCTGAGGCCGCACCCCAACCACAACAACCGAATGTAGCACCACCCCCGAACCCGACCGCACGGGCCCAAGCGACACCTTCCCCCACTCCCTCCAACACCGTTCCCGCCTTTCAGGCGGAAACCCAACTCAAACCTTCCTCTCTCCGACCCGCACTACCCCCAACCTTTGACGGATCTCGAACCAAAGGCCGCGCATTTATTCAAGCGTGCGAGCTTTACATCAAACTGGTACCGCACCAGTTCGAAGACCAACTAGCAGGAATCCGATGGGCGTTCACGTTCATGCAGACAGGAAGGGCCTACTACTTCGCCGACCGAGCGCTGAGGCACGAGGAATCCACGGGCCAACCGAAATATCTGGCCTGGGACACCTTCAAGGCGGATTTCGCCGCCAACTTCTATGTCCAAGGGGAGGCGCAGAAGGCCATGACGCGATTAGAAACCGCGTTGTATCATCAAGGGAACCGAACGGTAGACGAGTATACTGACGAATTCCGCGACCTGGTGGACAAGTCGGGATACAAGGAAGGCCTCACCATCGTGGTCAAGTATCGGAAGGGCCTCAACCCTGCTATCCAGTCCCAGATAGCGATGATGACGCATGGAAGACCCGGGGAGAATGACCCCGACGCATGGTACACCGCCGCGATGCGCTGCGACGACAACCGCCTGGACAACGAAGCGTTCATGAGTACGCGGAACACTCGCAACCCAGCCCCTACGTACTCAGGTCTTTCCATGGCAAGGTTACCAACCAAACCCGCGCCCCGTGTGACGCCTCTCACAATTACGCCGCCACGAACCAATCCCGCCGCCGCCGCCCCCCTTCATCCAGGGATTCCGATGGACATAGACGCGAGCCGAACGCGGGCAAAGCCTGTTCTCTGCTTCCGCTGCGGAGGACAAGGACACCTACGACGGGATTGCCCCCAAGGCTTTGACACAAGGTTCATGACGCGGGATGAGAAAGAGGAGTTTGTCCAGCAGGCCTTGGTGGACCTAGACGTGCACATCGCCCAAACCCGACTGGTCCCAACACAGGAGGAGGAAGCGGAAACTCAAGTAGAGGAAGCGGAAGAGGAGGCAGAGGATTTTCCGACTCGCAGCGGGTGAACAGTACGCCCCCGCTGACGAGCGGTAGTAGATACCATTGTTTAGATGTGGAGGAAATACACGATTGCCCCCCGCCGTCTGAACCTACTACCGAAGTCGTACCCTCAAACCCGACAAGTCGGAAAACGCGGATTCCGCGTTGGGAGCGCAGGCTTCCGAAGGAATACACAGTCGCAGCGATCCCAGGGGCCAGATCGCTAGACTTAAAAGTAGAGCTCCAAACTACAGACACGGGAGAAACGTTCGGAGTGACAGGATTAGTGGACTCGGGCGCAACGGGGATGTTCATCCACAAGGATTACATTGAGAAACACCGGATTGCAACTTGGAAATTACAGCGGCCAGTCGCGGTATACAATGTCGACGGGACTCCGAACGAAGCGGGCTCTATCAGTGAAATAGCGGAACTGGTTCTACGCTACAAAGGTCATTCGGAACGAACCACCTTCGCGGTCACACACCTTGGGACGCACAACCTCATCCTAGGTTACACCTGGCTCAAGGAGCATAACCCGGAGATAGACTGGACAACGAATGAGGTGAAACTCAGTCGGTGTCCAGCCAAGTGTCGGGTATGCACTGAGGAAGTCAAGGCGGAAACTAGGGAGAAGCGGAAAATGGAAGCGCAAATCAATTCATGCCGAGCGGGACTCTTCCCGAACGCGGGTACCAACGAAGAGGAAGATACCGACTCGGAAAACCCAAACCCGCTTTCCGAACTCCTAGAAGAGGGTGACCGCATCTTTGCAGTGAGTCTACGGGACCCAAACCACGCGGAAAAGCAGACAAAGGGACCGGAAGAGATGTGTCGAGCAATCCCGAACATATCCCAGAGGCTAGCGGAAGCCTTCCATCAAAACTCCCAACCCGCCAAGTCGTTTCGCGAGACAGCGCCCGCCTACGTACACGAATTCGAGGACGTGTTCTCGAAAACATCCTTCGACGCACTTCCCGACAAGCGGTCTTGGGACCACGCCATTGAACTCATTCCCGAAGCCAAATCCCGATCGTGCAAGGTCTACCCCTTGTTGGTCACGGAACAGGAAGAGTTGGACAAGTTCCTCGAGGAGAACCTGTCGTCGGGACGCATCCGCCCCTCGAAATCCCCAATGGCCGCACCATTCTTCTTCATCAAGAAGAAGGATGGCTCCCTCCGACCCGTTCAAGATTACCGAGTACTGAACGGAATGACGATCAAGAACGCATACCCCCTTCCGCTGATTTCCGAGCTCATCAACCAACTGCGCAGGGCCAAGTACTTTACCAAGCTGGACGTCCGCTGGGGTTACAACAATGTGCGGATTAAGGAAGGAGACGAGTGGAAGGCGGCATTCCGAACAAATCGAGGATTGTTCGAACCCCTGGTAATGTTCTTCGGACTCACAAACTCACCCGCTACGTTCCAAACGATGATGAACGAAATCTTTCAGGATCTCATCACTGCCGGTGTAGTCTGCGTGTACATTGACGATATCCTCATCTACACAAAAACCCGAGTGGAACATCAACGGGTCACTCGGGAAGTCCTCAAACGTTGTCGGGAACACAAGTTATTCCTCAAACTTGACAAATGCGAGTTCGAACAAGAGCGGATCGAGTACCTGGGACTTATCATCTCAGCAGGAAAGACGGAAATGGACCCCGTCAAGGTCAGCGGTATAGTGGACTGGCCAGCGCCAACCAACAAGAAGGAAGTACAATCGTTCCTAGGATTTACTAACTTCTACCAGCGCTTCATAGAGGGTTTCTCCCACCACGCCCGACCACTCTTTGACCTGACGCGGAAGGACGCGGCGTGGAAGTGGGACGAGGCGGAACAAGCGGCGTTTGAAGAGTTGAAGGCACGAGTGGCATCCCGACTGGTATTGATGTTCCCCGACGACGACCGCCCTTACCGCATCGAGGCCGACTCGTCGGATTTCGCAACTGGCGCGGTATTGTCCCAACTCAGTCGGGAAGACGAGAAGTGGCATCCGGTGGCCTTCATGTCCAAAAGTCTCAATGCGGTCGAGCGGAACTACGAGATCCACGACAAGGAGATGTTGGCTATCATTCGGGCATTGGAGGAATGGAGACACTTCCTAGAAGGAGCCCGACACCCATTCGAGGTATGGACTGACCACAAGAATTTAGAATACTTTCGGTCAGCCCAGAAACTCAACCGCCGACAAGCCCGCTGGTCTCTGTACCTCTCCCGCTTCGACTTCTCCTTACATCACAAACCCGGAAGGAGTATGGGTAAACCCGACGCTCTCTCGCGACGCGCTGACCATTCGGATGGAGCGGAAGACAATAAGGACATTGTCCTCCTCAAACCCGAGCTGTTCACGGTACGCGCACTCGAAGGAATCAGGGCGGAAGGTGAGGAAAAGGACGTGATGAAGGACATTCGGCGCGGAAATCGAGGCGGACATTTGGGGGACTCGGTAGCAGAGGCGGCGAAGAAACTCCGACAGGGAAAAGGCAAGTCGGTCCACAGTGCAGAGTGGCGGGAGGAACAAGAGGTACTGTATTTCCGCAGTCGGATTTACGTTCCTAACTTCGCAGACCTCCGCCGACGCATTGTGGAACAACACCACGACACTCGAGTGGCGGGACACGCAGGGAGATGGAAAACGTTGGAATTGGTGTCCCGCAACTACTGGTGGCCTCAGATGTCGCGGTATATCGGTCAGTACTGTCGGACGTGCGACCTATGTCTCCGCACAAAGATACAGCGTCAATTACCGATCGGAGAGTTACACCCGCTGGAAATCCCGAACACCCGCTGGGAGACTATCAGCGTGGACTTCATCGGCGCACTCCCCGAATCGGAAGGATTTGACGCGGTCATGGTAGTAGTTGAGTCGGTGGCGAAGCGGTCTCACTTCATACCCACCCACACCACCATTACCGCACTGGGAGCCGCCCGCCTGTACTTGAAGGAGGTTTGGAAACACCATGGACTACCGAACGCGGTGGTATCCGACCGAGGACCGCAATTCGTAGCGGAGTTCACGCAAGAACTTTACCGACTACTTGGGATTAAACTGACGTCGTCCACCGCCTACCACCCACAAACGGACGGGCAAACCGAGCGCGTAAACCAAGAACTCGAGCAATACCTGCGGCTGTTCGTAAGCGAGAGGCAGAACAACTGGAACGAACTCCTACCGCTCGCCGAATTCCAGTACAACAACCATGTTCACACCTCCACACAGCACACGCCCTTCTTCCTAGACACTGGCAGACACCCGCGCATGGGATTTGAACCTCAGACGGAACCCGCCCAACTAGAGACGGTCGGGGAATTCACGCAACGGATGGAATCCGCGCTAGAGGAGGCACGATCAGCACTAGCCAAGGCCAAGGAAGATATGACGCGGTACTACAATCGCCGACACCGACCAACGCCCGAATATCAGGTCGGTGATCTGATGTACCTAGACTCAACGGACATTCCCATCAGTCGGCCAACGCGGAAACTAGCCCACCGCTATGTAGGACCTTACCCGATCACAGAGCGGATAGGTACACACGCGTACCGACTGAAACTTCCAAGGTCCATGTCACGCATCCACCCGGTGTTCCATGTGGTGAAACTACTTCCCGCGCCCGCCGACCCAATTCCCGGAAGACGCCCGACAACCGTCCCGCCACCTGTGTTAGTGGACGGAGAGGAGGAATACGAAGTGGGAGATATACGGGATAGTCGGGTTAGCAGAGGAAAGTTGTACTACCTAGTATCCTGGAAGGGGTACGGGTACGAACACAACTCCTGGGAACCCGCCGAGAATGTTCATGCAGATGAACTGGTCAGCGAGTTCCACAGGGCAAATCCTCAAGCGCCCCGGCGACTCCCGCGTGCCCAATTCGATTCTATCCCTTTCCGACCATTGCGCGAGGTCGCGCAATCCTAGAGGGGGGGTAATGTAAGGGGAACACCCTTACCGACTCCGTTTTCCATTTTCCGACAACATTCCCGACCATACGAACGTTCGGGAACGCTCCCCAGTCCCGATCCCCATTCCCGACTGTAGTCACCGACTACTTTACCGACAAGTCGTTACCGACAACAACCCGAGTCGAACCGACTCACCCACTCACTCACACCACACTCGCTACCACCCCGCTCCCTTTACCGACTCTCGTTAGACGTTTCCGAACGCGGACGCGGGCGCGGCTTGTCAGGATCACTGCGGCGCGCCCACGTGATCCTTTACCGACAACGCGTGCCCTCGTACCGTCCCGGGAACGTGTAGTTAATGTAGGAACATCATATATAGCCTGTACACCTGGCTGGAGGACCCTTAGAGAATTCTCTTAGGATCCCCTCCACCAGGTGAGTAGTACATATGTCGTACAAGTGAATACATCATCTTAGGATCCCCTCCACCAGCTCCGAGTTAGAATTCCCGACCCCAACCTCCGTCACTCGGTAATCGTCGTCGGACTCTGCACAACTCAGTAACCCGGCGGAGTTGCCCTTACAGTAGTTCCCTATAATCCTTATTTATTGTGGAAGTACCAGTGCCACATAAATTTGGAATGTGTCATATCAATCAAGTCTATCAAATATATATATAAATATGTGTACAAAGGGCATGATCACACAACTGCAGAGTTCAGAAACAAAAATGATGAAGTTAAATTGTATCTGGATGCACGTTACATATCCCCCTGTGAGGGTATTTGGCGGATATTCCAATATCATATGCACCAAGAGCATCCTCCTGTTACAAGGCTTCAGGTTCATCTAAAGGATCAACACAATGTGACTTGGGATGCTGATAGTACTGTTCCTATGCAACAAGTTGTGGAAAGAGCAGCCACACAAGATACTACACTAACAGGGTTCTTTAAGGCTAATATCAAGTTTCCTGATGAAGCCAAGGATCTCTTATATCAGGACTTTCCTAAAAAATTTGTTTGGGTAGACAAAACAAAAAAATGGAAACTCAGAGAGCGGGGCTTTGCTATTGGCAGAATGTACTATGCTCATCCTGCTTCTGGGGAACGTTTCTATCTGCGCCTACTTTTGACTGCAGTTAAAGGCCCAAAATCTTATGAAGATTTGGCCACTTTTGAAGACAGATTATATCCCTCTTTTCGTGAGGCATGCCATGCAAGGGGACTATTAGATGATGATCAGGAGTGGATTCAAGCCTTGACTGAGGCATCACTTATGCAAACAGGCAGACAACTCCGTTCACTATTTGCAATGATTCTGGCTGAATGTCAGCCTTCTGATCCAATAGCCTTATGGAACCAGTTCCGTGAGAATATTTGTGATGACCTTGCTCACTGGCTAAGAACAAAGGGAGGTGTAGCAAATCCAACAGAAGAGCAAGTCTATGACTATGGTTTATACCTGATTGAGCAGATACTGGCACGAAGTAACAAATCATTGACTTCAATTATTGGAATGCCAACATCTCAGATGGATTGGGCTATCCAGCTGGGAAATACTCTTATTCAAGAGCAACAGAATTATGATGATGCAGAACAGTTTGCAGAGTATTTAGAACAGTCAGAACAGCTGAATGATGAACAGAAAGCTGCATTCAATGCAGTCAAGGAAGCTGTGGAAACCAAGTCTGGACAATCATTCTTTCTCAATGGCTCTGGAGGTTGTGGCAAAACATTTGTCTATAACACCCTGTGTTGCTATTTCAGAGGCCAGAGAAAGATTGTCTTATGTGTGGCTTCATCTGGAATTGCAGCACTATTACTAGCAGGAGGAAGGACTGCTCACTTCCGCTTTAAAATTCCTCTGGAGGTCCATGAATCAGCTACATGTGGAATTAGTAAAGGGACTCCAGAAGCTGAGCTTTTGCAACAAACTGACCTCATACTATGGGATGAGGCTCTTATGCAGCATTGCCATGTCTTTGATGCAGTTAACCGGCTATGCCAGGATATTAGGGGAAATAATAGAACCTTTGGGGGATTAACTGTGGTATTTGGTGGTGACTATCAACAAATCCTACCTGTTGTTCCTAAGGGTTCACGTGCACAGACTGTGGGTGCCTGTCTCATGCGCTCTCCATTGTGGAGTGAGCTTCAGATACTCAAGCTGAACAAAAATATGCGCTTAAATGGTGTTACTGAGAATGAAACCAATTTTGCCAAATGGCAAGTTGAAGTTGGCCATGGGAAGCTTACAGATGACAATGGAAATGTCACCTTACCTGACAACTTCTGCTGTGCTGAGAATACTGTGGAGTCTCTAATTGACACAATATATCCTGATATTGGAAACCCTGTCCTAAAACCTGATACATTTTATTCTGAGAGAGCTATTCTTTCTGCCAGAAATGATGATGTTGACTCTCTCAATAAAAAAGTACTGGATATGTTTCCTGGAGATGGCAAGGTGTACCACAGTGCTGATTCTATTGTGCATGAAGGAATTGATGGGGCTGAAGCAATGTATCCTGTTGAATATCTGAACTCTATCAATGTATCAGGGCTACCTCTATCTAAGCTAATTTTAAAGGTGGGGTGCCCTGTCATGATATTGCGCAACTTAAACCCAGTTGATGGTGTTTGCAATGGGTCAAGGGGAATAATAACACAGATGAGCAACCGTGTTGTAGAAGTACGGTTGATTGGGGGGCAAAATGATGGGCATAAAGAATTTATCCCAAGAATCCGAATGATACCATCTAACAGCCTAATACCTTTTAAATTGACAAGGTTGCAACTACCTTTATGGCTGGGATTTTCTATGACGATAAACAAATCCCAAGGGCAATCACTGCACCAAGTTGGACTTGACTTTAGGTCTCCTGTATTTACACATGGACAGTTTTATGTTGCAATTTCACGTGCAACATCAGTATATAGAATCAAAGCTATTATACCAGATACTGCAGACAATAATAGGTATACCAAAAATGTAGTTTACCAAGAGGTGCTTTTAGATTAGAAATATTATATAGATTATGATTTCTATAAGGGAAAAAGCTTATACCTAAAATATTGAGATTAAGCATATAATAAAGTGTTGGGATCAAGAGGGGGTCTGGGGGCAGAGCCCCCAGCAAGCTGAAGGTTATGTGGTGGAGCCATGGGTGAGCGTAGCGGTGCCGTGGCGTAGCCACAGGCCGTAAGCTTGTATATATTAAAGTACCAGGAACGTGGGAATTGATTGTGACTAATCCTGACTAAGCGCTGACTAAGTCTGACAAAGCAGTAGAAAAGTTGTCTTTTAAGTAGAGTGCTGACTAAGGATGACAAAGCAGGAAAATTGTTAAAGTCACATGCTATATCACCTGCTCAAGTCACCTGCTCCAATCACCTGTTCAAACCAGCTCAAGTCATCATAACCACCACATCACATGACCTCTAAAGTGCACTAAAGTCAATAAATATTAACCCATGTGTATGCACACTTCCTCATAAATTTCAGATGCTCAAACTAAATTATAAAAGATACATTCAAATGGTGCTATTGCTCATGAAATTACAGGCAGACAAAAATCAAAATGTCTTCACCTGACCAATTCTGATATAAAGCCTTTAATGCATACAATATATTCCAACATTACAAACCCTATTTTAATTACATCATATTACATTATATTTATTTTTAAAAAAATGTTCTATCCAGGTCATAATCACATGCTAAGTCACCTGCCTCTCAACAAACATAATTACCTGCTTTACAGCACAGGATAACCCCAACTAAAATGGACTAAAGTCAACAAATATCATCTGTTATCCTTAACTTTTTTGTGTGTGTATACTGCCTGACAAGTTTCAGATGCTCAACTAAAACAGTAAAATAGGTATTTAAATGGTGCTACTGCTTATAGATTACAAATCAAGAATATACAGACAAACATGGAAATGACTTTACCTAATCAATTCTGCCATCAAGCCTTTAATCAATGCAATGTATTCTAAGATTACAAATCCTGTTTTAAAACCTGATATATTATACACCAAAAAAAACTCTCTTTCCACCAAATACAATGATATAAACTCTTCCAAAATACTGGAAATAATTCCTGGAAATGCTAAGGTATGCATACCACATTATAAATTCTATTGCACATGACAGAATTGATGGAGCCACAGCAGGTATCCTAATTGAATACTTGAACTCTATCCATGGATCAGAGCTACCTCTTTCTAAGCTTATATTTAAAGCAACTGGAATCCAGTGCAAATGATCAAGTGAAATAGTGTAATTGATTAAAAGAAAATATAATGTGTAGAAACATTGATTTCAAGAATTTGAGTAGAACTGATATTTGTTAAATTAAGCCAATAATAATTACCTTTTCATGATGGATTATATATGGCAACCAACAAATGTGGTAGGATAATAACTACACAATATTGAATCTGACCTTAGACTATTTGTATCTACTGTTTGAGTTACAGTTCAACCAAGTTACTGTATATATACATGATTATATAGACATAATTATGGCAATAACACAAATATGGATGTGCAAGAGTAGGTTTGTAAAACCAGGAAGACAGGGTAAAATAGAATATGACAATAATGCATAAGGTGATTGACTAACTGCTGGATTGGAATAGTAAAGGGCCATATCTGGAAGCAGGACTGAGGTGATATTATGAAAATTGTAAGTATAGGAGGTTATAGGGCTCTAACCATTTAGTATTTGTTTATAAAATGGTGTAAACTAAACATTTACCAAATGACAAGAAGGCCATTGAGGACAAAAAGACTCAAATAAACATTAATGCATCAAGTGAATGGTAATGGACCATTAGCAAACAAATGATGAAGTTTGAACAAATCTAAGGAACCTTGGCTGTCTTTCATATAAGTACATATCTCCTTAACAGCCATGGAATGGATATTTATAATATATGCCATTTGTCATTTGCCAATTATAGAAAGCTATATGAGGTAAATATGGATACAGCATGCTGTAGTATCACCACCCCACTACTCATGGTGACCATTTACTACTGTTTGTTTACCAGTTGTTTACCATTTAGATAGGTGGTCAGTAAACTAAACAGAAATGGTAAACAGTAAACAAATGAAACAATTGGAGCCTTAAGAGATAAAGAGTGACTGTAAGTATGATATGAGCTATATGAATAGGATAGAAATAAAAATGGTAAGCTAAGAGTATATGATTTGTTTCCAGGTATGTGCAATAGGATGCAGTAGGATACCTAGCTCCAAAAAATTTGCAAGATAAGGGCAAGAATGGGGGTGCAACTGAAATGATATGATGTGGGGTTTTATAGGACATTGGGTTATAGGATATGCTGGATATAGTATATAAGATTTCTCCATAAAAGTAAAGTAATGACTAAAAATTTGAAATATGAGATATGATAAATATTCCAGGTTGAATAGGAACCTGGAAGATCTGTGATGAACCATGGCCCAGTGCCACAGTGCTGTGGCATAGCCACGGGCCATAAGCTTGTCTGTCTATATTAAAGTACTACGGCCGTGTGAATTGATTGTGACTAATCCTGACTAAGCGCTGACTAAGTCTGACAAAGCGACGAAAAGTTGTCTTTTAAGTAGAGTGCTGACTAAGACTGACAAAGCAGGAAAAGGTGTTTGAGTCACATGCTATGTCACCTCAGATCACCTGCTCATGTCACCTGTTGAAACCGGTTCAAGTCACCTGCTCAAGCCAGCTCAAGTCACCTGCCTCAAAACATAACATGACCATCACATCACATGACCTCCAAAGCGGACTAAAAATCAACAAATAACAAATAATACCTATTAACCTTAAGCTGCCTCATAAATTTCAGATGCTCAAACTGGAAAAAAAAAAGTATTTAAATGGTGCCACTACCCATAAAATTACAAATCCAAGTAGAACATGGAAGGCATGCAGATAAAAATGGAGATGGGTTTATCTGAGCAATTTGGTTGTTAATCCATAAATTAACATAAAATGTTCTAACACTACAAAGCCTGTTTTAAAATCTGATACATTCTATTTTGAAAAAATTACTCTCTGTCTAACCCCATTTTTGGAACAATAGGAATCCAGTGCAAATGATTAAGGGAAATAGTAATACATGGTTGAGAGAAATATTATAGGTAGAAGAAACATTGATTCCAAGGATTTTGAATAGAGCTGATCCCTATCAAATTAGAGCAAAAACAACTAACTTTTCACACAACAATTTGCAAATGTGACAGGAATTGACTACACAATATTGGACAGCATTGTTGCCTTTGATGCAGTCAACTGGCTATTCCAAAATATTAGAGGAGATGATAGAGCCTTTGGTGGGCTAATTATAGTATTTGATGGTGCAGACTGTGGGTGCCTGTCTTATGCACTCCCCACTGTGGGGATGAACTTCAAATACTCAAACTAAAGAAAAATCTGTACTTATATGGTGTTACTAATGATAAAATGAGATTTTCCAAATGGCAAATTGAAATTGGCCATGGGAAGCTTACAGATGGCAATGGAAATGCCACCTTACCTTGCCACTTTTATGATGCTGAGAATACTGTGGAGTCTCTAACTGACACATTATATCCTGACATTGGAAACCCTGTTCTAAAACCTGATACACTTTACCCTGCGAGAGCTATTCTTTCTGCCAGAAATGGTGATGTTGACTCTCTCAATAAAAAGTACTGGATATGTTTCCTGGAGATGGCAAGATGTACCACAATGCAGATTGTATTGCATATGAAGGAATTGATGGAGCTGAAGCAATATACCCTGTTGAATATCTGAATGTTATCAATGTATCAGGGCTACCTCTATCTAAGCCAACTTAAAAAGTGGGGTGCCATGTAATGATATTGCACAATTTGAACCCAGTTGATAGTCTTTTGCAATGGGTCAAGGAAAATAATAACATAGACAAGCAACTATATTGTAGAAGTACAATTAATTGGGAGGCAAAATGATAGGCATAAAGAAATTATCTCAAGATTCCAAATGATGCCATCTATTGGCATGGTCACAACTACTTTTATAGCTGGGATTTTGTATGACAATCAACAAATGTCAAGGGCACTGATTACACCAAGTTGGACTTGACTTTAGATCTCCTGTAGTTATACATAGGCAGTTTTATATTGTGAAATCACATGTAATATTGGTACATGGAATGAAAGCTATGATACCAAATACTGTAGACAATAGGCTCACTTTAACAGTAAAGGCATTCCTTTGGAGTAGAAGTATTATATGGATTATGATTTGTATAGGGAAAAATGCCTATACCCAAAATATTGAAATTAAACATAGAATAAAGTATTGAGACTAAGACGGGGGTCTGGGGGCAGAGCCCCCAGCAAGCTGAAGGTTACGTGGTGGAGCCATGGGTGAGCATAGTGGTGCCGTGGCATAGCCACAGGCCATAAGCTTGTCTGTCTATATTAAAGTACTACGGCCGTGTGAATTTGATTGTGACTAATCCTGACTAAGCGCTGACTAAGTCTGACAAAGCAGCAAAAAAAGTTGTCTTATAAGTAGAGTGCTGACTAAGGATGACAAAGCAAGAAAATTTGTTAAAGTCACCTGCTCAAGTCACCTGCTCAAGTCACCTGCTCAAATCACCTGCTCAAACCAGCTCAAATCACCTGCCTCAAAACACAACATAACCAGCACGTCACATGACCTCCAAAGCGCACAAAATCAATAAATATTAACCCATCTGTATGCACACTTCCTCATAAATTTCAGATGCTCAAACTATTTTATAAAAAATACATTCAAATGGTGCTACTGCTCATGAAATTACAGACAGACAAAAATGAAAATGACTTTTACCTGACCAATTCTGCTATAAAACCTTTAATTCACACAATATATTCCAAACAAACCCTATTTTAATTACATCATATTGCATTATATTTATAATAAAAAAAGTTCTATCCAGGTCATGATCACATGCTAAGTCACCTGCCTCAAAACAAACATAATCACCTGCTTTACAGCACAGGATAATCACAACTAAAGTGGACTAAAGTCAACAAATATTATCTGTTATCCTTAACTTATTTGTGTGTATATCCTGCCTGACAAGTTTCAGATGCTCAACTAAAACAGTAAAATAGGTATTTAAATGGTGCTACTGCTTATAAAATTACAAATCAAGAATATACAGACAAACATGGAAATGACTTTACCTAATCAATTCTGCCATCAAGCCTTTAATCAATGCAATGTATTCTGAGATTACAAATCCTGTTTTAAAACCTGATACATTATACACTAAAAAAAACTCTCTTTCCACCAAATATAATGATATAAACTCTTCCAAAATACTGGAAATAATTCATGGAAATGCTAAGGTATGCATACCACATTATAAATTCTGTTGCATATGACAGAATTGATGGAGCCACAGCATGTACCCCAATGAATACTTGAGCCCTATTCATGGATCATCACTACCTCTTTCTAAGCTTATATTTAAAGCAACTGGAATCCAATGCAAATCATTAAGTGAAATAGTATAATTGATTTCAAGAACTTTGAATAGAACTGATATTTGTTAAATTAAGCCAATATCAATTACCCTTCTATGCTGGATTATGTATGGCAACTAACAAATATGGTAGGACAATAACTACACAATGTTGGATCTGACCTTAGACTATTTGTATCCACAGTTTTGGGTTACAGTTCAACCAAGTTATGTATATGATTGTTTATCTACAGAGGGGAAATATGGACATAAATATAGCAATAACACAAATATGGATGTGCAAGAGTAGGTTTGTAAAACCAGGAAGACAGGGTAAAATAGGATATGACAATAATGCATAAGGTGGTTGACCAACTGCTGGATTGGAATAGTAAAGGGCCATATCTGAAAGCAGGACTGAGGTGATAGTATAAAAATTGTAGGTATAGGAGGTTATAGGGCTCTAACCATTTAGTATTTGTTTATAAAACAGTGTAAACTAAACATTTACCAAATAACAAGAAGGCCACTGAGGACAGAAAGACTCAAATAAACATTAATGCATTAAGTAAATGGTAATGGACCATCAACAAAAAAAATGATGAAGTTTGAACAAATCTAAGAGGCCTTGGCTGTCTTTTATATAAGTACATATCTCCTTAACAGCCATGGAATGGATATTTATAATATATGCCAGTTTTCATTTGCCAATTATAGGAAGTTATATGATGTAAATATAAATACAGCATGCTGTAGTATCACCCCCCCATCACTCATGGTGACCATTTAGATAGGTGGTCAGTAAACTAAACAGAAATGGTAAACAGTAAACAAATGAAACAATTGGAGCCTTAAGAGATAAAGAGTGACTGTAAGTATGATATGGGCTATATGAATAGGATAGAAATAAAAATGGTAAGCTAAGAGTATATGATTTGTTTCCAGGTATGTGCAATAGGATGCAGTAGGATACCCAGCTCCAAAAAATTTGCAAGATAAGGGCAAGAATGGGGGTGCAACTGAAATGATATGATGTGGGGTTTTATAGGACATTGGGTTATAGGATATGCTGGATATAGTATATAAGATTTCTCCATAAAAGTAAAGTAATGACTAAAAAATTGAGATATGAGATATGATAAATATTCCAGGGGGGGGTCTGGGGGCAGAGCCCCCAGCAACCTGGAGGATCTGTGATGAACCATGGCCCAGTGCCACAGTGCCGTGGTGTAGCCACGGGCCATAAGCTTGTCTATAACATATGGGAGAGTCAACGTGGGAATTGTGAGGCTGAGTCAACATCAGGTAAGCATGACTAAGGTTTGTAATATATTTATGTAATCAACCTGGGCCCTCCATGGGCCTCACACATCATATGCCCTGCATATGACTATCTGAAATCATGTGATCCTGTCAAAACATCGGTCAATCCCACCTTTCTTTCCCACTTCTTATCTTCAATTAATACATAGCTAACCATATAAAAACTCTTTTATAATTTGTTTAACCAGGGATAAGCTGCAATGAGAACAAACTACAAGAAAGCAGTTTGTGTTGTTTTACCTAGAAGTGCCCCTCTGTTGTTGGAGTGGGTTGTAGCAGTAATTAGTATCAAACTTGAGATTTCTGCTCCCCTTGGGTTCTGTCTCTCTGCTATTATAGCTCCAGGAGCAGCATATGAGGTGCTGTTGCAGGTTTTCTGCCTGACCCCATACAGGCATGGATATTGGTCTAGCTTGCAGACACCTGTGGGAATTAAAACAGGCCCTGGAACCCTCAAGATAGGGCTTTACTCAAAATAATGAAATGATTCTACTTTAATTATAACTTGGCTAATCCTTAGTCAATTTTGGAAATTTGAGGCAAAAAATGATAGATTAATTTGTGGGGTTGTAGATGTATGGGTCAGAGGAATAATATCTGTTGGAATACCTGTGTCATGGCCTGATTACTGTAAAGTATGATACAGGTCCAGCAAAATGGTGGTTGATAGTTGTCTATATCATGTTGTGCTAACACAAAATTGGCCAGAGGAATCCAAAGTCATATTTAAGAAGTCAGGTAAAGGCTGTCTACTTACCTAGCAGAGGGGAATACTCTGCAGATCCTCTGCTAGGGGTCTCTATTCTATATACTTATTCTACATAATAGCTATGAAGTCCCATTGTTGCCATGTGGCTCAGGGTTACAAGGTACATATATTATATACAAGCAAGTCATTGTGTTCTGATGGTTATGCAATAAGTAAGGCATATGAGTGGCGATACTGGGCATCACAATAGCAGGGTGTACAGGTGCCAATGGCAAGAGGTGCTGATAGCAGAGGTGTGCTAATAGCAGGGTATCTAATGAACAATGTGTGAATATTGATATTAAGAGTTGTGATAGTATATTGGGCATCCCCCCTACAATATTATGGAAAAGGTACATATAATTCCACAGGTGTTGGGGATCTGACCCACACTCTAACCCAGGTGAGTCTTATTTCAAGCACTCATGGCAAGTAATTGCCAAGATCACAGGTACAGTAGGTCAAAAAACTGTCCCAATGTTTGGTCATTTTATAATGATTTACTTATAACAGAGTACTGGAGATTAACATCATTCTGAGAAAAATATATATGATACTACACCATATTAGCTTTGAAATGAGCCCTTACTTTCCTTATTTGAATAAAAACTCATTTCATAACAAATTGAACAAAATGATTACTCATTGGGACAGTTTTTTGACCTACATCTCCAAAGTCTCTATTTACACAATTAATACTTGGTATGACCACCTTTTGCCTTAATAACTGCTTGAACCCTTCTAGGCATGCTTTCTATAAGTGTCTGGTATGTTTCTGGTGGAATTCCATTCCATTCCACTACCACCCTATCCCACAACTCATGTACTCCTTTGGGGGCTGTTGGGTATTTCTTAAGTGCCTTCTTCAACACTACCCAGAGATGTTCAATGGGGTTGATGTCAGGGGATTGTGCTGGGCAGACCATAACATCAATGTTGTTGTCTTCAAACCACTTGGTTGCCTTGTTGGATGCATGTTTGGGGTCATTGTCCTGCTGAAACATCCTCTCTCCCTCTGGCATCTCCAGCTTTTCAAAGCTTTCCACTACTCCCCCATCCAAAATCTGGCAGTATTGGTCTGCATTCATAATCCCCTGGACCTCTGTAAGCACTCCTACTCCATTCCACCCCATACAGCCCCACACCATAAGATTATTTCCTCCTCCATGTTTGACAGGAGGAGTAGTGGTTCTGTCAGAAATTCTAGTCCTTTGATTGCATACATTTGCCCTCTCACTTCTCCTTTGGTAAGCGCCATGCTGTCCCTCTTGCAATCACCGCTAACACGAAATTCTAGTCCCTCCATTACATACATTTGCCCTCTCGCATTTGCTGCTAGCTCAAAACACTCATCCCTACCACATACATCCGGTAAGCATCCCAGTCTCCCTCCCACAATCTTTGCTAATGCAGAATGCCAGATCATCACTATCCCTCCCGACATTGGACACAGGTAAGTGCCGACTCTTTCTCATGCATTTGCCACTAAACAAGCACACCCTAGACTCTATCACATCTGCCATTAACAATCTCCAGTATGTAACTTAAGTATTGGTATCACCTCCTTTGCTAACAGTCTTCAAGGTTGTTATATGCGCTCTTATCACTACTCATATCTCTATATCATGTTCGCCCATAACAGTCCTGACCAAATATCCATGGATTCCGCTCTTCATTAGATACATGATGAATTGCCTGTTTTCCTTTAGTGTCAATATAAGCCGTTTTAATACTATTGTTAATTGTATGCATAAAAAGAATCTGGAAGAAAATGCAAAGAAAATGAGAAGGAATAGACACAATGTAAGGGCCACAGTAGAATGGAGGGGATGCTACCCGTCAATTTGCAGGTTCAGAATGGCAAGGAATGCATGCCATGCAACAGACACGATCAGATAGATGGATTGAATCGGCTCCATGAACTAGTTGCAAGGCATTATTTCACTTGGTGAGCATGCTATGGAATGCAGGGAATGTATATGCCATTGCAAAACCAACACTTTGCAGCAGAATGGACAGAATGCTTCGGCACAATTTGGATGGTCACCTTGGTTGGCTAACAATTTCTTCAAAGCGATGTAAGCAGTTGATTTTATTACAGAATTTGTATCTAGGCTACCATACATTGCTGTCCAAATGGACAACTTTTAAAGCCATTGATGTTGTCCATGTGCGATGGAGAGCTTACATGGGGTTGGAGGGGGTTGCCCAACCCCAACACTTTCAGTGATGGGATTGCCCACCAAGGGAGTAGAGAAAGTATAGACAAATCATGATCTATACAACATGATGCATGACAAAATATAAAGAAGGACCATAGCAAGAAGGGATTATGGACTCACAACAGGCCTGTGTTCATGCCAAGACTACAGACAGACTTGGGATAGTCCCTAATAATTGAGAGGATACCAGAACTCAGACCATGGAAGAACTGGACATCCCAACACTGAGAGAATTAGCCAATGCATACTGAGAGAGAAGTGATCAAGAGATTGGCATGCCAAGCCCTGTATAACACACACAAACACACAATCCAACATAATCATGGGTTTAAGTTCAAGGGAGGAAGCTAGAAAACTTCACAGATTTCAATAGCAAAGATAGACTTCAAGAATATCAGTGTTGTGGGAGAATGTTCTTTTCTTTTCTAAGTTCTCAGACTTGGACTTCTAAGAGTACCAAGGGTTTTATCAGACCAGTTTCAAGGGTAAGATGTTTTTATTGGTGTTACAACAAGATGCTTACTTGTGGAGACAGGTATAACAAAGTCAAAAGACTTGTAATGATTTCTTTGAAAAGGGTCTCATGATGTTAAGTCCTTGACTCAATTTCTCAGACTAAGGCAATAAGCAACCTTGGGTTACAAACCAAGCAATGACACTATCCCAGAACCTCAAACTCTAGATAGATTTCTATGGAAAGGCAGGCCTTGTGATACTAGATATCCTCAACTCAAGCCTTTGACAAGGTAACAATAATTGTTCTCAGGTTCAGACTGGGTACCAACACTATCCCAAAAACAAGTCCTTAGATAGATTTTACTTTCTTTTGGAGGACCCAACTCAGAAGAACACTTTTCTCTAATGTCACTACAACTGTTTGGTCATATTGACAAATGGGCCATCCAATGGGGCTCCAATTTTCTGACTAACTAATTGTGCCTATGAGGTATATGCAAGGAATGGATGAGCCAAGGTGGCCCACTATTGTAAAAGAGGGTGACAAATACTGTAATGATTAGTTAGCAGTAGTAATGAAAGCTGTAGGGCTTAGGGTATAGTCGGGTATAGGGTATGTATGAAACATCTTGGAAGCCTGGCCTTACCTTTGTTGGTGGATGGGTGCCCAGGAGGAGGAGCACTCCTATTCTTGGTTGCCCTTTTATCAGGGCTTGGCATGCCAATCTCTTGATCATTTCTCTCTCAATATGCATTGGTTAATTCTCTCAGAGCATTGGGATGTCCAGTCCTTCCATGATCCAAGTTCTGGTATCCTCTCAACCATTAGGGGCTGTCATATTGTATAGACCATGCTTTGTCCATACTTTCTCTACACCCTTGGTGGGCAATCCTGTTCTTATATAGTCTTCACAATGTATACAGCCTTTATCCAGGATGTTTCTTAGGCATGAGGTTGTCTCACTACTATTATGTCCCCATTGACATGTAAAGGCACCCAATTCAATAAATAGACTTATAATGATGATCATACTCTTATCTGGTTCCCTTCTGTCTTGAGGCAACTAAGTGGTCTCACTATGATTATCAGATTGGGTTCTCTTCCATAATCCTTCATTATCCCTGGCATACATCATTACAATGTGCTTTATTAACACAAAAAATTGTAAAATATGAGTGCAGATGGTTGCTCATCATATCAACATGGCAACAATGGAACTTCACAGCTATTGTTGAGAATAGGTACATAGGATAGAGACCCCTGGCAGAGAATCCTCTTTGGATTCCTCTGCTAGGTAAGTAGATAGCCTGTTACTTGACTTCTGAATATAACTTTGTGTTCCTCTGCTAGATCACACATTGGCTGACTTAGGATTAGTGCAGCATGATGTAGGGTTGCCCTTACAGGTAGTCTCGAGGCATACAGCAGCATATAGGTAAGTATACAGTAACACAAGGTATATCCAAGTGACTAGATGTGGGGTGCACATGCACTCCCCTTACAATTTATAAATACTCATAGGCATGATGACAATTGATTTTTCTGTGACTTATACACACTAGGTATCATGAGATAACTACTGGCATTTTTTCTGCTTATTCTGGATAGATGCAGGTCATGTGACCAAGGGAACTTGCTAGTGACTCCTAGTAATACTAGGTTTCTGCATTGTGTCCTATCAGGAATAGCTGATTTACTCGCTAGAGTTTTTCAGTGATCAAAAATGTAGATAACCGTAGCATACAAGTGATGCACATGTGTGGTACGGAAGCCAGCTGTTCCTCAACAGGACTGCACTGGTAATACTCCTCCTCCTCCAGCTTGATTGGTTTGAGGCCTTACATTGTATGAGTGGATCATCATGATTTCTGCAGTGGTGAAGTCAGATGATGAATTCAGATGTTGTGAAGAAAGGTCAGAATGCTGAAGACATTCATTGGTAACCCTCGTATGTCTGGAATGGTGTATTTGGCATACATCACCGCCGGAGGCGGAGGTTCTCATCCATATGTCCATTGTATGGAGCAGATTCTCAGGGTACTGTCGGAGTGGTAGAATTGACCGACGATGAATGCCAATTGAAAACATTTTTGGAGTTCTCTATCGATCCAGATCATTGATGGGGGGTGTGGATCTATGGTTGATAGTTAGGATCATTATAATGGTCGAGAGGATATGTCGATCGAGGAAGGAGTTCTTTAATCTATTAGTGTTAAACCATCAAGTAGGAAAGAGAGAAAGATTTTATACCAAATGTGTGCCCACGAATGAGTACGTCCTCGGTGTGGCTATGAAGTGCATATTTCGGAGAATAATGGCCAATGACAACAAAAGTCACTAGTCACTGCGTACTCCCCGTAAGTCATGAATGCGGAACAACCTACTCTCCCATAGGCAGACCAAAACCGAAGGAAGACGATCTAGGAACAAGCCTTTTCTCAACAAACGTTTCCAGACAATAGCGTTCGTAACTCATCAAATCTGACAATGGAGGTGACATCCCGTGATTTTCATCGCCACCATATTAGTATTACTTTATGAAGCGCTGAGTGCTGTACCAGGACGGCATCATAAACGACCTGTACCCAAGTTGTTTATGAGTATACATTAATATTCTTAGTGTAGTGCGCGAACCTTGGACGAAGCCTTTTTGAAAAGGGAATCTGAGGCTTTTTTGTGACACGTGAACCGCAAATCCAACAGGCGCACTCCCGGCATCTGAACGGAACCTGGACGTGTGTTTTGTGCACAGCATGTACCCACAAGCACCCATAAGAACGAAACTTGTTGAAGACTTTTGAAGTCCTTGTATACGACCAAAGCACCGCTAACCGGGGACGAGCTCAAAGCTGTAACACACGTGATGAGGGCTTAGTTACCACACCCTCAAATATCATGCATTAGTAGGTGTCCGTTGCTACGTTTTTAGATCAAGATGCGTTAATCAAGGAAGAATTACATTGAGGTTCGGTCTGATGGCGGGCCAAAAGCTCGAGCAAAAATAGTTACTGTTCCTTGATCTTTTGGAATATTTTTTGGAAGATTCGGGCCTCATGGTACATACAGTCCTCGAAAAAAAATTGTCGAAAGCAAATCGGATTGCGCCTAAAAATCCTACGATGTTATTGCCTCACATCCTGCGCGCGCATGATAGGCAATACCTTGTGAGTCTGCGTTCCGGGAAAACGTGGTCTGTTGACGAGAATACGCTTTCAGTATACCCTGAATGACGTTGAAAGACTCACGCGAAACTACCGAGTTTCAGACTCAAAACGTCGTTGGGGCTTCTAGAATGATGTAAGTATTCAATGCCGGCGTTCCTTTCGTCCAACTCCACGGATACAACGAAGTGCAAGGAGATGGCCTGAAAATTATTATTTGTTCAACAAACGCATAGTTCATTGACGAGACCGGGTTCCTGGGGAAATTAGTCGAGAATTCGACATATAGAACTATAACCCAACCCGAACGGAACTTGCATTCTCGACTGGAGCTCATTAAAATCCAGAGTTAAGTCAAGTGTTGCGTACACATAACAAGTAGACGGGCGGTGAATATATTCTGTTGAAAGTGCATACATTAGCGAGGTTATGAGGAGTTTATTGATTGCAGCCATTGGCACAAAGGAAAAATACAAGATAGAATTCTGATCATACAACGGGAGTTCGAGATTATCATGGGTGGAGGTAGAGGTAGTATTCCCAAAGAGTGCCTATGCCAATAACCTAGAAGAGCCTAGGGAGTCTAAAATGTCGATCCCTCCGGGGGTTGAGGCAGTTTCCGGTTGTTGAACGACCCCATCTCCCTGGAGCACATACGACGAGTCAGGAGTCGCATTCGACATCTGAACGGCGCATATGATCACTCACTTTCTGATTTCTACGAGGATATGCTCGATACTACTATTCCGGTTCCACGATGCCAATATAGGTAGTTTGGAAGGGTCGACTTTGCCATTGAGCTGGTTGACGAACGGGAGATTCACACGCGAGAGAAACTGTACATCGGGGGGCGTGTCGGGGTATGTTTCACCACAGGTTATCTTCAAACTGTAGATGCGGTTTTCATGGATTGTCTGATCAATCGGATCGTTAGCGAGATCAAGTGGTGACCTGTGCAACGAGAATTTTGCGTTACTAACATGACCTGGGCCAATGATGGTACCATTCCAGTTGCTCATCATGATGTCGTCGCCATCTTCAAGACCATATGAACACGACCCGTCGCCGATGCCTTTCTCACCCTTCTCCAACTCCTCAAGTAGCCGAAAATTACGAGGGACTGGTGGAGCGATATCGGTATCAGTCAAGCAGTGATGGGGCGTCGATTGAAAGGAATATAATTACTCTTCGCCATCGAAAGATATAGGGACTAGAAAAGCTCTAGAAGCGACGTGTAAGTGGTTAGGCAAGCTGTTGGCCGTTGAGGATCTGAATTGAGAGCGGAGTTGGAACGTGACGAAACAAGCACACAGCCACTTGTAACTGACCGTGTCCACATAGTCGCTTCATATTTGCCCACTACAACGATCTCCAAATCCGCAGCTGGGATTTATTATTTCAACCAATACATTTGTGAAAGCCCAGGGAATTAAAGGTTTCGACAATGTTTGGAGGTGGAACGAACAACCCTTATGATGATATAGTTAGTGAGTACAATCGTTAGATAATGCGTTACAATGAGCTGCGCTGACCACAGAGCTATTAGACAAGACTACCGATGAAAACTTGACTAGCGAAAATTGGGAGCTTATCCTCAATCTTTGTGACAAGGTTCAGGATGAGGGGTCAGAAGGGTATGTCTCACTTGATAATTATCAGTTCGTCCTTACATGTCATTCCGGTAGTGCTCACAGCGTAATTGCGGCCGTTCTCAAGCGACTAGCACATCGAAATCCCAATGTACAACTTTATGCACTATCTCTTGCGGAATCTCTATCGAAAAACCTCGGGATCGATTTACATCGAGAAATTGCGTCCAAAGCGTTTACACAGGGGCTTGAAAAGTTAATTACAGATCGGGTGAGTTATTAAATCAAATATTGGACTCGTACGAGACTTGACTTGGAAGACATAGAATACCCACGAGAAAGTGAAGCGTCGGACTCTTGAGTTGGTCGCGACTTGGACTGCGGACTTTGAGAACGACTCGACTCTGGGTGTGATGGAAGACTGCTACAATGGACTTAAAGCGAAAGGTAACGTTTTATATCTCCTCTCCGCATATCGTGACCAACCCTTTACAGGTTACAAGTTCGAAGCGCCACAAGAACCACCCCCACCTGCTGTTGATGATGAGATCCGAAGGAAGGAGGAAGAAGAGCTTCAACGCGTGCTCGAGATGTCTATGCAGGACAAGGGTGGCCGTGGGCAATGGACTGGGTATAGCCCGGCAGCCTCCTCAAGTGGTGCTGGGGCTTCGGGCTCGTCATCCAACCCTGGCCGAAACACAACTGCCGCAGCTTCGAAACCTTCCGCAGCATCACCCAGTACGACAAGTGCATATGCGCAGCCCAAATATCAAGCGGGCTATGTTCCTGCTCGTACACCTTCACCCGTACCAGCGTCGCCCCAAGTGACACATTATCATCCCCAACAGCAACAGCAACAACCACCCGCCGCGACTACCCCTGCAAGCCCAACAACTACGACGTCAACGACTTCCATGTCGGCACCAGGCAACATAGTCACCCGCGTTCGTGCTCTGCACACTTTCGAGCCAACCGAACCTGGAGAATTGGCGTTTGAAAAGGGAGATGTCATTAAAGTTGTGGATCGTGGATACAAGGATTGGTGGAGAGGACAACTCAAAGGAAGGACAGGAATATTTCCCGTCAACTACGTGGTTCGTAACCTTGTTATGCTCAGTTTACTTCTGACGACCGAAGTTTATGGCATTCCATAGGAAGCAATGCCAGAACCTACTGCAGCAGAGATGACTAAGGAAGCCGAACAAGAGGCTGCTGTATTCGCACAAGCAGTCAACGTTGAAAAGTTATTGAATATGCTTCGATCTTTGGATCCCGCGAAGGATAACCTTGCTGATAACGAGGAGATCCAGGTCAGTTTTCTTCACAGGTCTTTCCGTAAATAAGCCTAACGCATAAAATTGTCCCATAGGAACTTTATCGTTCGAGCATGGCGTTGCGTCCTAAAATCGTCAAGCTTATCGACAAGTATAGTCAAAAGAGAGGTAGACATGACTACCACATTTGTTATCCCAGTCTGACCCTTTTTTATCTAGCCGATTTGGTCTCTATGAATGAAACATTCGTCCGTGCTCGTACAATCTTTGATAGAATGATGGAGGAGTCGCTAGCTCGGCATACAGGAGGTCGGCCTTCTTCACTTTCTTATCCTATTTTTTCTCGTCTCACCCCAAGTATCAGTCTACGAACAAAGCTACCGGGCACCCTACAGACCCGACTCTCGCGCCCGCGCCCATCCTGAATATATGTCAACCCCGTCAGGTCCAGGCCCCCAGCCTTACGGCTGGAACACTCCTGGATACGCAAGTTTCCCAACACCAGCCGCCGCATATCCCGCTCAACCAGAAGGCGCACCCGGGTATCCAGGGCAGACACCAGTGCAGGGCCCCCAACAGTATCCCAATCCAAACACGGCTACGTACGCCCAACAGCAGCAGCAACTTCAGGCTCAAGCACAGGCGCAGGCAGCACAGGCTCAGGCAGCACAGGCTCAGGCAGCTCAAGCACAGGCAGCGCAAGCTCAGGCACAGGTACAAACAGCGCAAGCTCAAGCTCAGGCTCAGGCGCAAGCTGCTCAAAATCAAGCTCAAGCCCAAGCTACACAGGCATCGGCCCAAAGCCCTGGTTACACACCCCAGGGCGGGTACGCTGGACAGCAGCCCGGTGTCCCATACGGCCCCCAGGGACCAACCCCTTATCCTGCCCAGACCCAGTCACCACAGCCACATGCCCAGCCTCAACAGCAACAAGTACCCCAACAGCAGCCCCATGTCCAGACGCAACCCACTCAGGCACAGGCTGCTCCTGCCCAGCAAGTGCAGCCCCAGCAGGCAAACTCTCCCCAGTCCCAGCAGCAATCTGGCCCGCCCTACGTTTTCACCCCTGGCATGACGTACGCCGACCCCAATGTCCAAGCATGGGCGGACTATTATTCTAAGGGAGGGAGAGACCTGGCTGGCGCTGTGTATTTCGTCTCGATACCTGGAGTAAAAGAAGCATCTTCCAGTCCGACAGTAGGGAATTTCCAGCAGCAACAGGGGCAAGCCCAACCACAGCAGCAGCAGCAACCAATCCAGCAGCAGCAGCCCGTTCAACAGATGCAACCTGCTCAACAAGGCCAACCCCACCACCCTGCCTCTCTACACCAGGCCCAATCCAGCATCGGTGCACCTACTCAACAAACTCCAATCACACGCAACTCGGTAGACACCCTTCCATATCCCGGCGATGCGGCCCCCAGCGAGCTTGCATACGCTGAGCACGACACACAGCAACAGGCTCAACCGGCGGCATTGCCAATGATCAATAACTTCTCTTCCACCGCGCCGGTTGTGGGCTCGTCTGTTCCCTCGTGGGTGCTCCCGAAGAAGACGACCCCGCCTCCATCGATTCACGGTCCCAACCCCGGAGGTGATGGACAGGGTACGCCTGGCTCGTATTTCGGGCTGCAAGGCCAGTTTGCGACCATGAATGTTGGGGACGGCGGCTCGCAGAATCCGCAACACCATGGTATTGGTACACATGCCTGAGTAGGTTTAGACATTCGATGGGCGGTTTGTGTTATCCGTTATTTCGCATTCTTCCTCCCAATATTTGTTCCTACGATATACTTACTTGATCAATGGATTATGTTTTGATTTTCGTCGTGGTGAAACAAGAACTGAGAATCCGGTATAGGGGCAATTAATATTATTATTTTTCGCGATCGAGTAGCATTACTGCTCGAATGGAAAGCTGTACGTTATGATTGGAGCGTCTCCAGCAGTCCCTTCCACACAAAGTCTCTCGCGTTCCCACTCGACTCGGTATACTTCGCCAGGAAAACCTCATCATATTCAGCTAGAATTCATCACGGGTCAGTCAAAAAATCCGAAAACAACCAAGGGCAGAAACGTACTCGGGACGAGCGCCTTGTCCTTCATCCAGATCTCAAACAACGAAGCAGCCTCGGGAATACTGAGCTGGGCTGGTACGGGAAGAGAGCGCAACCCTTTGGTGTAGTCGATGAGAGTCTTCGACCGCTTGTCATACGGGCTCGTAAATTGCTCGTATGGGAGGCCCAGAGTGTCCTGGAGCTCCAGAGGCACCTTGTAAGTCGTGTCCGAGTTGGTGATCGCTCCCAGGATCGCCCCTTTTTCCTATAGAATATAAACACTTAAGCTTCGTGGCGTATGAGTATATCTGGAGTGACGTACGAATGACCGTTTGCCCGACGCAAAGTCCATAATCAGCCTGGGGATAGCAAGGTGATAAGGTCGGATTGCGCTGAAGTGTGGGTCGCGGTATGCCGTCTTGCAGTACAGCGCTTGGAAATCGTCGACAGCGAGAAGTACTGGGAGTCTTTGAGGACTGTTAGTGCACGGCATAGTTGTGTTGGTAAATGAACGTACTTGGACTGCACGCTGAGCTCAGACATCAACGCGTCCAGGATCACAGGCGCCGACGCCGGGTCCTTCAGCGCCACTTCGACTAGATCAAACAGACTCGTTCCCTGTGGCACCTCTCGTTTTTCAAACACAAGCTTCTTGTGTGTGGTCAGTGTCGATAGGGTCGACGAGTTGACCGTCTGCAGCCGCTGTAGCGTCTGGAATGCAAACACCGGTTGAAGGTAGGTCTGTGTTCGCAGGTCGTATTCGTACGGCGTCGTCGAGTTTACCAAGTTCACTGCCCGTGGGATGTACACGACAATCCAGTCATTCGCAATGCAATGCTCCACCATTTGCAGTAGAAGGAAGCTCTTCCCGCACCCAGCCCGGCCATCTGTTTATGTTAGACAAGGAGGTTCTATGGTACAGCTGATAAGAACATACTGAGAACAACTCGCGTTTTGAGGCTGGACGTCTCCCGCGCTTTTTCTAGCATCTCAACCGTGTCCACCGTTATGTCCCTAATCACAGAACATGGTGTCGATAGTATCCGAAACTTTGCCATGTCAGACAATCGTTCAATGCATCGCATCACCGTGACACACCTCTAGCAGCATTTTCTTCGGTAGTCCAAATATCCGTACTGGGTCGTTGTCCGTCAGTGCGAAACCCGCAGCCTTCCCCACCATGTCTCGCGTGACCGTTTTCTGCGAAACAAAAGATAAGCGCGACTCGTTCAGAAGAGCCTATTAGACTCACAGGGTTGAAGTCTGGTAATCTTAGGGGTGCTCGCGAGTCCGACTCGAACAACGGGTTCGTCAACTGTGTCGCTGACATCGCACGGAACGCCTGAGACGCGCATTAGCCGTCACTCAGAGAAACCAAAATATATGACGCACCCCTGGGTTTTTCTCCTTCTTCTTCTGTATGATCTGGCCCCTCTCATCCCTTTCGACAGGTGGTCGACTGAATGACTTTTCTATAGCGTCGTCAAACTCACCACCCAAGGCCAAAAGTAAACCAACTTACGGGATGTTTTGTCCCCATTTCCTGCTACCTTCGCCATACATCTCCTCGACTCCCTCGCAGATACCCTTGCGGCTTTGAAAACATTCCGCGAGAGAATTGACATGATTTTTGCCAACTTTTTGTCGAGTTTGGGTCATGCCTTTCTTCAGCCAATGTCACGCAATCACGTGAAACTAAAAATATAGTTATTTTCTACCAAAAATTCAAATTAATACTATTTCAAACCTCCTCCCTCTTCAACTCTATGCCTTTATATCGACCCCAAGGCCAATGTATAGTTTATCTTTTATGTCTGTGTATATCTCACCGGGCTTCAGTAACTACCACTACCCGCCGCTACCACTGCTGTGGGGCATAGCATCATTCGACAAACGAGACAACACATGAGCGGTCTCAGACGGAGACCCCTACACTCCCCCCAACCTCGACTTCCTCAATAATATGTCATAAGACACACGATGATGTGTCGGACCCTCACTATCATAACGTCAGTTATACAATGGAAAGGACTCTTATTGTTCCCCGGAATGCATGATACGGGTACAGGCCAATAAATACAACCCAGTCAGTCCCCAGACACATATCATGCACAATACGATGTATACATCCCGGGAACACGATTATCTAGTGTCACCCATTCTTTCACACTGGACTCTGGTCAACTATCGGTTTCCCAACCACACGATATCGCTGACAGTGCTTCAATATCAGTCGGAACAAATTTTGAGCGAGGCTTTACATCAATACCAAATGCCATACGGGCTTTGTGCCGACCAATGCTAGCACCATCGACATCCTCTCGATGTCGTTCTAGAAAAGTTTATGTGGTCCCGCCAACTCTGATTCTGCTACCGCAATGGAATCGGAACCAACTTTTTTCTGGATGCCCTCTTAGAAAAGAACCTCAAGACTCCGAACTTTGGGTTGTATTATAGACAACGTCATTTTCAGCACAGGTTCTCGTATTGGTACTTTGGTACTTTCATCTCAGTACTTAAAGGAAGGCGGAGGAGTATCAAGGTTACATACTCACCACTCCCCTTATGATTTAGGGGATGGAGAAAAACCTCGATCATCTCCACGTAAAATCGCGCCTCCGAAAGGAAAATCGACTGTTTCTCAAACACCCACACAGAGTCAAATTTCCATGGCAAGATAATCTATCCTTCACACATTATCTCTGAATAATCGCCCCCGCTCCCGCCATCAAAACCTAAGACAGGCGAAAAATGACACCCTCGATCACTCTTTCAACGAGGAAACCAGATGCCCCTGATTAGGTCACTCCCGCCCATTTCGAACCCCAAGCGCCGACGGGGAAATGAGGCTCAATTAAACACATCCCAGTCCTCCACCTCACTGGAGAAGAGCGCCAGACCGCCCCACGAAACATCTTCCGTTACTCCAAGTTTCATTTCTGTAGCTTCGTGCCTTACAGCTTCTCGCTTATGGAATAGTGGAGGCCATTCTGTCCCGCTCCCACAAACATTATCAATGCATCTACTCACATACTCGGAGAATCGTCCTATGCCTCCAAGACCGTTTCTTGTACACAAACTTATCTTGTCAAGGAGCGGTCGCCCATTGTATCTAGTTCCCTACATTAGCTACGAAGTATGACGGCCAACCACAGATCTCCGTCCTCATCCTCTCGCCGGACGAATAATCCCCTCCTGACATGATATTCGCTACTCCTGCCACAAATCATAGACGAATACATATGACGAACTCTAAGCACCTTTCGTCGACAGAGAAGCACAAGCCTCATACAATACTATCTACTATCCGAGCGCGATCTCACAAACTAGTACATTTATTAACGATATCACTCCTCAAGCATACGACTAACTTCAACCTTCCGCTTCCCCAAATTTGTTCCAACACCCTCGCTTTTATCGTTGTAAAAATTCGGCTTTCATTTGCATCTACTGCCTGTGTACGCTTTCCGAGTGCCCAGGAAAATCCTGGTTTGTTCAGCTATCTATTTTCGTACTAGGATTTGTCTACGTGTAGAACATCGTTGTATCGCAAGTCACGTGCATAGATACGGCCTCGAGGATTCGGCGTTTCTGCTCTTAAGCGCTCAACGAGCACTGACTTGGACTTTTTCTAGTACCGTGTCGACAGCTTTGATTTCAGAAATACCCTCGGCCGTACCGTATCCCAAGGTTCCCAATATCACCTGTGAAATAATACCCACTCGAACACAAATTCTTGCAACCAGGAGACTGCCCAGTAGTAGACTTGATAAACCGCTCTCTTCATAATTTTGACGTACAAAAAATGGGTCGTTGGACGCAGTACGACGAGGTGCAACTTCCAATAATCTTTGTTCTTTTCACCTCACTTCTCAACAAACTATTTGATAGGATTCTTATCGTCTTCCGGAAGGCGTGACCCGCACAGGCTATGATGCGGACACAGGGCGCTATTTGTTCAATGGAGTCCCAGGAATACCACATACACGCTATGGCGTTCTCGCACCCGGAGAAGGGAGGCGCAACTATACACCAAAACAAAGTAAGTTAATAATTATACTGGTCCACCATCTCCCTGATCATCAGTAATTTATAGGAGAAGGTGGCCAACTGCGTCGCCGAGAACCGCTGGGTAAGGATCAAACAAGCTCGATTTCAATCACCGGCTCACAGGTGTTCAGTTTTGCCCATTTACCCATCCAAGCCTACTCAGATACCTTGTGAGCTATTCCACTTTCTTTAACGGAAGCTAAACTTTACAACTCTTGCGAGCTAGCAAAAGCAAAATCTGAAAGCGCTTCCAAATCTCTCAATATACCCAACGCCATGCGAGCGTTGCGTCGGGCAATGTTGGCGTCATTGGCCGTCTCCCGGCGTCGCCCTAGGAAACGTTTGGCAAATTTTCATACCAGTTCCACAGATCCCAACCCTACGGCTGGAGTAGAAAAGCTCACTACATCCGAAAAAACCTCCTACACGTCCACCTCAAAGGAAAAGTACCACAACTCCGAGAAACACATCGAACCGGCGGCCGACCCCCCAGAAAGGGCTACCAGGAGCACAGGTCTTCATACTCGCTCTTTCATAGACCATGGTCGGTCTGCTACTTTGCCGCTTTCTTCTCGAAGTTCTTGTCCCCCGGAAGAGCGGAGGCGAACATCAGAGTCTCATAATCGGCCCTTCTCCCATAATTCAAATCACCAAGAGAAGTCTTCTCTATCAGCCCCTCGACGATCATCCGCAAATGTTAAGGAGAAGCCTAATACCTCCCAATCGCACACACAAAATTCTTCTCTTCATATATCTATTGCAAAGAACCCGTTGGCCCAGATCCCTGTCGACGCGCAGAAATTTTCCAATGCAACGCCGATGGAGCCAGGGAGCCCTACGACACCTTCAAGTGATATCCTCACAGGGAAGAAACCAGGCGTTACTGATGCGTCCACTCGCACTCCCTCAAAGCAAAATATCAAGGTCTACGACCTTACCGACAAGGAGCACCTTACAGCCGCTATCTTCTCCTTTTGCTACTAAGAAGAAATCTCGTGCTCTAGGCCTTTCCCAGACACCCTCCGAAGGCGCCTCTGCGAGGCACAATTCGCTTGTCAATGTGTCTAAAGAGAAATCTAATGCCGATAATCCCGTTTTTCCTCTAAGATCCTATTCGTTAAGGGAACGGTCGCACGTGGTGCAGCCACTTTCGCGTTCTTCGACGAGAAAGGGTACTCCTGTACCATATCCCCACAATTCCGAGCCACAGGTCGTAGATCCTAGTTCTGCCTGTCCTAGCGTGTCCTCTCGCAAGGCGGCTAATAATCCCAATGCGGACCTCGCTACATGTGTCGAGAGACGATAACTGATGTTCCCAGATCGCAACCTTCAAAGAGAGGACGCGACGACCCCACAGTGTCCACGGCTACTACCTACGAATAATTCCTGAAAACGTATGTGTATAGATACCGCTCACTAATGTTGTGCCACTCTGCAAAACGAGAGGTTGAGGAATTCGTACATAAACGGAATTTTATATCTCTGAGAGGCCTCGTCTACTACTCAGGCATTGACGCGAGGTTATGCGCCTATCGTGAGTGTAAATCAGGGAAGCAGCAGTATGGCAGTGAAACGTGTTGGCGTTTGGCTATTGTTCCGGATCGGGGGCATTGTCATAATGAGTCAGTGGACAAATTGGTGGGTATATTCGCGCCACTGCCCTTATTTGGGTGGGAGGCCTTGAATCCACGATGCCTGAACTGCCGCGGTTGGGGCGGCGGCCGTGCAAAAATGGAGTGTCGCTCAACCCACAAAGCCAACAGATTTATGGTGAGCAACCCAGCGAAGTACCGTTAATCCGCCTTCAAATTTTCAGTTACTTGTCTGCGACATCCCAAGGAAGTTGTAGGATCTATTGTAGGACCCTGAGCATTAGTGGACCCACAACCAGGAACCTGATATATCCCAGATCCACGCCAATATGACGATGACTCGGAATCATCACAATCCAAACTCCGCATTCCAATGGTAATCTTGGGTGTATCAAGGGGCACACACGCAGGACACGAAGACAATTCAACCTCGCCGCCTTCCCCTGCCAAAGTATCATTACAGACGACGAAGCATGGGACAATACTGGATGGTTATTAACCTCGACAAGCGTCAACATCTTGGCCACTGGGGTAAACTCGGTGAATTCTTCTGTGGTGGGGGCAACGAACTCGTCAACTACCTCGCTGTTCCCTCCCTAACCCCGGGCTCTCCTCATCCCACAAGCAGGCCATACGGATACAGAGCGACCAGCGGCTGGGCTGGGGATCGGATTATCTGTGTTGGTGATTACGGCCAAGATGTCCCAGAAGGCATACTCAATGACGATGAAGCTCGAGAGTTCGCCCTCCTGACGCAGCGAGAAATGCGTAGGGAGACCAATTCAGACGACTCAGAAGAGGAAGAAGAACAGGAAGAACAGGAAGAAGAACAGGAAGAAGAACAGTATGACGCGAAGTTGATCAACCTCTACAACGTAGCAGTCGAGTTTTTTGAAAGGCTTCGCGAAAAGAGTTTTAGCAAGAAGGGGTTCTCCCAGGACAAAGTATACGTCCTGCGCAACCTAACCAAGCGCGAATATGTTCGTCATGATGCGGTACTTGTACATCGTGACGAGTTTGACGGCCCGTTCCTTGCGGAGTCTGCGTGGTGGCATCGCCCGGGCTTTGCAGAAGTTCTATTATCGCGAATTTCGTGGTCCAGTGACTGGTCGACAAGCATGAGGTACGACTATGAGGGGGTCGGGGTTGCAAGGGGTGTGTGGGCGGGAGATCGGTTCGACATTCAAACAATTGACTCAATTGAAAACGAGAGTGGAGATGCTGGACAGTGGAAGGATGTCAGCAAGGAGGTTGCAGAAAAAGTTTTTGAAATTTGGACAGCTGAAAATGGCGAGACGTGCGACTGGAAGGAGGAAGGAAGGGGAAATGAATAAGACGTCGCCCATACTCCAATTTATACCTTTTAGTGACAATTGATTGAATAGCGTTAACGTTAAATCTTGAACGTCATAGCTTGCCCTTGGAACCAATGCCTGATTATACTCTATGCGAGGCTCAACCATGGATTCTAAGAGCATGAGTGGTTGTACTTTGTACAAAAGTCGAAGACGACAACGTTGCAACTTATTTAGCATAGAGGAGTTCAGAGGGTCTGATTACGTAACATCTCTTGCCGAAGTGGAGAGATAGCTCTACGAGTCACGCCATCTGCCTCACCACAACTTGGCCACCTGAGATAGTTAAGCACAGCTCTTACACGTAAATATGGGCTAATCCGAACGAGGTGAGTGATAATCCACCACACCTCGAAGGTACCCCATGACTCGTATACAGTACGCAGATATACTCTACGAGAAATCCGACTGCAACGGAACCGGATGGAGAGGCCGCTGAATGGGTTTTGGAAGAGGTGGGGGACACGGGCTCTCGAAGGAACTGTTGTGGGCAACAAGCCGCTGCGCTTGCTAAAGAGATTTCGTCTTACCATCAACAACGGGGAGACGGAAGAAGGTCGCCGTTCCACGCTGGGCTCTAGGACCGACCGTTGTCGAAGCGCAATCCAGTGATGGCTCCAGGCTTACCCGAAGCGGCGTTTCAGAATCTATGAGGTATCTTCGATACTCTCGCGTCTCCTCATGCACTTATTTACATTGTCCAAATCAAGCCTAGCCAAATATCGAAATGAATGTGCACACCTAAGACACCTACCCCAAGAATTCATCTTGTCCAAACTATCCACTTAGCCATAGGTACCAGCGGCAGGTTGATCCCATTTCCGAAGTGAACATTACAGTTGACGAAGCCACCGTGCCCATGATACTTTTACGCTAAAAGGTCCCTTGGAGGCTTGTGGCCTTGGCCCTTCTCGCGCAACATCTCTGCCCACGTTACACATTAAATCTAATTCGACTTCCATCTTGTGAATGACGAGACAGAAAGCGCTGTCCCAAAAGGAAGGTTTGACAGGATTGGGTTTGCAACTAGGACGTAAATAGGTCAGTCATCTATTGATAATCATCGCTTTTTGCCCACTAATCTTTCTTGAAATAAGACATCATTATTTACGCGATTCTAATACTTTCTACTCCATATTCCGTCACCTCTGCTTACCAACGCGTCATGGTGAGTAGATGTTCGAAGCTGCGCGTGCATTTTTATTCTTGTACATTCATGCTGCCCTACACCATTACGAGACGTCCTCGGATGTCATTTCTACCCTTTTGGCGACGAGGTGGCCCCGAGGAAGTGACATACATCTACAAGGAGTCGGTGCGATGGCCGTTTACGAACCTAACCATATAGCAGCTCATCATATCGGTTCTTCCATTCCTCATGCTCAAGTCTAATTCGGGACAACTAGTAGTATAATGAACGTGGCGCACACAATGGGCGTGTCATCATTCCTTCGGGAAGAGTGGTTACGTCAACAGGTCATTATGTTCACAATACCCTGCTGAACGAGAGTGCCTAGCGCCGGGTCCTTTGTTCAATGGACGGGGGTCTGCATGATGTTGGATTTATTGCGTTCACTTTCCCTTTGCGAGGCACAATCCTCTCGGTCCACATAGCTGACAAGTACCCCAGCACCACTGCATCCTCGAAATTTTGATGAGTTACCGAATAACGAGAACCTACTACGCTCCACCTCATTCCACCCGCTCCCCGGAGTGCTCATGAACATCAATTCGCTTCGGCACTTGAGCTAGAAGACACTTACCAGTTTGTACTCGTTTGTGGTCAGCGTCTTTGTCTGTTCTCGTAGGACCGTTCTACATATATAAGGCGACTTTATTCGTTCGTATAGTTTCCCAGGACATTAGCCCTACATCATCTCTAAACCCAGTCACTCAACTATGAAATTCTCTTCTGCTTTAGCTTCTATCATCCTTGCTAGCTGCAACTTTGTCGCTGCGCAAGACTCTGTGAGATTTCTTAACTGTTGTCTGTGATCATGGCATTGATTGTTTTTCATTTATTTAGAATGCTCTCTCTGCTCGTTATTGTCTACGCAATCCAAACAAATGCGTTGACTTGAATCCCGTCCCCATCAGTCAGTGCACAATGCTCCACCACCAGGGCGTCGTGGCGTTCTTCCAGGCCGACGTCACCTGCGTCCTTCACGAGTTAGTTGGCAATCCTTACTGTTTACTCCGATTTGATCTTCACAATTTCTTTTAATTTCAGAGGACTTGATTGCACCGGGGGATCGAAGCGTCTCATAAGAGGAGAACCTAATTACCCTGAGTACTACGCGGGATCTTTCTTATGCTTTCCTCCCTGAGGAAACCGAGGAGTAGTAACCATAGCACGTTAGCTACTTCCGGTGGCGAACTATGCAATATTCCGATCGCTCCGTATAGTATATCGATTGCATTTGAGTGCTTTAAGGCAACGTCTGAGTAATTGATATCCAATGAAGACGAAGGCTTCCTGGCCGGATACAGCTTCTATCAGCTCCAAGCTGTAAATATCGGTGCGGTCCGGTGGTTCATTGACGATGCGTTATATTATATTACATGAACAAGTGCTACGATGCCCGGTGAGCCATAGCTCTAAATAACGATATTAATACAGTACACAACCAATCTGGTATCAATAACTTATTTATTCGAGGGCGATGGAAAGGTGAAGGAGGTTTGTGTCCGCGCCGTGTCGCGGATGTGGAGGAGGATACGTGTCGAGATTAAGCTATGCATCACCCGTTGAAACCTAGTAGATTCGGATTGTCAGGACATGGTTCAAAAGCCTTCAAATTTTATCCACACGTACGTGTTCAGAAGGTCAATATACTCAGGCTAAGGAATGGTAAATCAGGGAAGAAAGATACCGAGGAAACGACGTACAGGGCATGCGAGTAGGACAACTATGTTACTGCATGAAATCACTACGGTCATTAGACCTATTGATAAAGTCATAGAAGGAAGTAAAGGAAACACGCACGAAAGATATACACAAAGTACAAGACCCCATCTCTGTATAAAGTCATTACGAGGCGGTTTCTTGAATGGAGATATCGTTTCACGCCTATCCATATCGTTAACACCATAACAACTACCAATGATGTTAATGTTTCTGGCTTTCGAGAACAAAGGATAGAACATACTTGACTCATATAGCACAAGGAGCACGAAATCGGCGAAGAGAATATTGCTGCCAGACACAAGGTAACAGCCTCTTATAATAGGTAAGGGCGGTGCTCCATCTGATATAAATTATGAGAATGAGTGAGAACGAAACGCGCTAGAATTAAGAAACATACGTTGCAGAGAATGGAGGTAGATGGTAAGAATAGTGACGACTGGAATATATATCGACTATTCAAAGATTGAAGGGTCAATCGTAAAACCAAGACCGGAAAACGTACAATGTATAACACAATTAGAAATATAAGCATCTTCCTGCTATCACTCCACAACGCATAGGTCCTGAGTAACAGGATCACTGTAAAATGACATCAGGAAAACTGGAGAATCAGATAGAAATCGCGAACCTTCAGCCATTCCAATGCCAACTGCTGTTGCCCCTGTCGTGAACAATAATGAGTGTCGTTATTAGAAATAATACAATTAATAATCTGAACGCTCACAGGACGTTATGGCGTACATGACGGAACATGTCTACAGCATGAATTAGACCTACAGAAGCGGTCATGTGAGATTTTGCCTACATCATAAGACATGTCCCTGTTTAAAACATCTTGAAATATCTAATAAGTGACTAAATCCAGCCGCCCTTGAGACTTATAGGATACTTACAGTACAGAAAGAGGGGAACATCCACAAACGTCGGGTAGCGCGCCAACAAAAATACAATTTTACTGATGGTCCAACTCGATTTCCAGATCAGTTCGACCTACAGATTACCATGTTCATCGATCAGTCAAATCGCCTGGTCGACTTCTAACCACGTACCTCAAGTTCCAACGTTTCAAAGTAATCGTAGACCTAAGTTTCAAGAATCAGGCATAGGATCCTTGGTCTGGAGGATTGCTCTTACCAAGACTGCGAGGCTAGCAACTTCGACGAGATTTAGGTAGATCTGGATGTATGCAATGTGGGACGTTACCATTTACATACTGAAATGCATCAGCTTCGGTAAGTAATTCAATGTATAGGGCCTTAGGAGCAACTCTACTCACCTGAACGGACTGGGAGCCTTTGGCAATCTTTAAAGCAGAGTCCATAGGAGAGAAGCCAGTTTTTGGGGGGTTGGATTCCACGATCTGCCACCTCTATTAAAGGAGTGTTTGTAGAACAGCCTTTGAGGTCAATTACTCTCAGGCTGTGCGCATGTTTCAAGGACTTGGATGGAATCGAGATGGTGGGACTTCCCATCAACACAGTATCCAATCGACCTTTCACATATGAGTCAGGGCAGTCCAGCCTGGCCATCAACGTTGGAATTACATTGTAGAGATACTTGCTGCCGAACAGAACGTAAACAAAGAGTTTGTCAACTAGAATCAAGACCTAGAGTAAGAACATGGTCGGGATAATTCCGAGTTCGAAGAATGAGGTTTTTTGCACCTGCTAGAAAATCTCAATGAATTTCGAGATTCGGCTAACTTTTGGACGATTGGAGCCCAGCTCCAACAAATCACGAGACCATACCGTGTTTTAGCCTAGCACGTGGGGACCTTTTGTGTTGCATAGTACCATGGATAGTGTCAGGCAGGAGCGTCTGGGAAAAGCCGTGGGGCCGGATTTTTTTGAGTCTCGCTTAGCTTCTCCGCAAGATCTTGGGAAATTTCGAGGTGCAAAAGATCTCTACTGCGGCTAATGTATATTGGGCACAAAAGCCTACAGTTGAATCAAGAAGTCTTTTCGTGTTGATGACCTATTATCAACCAACATCCAGCTGATTTGATAGACTAGTGCCGGTGATGCATTGATGCGGTGGCACCTTCCGATTTTTTGATGCACTATTTCCGTAACACTTAGTTTCATCAAGGTTTCACCCGATCATCTGTTTATGATGGAGGTACAGACATGAAGAAGCTAGAGTTCTGGATCTAGAAGTTGATCGAATTGACCAGGAGGCATGTATCTGCTGATGTGGTGTGTCCGGCTGCTTTACAAAGTGTTTCTGACTTAAATTGTAGGAATTCTTGAATGTGGTCGCCTTGAGAAGATCCAGGAGGTTGTGGCCTTGCATCACTGTGTTCTAACAGTTGTACGTTTCCAGTACTAGTATATCATCTTCTATAGAAGAGTCACTAGTCATTGTTGGAGCAAGCTAACAAGTGCAACTCGAGCTCTCAAAATTGAAATCACGAGGATGTGTCTCCCAGTATGAATTTTCGCCTTATAAATACGTCCTTTCCATGCCACCCATTGATGTCAGTGTCATACTGTGTCGACGAGCGCAGTTGTTGAAGGCGCTGATGATGAACGGCAGTAATTGAAAGTGGGAGATCTTGATGCATAAGAAGGCCAGCTCACGTTATTCGCCATCAGCACGAGCTGAATATTGGGATTTACTAGCATATCCGAGGGGCCAACAAGTATGGTTCGCCCACAAAGAGAATTACTCATTACGCCCTGATCCCATAATATTTACCTCACGACGAGTTTACTCGTCTCTCCCTTTCCCCAATCTCACCTTCTTTTTAATCTGATATATCATCGACTTAATTATACAAGGCCTGATGATCTTCTTGATTCCTGACCTGTCTTCCAAAACACATCCCCCCAGGTTTTGATGATAGAAGATGTCATCGTGGCGGTTCATGCGTTGGAGTTGCTGCATCATTGTGCAACTTCCACTTTTTGAACGGGTCGCAAATGTATCACTCTACCTTGTATACCTTCCTCGCCTTCCAGTAGGTAACCATAAAATATATTTCCAATTCTATTCTCGGCACTTCTGTTCTATTGCCTGCATCTACTCCACTTCAACTCGATCGTGATATTCGGCTGCTATTTCGGAGGGGTATTGATGCAGAGTTTACCCAACTCTACCACACATAGACAAGGACGGGGAACACCGGGGAGCACACATTGAGGGTAGAAAGTGCAGCTCCTAAATGAAATTCACCAGTTGTTCCATCAGGCGAGATGGCGTTTATGCGCCGTTGAATGTAGGGGCCAGGGAGAATCAGAGTACCGATGGCTGCAAGTGTTGGGATGGTGAATACACCAGACGACAAGTTCTAAAATTCGAGTAAGACGTTAAGAATGTATACATAGTATGCCTTTGGCATCGGAGTAAGCCGTACCTGCTGCCCGTGACAGTCAGTTGAAATAGCTGTTCTGACGAAGTCCGTCTCGACTTTGTGAGGCCTTCCATAACAGGTTACAGGCCTAAGATCTCAAATGTCAGGTCTATGATCAAATATTACTTCCTATATTACAAGAACGGCGGGAGTCGACGATGATTGGTGAGCTATGGCGCCAAATAACGATACTAACACAGTACGGTATCAATCGCTTATTTATCCAAGGGCGAAGGAAAGGTGAAGGAGGTTTGTGTCCGTGCCGTGTCGCGGACGTGAATGAGGACACGCGTAGATAATAAGCTATGCATCACACGTTGAAATCTAGTAGATTCGGATCGTCAGCCATGGCTCAAAAATCTTCAAATGTCACCCGCACGTACGTGTTCAGAAGATCAACATACTCAGGCTGAGGGACAGTAAATCCAGGGGAAGGGAGATACCAAGGAAACGACGTACGGGGCATGCAAGGAGAACAATTATGTAACTACATGAAATCACTGTCGGCCATTAGACCTATTGGTAAAATCGTGGAACGGTAGCACACACAAAAAATATACACGAAGTATAAGACTCCATCCCTATATAGAGTCATTACGAGGCGATTTCTTGAATGGAGATATCGTTTCACGCCTATCCATATCGTTAACACCATAACGACTACTGCCGACATTAGTGTTCCCGGATTTTGAAAGCAAAGAAAAATACGCACTTGACTCGTATAGCATGAGGAGCACGAAATCCGCAAAGAGAATATTGCTGGCAGATACAGGGTAACAGCCTCTGATTATAGGTAAGGGCGGTGCTCCATCTGATATAAATCATGAGAACGAATAAGCACGAAACACACTAGAAAGAAGAAACATACGTTGCAGAGAACGGAGGAAGATGGCAAGAACAACAATAACAGGAATATATATCGACTATTTGAAGATTGGGGGTCAATCGCGAGACCAAGACCACGGATCGTACAATGTATAACACAATTAGAAATATAAGCATCTTCCTGCTGTTACTCCACAATGCGTAGGTCCTGAGTAACAGGATCACTAAAAAATGTGCTCAGACAAACTGGGAAATCAGATAGAAACCACGAACCTTCGGCCATACCAATGCCAATCGCTGTTGACCCTATCGGGAACGAAAACGTGAACGAAAACGAGTGTCATATTCTGAATAGTACGAATCGGAAATTTGAACGCTCACATGACGTTACGGCGTTTACGACAGAACATGTCTACATCATAAGTAAAATCTACACAAACGGTTATGTGAGATTTTGCCTACATCATAAGACATGCCCTGGTTAAGAGTGTCTTGAAATATCTCATAAGTAAGCAATCCAGCCACTCTCGAGACTGTTAAGATACCCACAGTAGAGAGTGAGGGGAACATCCACAAACGTCGGATAGCGTGCTAACAAAAATACAACTTTGCCGATGGTCCAACTCGATTTCCAGATTAGTTCGACCTACAGATTACCATGTTCATCGATCAGTCAAATTTGCCTGATCGACACCTAACCACATACTGCATACCTCAAGTTCCAACGTCTCGAAGTAGTCGTAGATCTGATTTTCAAAGATCAGACATAGGATCCGTGGTCTAAGGAATTGCTTTCACCAAGACTGCGAGGCTAGCAACTTCGGCAAGAATCAGGTGAATTCGGGAACAAGCGATGTGAGACGTTACCATTTACATACTGAAATGCACCAGTTTCAGTAAACAATTCAATGCATAGGATTTTAGGAGCAAGTCTACTCACCTGAACGGACTGGCGGATGCTGGCAATCTTCAAGGCAGAGTCCATAAGAGAGAATCCGGATTTTGTGGGGTTGTATCGTGCAATCTGTCATCTCTCTTAATGAAGTGTTTGTAGCTCGGCTCTTAAGATTGGTTACACGGGCTGTGCGCATGTTTCAAGGACTTGGAAGGGATCAACTAGTCGATCAGGTAATGACGCTTCTCATTAATAAATAGTGTCCGTTTGATCCGTCACACAGCGTTCGGGCAGTTCAACCTGGCCATCAATGTGAGAATTATACCCGCTGAACGGGACGTAGATACCGAGTCTGCACCACCTAGACTCATAATCCAGGGTAAGAGAAGCGCGAGGATGATGAACAATAATGGAGACACGAGTGCGTTATGACTCACCACAAAATCATCCCTGCCACCGTCGCTCGCCCGATATTCCCGGAACTAAGACATATGAAAGACATCCCTTGACTTGTGGCAACTCCAATACCGCGACTTAGTGACATATCTGATGGTGGCTTGAGCCTTGGGGTGAACCTCTTGCCTGGCCAGAGGTTGATTTCTTCCTTGCCTTGTATTGTGGAAATGGTGAGCGAGGTAAGTGTTTTGACCTGCGGGAAGCCATGTAAGAGAGCGATAATGAAACGAAAAAAGATTCTGTTCACCCTTGGAAGAAATCTAGGCTTGGCACAAAACGTCCCCCACTAATCTCCGAAAGTACTGCCACATGATGGAGAATCCTATCTCGATTCTTGATGCAGAATGGTCACCAGACAACTGCTTGAATGACAATAACGGCATAGTCACTCCCATACCAGTTAGCATGCAGGGAACTTGACGTTAATATACCCTCCCAAGTCAAGGTCGTGTTTGTTCAACATGTGTTGACTCCGATCATAATTATAGCTTTCCCACGACGTTTCTTCCTTCAACTTTCACTCAATACTGCAGCCGCGCCAACGCCGGACGAGATGCTCATGCGAAGTTACCGATAATGGAGAAGATATTCAGAAAATCTTCACTAATTGTCACGAATGCCGTGGGTGCATTTCACGAAACAAGTACAGCTTGCTACTAAACCTTCGCTTCTGGCATTGCGGTGTGGCCACATGATCCTACTTCCGAGCCTACCGAGTTTATAAAAACACTCCCCCCACGCAACAATTTCTAAAGAAATCTCTAGCCCCTTGGTTGGTGGCCTTGGTGCACAGGATGTAAAGGATAAATTGTGACAATTATTGGGGAGATGTTGGTGTTTAAGTACATCAAGAATTTGGGCGGTGTCAGAACAGTCAGAGCGAGTCGGAGTGTCTGCTCAAGAATATAGGGGGGTCTTATTTCTTTTCAGCAGGGGTCTATGGCATACGTTCAACCCTCTGGGCCCTGCGATACATGATACTATATTCGATCAAAATCAACCCTACTGCGACACGCACCTGTTGAATGTCCGAATAGCAAGTACCTGTAGCTGCAGGATGATCCTCAATGCCACTGAGTACACACTATCAGGTTCCAGTGTTACATATCGGCTACCAATTTCGGCATACTCGTTTAATTTAATTATATTTATATTTATATGCAATTTGATCAGTCCAGAACGATATGGCTATCATCATTTCTAACCCGGGAAAATTTGAGTAATTGAATGTTTGTCTTTAAGAGTCAAACTGGATGTCATCGGCATCAGTATAACCATTAACCAACTCATCCATTTCATTCTTTGGAGCTCACATATGTCTATCCATTTGGTGGCTACAATACCCACACTATTCTAACACAATGTAGGCGATTCATTTTTACGCATTATTTTGGGCAACTGGGACTGCAGAACCAAGATCGGGATATGGTTACTATGTAACCGGAAATGCGCGACCGGTGTTCTATACATCATTCCACACGCACAGGTCAATCCCAGTGTATTTCGCGTGTGTATGGTCTGTTTGAAGAAGCAGAACACGACGTGACGACGGATCGAAGTCTTGGCACCCCTCTCGTATGTAGTTCGCAAATCGTCTTTTATAATCCTCGAGCCTTTCTTTAAACGCCCCTTCAGCACGAATGTTCGCTATGTCATAGCAATTACGCACAAAGGAGAAGTATGCCGCTACAGTCGACATTGACCGATCCGAAGGACCTGAACCGATTGGAAGTATCAGGAAGGAGAACAGAAGTAAATGTCACTTGATCCTGATCGCCTGATGCAGACGCTATAGACATCATTAATTAAGAGATACCCGCGTAGGCTAGCAAGTACAAACCATCTCTACAATTCCTGCAGCCACCGGAAATGCTCCACTGAAGCTGTTGACGGAAGGTCGTTGGTACGTCCAGGAATCTGAAAAATCAAATGCAAAATTAATGTTGAAGCGCTCGTGTTTTATGGTATCGCTTCATTCGAGGGCCTTCAATAAACCTGAAGGGTAGTGCAGATAACGAAAGATAATTTTGATGAGAATTGACTTCGAGAAGCATACACCTGGGATGAAACGCCTGTACATAATGCTTATGAACCGGCCCTGGACCGAGGTGACCGTAGCGCCGATCGAGAAATGCTGTGTGTTGACACTACCCAAAACGCCCGAGCCCCCGGGCGGGCCTGAGACGCTTGCGCTTGCATTATAGTTTATGTACATTGGGGGGGGAGGAGCCTATGGTTGAATCAAGAAATCTTCGTGTTATCAGCAATATCCAGCTGAGTTGATAAAGTGGTGCCCGGGATGCGGCACCTTCCTTTATGTGCTATTTTTGTCTCACTTTGTTCAAGCTATACTCAGTCTTTTCAGCTCAAAGCTCTACACACCGAGCATTTCCTGCATTATATAGCACTTTATGACCTAACATCCTGGCCTGTCGCACCTGAGAGGTTGGGGGTGATTAGGACACCAGCACTATCCTGGCGAACTGTAGGCCTGACAAGTCATTACAAAACCATCTGCGAGGCTGACACCAAATTTGTTTATGACAGAAAATGCTTTTCTCTCGCGGACCAGATGGGAAATAAATGTACTCACGATACCATCAGCATAGCTTCTCTGTAAGCGACTTGATGCTTCGCTCTGGTAACCATCATGTGCGTCTAAATATATATACTCTTAGCGCAATCGTTTTCAAACACATTCAGCGCGCAATCATTGCCCTGTCGTGCCACCCCATCAAGCCCAGGACCTGAATTGTCGCCATGGGTATGCATCCTATGTATAAGTAGACTCATACCTCAATGCAAATCGCACTATAAGCAAACGAACTGGCGTTTACCATGTCATGGGTTTCTGGAATTTCGAAGCTGGCTTCTGGGACTGCAAACTTTTTTTCTCGCCCTCATGACATGTCCTCTGCACAGACATCTTTCGAGCAAGAAAGGCCGGCGCTCCTCGTTACTCGCGAGCTAGACAAAGCCATTGTAGACTGCAAGAAGAAAGTGGCCCGGATATCGAAAACCTGCAGAGCAAAGAACAGGAAGTACAGGTGAGTCTACAGGCTAAGATTATCGACAGGCAGAATTTGAAACCCATTTCCTTGAGGGATACAGAATTTGACCTACGAAATGACAAAGACCTATGCTTGCATGGTTTATCGGACCATACATACACTCCTTCTGATGTTCAAAGAGTGTCCGATATATTCGAAGATCCTCGATTCTTCATTGATGGCGCAAGTTCAAGTGACCTCGTGCAAGGTGCAATCAATGATTGTTGGTTCATTGCTGCACTCGCTGGAACCGCGACCGCTCCAGGGCTCGTAGAGAAATTCTGTGTGGCAGTAAGTTATGTCTTTGCTTCTGTTGCAAAACCCCACTCACGATAATTCCCCACGAAACGTAGCGAGACGAACTGGTCGGTGTGTATGGATTCGTATTTTTCAGGGACACTACATGGGTCAGCGTTATTATTGACGAGTATGTCTGAATTATTTTTACACCACTCATTCTAAAACCTACTTGTTCGAAGCCTATTATTCACGGCCATTCCGAAATACGATGAACTCCATGACGACGAGAAGAGATTGTATCACAAGAATAAAGATTCCTACAATAATACTGCTCGGAGGGGTGGCAAGTCGTTACTGTTCGCAAGATCAGAAACAGAAAACGAAACCTGGGTTCCCCTCATCGAAAAGGCCTATGCGAAGCTTCATGGCAATTACCACTCCTTAGATGGTGGTCAAACCTCGGAGGCGATTGAAGATTTGACCGGGTATTCTTACCACTATATTAAATTTGCTTGTAGATTCATTCATTTTCTCAGCGGTGTCTCTGGCCATATACAGACAGAGGTACACAATTATTTGTTAAATATTCTATACTTCTTTCTGACTGTGGTACTGCCTCAGGATATCTTGGATGTTGATCGATTTTGGACCGAAGAACTCCTTAATGTCAATCAAGACCGCCTTTTCGGATGCCACTTCTACCCACTTGAGGCAAGGCACGGGGCCTCATACTCCCAAACTGCCAATGGTCTAATTGCAAACCATGCATATTCAGTCCTTCGAGCAGTAGAATGCAATGGAAAGCGTTTTTTGGTCATTCGAAATCCGTGGGGTCAATCGGAGTGGACCGGCCCTTGGTCTGATGGGTCAAAGGAATGGACACGAGAATGGTTAGATGCCTTGCCTGTTCTGGGGCATGTTTTTGGAAATGACGGTCAATTTATCATGGAATGTGGGTCCAGAGTTATCGCTCAATGCTGTACCTAAATCAAGGATTTTCAGACAAGGATTTTCTCTCGTATTGGCAACACATCAACAGAACTCTGCTGTTTGACTCGACCTGGGTAATGTCGTCTCACTGGCTTCAAGTTCCTGCAAGACCTTTCACTTCTGTTTGGGCGTATGGCGACGTTTCCTGTAAGCAAGTCAATCCAGCCGATTTATCCTTCGAATTGATTGTCTTCCGTAACTTCTCCGTAGTCACACTAAGCTTGAAAAGTCCTTCATTCACAGTCATAGTGCTTTCGGAGCTCGACAATAGGTACTTCTGTGGCCTCGAAGGAAACTCCAGCTGGGCTTTCGATTTCATCATTTTCAAGCAAGGAGAGCCAGAAGAGATCGCTGAATCGTCTAAATCTCTTTTCCAAACTAGAAGTGTGAATGTGGAACTAGAGTTGGACGCAGGAGACTATGTCATTCACGTAAGCGTGTTGTATACAAATTAGCGACTACAGATGGCTCAGTCTTTCCCCCAGGTCCGACTCGATCGCGGAATTCGTGCGAAGTCCGTAAGTGGCACCGCCAGCTCTAAATTAGGTTTTAACAAAGAATATAATGTAGGTCTGGCAAGAACATTCGAATCAACGTACATTAGCTAGAGTATTGGCCGAAAAAGCGAAGAGTTGTTCCGTTGCTGAAAGTATGTTTATTATGTTTATCCCAAAAAATATTGAATTAGTCAATTGACAAATGGGTTTTAGACTTTAAATCAAAGTCAGTCGAAGCTTACGATATCCTTCATTCCAAATTTGACCCAAAATGATCAGAGAACACGAAATGAGCATTGCTATTCCACGCAGTTTGCTCGCAGGTCGGGACCTTGCAGCACTAGAACGGGAAGCATCGGAAATCACTCAGGGGGCTGTCGTCAGAAAGGCCTCGGTCGACACTTCTTTGACCCCTCATGGTGATGCTGTCAAAGACGGGCTGATATCAGAAGGAGCAATATCAAATGAACAGTCACTGGATGTGTCAGACACCGCAAATTCCGATAATACCCTGAGTGGCTCTGAGGAAGAGTTTTCTCTCCTCGCCGCTATTCCTGATAAGGGCAGCGTTAATCGCTCCGCAAAAGGGAGTTGGAATATCCCAGGCGAAGACGATACCATATATCTTGGACTTCGTGTATACACGAACAAGGCCGCACCCGCGGTCCTTGGTGGTCAGTTGAGAGATCCAACGAAGGATTTGTCCGCGTTGATGAAGCGTGCGTCCCAGTTGTGTCTCTGAAGAGTATCACTGTATTCGTTGTAGGTAACACTTCGCTAACTATCACAACCCACAATAAGCGCGCGGTTCCATATAATGATACTCGTCTGTCCCCTCCCTCTCGTTTGTGGGCAGGGGTTTTTTGTATCTATGCAGTGTCACAGATGTAGAAGACATGTGTTGACAACAAAGCTGTGCGTCCCTTACTGTAATATGATAGATTATTAGGATAGGTTCGGTAATGTTTTGTAGTTATATACATACGCGTTCAAAAAACCAACAGTTTCAAGCTGGTGGAAAGTCGCCAGGTGAACAAAAAGACCAAAAAGTTGGGAAGAAAACGGCGCACAGTGTTGTTAATGGGCACGAATATGGATAAAGTGAGGCTGAGTGGTTCCTTTGCCATAGTTTTTGTCTCGAGGCCACAAGCATCGGCGGTCGTACGCGGTTGGAGATTTCAGTGAATACTGGCATGCGTCACGGTGTTGCGCCATGAAGAATTGAGACGAGTACGAATGCAAGTGTGGCCACATTAACACAACCTTCTTGTGAAAAATGATGTATTGAATCCGGTATGCGCGCGCCCATGAAAAGTATATCGTCAATTGTGCAAAATCGGGGGGAAAGTGAAATAATGTGGCTGTGTTTACATGTGTGGCTAGATATGCGGCCGAATTGGATTGGCGAGATCATCTCTTTCCGACTAGAACTTGTGCAACCCGGATCATATTTTGCCTCTCGTCGCTCTTACCTCTTGTTGCCTTTCGGACGTACACCGAAATATCACTACTGGTTCATCCACGCTCAAAAGAGTCTCGAAGACCGAGGAACATTATCTGGAACAACAAACTCAGTTGCATTGGACGAATTGAACGTGTCATGAGAAAGTCTTGGCGAATTTCTTTGCCCGAAACGTGCGTTTCTCAAGATGTTGGGTTTTTTTGGCGGCATTGACGTTCTAGACATAGTGAAGCAAGCTTCTTGCAAAACGTCAGGAATGTGCCTATCCAATCAAGCGGGGCATTACATCGACCTCACCAACCTGGATATAGCCGGGTAACTGCTATTTGTCACTGTCCCCTGAGATGTCCCAAGGGTTGTAGTCAATCATGAGAAAGGAGGATCGGGGCTTTGGTCCGTGCTCAGTAACAAATACTTCTTGATGTTAAACTAATTTTATTATGGAAGTCAACTCCTTTAACCACATCTCAAAGTCAATTTTTATGGGCTTATGACAAAATCGGAGCTCCTTCTGCGACACGGAGAGATACCGTAAGATAGGAGTATTGTCTTTAGGTTCGTGTCACGCAGGCGCACACCGTGATTTCACAACTCATGTCGCCACAGGGGGCATTCACTCGGGCCGCCCGCCCTCGATTGAAGCGTATCGCCGCAAAGCTTGACATGAACGCGTCGTTTTGACCTCGACGGTCGAATTCAATACGGAGACTCCCAGACGCATACAGTTACTACATGTGCACATCCGACACGTGGCTGAAGTTGAATCTCTGAAAGTCTCCTCGCGGATAGACTTTGCACCGTTATCAACGCGTGGCTGTGTTCACGATCGAATTTTATTAGTGCTTGACTGCTTCGAGGACAGCAGAGGCGCGTATAACGGGGTGTATGGTCACTATTAGATTCCTACTTGTGGATAGGTGGAATGGGTCTCGCAAACACGCATAAAGCCACGCTTATGGCGTTTGACTGCCTCGAGGCTAAAATTCAATGACTTACAACTTTCTGAACTCTCAGATCTTGCCTCAGACGATGACCACTCAGCACAGATAACCTTGCTCTCGGGGTTGGGTCCCTTGCCTCGGGAGGAAATTTATGGTTGTCCCGGATCCGGGGTCGGGCCAACCCTCCACCGAGTTTGAATGACTCTTTAAACTGCCCAAGCCGTGTCTTCCGGATTACCCTGACTGGCAAGAATATGGACTCACTTCGCGAGCGGCCGCATGTTCAAGGCTGGTAAGCAATTTCAATATAATCGCAGACTGTGATCCGAATTTCAGACCATGGGACTCTGGACGTTCGCATGGAAGCTACTAACGGTAAAATCTTTGAACCGTACTCCATTTCGCGTGTGCACCCTGAAAATGTCAAATTCCTTCCCGTGACAGCCAAAAACCCATGCCTTCTACCCCAAGTCATCTTTTTGATCGAGCATGAAAGCCTCACCTGCTCCACCGACGGACGACGATTTCCTTCTCATACTTGGGTCCCTACCTTAAAATATGTACTCTATATGTGGTCATGATTTCTTATCTGCGTCTTAGTACAGTTCCGTTGTCTTCGCGCTATGTGCTAGTTTGTTTTGACGCATGCTATGAAAACGTCTGAAAAATGTGATCAGACATACCACTCCGAAGCCAAAAAGTAGATTCTGGAATGATAACCCACGGGCCCCTGTTTCTATACCCAGCGTCGTCGACTTGGCCTTCAGATCATTTCTGTCTGGTTCTTTCTCACCCGGAATGGAGCCGGGGAAATAGCAGTTTCAATTACCACATATCACAGGCTTCCGTGCCGATGGATCTGATCATTAGCGTCACCGTGCGACCGATCAGATCAGATGGACGTTATTTGAGCATGTTTATTTCCAAGGACCCAAATTCACATGTCTGGTGGTCGATGGAATTGCATGTGTTTGATTGGTTCTTACCTTCCACCACGACGATGGACGACAAGGACAAGTTCGACGACCAGCACGACGAGAGCGTCCGCATCGCTGCCCGCGCCCTTGACGACATGCGGAACAGCGCCCAGCAACCCCGTGTGGATCGTAAGTAACATTAGTCCATAGAACACATTTTTATGCTCAATTACGACACCAATTTATCAGCTATTTCATCAACACCATCTGCATCCGATTCCAATTCACCCTTCGTCTCGCGCATGTCGCACCTCCCTCTTGTTAATCATGCTCTCCGAGTGTATGAGCAAGGCAAAGCCTCTTCTCGCGTCGTAAAGGTGCGCGCAATCATTATTTACCAATGGCTGCCTAAAGACATGTGATATCGCAGTATGGTGCAGCGATGATGGAGTCGAGCGTCAAAACCATCTCCCGCCCTGTCATCGATCGTCTTCCCGTGAATGTTAACCAGCTTGATGAATTTGCCTGCAGACAACTAGATCGAGTGAGTTTTTTTTCTTCTGTCCTCAAGCCGAACGCGCCCTGGAAGAGACCCTGGACGATAAGACGCCACAGCCCAATGTAACCATAACAGCCGCCTGTGGCACCTTCATCGAAAATGTCAGGTTGGGCTGCATTTCCCCTTCAGGCCTGGTTCCCGACTAAACACCCTGGTGCTGAGGGTGGTGGGTCCTTATTCACCTAAAATGCTGTTATCGTCTTCATCTAGGGGCGCGTATTGGTGACAGGACCCATATCTGTCAATTGCCATTTGTGATCATATAGACTCACCAACGTACAAATGAACGTGGGTGTTGTAAGTCCGACTGGAACGTTTCCTTTTGGTTGATCAAAAACTATCTTGCCTTTCTTCGGCGCTTCAAAACACTATCAACATCGTTCAGCACTAACATCTCGTTCCTCAGTTTGATAGATATCGACGACCTTCATCAGGCGAAAACACCACACCAACGTCACCTCCAGCACCCGAAGCGGTAGCTTCAAGTACCCGAATGCCTATAAGTACAAGCGACTCGGTTCCGACGCCTATACCCGAATCTCCTGACCTTGATCGACCAAGGGTAAAATTGAAGACAAAGACCCTGGATGGCTCCGCAGTGGAAGGTTCTTGGGATAACCAGGACAGGGATCGGGAGCAAGACAAAAATGCCCTCGGGCTTGGGAAAGGTTGGAGGGACACAGGGAAGGGAGGTGTCCCCAGCTGGCTGGAAGGTCCGTCCTTCGAAGAACTGCATCTGCTTGTCGTCGTGCCTAACCCCACCCTTGGCAGCCAACAGCCCATTTGTTGGACCACCACCTCCTCCGCCCGATTCGCGATCGTCAACACCAACGCGGGACCAGCCTCCGGAACAGCCGCGAAACCCATCCGCCGATGCGGGGAATGAACGGCAAGTAGCACAACGAAGCCGATGGCAAGCGGTATTGCTCGAAGCCGGGGGCCTGAGTGCCGCTCTCAGTGAGGAGAGCATGCGTAGACTTAAATACTGTTTACAGTGGTTGCAGGTGAGCTGATAAAGATAGGAGTTACCACCACAAATCTTACCTGCTCCTGCAGTATGCAACCGCCCACATTGACGCGCAGATTTTGATTCTGCGAGATTTCACCGCGAGCCTACAACCGCTGCCACCTCATTCCCAGACCCGTGCTCAACCCCACCCTATATCGCAGGCGCACTTGCGGACGTTGACTGCCGTGCGGCGGGATATCGTGCAGACGATAAGGCAGGTGGTAGATGTAGTTAGCCGCTACGCTGGCGGCGCGCTGCCGGAACCGGCTCGTGGGCGTGTTCGAGGATTCATACTAGAACTGCCTCAGCGATGGGCCCGGAAAGCAAGTTCTGCACCTGGGGCGGAGGATGTTGAGAGGGACCGTGAGAGAGAACGTGACCGGGATAGGGAGCGGGAGAGGGAGAGTGTTGCTGCTGCAAGTGGGAGTGCTGTGCGCAGAGGGAACCGGAGAGCAGCTGGGCGAGAGAGAGGTGCTGGGGCGGGAAGTTCAGCCACATCTTCGAGAGCTACGTCTCCGATTACAAGGCACCCAAGGCACCAAGAAGATGGTGGGGAACAGCCCGTCTCCGCTGGAACTGCAATTTTGGCTGCCCAGCGGATATTGACGCTCGCGACGGAAAGTTTGGACATGATGAGGGGAGTAACGGGAGTCATGAAAGACAGTTTGGACAGAGCCGAAGCGTATGTTCAGTTTCTCTGTCTGCTCTTCTCTTTCTTTCTTTTTTTTTTCCGTGGAGATTGTCCACTTTTATCTAATCTTTTGTTTGGCTGTATTTGGACACTTTTCTCATCTCCCCTACAGATGGGTCGGCCGGCTTCGAACTGTTGGGATTCAACGTGGGGGAGGACAAGATGTCGAGGATCCTGCTCAGCTACCTCCAGGTCGCCATAGCCGTGATAATTCCGATGGAGACCTCGAGTTTGGAAGCATGCGGCGCCACCGGCGCGGTGCAAGCTCAGGTTCACAGTTTGACGATAACGATGGGATGCCGTCGCCATACTCGGGAGCCTCGTCGTATTCATCCTATGCTGGGGGCTCGAGTATACCGTCTACTCCTGGAGCAGGGTCATACACACCTGGATACTCTTATTCGCATGCTGGGTATGGGTCGGGGTATATGGGTGGTGCCCCGAGTCCCGGGGCAGGTCTCGGCGCATTGGGATCGATGAGCCTTAATGGTTCAAGGTACTCAACACCCAGGAGTGTGGCTACTGGGCTTCCTGATGAAGACGATGATGACAGAGCCTACGGAACCCAGCCTTTAGGCTCGGGAAAGCGAGGGGATTCTAGTATCGAGGGGGTTAGAATTGTTGGGATGGACATAGAAGGCGAGGACGATGGAAAGCAGAAAGAGGATGCAGAGCGTGGGGTAGGGAAAATGGAGGTTGACGATGTGTGAGTCGGGCTCGATCAAGGCCCGACGGGCCTTTCCCTTTTTTTTTTTCCTTTGGTATACCGGCGCTCTTGATTACTGAGCATCTCCCATTCTTATTATTTTGTTTACCTATTTATCCACTTAGCCACGTTATTCAGCTCGCATACACACTCTTTACTTCTTTGGATTTTATTTATAACTATCCGTTTCTCTCTCCCTCCTCTCCTTTGGTTTCTCCCTCGGATCCGATACTGACTGCAAAGGCAATAGGCTCTGCACCGATTGTTGTACGAGTACTTGTATGTCTGAACACGTCCCCGGTGGCGTATATCTGTTACAGTCTGGAATGAAGAGAATATACGTCCATCTCAATAGCTACTACATCATCAAAATACGAATCTCTATGATCTTTCGTCATCGACTTCGTTAGCCATAGAAGAGCACGCGGTGAAGGGATATATATGATATATAATTCCGAGTTGGTGGTACAATCAATTTATTATACGCTGTAAGATAGTGAGTACATGCATGGGTAGCGGAACATAGAGGTTACATAGTTAAGCCAGCGAGGGACTTCAGATTCTTTTCCGGGTTCCGTAGCTGGCCTGCCAGGACGGCTGGCGCACCTTTATCCATATAGACGCGGAGTCCCATATAAATAGAATCGTTATCGTCCTTGGTGTCAAGAGGATCTTCAAACGAGTTCCCCCACCTGTTTATCATCCTGCTTATCATCTCCATCTTTTCTTTGTCTTTCTTTCGGTCTTCTTTATCTTTCTCTGAGCAATTTTTAGCTTCTGACCGTCTGGCATGGGCCGTTGCAAGCACGGCATGTCCGAGTTCGAAACTGGGGAATGGAAACTAATTAAAAAATGATACAAATTTGTATATAAAAAGCCACATGACCGGTACCCTCAGAATTTTCTTCTAGATTCCGATAAAAGGTCAGATATTACTGATGCTATTAATATGGTCCTCACACCCACCGAAACCTTTCGTATAGCAGCCAAATCTAATATTGCTCAATATTCTTGCTGGTCAAGATCTCTCAGAGCTCAAAGCCAAGGCTGCCACCGCAGCCAAAAGCTCGAAGGTGAAACAGGCAGCAATCTCTGGAAAACCCACTGATGGCCCTACAGAGAGGGCTGTCCAACCAGATGATGTCGTTGTCATCGTCCCCGCCAACTCAGAGGTGGCCCATGTGTTTGTCGAGAGCCTTGAAGACAATTTCAAAGGTGATACAGATGGCCAGTGGGGATAAAAATAAAGATGATGGAGGCACAAATCTCCAACAATGGCTCTGGCTTCGCTGCTGCCTCCCCTTCAGCTCTGGAAAATATGATACCAAACTCGAGTGCCCGCTAGAGATTTTGACCCACAGGTGGTGAGGAACAAACTCTGCAACGACTTTCTCGAAATTAGGAAGGTCGTCGTGAATTTGCATGGTGCCCCAAAACAAGAAGCCTTCCATGCAGAAATGAGTCCCAAAAACGTAGGCGAATTCCTCCTGATTTCTTCCGCACTTGCATTCCTTTGGGTTCTGCCAGACTCATAGGCAGCCAGCATACGTGGGAGCTCCTGAAGCTCTGCGGCATCCTCTACTACGGCGTTCTCAAGTGAGAATGCAAGTCCTGGGTTACCCTTGCAGTCTGGGTGATACTTTAGGTTGAACCACACAAATCGATTTGCGAAATCAAAATCTTTCCTCCCACCGTTGACTCTAATTGCTGGGTAAACTGAGTTTCCAAAGTACCAAGCATGGGCTTCCGTGAAATCCTTGAGAAGGTTGATGCAATGACTAAGCTTCGGAAGGGGAACAGGTCCCAGGATACGAGGCTGTCATAAATTGACCTTCATGCGGGCAGCGAACACTTCATCTGCGTATGCTTGCAAAGAGACCTAAGATGCGATAGTTTAATTCTAATCTTTGAATAGGACTTTCGACTCAGTTGTGTTACTTCCAGGCTTCGGCCTGGCAATTAGGTCCACAGTAAGTGGTGTCCTTGCATCCACTACAGACGGGAAAAGTGGTTCCTGAAGTTGGCTGAATCTTGGATCTGTGGCATTGAGAACGCCCTACTCTTTCTACGGATGCAGGAAGAAATGTGGTTTGCATGGGACATAAGGTCGGTCAACGAAATATTCGAAGGGGTTTTCAGTTGGTCTTCGTCAACGTGCTGGGGAGTTTTGAGACTCGGGGTTGATTGAAGGGAATGCTAATGGCGCCGACAAAATGATGATTTTCATGACGAGTTTGGACGTGAGTAGTTTAATAAAGCCAAGCCTCGAGGCCTCGGTGATCTGTCAACAAAAAACATCGATTGCAACAGGTCTAAATCCGCGAGAAAGGAACGAAGGATGATCCCATATTCGTGACCCAGACACACAGTGGCATTAGCGGAGTGGCGGAGCATCGTTAATGGATCCCTGAAATATATACTTGATTGGCTTGTTCGGAGGCTTCACCAAAACGCCAGGACGCTGCGTTGAGTAGCCCCTTATCTCTGTTAATACCCGTTGGGTCATGCGGCTTTGGTCCTCAGATAGAAAACAAGATGAGCCGCCTGGAGCCAAATTCAGAGTAATGGCTGGATGTCCAACCAACAAGTTTTTTGATATTAAAGCAAAAGCAGGGGCTGATTCGATACTGGGAGAGATCGTATCTTTCTTTTAGTTCCAACATTTATTTGGTTATCTCCACAATTCGATTCCAATGTACGGCCTGGACTGAACTGATGGGTAAATCGGCCTGCAGAGGCTCACCTCCAAATACTGCATAAAGGAATACGGGAGTGGGATACCAGTTGACTTTTCCATAGATTCTGTGTCGGCATTTGCTCATATGCGCCAAGCTCTCCGGGCGAGGACTTCACTTTGCACTGAAAATCCAACTGCGGGTTGACTGCGGGCGTAATTTGTCCTCCCGAAACCCAATTACCCGGCGCTTCGGGTTCACGCTCCGGACGACATTTCAGTCCCCCGTACAGGGTCCCAGGATCCCAGAGGCCTAACAGTGTCTCTCATGGCGAGTACTTCAAAGAGGAAATACGCAGGAGAAGGGTATAGGTATATTGAGAAAAAAATGATATTTCACTTCTTATTCCGTATCGAGAGTCGATTCGGACTCTGAGGAAGTGGGATCGTTTTTCAGTGCCGGAAGGTCACTGTCCGGGGGAATATAGTTTCCATCAAGTAAGCTTTTCAGCATTTTGTATTCCCGACGCTGCAGTATCTTGCGCGGCTCAAAAACTGCTCGGTCAAAGTCAATTATGCTGACTTTATCAGTGTTGTTAACGAGTAGGTTATACGGACGGATGTCGCGGTGGCGCACCCCCGCTTTGTGAACAGCTTTCATGGCACGAAGGAAGGCCGTACTAAAAGAGCAGATGAAGGCCAGAATTGACAATAAGAACGCCTTACGCACCGGATATGAGGGGGTACTTTGGAGTCCTCTATCTCGCCCAGTGGATCGTCTTTCCAATAGACGTTTCCGGCATGATTCATGAGTAATACTGTTGCGCCACCTTCCACATCTTCGAATAGCCCATATACGCGTGGAATACACCCTTCGACTCCGGAAGATGCCAGTTGGTCGTATATATCATATTCATGTCGTATTCGTGATCGCTGTTCCAGCTCGAATGCAATCTTGACGACGATCTCGTGCGATGAGAGGCCCAAAATCGCTGTATAAACCTGTAGGGTGGAGCAATACAGAACGCCGGTTGCACCTTTACCGATTTTGGAATGTAGAGTGATTGTAATGTAGTCATTGACTCCATACTTACGCATCATTCTGGGCACTTTGGTGGAACCAAGGTCAGGCGAAAGTGACCGCCCAGCGCGCAAAAAAGAAGCTGGGGCGGGTGAGTTATATACCCCGTGTTGAATCCGAATGAGTGCCAAATTGCGCATCCCAGCCGTACGCAGAATTGTCTACGTTGTGCGAGATCAACATTGGAAATACAGTTTTCAAACAAACGGACATACTTCGGTCTCGTCTGATGACGAAACAGATGTATTGACTAAGGCTTCATCCGAATTGAGGGAAGTTTGTCTTTTTTTGTTGATATTTTCAAAATTAGAGCCTGTGTTGAGCGCCGCCTCGCGCAACTGGGGCGCTCGATCGTATGCATCTTGTATGGCAGAGATGTATAAGCCTATCTGTAATTTGCCATAGGCAGGGTCACTCCCATGGGCGACATCCATGATGTCGGAAAGAAAGAGAGTTTGGCTCTCTCGGTGGCGAACGCCTATTCGTTCAAAATTTCCACAGTTGAAAACGATGATGGTAGTATCTTTTTCGACTGATCTATTCCAAGCCTATAAAATAGTATCAGAACCTGGTGAGAACTATATCACAAGACGAGGTGGAAATTACATGCTGGAGAAGCCGCTCCGAGGTAAGGACACTGTAGTCAGAGGGTAACGCTGGGAAGATAACTGATCTTGGATCAAAATGCACGTTCCCTGTTGCGGGAATGTTTGCTGAGTTAAAAGTCTTAATTTGGTTTCCTGCAGTTTCCGATACTTGTCGTTTTCGTGGCGCCGTGTCTGTTGTAGATAGGCGCACGCTACGGCGAGGGGGATTTTGCGCGACTTTAGTTGTGTGAGCTGTAGGGTTATCGATAACGCAGGGGCCCGATCTCGCATCAGGTGGAGGTATAATGCACACTGAGCTTGGGGAATAACCTCTAGTACCACAGACTTCTGGTGTGAAGGATCCCATAGCCTTACTCATACTCCTGAGAATAACCTCTGACTTTTCTGATACCGCCGCAAATTCCCATGTGCCAAGGTCCACACATCTATCCGCTACTTCCTGCAGTTTTTCCACCGTAGTTTCGTCCATAGATGCTGTCAACTGAGGGTCTAAACGAACCTTCCTCGTTGTCTCCGAAAGCCTTATTCGCAACGAGAAGTGTTCTGCTGCACTCGCTGGACTCGGGAGATGTGGGTCATAGTCTTTGCTCCACCGAAAAACCGACATCCACTCTGGGGAATTAGGGTGAATTGAAAGGGTAGAGGCGATGGGTAGGCAATATTGAGCTATTCTTTTTTCATACAGCTCAGCTACAAATCTGGCATTTGTAGCAACAGGTGGATACATGTCGCGGTCGTTCTCGATGACGAATTCGCTGTCATCACCGATTAATGGGAGATCTATCCCGTTGGCTTTGATGGTCCGAAGAGCAGCATCTGTCGCGCCCGAAATTATATCCAGTAGTAATGGCATATGCTTGACATAACGCAGACTGAGCTTGGGATCAACATGCTTGTCATAAAACCAAAAAGGATTTGGAGGTTGATGGATCCACGTGGGACTGGTTTGGAGGACCAGAGGACGAAGGTCGAAGATTTTGTAAAGTTCTGCTTCTGTATCGATAGTTTCACCCAGTAGTGAGTCGCTGCGTTCGTCTGACATCACCGATATTAATTGTGGCACCTTGGTAGGAGTTAATGACTTGGAAACATGCACGCCAGGTTTTCTAATCTGCGAGTGGCAGAAATTCAACATCCCGTGACTTATCACGTGCGTGTCATTGCAAACTTCTACGAAATGTTCATACACTCTATACTTACCAGTACTACCTAGATGCCTCTTGACTCTACACCAGTCTATAATACATCACGAGCGCTAACGAGGGCATCTATCTGACTCATGTAACGTAGATAGTGGAATATTATTCTATGCTATTCTAGCCTATTCTGATTGCCAGATCATAATCATAGGAAAGAACGCGTACATGAAGCCCCCACTTGATATCCCCTGGGGACCAACGTGTGTACCCTAATTATATTACTAGACATATTCTTGCCCTAGTCGAACACGAGTGAAAGCGTTTATCTTTATAGCGTTCAATCTAGAAACAAAAACTATTTGTACAATTTGTATATCAGTAGATATGAAATATCATACATAAGATCAATTAGAACCAGTGGAAACAAAGACATAACGAGGAAAAATTTGGACAGGAATCTCGGATAGGATGTGAAGGAGGTCCGTTATGCCTGCCATGAAACGTTCGGCGTCATCACGGTCAAGGAACTGGAGATGCAAAAAGTGGGAGTGCACTGTTTCAAGTTTTTGTGGTCTAGGAAGCGTCGCATGCACATCGATCAATGCTTGTAAGCTCTCTATCAATGGCAAAATTTCCTTGGAAATTATCGGACCCAACAGAGCAGATGATTCAACCTTCAGCGTTCGGCTTGCAAATAATGGAGATATTGGATCATATCGAGGACGCTTGACTGCATTTCCTGCAATTTCCTCAACCTGCCTAGATTTTACACTGTTCAGAATTTTCTGAAGGGACATAAATTCTGCCTGCGGCCCCGTTATTAAATTCTTCGTAGTGCCCCCACCCTCGCGGGTTGGGCGATTTTCGTTGGTTGATTCATCTTCGTCCATTAATTGGGACTCGTCCGTGTCTTGACTTTCTTCGTCCATGGGCTGGAGTTGGGTCTCAACCGCAGCTTCTGGCTGAATAATTGGTGTGCAGCGCCCAAGGCCGACGATCTTGACGCTATCATATTCGAAGAGTAATTTTGCCCTTGTAAGGTGGCCATGGAGATATCCTGACTTGTGTATATCGTGAAGCATGATCATGAAACGAGTTCTGAATTTGGGTAAGCGGGACTCTCGTCGACCAAATATTCTTCAGAATACATACCGATCCAGAATATTCAGGTCTGTAAACTCGTCCGAAAAAAGCGAAATACCATGTTTCCGCATAACAAGGATGACGATTTGGGAGCTGGGGTCGTCATCCTTGCCACATACGAAGCCGCCAAAAACGTCGGGCATACCGTCCACTGTTTTTTTCAGAATCTCGTACATCTGAATCTCACGCAGGAGTCGTTTGCTATCCCCTTTATTAAGTGCCATCTTGACGATGAGCTCTCGGTTTAAAGTCGACCCATGGACCTTGAGCTTCGCGTTGTAGACAAAGTTATCGATTTGACTTCCGACATCGAGCTGCATCGGAGGAACGGCGGTGGTATCTGGAACGCAACCAATTCGATCAAAGTGCACTGTACCAAGAAAGAATCGGTTTTTGCGTTGTTTCGACGGGTTCATGATGAGAGTTAATGCGGGCAAAACATGGGCATCTGCTGCGATATCCTACGAGGACGGAATTAATAGATTAGATACGATTAGATACCCCCCAGTACTAAAATATACCGACATTTTGTGGCCTTGAGGGCGCCTTGTTTGTCTTTTTTATCCCTTGCTTTTGAGCCTCCTTTTCGGCGAAGGTGAAAACGTTGTACCGACGATACCATGTTGCGGGGGCGGTGTTGGTTGATATCGCGGCGATAATCAATTCATTTCGCTCCACCGCGTCCAGATACATGGTGAGATATATTCCAATCTGCAGTTTGCCATATCCAGGGAATTTCGGAATGTTTATGATAGGGGATATATATAAGACGTTGTTTGTCCTGTCACGGAAACAGACAATTTCAAAGTTTCCGGAGTGTATGATTATGAACGTTGCATCCTCACGGACGGCTTCAGCCCATGTCTGACCAAAAATATATTAGCGTGTTTATTGCAACAGGATATCGATGTTTAAATCACTTGCTGTAAGATATATATTGTTCCCATGGTGTATTTGTGGCCATGATCACTGGTTTCCCCGAGAAGACCAACCTGCGAAAGTTCGGGAAGCGTGCAACGTCGGGTCGGCGCATCAAATCCTACTCGAGCTCCTGTGACGGTAGCTTCACCGCTGGGCTGATAATGGCTTCCACAACCAGTCGAAGAGCATTCGACCCACGGAAAACTAGCCCCTGCTTGCGCAAACACAACAATATTTTTTACTCGTGTATCAGAATCGAGACGCCCAGGTCCCGAAAGCGTACTTTTGAACTCCCAGACGCCAATGTTGGGGAAATTCTTCTCCAGGCTTTCCAGCTTATCGCGAGTAGATTGGTCGAGTGGTTTGGCTCGCGGGTGGTGACTAATAGACGAAACCCTGAGGAACCCGTCACCAATGGCGACGTCATTCGTTTCCGAACCCTGCGACCAAACGAAATAGCTTGGTTTCCAGTTATGAAGGCCTAGGGCGAGTGTTGACGCGATGCGGACGAAGTTATCTGCCATGAGGGAAGCATATCGTGCCACTACTTCCGCTTCCGTACCAAGCGTTTTGGGCTCTGCCTCATCCCGGCGGACGATTTTTTTTAAAGAATGGAAGCCACCTGCTTTGTGATTTGGTGGGTTATTGACCCGTAGGTATTCATCCACAACTGTAGGAATATTGTCAAGCATGTGAGGGGCATACACGACTCGTTTGAGGCGGAGTATTTCATCCATGTGTCTATCATACGGCGCTGGCTGACGAGTGGCGGTAGAGGTAGATTTTTTGGATACTACAGGCGAGGGATTCCAGGTGAAGATTTTCTCAAGTGCACTGCGAGTGTCGTCGGCGGAAGTGATGTGGGAGGTAGGTCGTTTACGTGGATCCTTTGTTTTCGGTATGTCGGACATGGTTAGGGGGGCGACTACTGGGTAATGAAGATGGGGTTTTGGACATAGGATCTTGTGCCGTATTTATAGAGAGAACAAAAGAAAGGAGATTGGGCTACTTGTCATTATCGGCGCGAGGGAAGGGAAGCAGCTGTGTCGTTGTTTTTCGTGCAATCATACGTTGCTAAGAAGGATCAAAGTCCTTGTTGTTTTACAAATGACCATCAGATCCTTACATTGACATTGATCACCGTGGAGATAAATTTGGACCCACAAGCGTCAACAACTGAGCACATCAGGGGCATGGGATCTCATGACCTTGAAGATTCGATCTCTCTGACATCTTACACGTCCTGTCTTGCCTTCAATCAATGAGTGGCTTAGGAAGGGTTTGGATGGGTGAGTGGTTCGTGTATGGTGGTTTGAATGAACCGCGATTGATTGATTTATAGCCCCGAGGTCCTTAGTCTTCCCGTGAGCGACGAGGCAAAACGCCAGAATTTATTCAAGCGCGGGGAATGATATGAGAAACTATGCCTGGAACATTGCGAAACAACAAGAGCTTAAATTGTATCTTTCTTGAAATAGTGAAAGCACGCACTGGCATGGTTATCCCGTCAGGATTTTTATAATGTAATAATTAGAAATGATGGGGTGCTGGGATGATGCTATACATATTGTGATGCCTAAGGACTGGCACGAGGCTCGAGGAGTAATAGGGCATTCAGCACGTTATATGTTTCGTATTTTTCGAAATTCACTGCAGCCGTCAGTCAGACTTTAAGTGTTATGTTTTTACTTGAAATAAAAGAAAGATTCCGAATGAGAAACATCCCGAGAAACGGGAGATCCGTTACAACCATATGGGTTGGAAGGAGAAATTGATGGGTAGTACTCACCATGTGTTATTTATTAAAAGCCAAACAGTGACTTGATGCGAGCGCTCACCGAGGACTGAGTGCTGCTGAATGTCGGATGAAGCGAGGAGTGTAATGTGGGAATATCACAATGTATATTCCCACGGTGAATGCAAATCCCAGTTCGCTCTCCTCCTCGCCGCGTCACCTGGGTCATGATCCTATGTAAAAATAATCGATATGGTCGGTGGTACGTGTAGCCCGAGTCTTTCCCTCTTGTAAAACTAGCCCAACACTCTAATTTCCTCTCATGCAGAAAGACCTGTTGATGACTGCCCCGAATTCATCAAGAAATCTGAAGAGCCATTATCTCTATAATCCTTCTCTTGCTGTCGCAGACGAGACCCTCCGTGCTCGTTGACTTGTGCCTCGGCCATGCTCAGAAGCTATCAGCATCTATCAACAACGTTGGCCCACCTTCCAATTTATCGTGCTACATGCGGCGTGTGGTGTCACGGTCGTCAGAAAAAAGTTCTGGGTTTGATAATATATCTTGAATACGGTTTATGCGTTTATTTGAGTTGCAATGTCACAACACAAGTGAGATAGATGGCATGGTATGTGTTCAAGTGACTACATCAGAACGTATTAATCTTAAAATCCAGGCTTTGAATCTACGACTGATGGCCCATCCTCATCAGCAATGTACTCCATCTATGGTCTATCCGTCCGTCTCCACATCTCGACCCCCTTCTTCATTTGGATCTGCAACTGATGGTCCATCCTCACCAGCAGCGTGCTTCATTTATGGTCTATCCGTCCGCCTCCATATTTCGACTACACCCAACCCAACCTCCTTCATTTGTCGTTCTTGGCAGCTAACCCCTTGTCGAACCATATCGTCTAGAACATTAATGGACATGGATTTCATGGCTGTGGATGTGGACGCTCCACCCCAGTCCAAGTCAGATGCAGATTTGGCTCTCTACCTCGCGACATCCAACACGAGCTCGTCGAGGGCAAGCCCACTGCCTTGGCATGCGGCTGACGATGGTTATGGGTTTGTGCACAACGCCCTAGGGCTGTACGATGCGTCCAATGATCTAGGATATGGCTGGTCGGAAGAGGAGGCCAATAGGTACATAGTTGCGAATCACCCACTCGTCGAACACGAAACGGAGCTGTCCGACCATTCGCACACCACCGACTCAGGAAGCAGAGGCTCTTCGAACCAATACTCGGATCCCTCGTTCACCAATCATACTGAGAACGGGTACCATGGCGAGGGAGCATGGTATAATTTCTCGACATATGGCTCAGGTGCCCAGGAAACCCTGCTCCCACCTCTCAGGATGGGCTCTCCCGGGCCAAGCAGCCTTCACCTTCCAGAAAGTCACCTTTCCATGTATCTTCCGTCACCAACTCCTCGTCCACATCTTCTGGGGTTGTCCGGCCCCGATATTCTCCCTCACGCCCATCACAGCCCACAGGATTCCGATCTCCTACTGCCTCCTCTGCGCGACCTCTTTGTGGACCACCCTTCTCCTTTGTCGTCCGCTTCGTCCCCACAACTGTCTTCTAGCGAAGGTCAGTACGTCTCACCCGAAGAGATCAATGCCCCACACACATCGCTGCTGAAGGGCGATGCGGCTGACCCCGACCTTAGAGGTACCTCGTCCTCCGATGACACCCCGATAAAGAACTCAGCGCGCCTCACACGCTTAGGGAATGGGAAGAGTACGCGGGGTGGTAGAGGCGGAGCTCGTGGTGGACGACGGAACGGATCGACGGACCCCTTTCACAATTCACACGCGAAAGAGGCGCCTTTGTCCACAGAGTCTAGGTCTAAACGCCGAAGGCCGTCTTATACTTCGTCCTCAGATACTTCCGTCACGAGTCGGGCGAGCATTCCGCTCCACAAACGCCCCAAACGCAAGGCCGCCTCGAAGGCTGCAGCAACATTCACGGATAGCGATAGTGGTGATGATAGTGGTGACGCCTATCTACCCTCGAGGTCTCCCTCCCCTGATGTTTCCCAGAGCGATGATGCCCGCTCTACCTCACCGGAATACAGTCAACATAAATCGAAGAAACGAGTCACCATGAAGGGGACGGACGCGTCAAAAATGAGCGCAGCCGAGGCGCTTGCACAGATAGCAGCGGAGAAGGCGAGGCTGGAAATCGGGGGTGGGGATAGTCAGGACTACCAACCGTACCACAAATTTGAGTCACGGAAGAGGAAGAATGGCACTATCCCGCTTCCTGTGCCCGTACCACATCTCAACAAGAAGAGCCGCGGGAGGAAGGTACCCTATGTCGACGCTCGGGCGTCAAGGCCGAGACCGAGTGAAGACGAGCCTGAAACGAGTGCTGGAGGAAGTCGTGGGACGCCGTCTAGGAGGGGGAGGGGTGGTAGAAGGGGAGCCGGGGGAGCAAGGTCGTTCGTCTGTGTTGTACCTGGATGTGGAAAGTGCTTTATCAGAGGGGAGCACCTGAAAAGGCACGTTAGGAGCATTCATACCCATGATAAGCGTATGTTCAATCTGTCCGCTATATCAGTGCTCGTTCTGAATTGCCGCATACAGCTCATCAGTGCCCCTACGATGGTTGCGATAAGTCGTTCAGCCGACGCGACAACCTTGGGCAGCATGTCCGCCTGCATCTTATGGATTCGCTTTGAAGATCTGATTATTAGAACTTTAGCTATTTAATCGCACTTTTTTACTCTTATACTACTATTATCTTATCTTTCTGTTTTGTTTGAGGCCCTCGTAGCTCTCTACCCTGTCTTTACTCGATTTTCCGAAATTCACGCGTTGCTTTCATGTGCATGAAGTTTCACCTTTTGTTGACGCGTTGTTTGGAACCCTTATACTCTTCTAAACATCTGTCAATAGGGGTTTGACATGAGCCTCATTCCCCCTTTGATTGTTCCAACTCTTTACATCGCGGTTCATTGATACTCAAGTTATTTTTGAAGTTCGACCAGTGTTCTCAATGCAATCTCCTTCGATGGAAGGAAAGGTGCAGACCTCCACATTATCGTCAACTTCGCAGCGCGTCTTCGCCCCACTTTACAAGCCTACAGGCGATAAATCGTCCGACCGATTGGCATTTATTCATATCCTTGAGAAATTAAAGGTAATATACGCTCAAATATGCCAAGGATGATCCTATTTGTTGCATAATATCCCATTATTTGAAGACTCTGCCCTAACTAACTTAGATGCTAGACTCAGAAACGGACTGGATGGGTCAATCACAACGTGAGTTTTTCCGCTCAGGAAAAAGGCTCAACTTTTACAACGCTCTCCCTAGATACCTGGTCCTGAAAGGTGACCATGCTCTCGCAATATCTTTCAAGGTGGTCCCACCAATGATGACAACTTGTCTAGCATTTCAGACCACATGTATCGGATGGCGGTGCTAGCAATGTGCTCATCTGACGTAAACCTTGATATCTCGAAGTGAGAGTCGACCTAACACTTGGACAGAATGCGCTCTGAACTGACTACAGATGCGTTATGATGTGCTTGGTGCACGATCTCGCTGAGGCTCACGGTACGCGTACTCTAACTATGCTGACTATCTACAAGTCAGGCTAACCAGGGTTTTTTTTACAAGTTGGCGATATCGCACCAAGAGAGGGTATTCCGAAAGCAGAAAAATCAAGACGCGAGGCTGTGGGTCATTTCTTACCGGACTCCTATTTGTTACCAATGTGTCCTACAGGAAGCGATGCACAACTTTGTCCATGATATGCTGCATGGTAGCCATGTCGCTCTTAGGATCGAGGCACTTTGGCATGTACGGCTTTGTGACATTATAGATTTCAATGAATTAATATCCCAGTCTCTAAGGAATACGAAGCAGGCGAAACCGCAGAAGCTAAATTTGTCAAAGGCGAGTTTTCTGTTGAACCGGAATGCTCTTGTCGTTGTTAACAATACCCATTAGACCTCGATCGATTCGAAATGGCTTCTCAAGGCAAGGCTGCCATAATCAAACCAGTTATTTTCCCACTAATTGTTGTTACAGCCTTTGAATACGAGCGTGATCATGGCGCCAAAACTTTACAGCCATTCTTCGACAGTAGTTTACCCATGATCCGGCACCCAGAGATACGGTCTTGGGGCGAGGACCTCTCTCGGGAGCGAGAACGTTTGCAATCAGCTTCCGGCGCAGCTCTTTCATCGGAATAAATCGTAATATTATTCGTATACATTTTAGGTCCCTGCGAACATCATATCTTTTACATTTATGCTTTTACTTCTTTCGGGTTCGTGCTTAGTGGTGGAACAATCGAAGGGAGGTGTGGGCAAACACCATGCTGTGCTCGTCAGCCGCAGCTATGCACTCTGCGTCCATGACGCTTCCACTCGGTGCAGCGAGGTACTTGACTCCACTCTTCCTCGCGCGGTGGACGTTGTCGGGGAATGGGAAGAAGGCATCACTTGAGCAGGACACGCCCTCCAGCTTGGCTGCCCACTCCTTCCTCTCTGCGGTGGTAAGAGCCTCGACAGGCCCCTCAAACAAGCTCTCCCACTGCTGCTTCTCACCACCTTCGAGTTCCTCGCCCCCGACAAAGAGGTCAATAGCATTGGCCTTCTCGGCGCGCTTTACGCCCTTTTTGAAAGGGAGGGCGAGAACACGCGGGTGGTGTCGGAGCCACCAGATATCGGCCTTGCTTCCGGCGAGACGCGTGCAGTGGATACGCGATTGCTGGCCTGCACCGATACCAACGATAGATCCGTGATATGCGTATGCCACACTGTTTGACTGTGTGTACTTGAGCGCAAGGGTGGCCACGATCAAGTCTGTAACGGCCGCACTTGGTAGCTATTCATTCGTCATTCGTCAGGCATTAGACGCTAGTGTTTGATACAGATCGTACGAACCTCCTTGTTTTTGGTGACAGCGTTTTCGAACAGCTTGGCATCGATCTTGCAATCGTTGCGCCTTTGCTGGAGGTGGATTCCGTAGACCTGCTTGGTTTCGATCGCAGGGGGGTTGTATGAAGGGTCGATCTAACCAGATCACATCAGTCAGGTTTCATTTCAGAGGATGAGTCACGCCACCTGAAGGACACAGTACTTTCCACCTTTCTTTTTGGCAAGAACATCTAGAGCCTCCGGAGAATATCCTGGGGCAATGACACCGTCGGATACTTCTCTTGAAATAATGCGGGCCGTAGCGAGATCGCACGGGGCCGACAGGGCGATAAAGTCTCCGAACGAAGACATGCGGTCGGCACCTACAAAAGAAGTGAGCGAAGAATCCTCATTGACCCAGTGTGATACGTACCACGAGCCCGTGCATAGGCGGCTGCGAGGGGAGTCAATGGTTCCTTCAGGTCATCGACTCCGTAAACCTTCTTCTCTGTCTCGTTAAGTTCGACGCCAACGGCTGCCCCAGCAGGAGACACATGTTTGAACGATGCGGCCGCGGGGAGGTTTAGTGCTTCTTGGAGTTCTTTGACCAGTGCGTAGGAGTTCAGGGCGTCCAAGAGGTTGATATAACCGGGAGAGCCGCTCAAGACTGTAATAACAGTTACTATAAGGGACGGTAAAGCGGGTGGAAATTTGCATACCTTTGAAAGGAAGTTCACCTTCCGAGACGAAGGCTTGCGCGGGCTTCTGGTGCGGGTTCGCACCGTATCGAAGAGCCAACCGTTGGACGGAGCCTGCCAATTTATCTGCTGGGAGTTCAGCCGATGCGTACTGCTCTCGGAAGTATCCACTAATAGCATCGTCGTATTTCGCCGTCATCTCGAAAGCCTTCAGAGCCAACTTGCTCCTGATATTCTGCCCAACGTCTCCTTGGCCCTTTGTGAAAGCGTCCAAAAACTCCTTGTAATCGGCGGGGTCGGAAAGGACGGAGACACGCTCGTGATTCTTCGCCGCACCGCGAAGGAGGGTCACTCCGCCGATATCGATCTCCTCGACAGCGCCAGCGAGAGTGCAGTTTGGTTGGGAGATCGTTTCGCTGAAGGGGTAGAGGTTGCAGACGACGATTGAAATCTTCGCGATTGCTTGTGCCTTGAGATCGGCTTCGTCGGAAGGGATGGAGCGTGCCAAAATGCCTATTTACATCCTGTCAGCCTTAAAATTTGATCTGTGTTTGATTGCGTAACACACCACCATGAACGGCAGGATGAAGAGTCTTGACTCGGCCGCCCAGCATCTCTGGTGCTTTGGTAATGTCTGACACATCTCTACACCACTAAATGAGAAATGTATACGCGATCTAGGGAGTATAGCATACTCAATCGGAATTCCAGCGTCACGTATTTTCTTTGCCGTTCCTCCTGATCCTAGAAGGCGAACACCGGCCTTTTGTAAACCCTGGGCTAAGTCGATAAGATTTGTCTTGTCATAGACAGACAGGAGAGCTAGCGTAGTATTAGATCAGATTAGGCATCTTTGTGTATAAATCGTTGAGGCACGCACCAATTCGTTGAGCCATTATTTCTTCGATGTGTGGCAGGCGATTTTTCACAAGCGGGCGTGAATAATCCACTTGTAAGAGCTAAAAAGGTTTGAAATAGCAGATCCACTGAAATCTTATCTCCGCCCCACCCGGGGCCCTACTTACGTAAACAGAGGACGGATTACTTGGCATTACTTGGGGTTCAACCTGGGTTCAACATTCAACTCGTCCCCGTTCATGTTTGTGTTAACGCAGCCCATGCTCTAGCTGTTATCCTGTCACTGAATCGCGCCTTGGAAGGAAAAATCGAGGTATGGCCGAGACCTTGTACGTTTTTTTCTGGGAGAATGTCGCCTAGCTGATCCGCGTTCAGGGCGACGGTGGGAAGTTAACGTTCAAAGTGTTGGTTTATGACGACAATAGGACAACTTGTTATTGAATCTATGCAACCAAAATAAGGGTTATTGTAACTCGTGGTGCGCCCGATTTCGATAGAAGACACGTGGTAGAGCTCGTTGGGTAAGATAGGTTTCTTGCTGATCCCTCAGCTCTGCGCAGCATAGAGATGAGGAAGAGGTTAAAGTTTGTTGGTCTAATAATTTCATCTAGCTGTAACTCCCTTTAACTGACTTTTTACATGGGAATCTTGTCTGCCGAATCCAACCGGCCGAGTATTGCTCGGAAGTCGAGCTGCCGAATGCCGCCCGCCCATCGAAGGACCCTTCTTCCAGGAGCTTCGACCATGTGTTGAAAGATCCTTTGTTGTATGTCCTAGTAATCAAGACGTCCAAGAAGTCACGGGGAGTGGAAATATCATGGTGTTTCGGGATATGTGATTTCATGAATTGCATTCATATAACGTAAGCCCTGGTTTGGTCTACCGTTTAGTTCGGACTCAAAGCCATCACCGTACATTTCAGACTGAGGACGTTTTACAGCAACATCAGCGAAACCATTTTCATTTTCTGGCGCTGGGGAAACATAACGAAGGGTATCATCAATGACTGGAGCACGACTATAGTCATCACAATCCTAATGAGGAAGAAGGTTCCACTAGAGAGTCTCATAGCCCTGCTAGTATGGCAATCTTTGGACGAAAATTTCTCCTACTTACCTCTACCGCCACGACCTCAAATCATTCTTCTACAATCTCGTTTAGGCATCAGGTCATTTCATTTTTGAGATGAAAGAGCAGCAAACAGCACGCTTTTCTCCGCATACGTGACTAAATCCAACTCACTTCATGAATGTGGGAGTCAAGTCCGCGTTCTTCACCACAAGAGGTCACCCGTCGCGTTCCTCATATAGTCCTGGTTATCTTGAACCGGTACAACAAGAATTACTACTTTATTCATCAGTCAAGCTCGTCCAGATACCTCAGCTCCCGCTCAATATACTCTAAGATCTCCCTTATGCACTGCTCTGCGGCTGGGTCCTGCCTTTGGCAATGTACGGTATCAAGACGTGGCCGCCATTATGGTCCTTGTACACCACGGTCATATTATCACCTCCCCCTGCCCCCCACCCCGGGTGGTGTGAAAAAGTGTCATATGTGTTGCGTTTTCCGGGGGTGACGGCGAGGTGCCCTTTGGCTGTTCACAAGAGAAACCAGACATCCTAACCGCTAGATTATGGGTATCTCATAACTAGACCTATTCCACCAGATACCAGGACGTCCAGCTTCAAAGTAGTACACGGCCAGCTTTGATCTACCCTCTCGTCTTCAACTGTCTACGCTGATTTCGCTATAATTTAGGACAATCAGAAACGGGCAGAATGTGCTGATGCCAAGATGTCGAGAACTTCTCTGCTAATGTATCGTGGGGTGACAGAAAGAACTCCTTCCCATTGCAAGCTCCCCGAAACGGATCCTCATTCACCCGAATCCAGATGGAGTTTGGCACGAACTGAGCACCCTGCCTTGGAACCAAGCTGGATTTGAACTTTATTGCAACCCTAGACTTCTACTAGGTCTGCATCTGTACGAAAATCATTGCGTATCTTGGGCGGCCAATTGGTTTGCTCCTAGAGTTCGTGTGAAAACTTTGTAAGTTAACATTGCAAGGCCACATCCTCGACTTCAAATGACCCATAATGCAACTGGATACGACTCTTCAGGCAGGTATAGGGCGTGGCGGCGGCAGCGGCGTAAATCTAGTAGGCATCAGGGGAGGAATGACCAGAACTGTAGAGGTAGAAGTCGAAGAAGCAATGGCTAAATCAGCGACTTCTACAGGGATTGATTGTCATTAGTCTACTTTCCAAGCTTAGAAGTCGTTAACGCCCGACAAGTTCTACTTCTACTCTTCTCGTGTATGCTCAGCGCCCTCAAAGCCCATTATGACGAGTCCATCGAAGACAATTCGTCTGATACATTCCCATCACATCAGCAAATCCTGGGTCCCCTGCAGAGATCTGCTAGCAGCCCTGCATAGATACCCATAGACACCCATAGTGCCATAGATGCCATAGAGTAGGTTCTGTTGCTGTACACCTCTGTGCAGACCTCCATAGCTCTCAGCAGTTATAGCTAAATTTATGCTCATCTGTAAAGTGCTACGAGGTCCTGGATAGTTCCACTTTTTACTGGGCAGAGCATAAGAGATTATGGTTCCATTCTGTAGACACACCCCTTGCTTTCGAGATTTGTACAGTCCGGGAGCATAGGGCAGACAGTATTCCATTACATTGCCACATTTTTAGTGAGGTGGGGTTATTATCTATGAATTTAATAGGTAACAAGGATCACTCTAACCAAGTCTGACAGTCAATCGATAACATTACAAAGTCCCAGGCCATTGAGTATACTAACCTACAGTAGGCGCAGGTGCAGGGCAATCCGTTTCTGACAGTTAGTGTAAATGGGTACTGTAAGGGGAACTCCATTTCCGCCTTACTTCGCCGATCTAGCCTTACTTCGCCGAATCTCACTCCGCCGACTTCTACTTCGCTGATTCGCGACTCAGTCATCCCGCCGACTTACGATACAATTTCTCTGCTTACTTTGCGCCCACTCAATTACATTCACTACATCGCACGTTCATTACCTACGCCCACACGCACCCCCACTCTCTACTTCGCGCGCAGTTTGCCGCCGGACTTTGCACTTGTTCGGACTATCAAGGGCACGGTCACGTGACCTTCGCTAGCCCAACGCGTGTCGTCGTACCGCACCGGGAACGTGTATTTAATGTAGTACTAGGTATATAGCACACCCCCCCTGATGGAGGCTCCTCAGAGAATTCTCTTAGGATCCCCTCCACCAGGTGAGTAGTACATATGTCGTACAAGTGAATACATCAACTTAGGATCCCCTCCACCAGCGTCGGCCCGCTCTACTAAGTTCGCGCGCACTCCGCCGGAGTTGCCCTTACAGTAGAATTCTCTCACCAGCAGAGACCGCGACCTCACCGCAGCCATTGCCAAATTCCGATTGGCAGAAACTGTCAGCTCCGATACAGAATCCGTCAAGACCGCGCAAGAATCGCCCTCTCCACCCTCCTCCGAACTAGAAGTGGAACTCCTACTCCGGCTGATGGACGCCGAAACGAGGATGGATAACATCGAACGAGACGTAGGAGATCTCAATAGGAAGGCGGAGGAACAAGCCGAGCAGCTTAAGAAGCTCACCGACAGCATCAACACGCTGATCGCGCTCCAAACCGCGGCTCCCCCACCCCCGGTCAATACCCCTGCACCCAGCGCCCCTGTAAATAATGTATCAACACCTCCCCCCGCGACCCACGTTAATTCGGGACGACCTTCAGCACTCCGGCCATCGCTTCCCGATGACTTCGACGGATCGCGCGAACGAGGGCGTGCGTTCATTAACGCATGCGAACTGTATATAAATCTTGTACCACACCAGTTCGCGGATGAAGTGACGCAGGTACGGTGGGCGTACACCTTCATGAAGAAAGGCCGAGCGTATCTGTTCACGGACCGGGCCATGTGATACCAGACTGCTACCGGGAACCCGAAGTACGCGACATGGGCCCTATTCCGCGCCGACTTCGCGGTCAACTTCTTCGTGCAGAGCGAAGCGCAGCGGGCGATTACGAGGTTGGAAACGAGCAGCTACCACCAAGGGTCGCAATCGGTGGACGACTACACGGATGAGTTCAGGGATCTCATCGACAAGTCGGGATACAAGGAGGGGTTGACGATTGTGGTGAAGTACCGGAAGGGACTGAGCGGGGAGATTCAGTCACAGATCGCGACGATGGCAGTGGGACGACCAGCGGACGATCAGCCGGAACAGTGGTATGTAGCGGCAATGAAGTGCGATGAAAACCGCCTCACCAACGAGGCCTTCCTGAGCACTAAACCGGCGGCTCGCGCACCTCCCGCACGCACTACCTCGGCGTTTCGCGCACCGCCGCACTTCTCAGCCCCGACGCTGCAACGGATGGCGCCACCACCACCTCCGCCGCCCCCTGCTTTCCCTCCACCGGTTCCGATGGATGTAGACGCAATGCGGAGGGCTCGAACGAACATCGAGACCTGCCACCGATGTAAGCAGCCGGGCCATTTCCAGAAGGACTGCCCCCTCCGCTATGACACGCGGTTCATGTCAATGGAGGAGCAGCATGAGTTCGCGCAGCACATCTTCGCAATGATAGACGCACAAGTCGAACCGCTGGCGGAAGAAGGGGAAACGTTCGCAACCACTCAAGAGGGTTTTGTAGCGGACAGCGAGTGAACAGTACGCCCTCGCTGTCATCTGTAAATAGGTTCGCGTGTTTAGAAGTTGAGAATACAACTGAAATTTCCCAAACACCCGAAACTACTACAGAAGCCGTACAAGATACCATCCCCGTCCCTAAACCGCCGCGCCAGAGACTCCCCCGATGGGAACGAGCTCTACCCAAGCGATTCGTAGTCGCCGCCACCCCCAGCACTCGCTCGCTGAAGCTCAAGATTGAACTTCAGACGACCAACACAGGCGAGACATTCGCGACGAACAGCTTGGTAGACTCAGGAGCAACGGGCCTTTTCATCGATTCTGAATTCGTGCGGAGGAACAGGTTGACCTCGTGCAAGCTAGTTCGCACTATTCCGGTGTTCAACGTCGACGGCACTCCGAACGAGAACGGGTCTATTTCGGAAATCGTAGACCTCATCCTCCGGTACAACGGTCACTCAGAACGCACCCACTTCGCGGTCACCAGCCTAGGGAAGCAGGATCTCATACTGGGCTACACTTGGTTGCAGGAGCACAACCCGGAGATCAACTGGCAGACCAACGAGGTGAAGATGAGTCGCTGTCCCGACAAATGTCGGACCTGCGCGAACGAGGTTAAATCAGAAAAGGCGGAGAAGCGTAAATTGGAGGCCCGCATCAACGCCTGTCGCGCAGGACCCATGCCCGAACCAGAAACAGAAATTGGAGAGGTTCCCGACTCTGAGCACGAAGGAGATATCGCCCTTGAAGATTGCATCAAAGAGGGCGACCGTATCTTCGTGGTCAACATCGGCGAACCAGGACAGTTTCAGAAGGCACCGGAAGAGATTCGGACAACCCAAACCATCTCGCAGCGACTAGCGGAAAAGATCCAAACGGAAGCCCGGAAGAACGCGTCCCAGCAGATCGCAGACTCCTTTGATCGTAATGCGCAACCCAAGACGTTTTTTGATCTAGCACCGGCGCACGTCCACGAATTTGAGGATGTGTTCTCCAAGACGTCCTTCGACGCTCTCCCAGATCGCCGACCGTGGGACCACGCAATCGAACTCGTCCGCGACGCAGAAGGGAAATCCTGCAAGGTCTACCCGCTCTCAGTCGCCGAACAAGCGGAGTTGGACAAGTTCCTCGAGGAGAACCTCGCCTCTGGTCGGATCCGCCCCTCCAAATCGCCAATGGCTTCACCGTTCTTCTTTATCAAGAAGAAGGACGGTTCGCTACGCCCGGTACAGGACTACCGCGTTCTCAATTCACTGACGATCAAGAACAAATACCCACTCCCACTCATCTCCGACCTCGTCAACAATCTTCGGGGAGCGAAATACTTCTCCAAATTCGACGTTCGCTGGGGATACAACAACGTCCGAATTAAGGAAGGTGATGAGTGGAAGGCCGCATTTCGCACAAACCGCGGAATGTTTGAGCCCCTGGTAATGTTCTTTGGTCTCACTAACTCGCCAGCAACGTTCCAAACCATGATGAACGAGATATTCCACGATCTCATCATGGAAGGAGTGGTATGTGTCTACATCGATGATATTCTAATTTACACAAAGACACTCGCCAAACACCGCCGAATTTCAAGGTTAGTTCTCCAGCGACTCCGCGAACATAAACTGTACCTGCGACTGGACAAATGCGAATTCGAGAAGACCCGAATCGAGTATCTGGGGCTCATTATCTCGGAGGGGCAGGCGGAGATGGACCTGGTCAAGGTTGCCGGAGTAGCGGAATGGCCAACGCCCATGAACAAGAAGCAAGTGCAGTCCTTCTTGGGCTTCACGAACTTCTATCGGCGGTTCATTCGCGACTTCTCCCATATTGCACGGCCATTGTTTGATCTCACCGGTAAAGACGTGCCTTGGAAGTGGGGTGAGTCGGAGCAGGAGGCATTCGAAGGGTTGAAGGAAGCGGTGTCGTCTAAACTGGTACTGATGTTCGCAGACGACAACCGGCCGTTTAGGGTGGAGGCAGATAGTTCGGATTTCGCGACCGGCGCAGTACTTTCGCAACTCAGCCCGGAGGACGACAAGTGGCACCCGATCGCGTTTTTGTCAAAGAGCCTCAACGCGGTCGAGCGGAATTACGAGATACACGACAAGGAAATGCTCGCCATCATTCGCGCACTTGAAGAATGGCGACACTTCCTTGAAGGCGCGCGACACGACTTCGAGATCTGGACAGACCACAAAAATCTAGAGTACTTCCGGACGTCCCAGAAGCTAAATCGGAGACAGGCCAGGTGGTCACTGTACCTCTCCCGATTCAACTTCTCGCTGCACCACAAGCCTGGACGAAGTATGGGTAAGCCAGACGCGCTATCTCGCCGAGCGGACCACAGCGATGGAAGCGAGGATAACCACGATCTAGTCCTCCTCAAACCGGAGTTGTTCACAATCCGCGCGCTGGAAGGAATGGTCGTGGAAGGAGAGGAAAGGGACATTCTGCGGGATATTCGGAGAGGCAATCGCGAGGGACATCAGGAGGAAGCGGTGGTGAAGGCAGCGCAGGAGTTGAAGAAGTCCGCAGGAAAATCGGTTCGGAGCGCAGAGTGGAGGGAAGCGCAGGAGTTGCTGTATTTCTGCGATCGCATCTACGTCCCAAAACACGCTGACCTTCGCAGACGTATAGTTGCGCAACATCACGATTCGCGAATTGCGGGACACACCGGAAGATGGAAGACGTTGGAACTCGTATCGCGCAATTACTGGTGGCCTCAAATGTCGCGCTACATCGGCGAATACTGCAAGACATGCGACCTCTGTCTCCGAACGAAGGCTCAGCGTCAACTTCCAAGTGGCGAACTTAAACCGCTGCCGATTCCGGAAGGTTGCTGGGACGTCGCAAGCGTGGATTTCATCGTGGAACTCCCCGAGTCGCAAGGGCATGATGCGATCATGGTAGTGGTGGACACAGTGGGTAAACGCGCGCACTTCATCCCAACCACGACGACAATTACCGCGCTTGGATCGGCGAGGCTTTACCTCCAGCATGTGTGGAAGTTGCACAGCTTACCGAAGGCTATGGTCTCCGACCGAGGGGTACAGTTCGTGGCGGAATTCACAAGGGAGTTATATCGCATGCTTGATATTAAACTCACAGCGTCTACGGCGTACCACCCACAGACAGACGGACAGACCGAGCGAGTGAACCAGGAACTGGAGCAGTATCTCCGGTTATTCGTCAGCGAGCGACAGGACAACTGGGTCGACCTTTTACCGCTCGCTGAATTCCAGTACAATAACCACGTCCACTCCTCGACACAGCACTCGCCGTTCTTCCTGGACACCGGTCGACATCCACGCATGGGCTTCGAACCACAGACCGCACCATCCCGGCTGGAAACCGCGAACGAATTCTGCGACCGAATGAAGGACACCCTCAAGGAAGCCCGCGCCGCATTAGCCAAAGCCAAGGACGAGATGGCGATGTACTACAATCGCCGCCGAAACCCAACACCCGACTACCAGGTTGGAGACCGGATGTATTTGGATTCGCGCGACATTCGTATCACTCGACCGTCGCAGAAACTGGCTCACCGCTACATCGGGCCCTACCCCATCGAAGCCAAGGTTGGATCGCACGCCTACCGCCTCAAACTTCCGCCGGTGCTATCGCGCATCCACCCGGTCTTCCATGTTGTCAAACTCCTACCCGCGCCGCACGACCCAATACCCGGTAGAACGGTCACCGAAGTCCCTGAACCCACTCTCATAGACGGCGAGGTACATTATGAGGTTCAGGAGATCATGGACAGCCGGGTTTACAGGAACAAGCTGCAGTACCTGATCGCCTGAAAGGGCTACAGCTACGAACAGAACACCTGGGAACCTGCCGACAAGGTGAATGCGGATGAGTTGGTCGCCGAATTCTACAGACGCAACCCCGGAGCACCGCGACTCGTACAACGCGTCCAATTCGCACAGATCCCGTTCCAACGCCGGCGTGAAGACACGCGAACCTAGAAGGGGGGTAATGTAAGGGGAACTCCATTTCCGCCTTACTTCGCCGATCTAGCCTTACTTCGCCGAATCTCACTCCGCCGACTTCTACTTCGCCGATTCGCGACTCAGTCATCCCGCCGACTTACGATACAATTTCTCTGCTTACTTCGCGCCCACTCAATTACATTCACTACATCGCACGTTCATTACCTACGCCCACACGCACCCCCACTCTCTACTTCGCGCGCAGTTTGCCGCCGGACTTTGCACTTGTTCGGACTATCAAGGGCATGGTCACGTGACCTTCGCTAGCCCAACGCGTGTCGTCGTACCGCACCGGGAACGTGTATTTAATGTAGTACTAGGTATATAGCACACCCCCCCTGATGGAGGCTCCTCAGAGAATTCTCTTAGGATCCCCTCCACCAGGTGAGTAGTACATATGTCGTACAAGTGAATACATCAACTTAGGATCCCCTCCACCAGCGTCGGCCCGCTCTACTAAGTTCGCGCGCACTCCGCCGGAGTTGCCCCTACAGGTACAAATGAGTGTTTGCCTACCAATGATGCCTCAGGTTGATCATACAGTGCCATATGACTGTTCTGCCACAGGTTATTATGTGTAGAACTGTAGTGCAAGAGCATGCTTACCCTTAGTTGTAGATGTTAACAAAGGTGACATCTCCCCATGGTAAACCCTGCCAGCACTGCAGACTTCTTTGGCCAGCTTTCTGAATTGCGTCATGATCCACAGACACCTTTAGTCTTGGTCCAAGATACTGAGTTCTTCCTTGTTGGTCTGGTCTTGTCTAGCATGGCTGGTCATTGAACATTGAGACGTGGAATTGTAAGGTGGGAGGAATTTGCCTCATAAACAGAACTTCGAATTGCCACCTCAGACCTCTGACAACACGGCAATATGGTTAAACCCGATGCCGGTAGACCCGTGACACTTCACATGACAGGTGCGGTAATCACACGGTATGGCCCGGCAACACCATACCCGTACCCGCCACACCACGGTTTGAACCAAGCCGTGCCCAACACTAGTCTTGGAGAATTTAGAATGGAACTTCGTCTTGAGATGTTCAACCCAGCGTTCATTGCCCTATCATGCAGTATGCATCCTAAGTAAACTTAGACAAGGCACAAAAACCTGTATTTTGCATACATACAATAATGTTGGATTTTGAATTTTGAGTAAGTTCGGCCCAATTTTGCACAACCTGCCAAACCAAGCATATCCCTGGGCAGATAAGGTAGTAAATATACAGAACTGTGTAGAAGTATGAGCCACTATGGATATCAGGACAGACAGGGTGGATTCTACACACAACTGCAAAGCACTGCAGAGTTCAGTACAACATCTATGGATGACTATGGGCACTACAAGGTCTGTCGGCTGATTGTGAGAAAAATCAGGGTTTGCTGATGCAGAATGAAATCAAGAAGTACCAAAAGAAGTGGGAAATTGCGGAAAAGGCTGAAATAGACCATAAGCCGGCGTTGAAGTGGTCCACGAAGTTGGCCTTGGGCTTGCAATGTTTCCGTCTACCTTCTGTTTTTCGCGCCCCCCGCAGCGAGAGGACCCCGCCTCCTTAAGCTCTAACTAGATTTACTGCCCCCTGTTCCAATTGAACACTAAACATTCCTATACTGTCAGCTAAAAATAAAACACGTCTGGCCAGGGGGCCTGCCCGTACCCAGTTTGACATCGAAGGGCAATCTTCTCCTTCTTGATTTCATTTTGATAGGATTGCATCAGACTAATTGTCTCTCCCCTCCGTTATGACGATCCCAAAAACGGGGCTTGAGGCTTCCGAAATCTCCTGTCTAAGAAGATACTGCCCGTCTTGAAGTTAGAGTACACTCGAGTATTCGATATTTGGTCGAAAAATGCCACCAACATAAACAAGGGCAAGGTAGAGGGATGCGCGATATATGCACTGAATTTAACCCACCAATAAAAAATCTCATGTGAAATCTTCATGCCCCTTGCAAGGCGAAAACGCTCTAGTGTCGCCCTCCAGAAGAACAAACATGTATGCCTTTCTGGCCTTCAGTAGCACCTGGTTACATAACTTATACCGAGTTAGGGCTTGTTTGATACTCGATTCGAAAAGATCCTGCTTATCCATTGAAGGGAAATATTTACACAATGGCAAACTGGGATGGCATCCGATGTGTATATTATAAATTGACGTACCAGTAAAGCGTCTTCTAGTCAATAGAAGATTTCTGGCCGCTCACAAGATTCTGATGGCGAAAAGTAGTATTAAAGGAATTTTGGCTTAAATAGTGTTCGTCGACCCCTTATATTCATTAGAATCTGCCCAAGCACCTGTCAGGTAGTGTAGTTGTGCATGCACAGTAACTCTTGCTGACCTCGATTGACGAACGAAAACAGCTCAGACATCTCAAATACTCATCAATTTCACATACCTCCATCCCAGAAATGCGGAGCGCCACTTTTATTGCTTTGGTGTCACTTGCTGCAATGTGTGAGGCAGGAACCATATACGTTCTTAATAGGACTCCTGGAGCAATAGACGTCAAAGTTACAAGGGAATCCAATACCGGGGCTACCGGCCTCTTCACTCCTATCGCAGCTGGAGCAACATATGGGTTTCCTAGAAATGGAAATGAAATTATCTTTGTGTCGAGAAGGAATGGGGTTTTTCTGGAACAGCCTTACCTAGGCATTTTGGATTCAACTCTTATCGTTATTCCTGGTGGCGTTGCGCGTAGTACAGAGTAGTGCGTTGCCTTAGTAGTTTCACCAGACCCAAGCTATTTTCCTGGCCCGTATCTCACAAGCTTCGATTCCGTGGCATTCAACTGCCTCCAGTTTGTATGTACAATGTAACCCTCTGTCGAAATGTGGACGTCTGCTATTTTCATCTTCGTCCTAGTAAGCAAACGAGTCGCATTCACAGAATTTTCGCCATGTTTCATGCCCTGAGCTGAAACAGAACCGCGAAGTGAATAAATGAAGCTGAAAAACTTCAGTAATGAGATGATAATGTAATGGACAACGTACAATACATGTATCCAAAAGGCGTGGTGATGCCGAGTCCAGTGGATGACCAAGATGGATATTGCTCCTCCCATGAACCTACACTGTCCAAGGTCCGGGTCAGGACCTGCAGGACCGGGTCCGACCCAGGTCCGACCCTCACAGGTCCAGTCCAGGTTCAGCAAAATACTGGACCGGACCGCCCTCACAGGTCCAGGTCCAGTCGAGAAGTGGACCGCGAACCGGGTCCGGACCGCGCGGACCTGAGTATACATTAGAGATTACGCACCTCCACAAAGATGACCAAAGTTTTCGATGATCATGCACATGTTCAAGGACTGGTAGAATATCAATAGTACGTAAAATGATGTAATGGCAACATTTGCCCATATTTGGACCTTGAGAAGACCCTCGCCTTTTTTTTTCGTCAATCCACGCAATGTGCAGAGGCCCTTCCATCACGAAATGTCGCGTCGGGAGCGAGACAAAGTGGATACAGGGCTGATTATTGAGGGAGGACGACGCATTCAGCCTTCAAAGCAGGTGCAAGGGCTAGATTACCCCGAGACAATTGTAAAAAAAACTCGAGGAAAAGAAGGTAAGTTGACATTTCATGTATTCAAATCCATCCTCACCTCCATGATCCAGATGGTGCAAACATGGTTTCCACTGCAATTCCGGGGTCATCTTGTCTTGTGGAGTGTGCATTTTCGCTTTCAGCTTGGACAGATTCAGCACGTCGCGGAAATATGGAGAAGAAGAAATTTGGTGGTTTACAAAGGTTACGAGGCGCATATGCTGATGGAAGACTAGAGGTACAAAAGGAAGTCTGGGTTGCTCTGGATGCAGATTTTGACTGCTTGAGTGAGGAGGATGATTAGCGACACATGTAGCATTCTTTTTCTTGAAAAAAAAACTTTTTGGCTGTCGGACCTGGGTCAGACCGGGTCCAGACACGGTCCGGACCTTGAGGGTCAAGGTCTGAAGAAAATGGGACCGGACCTCAGGTCCAGGTCCAGGTCCAGCAAAATTTGCCTGGACCGGGGCTGGACTGGACCTTGGACAGTGTACATGAACCATACGAACGAGCATGCCAGCAAGTAAATGAGTTTCAATAATACCTTCTGAGCCTATAGATTTATCAAAGGGTTTGCGCTTTTTTGAGCAGCCGGCGGGAAAGGAAGCCAAGCTTGATTTGAAGCTGATTTGTGTGGAGGAAAGGCACTCGAACCAAAAACATACGAGTTCCTTCAATGTGATGAGGCTTGGAAGTGTGTTTTCTGTCTTCATCACATCAGTGTTTATACAAATTTCTTTTTATGCTTGTACATGCTTGTACAAGCTTGTACAAGTCCGAAAAGTGTGCAAACAAACAGCTGAAAAGCTATGTCTGAATTTCGACAAGTTCTCAATGCAAATTTGTTTGAAATTTATTGCTTCTCCAGTAGTGTGCTTAACAACATGTTGACTGGTCTCAGGATATCCCCACAGCCTTCACCTACATGTTTCCGAGCACAGAACATGCGCTGTGTTTACATACCATTGCCGTCGCCATCACAGATGGTGACAACGTAGTTTGGAACTATGGGCCGACTTTTGATATGTAGGATCAACTTACAGGTGAACTTAATACTCAATACATTCCTGAAGACCAACTACAAACCTAGTTTGGGTATTGGAGCTGTATTGTGATACCACACATAGGAAAAACTTTCAGAGGAAACTTGCAGACTTGTCATCAAGCCAAAAAGTGCCGGAAAGTGCCAAAAAGCGAACAAGAAATTTGTCATCTTACTGATGCATGGGTCAAGGGACCTTTGCAGACTGTTTAGTTTCTCCTTGATGGCACAATCTGCAGAGCCCAATGGTCGTGGGATCAAACATCAGTAATCGGGCATTTTAGTTTCTGGAGGTTGCTCAACTTGAGCAACCAGCGGAAACCAGCAAAAACCCAGAAACTTGGGAACTTGGCAACCCAGGTCCATTTTCTTGGAAACCTATCTGGATGCACTAGAGTGGAAACCTGGGAAACTTACCAAAACCTCGGAAACTTCGGTTGTACGTCATAATCTATGGCATATGCTATCTACAAGGGTATAGGAAGATGGAAAATAGTATGGCAAGGGCACGTAATGAGTAAACGAACACGTATGAACAACTGTGAAGGAACTATGCTTTCTGAGGGCTTGAAGGAATGTACAAATATTCGCGGTATGCCGAAATTGCTGACTGATCTATGCAGTAGCACTAGGGTACCCGATGATTTTTCTCATCATGACGCATTGGACAGCTTTAATTCCTTCTTTGTAAACCATTTCATTGATCATCACACTCATGAATTTATTGGTAGCTCATAGCAACATGGGTTGTTTGGTGCTTTGTGTAGGGTGGTGCAGGTTTCCTGGTTTCTGGGTTTCCAAGTTCTCGGAAACCTGAAAACCAACAGAAACCAGCGGAAACCCGGAAATTAATTTGCCAGTTTACTGATGAATCCGGCATAATAGTAATGGTCAGAGAATGCGATCCAATGACGATTTAAATTGCGATTTGATAATGAATTGTTGTGTCTTGAATCGTCGTTCGAATCGTGGGAATCTCATGAATTGCCATCTCATACACTTTACCTATGTACCCAAGGCCTTAACGCATCAGTAAACTGGCAAATTAATTTCCGGGTTTCCACTGGTTTCTGTCGGTTTTCAGGTTTCTATTGGAATAGATAAAGCTCAGTCAACGTAGAATAGACTAAGTATATTGTAGTGTACCTATTGGATTAGATAAAGCTACATGGTAATCAGTAAGTGGGTTTGGTAAACAGTAAGTAGAGTACACACCTCAGTCAACGTAGAATAGACTGAGGTGGTACAACAATTTTTGTATGTAGATATATCCTAAAGGTGCCAAGGCCTGTAACTACACTATGGGTCATATCAGTGAAATAGAGATGTAAAAGGTAAGCTAAGGGATTGTTGTCCATTTACGGGTGCATGTGATGCAACGCGGCAGGGCACGACGGGATGTGTATGTCTGAATATTCTCCAATACTCCCCCTCAAACTGTTGATAGCCCTAGCGCACGTGTGAAATGCTTTGCTTTCGCACTGGGGAGCGCTTTTGTCAGGGTGTTGGTGGTCATGTCATTGGTGGGGCAGTAGATGAGCTTGATGTTTCCGGCTTCGACAATATAGCAAATATAGTGGTAGCATATGTCGATGTGTTTCGTATGTGCATGGTACAAACCGGATTTCGTGAGTGCGATAGCAGATTGGCTGTCACTGTATAGGGTGGTGGGCTTGGTGAGTGGACCATCAATTGGTCCGTAGACCTTGCTGATAAGACGGCACAACCACATCGCTTCTTTGGCAGCATGGGTAGCCGCCACGTACTTGGCTTCTGTTGTTGACAGAGTGACAAGCTCCTGTTTCTTCAACAACCATGACACGGCCCCTCCATCCACAATGAAGGCATAGCCAGAGATGGCACGCCTGTGCTCCTGCGATGGCCGTCTGCATCCACAAAGCCTTCCAGGCCTTCCTTCCCATTGCCATAGACAAGCTCGAGCTCTTTGGTACCAAGCAGATACTGAAAGATTTGCTTCATGGCCTCCCAGTGGACCCATCCTGGGTTGTCGCAGAGCTGTGCAACAGTAGACATGGCGAATGCAATGTTGGGGCACGTTCCCATTGCTGCATACATCAATGATCTGACAGCTTCATGATACGGCATGTTTTGCATGTGTGTGATATCCACAAGCATGGTGGGGCATTGGGACTTGCTGAGGGCGATGTTGGTGTCCATGGGTGTCGATACCAGCTTCAAATTGTTGAAGTTGAACCGGGTTAGGATGGAGTCAATGTAGGCATGTTGGGATAGCGAGAGTGTGCAGTTGGGAAGGTCGCAAGTAACTTTGATACCAAGGATCTAATGGACTGGTCCTAGGTCCGTCATCATGTACACCTGGTTGATGTCCTTCTTGAACTTAGCAATTTGTTTTGCAGATGTTCCTGTGGTGATGCAGTCATCAACGTAAATGACAATGACTATCAACTCGCCATCTTCCTTCTTGAAGAAGACTCCGTGGTCCGGCCTCACTTCTCTCAAACCCTAAGTCTCCCAGTGCCTTTCGCAGTGCGTCGTACCAATTCTTCGCGCCCTGCTTGAGTCCATACAATGCCTTTCGCAGCCAAAAGACATATGCCTTGGGGTCGGCTTTTGTCTGATCCACAGGCTGTTCGAGGTACACAACCTCATCTTCTCCGAGGACTCCATTGAGGAATGCGCTGTCAAAATCGAACATGTCTACGGGCCATCTGTTCCAAGCAGCTAGTGCGAGCACCAGGCGAAACGACAACATGTGCACAATGGGCGCATACATCTCGTTGAAGTTGATGCCATGAATCTGGGTGAAACCTTTCGCGATGAGACGTGCCTTGTACTTCTCAACTTCACCAGCAGCGTTCTTCTTGATGCAAAGGACCCATTTGTAGCCAACGACATTGGTGCCAGGAGGTGGACATTTCACGAGTTCCCAGGTGCCGTTAGCTTCTAGCGTGTGCATTTCCTGCCTGATGGCCTCCTGCCATTTTGGCCAGTCTGGGTGCCGCTTTGCTTCTGCATAGTCTGGCATCAGCCCTTCTGCTTCTCCCATGACAGCTGCCATGGCAAAATCTTCCACACTCACCATTTCCCAATCGTCTGCTGTGCTGGCTTGTTCTTTCTCCCTCTGTTTCCCCTCCTGCATTCCAGGTGGAAGCATGGGAGCACTGGGCCTCTTGTTTATCCGCCCCTCACCCAATTGTAGCCTTCGCAAGTAGTCCGACTCAATGTGGACATGCTTTGGACAACCTTTGTTAGGTTCATTATCAAGACAAGGGTTAGGTGGAGCTTCCGGGTCAGGGATTTCTTCAATGGTGGCCTTATAGGGCAAAGAGGGCCGCTCGACATCCACATCTTCCCACTCCCCCTCAAGCGGGACTGTTGGTATGTCTTCCTCTTCAATATTGAACCTGACACTGCGCTCAACTGTGATGGAACATTTTTCAGCCCAATAAATTTGATGTGCGCAGCTCTCCTCATCAAATCCAACCCAATGGCCAATTTTTGAACGAGTGTCCAGCTTTGAGCCACTTGTGTTGTGCACACGCACTCTGGAGCCCCATGGTGGAAGGTCCGAGATATCAGGCTTCTCACCCTCCATCAGCTCGTGTGGGGTTGTATTGTCAAGTGCACGCATCCAGGTATGGTTTTTCAACCATGTTGCATGCATTACGGCCTCACTCCAGAGGTTCTTCAGTAGACTGCTATCATGAATCATTGCTCAAACCTTTTTGAGGAGTGTACGATTCAGCCGTTTGGCAACACCATTATACTCTGGTGTGTCATGGACAGTCAAACATCGTGTGGTTCCCCTCTCGTTCAGGTGGGCCGTGAACTCATTGCTGAGGTACTCCCCCCCTCTGTCCGAATGCAGTTTCTTAATTCTGACATTCTTCTGGGCCAGGAGCCACGCTTTGTAGGACTTGTAGGCTGTAAAAGTATCGCTTTTCTCACGAATGAGGTAGGTTGTAGCATGTTGGCTGTAGTCATCCGTGAAAGTGACATAGTACCCCTTTTTGCCTAGGGTCTGGATGGGCACAGGTCCCCAGAGGTCAGAGTGAACTTCGTCGCCTATCTTAGCTGCCCGTTTGCTCTCCTGAACCTTCTGGATGGGCTTTTGTGTGGTTTTCGTGGCCTCACAAGACTCGCATACTGTTGCTTTGCTCGTCTTGTCGAGCTTTAGCCCATGCACCAGGCCTTTCATCAGGAGGGTATGTGCGGCTTTGTAAGCAACATGTCCTAGTTGACAGTGAAGTTTGTCAATTGTTACGACTTTGAGAGGAGTTTTGGGTGCCCTTGCAGTTGCAGCAGCAGCGGTTTCGGGGCGAGGTGTGAAGACACAGTAAAGTCTGTTCTTCATGTCGATTACTCCAATGTGGCTCTTATCTTTCACGTAGATACGACATGTTGCATCCCAAAAAACTAACACAGCGCCAGCAATTGCAATGCAGCTAACTGATACGAGGGTTACGCCCATTGAAGGAGCATATAGGACATTTTCAAGGAGCACATGAGTGGCTAGCTTCATGCCATTAGGGACATTGATGTACATATCACCCATTCCGATAGCGTTGAAGGAACACTTGTTGGCAGCAGTAATAGGCTTTGGGGGAATGGGTTGATAGTTGACAAAGTGGTGCCTGTACCCAGACATGTGGCGTGATGCTCCAGAATCATACAGCTCCGTGTTGATGAGCTCACTGCCTAGGCTGGTACTGGTGTTCTTCTGAATTTTGGCAGCAACAAAAGTTTGTGTGTATGCTTCATCATCCATTCCTATAACCTCATATTCATCTATGTCCTCACTGAAGTAGGTGTCGTCCTCCATGTCATCCTCATCTTCTGAGTCTGATACCACTTGTAGGGCCAGCATGTCATCATCAGAATCATCAGAATCTGATACAGGCTGGAGTGGTGGTGGCTCGTCTCCATACTTGTCATTTTCCTCGTCATCCTCATCTGAGGAATCAGTGACAGGTACCAATTCTGGCATGCTGTCGGTTTCATCTTCCAAAAACCAGAATTCTTCATCAGAAGTGGTGGTAGGGGCTTCAAAGAGATCAAGAATGTCTTCTTCAGTGAGAGCATCTTCGGCTGGCTGTTGTAGAGTAGGGTCAAGCTCCACAAGCTCACCAATGAGGGACAACAATGACGCATCATTGTTCACTCCCCCTTCAACAGTATCTTTGTCGACTACTCCCCCGGAGTTCAGGCCTTCTTCCATGAAGTCCAGAATGTTACTCTCGGCATTTGCGAACCAAGCCTGATCCTCGGATTCCTGCTTTGATTCTGCGGCACCAGCTGTCTTGGTCTCCTTCCCTTTTCCCTTCCCCTTGCCTTTGCCTTTTGGGCCTTGGCCTTCCTTTCCCCCGCCAGCTGCCCAGCAGTCAACCTTGTAGTGACCTTTCTTCCCACAGTTAAAGCATTCTTTTGAGCTGCTCAAACTTCTGCAGCCTCTTCCATTGCTGCTTCTGGCATAGAAAGCGGCATTCTGTTCCTTCTAACCCTTCTGCTTCATCAGGTGTCTTTCATACTCCTCAGTTACGGTCAACATGAGGTCATCAGGTGATAATGTAGTACTGAGCACGCTGGATGTAGCATTGACAGCCGAGATGTAGGGGTCGTAAGATGGTGGAAGGGATCCGAGAATGATGGCGTAAAAGTCGTCGTTGGTGGGTGGTTGGCCCATTGATGTGAGATCCTCTCGCATCATGTGCAACTTTGCAAAGTGCATGTGAATGTTGCCCTTCTCGAGGCATTTCTCCTCTTGAAGGCGGCATCGGAGGTCAACAGAGACCATACGGGATTTGTTCTGGAAGTCTTTTGCAAGTGCTTCCCAGATAAGATGAGCAGTGCTTTGCCCACAAATCTTCATGAACAGTGAGTCTGTAATTGTTCCTGCAATTTGCTGCTTAAAGATGGCTTCCCCCTGTCATCAGGTCTTCATGTCATTCCTATATGCGGCTTTGAGTGCTACCTCTGCTGGAGTCCATGTGCTTGGGTCAATGCTTCAATTCAAGATAGGGTTGGCAGGTGTGCTCTGGGAGCCATCAATGTGGTGGAGAAGTCCTTGTGCATCAATGGACCAGGTGAACCGGTCCTTGTAGATCACCCAGTTGATACCAGCAGCATTAAGCTTGGGAATACGCAAGAATTCATCACCAATTTTGGTAGAAGACATGGTGGGGAAAATGCGTGGGGTAGGTGCAAAATTTTCAGTGGGTTTTCATGTTCTAAACGTTGGGGTCAGGGCCCATAACTTATTGGAATAGATAAAGCTCAGTCAATGTAGAATAGACTAAGTATATTGTAGTGTACCTATTGGAATAGATAAAGCTACGTGGTAATCAGTAAGTGGGTTTGGTAAACAGTAAGTAGAGTACACACCTCAGTCAACGTAGAATAGACTGAGGTGGTACGACGATTTTCGTATGTAGATATATCCTAAAGGTGCCAAGGCCCGTAACTACACTACGGGTCATATCAGTGAAATAGAGATGTAAAAGGTAAGCTAAGGGATTGTCGTCCATTTACGGGCACGCGTGATGCAATGCGGCAGGGCACAATGGGATGTGTATGTCCGAATATTCTCCAATAGTTTCCGAGAACTTGGAAACCCAGAAACCAGGAAACCTGCACCACCCTACACAAAGCACCAAACAACCCATGTTGCTATGAGCTACCAATAAATTCATGAGTGTGATGATCAATGAAATGGTTTACAAAGAAGGAATTAAAGCTGTCCAATGCGTCATGATGAGAAAAATCATCGGGTACCCTAGTGCTACTGCATAGATCAGTCAGCAATTTCGGCATACCGCGAATATTTGTACATTCCTTCAAGCCCTCAGAAAGCATAGTTCCTTCACAGTTGTTCATATGTGTTCGTTTACTCATTACGTGCCCTCGCCATACTATTTTCCATCTTCCTATACCCCCCTAGATAGCATATGCCATAGATTATGACGTACAACCGAAGTTTCCGAGGTTTCAGTAAGTTTCCCAGGTTTCCGTGCATCCAGATAGGTTTCCAAGAAAATGGACCTGGGTTGCCAAGTTCCCAAATTTCTGGGTTTTTGCTGGTTTCCGCTGGTTGCTCAAGTTGAGCAACCTCCAGAAACTAAAACGCCCGATTACTGATGCGTGATATAGCATAGAAAATAACAACTCAATTCAAATAAAATTCATTAAATAGACTGATGTTTTTTGATCCTCTCGACAACCAGCATGGCCTCCCCACGTAAAGGCACACGCATTACCTCTTGTTCAACTAAAGCAAAACAAAATGATCCTTCTTTCGAAGAGAAGATATCTCCTGTGGTGATCCCAATGAAGAAGGCTGCAGCAACCCGAAAACCCACTGAGAAGAAAGAGGCCTCAGCTACAAAAACATCACTGAAGGGTTAGACTGTCCGCGGTCCGGGCCAGGACCTCTCAGACCTGGGCTGGCCCCGGGCTGACCCCGAGGGCCAGGGGCCAGGGTCAGCATCTGAGCGGACCGGCCCTTTTGAGGAGGGCCAGGGCCAGCACTCAGCTGGCCCTGGCCCTCGGGTCGGACCTGGGTCGGACCGGGCTGACCCCCCATATTTCGGTGTGAGGAGGAAAGTTTTGATGAGATGTTTGGACGCGAGTCGAAGTCGAGCACTTTAATAAACGAATTACTTATCAGATTATTATTAATATTAAGTAATACTAGACGGGTGGGAATTTTTTTCGAGGGCATCCCACCGCAGCTTCATCGATTATCACTGCCGTTAATCGTCTTTTTGCTTTCATAATGCCTCCCCGACGTGAGCACGACAAACCGGACCCGCGATTAATTGTACAAGGCAGCCGGCCAAAGAAGCAGGCAAAACGGGCAGAGATCGGTGATTACCCGGAAACAATCACTCAGCACCAAAATGCAAGAACCAGGGTGAACGGTACGTGATTCGCAATGTCTGGCATACAAATTGATGTTAAATATAGCATGCAGGGAATACTAAAGGCCCATCAAATGAGGAATTGAAGGAAAAATGCCAGACTCATGTGCAATTTCCATTGAGTGCGAAAAAAACACTGAATTCTTTTTTTATCTAGAGCTTCGCATCAATGCGCAATTTCCGCAACGGGCTACATTACCGGATGGACATGCTGTGGGCAGCGACGGAAACCTTAAGGATGCAGAAGACATGGAGTGGCCCCACTCACCAAGCGAAGAGATTTCGGTAATACCTCCAGTAGTGGGAAGTAATGTGAGTCCTGACTAGATAATTCTATTGCTTTTTTGATACTAACATTTACTGGGACCCCTAGAAACGGGTGTTCAGTGATACCTCCTGCTCGGATGGAAATGGAGAAAGTACCAGCATACGAGAACCAATCAGACGAACAGTAAGTTACCTACCATTTCCCAATCACATTACTCACCTGTACTGCACAGCGTTCGCGCATTGTGACTGATAGTGATGGAGAAGTGATGGATATAGATAATGAGGATCCTGGCCTATGGAAGCAGCAACGCGATAGAGTGAGCTATCAGCTGCTACTAGGTGGATATTCACTTACTAACTATTCGACGTGAAATCTAGTACCCCTACCTCACTTCTGATGATGATAGTGACATTGTTATTGATTGTGATACTATTCATAGTTCCCGCCCAACTAGTACCATTCCTGACAAGCCCGAAACTGAAGGCAATGATGAAGATGAGGAAGGTGATGAAGGAGAAGATGACAAAGATGGCGAGCATGAGGCTGATGAGGAGGAAATGACTGAAGCAAATCAGCGTTACCATGACCTGTGTGTCAAACTAGGGAAAAACCTGGTAAGTCTTTGTTAGTATTACCTTTAGGTTGTATATTCTCACTGTTTCGTTTCTAAGCCAAGAAAAATAAAAGAGACAAAGGATCTTCGCCTCTGCTTTGCCAAGGATACCCGCAAGGTCCATGGTGTCATGACCCTCGGCGAGTACTGTAGTTTTTGTCTGTAAGTACCTGTATCCTGTTTCACAACTCTCTTGGCTCACCATCTGTTTTGTAGCATGGACTCAGATGTACTGAAGGCCAGTGCTTTCTTCACTGGAAATGTCACATCTCGCCGCCGCCACCTTCTTCGGTTTGTATTTATAATTTATCCTGCTCCACTATCCTCATGGTTAAATTGTTATAGTAAACATATTGTAGATTATGTGGTCCGCTGCGAGGAGAATGGGGTTCAGCCAAAGGGCCTTGAAATGGCATCTTTATCAGCTCAGGAAGAGCTTCGCAACCATCGAGGCGAGACAAAAGACAAGCTGTGAGCTCCTTACCATTCAATTATGCCATATCACTAATTGATTAACTTTCAGAAAACAGAAACAAATCACTGGCTTTGTGGTTAAAGTCCGCAAGCCCACCATTATTACTAAGTCAATACTCAAAGAGATGCTTCTTGCATTAATTGTAGATGCTGATCTAGTAAGTCCTCATTATCCACACTATCATCTACCTTCTCATTATCTGGTAGTCATTTCGATTCGTTGAACGCCCACTTTTTCGGCGATTCATTCTAATGCTCAACTCACATGTGAAGGATACGGATATTCCAAAGAGGACCTGTATGGCAGAGGCTGTACTTGCAAAAGTTTGTGAACTAGATGTTAGTGATTTTGAGTTAATCTCTGTAAGTGATGTCTACAAAATAATTCTGCTTGTTTGACATCCACTATAGGCAATTCCATCAAAGATATCTGGTATATATGATGGATGGACTACAAAGCGGCGCCGGCCATATTCTTCTTTCAGTATCTCATATATTTTCTCACCACCAAACGATGATACTTCATGGACATTGAAATCGAAGCTCTTGGATTTTAGTCATACAAAAGGCCGACATACTGGTGAAGCAATTGGAAAAGACCTTGTACGTGTCATTGAGAAGTTTGGTTTTGCAGACAAAGTATGTGAATGACTCACTGATCACCATCATACTAAATACTTTTTGATAGCTGGGCTGGATGATTGGTGATAATGTTACTGTTAATGATGTTGCAATTGGTGTCCTCTGTAAAACTTTGGACCCAACTCAGCAGGTGTTGATTCCTCATGAGGTTCGGGGTCGGTAGGTCTTTTTTTTTTGGTCAACTACCCATATCTGCATATTGTTTATCAACATTACAGATGCATCAACCATACAGTACACCTCATGGCTACACACTTTGTTACTGCTTTGGGGATTCCTGCACTACTCAAAGCAAAGCAACAAGTTCATGCTTCCAACACTACAGATAGTGGTGATGATGACAGTGATGATGAGGACCATTTTGATATTGATATTTATATGGACATTGATGCTGATGATGATGAGGCAGAGGCTCTTACCATCGTTGACTATGATGCAGGAGATGTTGTAGGCAAGCTGATGGCATTCATCAATCAGGTCCGACTCTCAAGTGAAGGTACACGGGATTATTTAAAGATGTGTTGCATCCGAAATGGGTGCAAGCCTCTTGAGCTGAAGCTTTGGGTTCGAACCCGGTGGGGAAGTTTAAGTGATTGTTTCCGAGTAACAATTGACCTACAAGATGTGTGTATCATGAATTACTCTGATTCTCTGACTGGCTAATCCCTTTTGACAAGGCAATTGATGAATTTTGCATGCTTGCTGACAACACAAGAACCCTTCCCAAATTACGGAAAGGGAACAGCTGGCTGAACTATAAGCTCACCACAGAAGAGTGGGCCATTGTAGCACTTGCCTATAATTGTCTGAAGGTAAGTTTGATTCAATATTCAACTACTATGATATATATTAATTTGTATTACATCAGATTCCAGCCTCAATCCACAGTGCTTTATCTGCTGAGAAAGTACCAACTGCTACAAAGATTTATCCCCATCTTGAACATCTTCAGAGTGAATGGGAGGATTTGCGTGATGATCCAGAGTATGAGTTAGTTCACCATGCCCTTGATGCAGGCCTCAAGAACATGAGCAAATGGTACCGCTCAACTGAAAAGACTACAATTTACTTTGTCACTCATGGTAAGTCTGATGCATATGATAATCAAAAATCATAACTAACCAACCATAGTCATTGATCCAACATTAAAGATGGAATATGTCAAGGCTGCATGGGATGAGAAGTCAGTAGAGAAGGGACTGAAGCAGTTAAAAAAAGTGGTAAGCTTCTTGTCATTATAGCCTATCTTGAAGTATTGAGATAATCATCTCTCCATAGTTCCTTGGATATAAATTGAAGTATGATATGGCTAGAAACAAAACTTCTGATGCTGTGGTGGCAATCAAAAAAAAGAGTGTTCAAGGTCAGATTCTTTACTCTATCCATCAATCTTGTTGACACTATATTAGATGTCTCTGCTACTGAAAAATGGATTGCAAGCAAGATCCAACAGAAGTCAAAGTCTGTTGCAAGTGACAGTAATGATCCATATGCTGAACTTCTCAGATATCTTGCTGCTCCCATCCTCCAGTCAGCTGATTGTCCTAATCCAGTCACTTGGTGGGGGGTAAGTCTTATTATATATTTCATACATTATACATTTACTTATCACTTACCTCATCTAGGTACAGAACTCTGAATATCCCATCATGAGACTCATTGCTCGTGATTACCTCCCTATTCCTGCATCTTCATGTTTGGCTGAGCGATCATTTTCAATGTCTGCTCGGACTGATGATGCTCGTCGTGGTGGGATGGACCCTGACAAGTTTGGGGCCTTGCAACGTTTGAGAGATGCATACCAGGATGGCTCACTTGTGCCAGAAGAGGACATTTTAAAGGAATTCATTGGGGATTTCTCTCTAGCCTCTTTTGAAGAGTAGGTCATGTAGATATAAGCCAATTGCATATATATCTGGCCTCTGGAATGAAATTTTGCATTTTCTTACAAGTGGCCCTGTCCGACCCGGGGCCGACCCTGGACCGGCCCGGCCCGGCCTTGGCCCTCTTTGGGGGGGCCAGGGCCAGTCAATAGGTGGACCGGCCCTCAGGGCCAGGGCCAGGGCCAGCAAAAAGAGGTCGGACCTGGCCCGGACCGGACCCTGGACAGTCTATGAAGGGTACATCTAAATCGTCCATTTAAATTGCCACCAAAAACATAGCGGTCAAAGCCGAGAACGATTCACTATCGATCTAACCGCATGAGTCGTGACTGGATCGAAGTTCAATCGAAACCCCGAATCACCGCTGGATCGTCTACTTTGACCGTCGCTAATAAAAAAATGAAATCCCCCAGTAATCAAGTTTCATGGGGACAAAGTTGTCCCCCCAGTACAAATCTTAGGCCCAGTTGATTGTCTCAAAGCCAGCTTATTCACCTGGATGGCTTGGTGAATAGAGCAACCGTAAGCGGGGACACAGAACCCATAGGGGAACTGACAGGCATCACGAGCCCGTGATCTTTTATAAAGTATCTAGGGATGAGTTTCTGCAGGCCATGTATTGTGATTGAACTGTGGAGATATAAGTGTCGAAAGAAAAAATCAGTGTGATCTTTCTGGGTGTTGAACTGACCCATATCGAATAAGAGGTGAGTGAATTTTTTTTAACAAATATACGAAGTTGATCTATGGAATAAAGTATGATAAGTTGCGACGTCATTCTTCTTCTGTACTTGAATGAGAACTGAAACCTGACGAAGATTCTGCACTTGCACTTTCTCTTTCACTTCCACGCCTACTACTACTCCTGGGATTAGTACGTTCACTGGGGAAATCGTTTGGTGGGAGATAACGGCCATCTAGTAATTCTGTCAGATGGGCGACCTCTCGTGATTTCGCGCCTTCGGAGGGAGATATCTCTGCCATGTCGAAGTCGATTATGAATGCCCTTCCTTCGTCATCGATGGTGAGGTTTTCCGGACGAATGTCGCGGTGTCGGACGCCAGCTGCGTGAATGTCGGACATGACACGAAGGAAAGCAGATCTGCGAAAATTTATCACTTTTGATATTGACTGGGCGATAAATCGACAAACCTCTGTGGTTCCTCAACCGCGAATTGTGTCTCGGGATCGAGGTCGGAGAGACACGTTCCAGTGTGCGTCATAACGAGGGCGAGTGTATCGTTGGTATGATCCTCGAAGAGACCGATGACGCGAGGAACTCCTTTGACGCGCGATGATGCCAGCTCTTCGTATACTGAGTATTCATGGCGAAGGCTCTTTTGTTGGTCGGGTTTCATGGAAAATTTGACAACCACAGCCATACTGCTGACCTTTCCCCCATCGGGTGTAAACTTGAGCGTCGCTCCGTGAACAACTCCTGTAGCACCCGCCGCAATATCTGAAGTCAAGGTGACTGAAATGTACTCATGAGGCTTGAAGTCCATTTTATATCTATTTGCTCGACCAGAACGCAAAAAGAATGATGGCGACGGGGAGTTGTAGACTCCGTAACACATCCTCAGCAGAAGGAGATCGCAGCGAGTTACGTTGTTAGTGAGATACTGGAAGTATTCATCCTTCAGTTCGTTTGTGCACGCAGTAGATGCGCATACGCACGTCACATGCAATTTCATGCTCAATTTCGTCAGCTTCTAACTTCGCTATCAGAGCTCTCGTCTTCGGGCGTTTGCGCTTCGTCCCGGGATCATGTTCATTGTGCCGTCGTTTTCTGCCCGATCTTTTTATATTTTCTGTCGGGTGCTGTCGTGTGCGGTCGAGTACATCGTGCATGATGGACATATACAACCCAATATGAAGTTTGCCGTATCCTGGATCCTTACAGTGCGTGACATCAATGAGGTCAGAGATGTACAATGTCTGGCTGCCACGATGGCGGAACACAATTCTTTCAAATGTCCCACAGTAACAGATTACAAAAGTGCTGTCTTTGTGGACCGCCCTCAGCCAGACCTAAATTACAGATGAGGGAGTCGTCTGAAGAGGCGAGAAAAAAAGACCCACATGCTTTAGTATGACTTCCGAAAGGGACTCATCTCTTGTTCTTTTTCGGTTGGGTAATTTGATTGTACGTGTATGTTCGTCGGAGCGCCCAACCTTTTGAGGTATGTGAGCTACGGAGCGCATGGTCGCCTGTTCGGCGGTGGCGCCCTTCCGAAAACGGGCACTCCGCCTAGGTGGATCCTTTGTTTCTTTACTGTTCAAAGGATCTAGGACGGTGGGAGTGACTGGTCCTAAAAGCGAAGACATAGGGGTTCCCCATGAGAGCGTCATAGCATCTAGTTGATGCAGATGGTCGATTGCTGGTGGAATGCCCTCCGTTCTCACCGTACTTTTAGGATGAGTTAAATCAGGCAGTTCGCCTAATGTTTGCAATAATTTTTCATTGTCCGGGGTAATGGCGAAAACCTCCCAAAGTGCTAAGACTGGGGATTGTTGTATAACACGCCATAAAGTCAAACGTGTTTCGTCTTCAATGGAATCCAAAACATCATCAGGCTCTGTACCTTTACTAAGGTAATGCTTCAAATGAAGGGCGCGGGTCTCATCCAGACCTGGATTATCTCTCGTCCCCGGTTCGATTTCACCCCACCTCAAAAGGCGTCGCCAACGAGGAGACCTGGGGGATAAAAGCAACATAGAAGCAATAAGTCCACAGTGGTGGGCAGTCGTAACCCGATATGCTTGGCCAACAGAATACGCGTCAGTGATTGGGTCGTCGTAAGTTTCCACTTTGCAGTACTCGGCGCTGGGAAACAAATCGTCTGCGAATACAGGTGGGAGAACGACCCCACGATCTTTGATACTCTCCAAAACTTGGTCGACAGTTGCTGAAAGGTTTGGAATCAAAGTTGGCATAAGGGCAGTTTTCTTAAGCGAGAGTTTCGCATCGAGATGATCATAGTAGAAGCCCGAGGATAGTGCCAGTTCGGGATGAGTGGACAAGCCAGGAGAGGGGGCAGGGGGACTCCAGTCGAAGAGTGCGTGGATTTCGTCTATGATACGATCGTGAGTAAACGATTGCATCAAGGAAGACTCACGGCGCCAGGTTCCTGCGTTCGTCGCGTTTTCTGCTTGTAAATGTCCTTCAAAACAGAATCTATGACGTTTCGTGAATGGTTGAACCATATCACGTGCGCGTATTACCATGTCATGGCCGCGGACAAGTATTCTAATATTCAGTCTATGTTCATCATCATCCAACAATTTGCGAACCCTCCTTTTTCTAAACAGTCCAACGAGATGAATTTTCGAGCTGAAAGGTATTGCACTATGGGCAACTCTGTACGGCGTATGATACTAAGTAACGAATACTCTGCAGCTTGATACGTTGTCAGCTATCTATCTTCCAAGATGGAACCGGTTTGTGACTCGGGATCCCATAAGCCTTCGTTACTGAACTGGGTCGCTCATCAGGGTGACGCAAAAGGGACGAGGTGTCGCTTTGGTTTGTGATGAAAATCAAGGTCGTAGTTCGTCGATGCGGCTCAGCTGAAGCTTTTGAAACACACCCTCTTCGAGCCCACCCTCAGGAGAAACTTTCCTCTGGACAATCAAGTACCGAATTCTAACACTAACCCACGCCCTCCGAGCCCAAAACGTTCAGCTTGCCCACATACCGACTGGACGTCGTGATGGCTCGCACGATCCGAAAATTTAGGCCAATGGAACGTCAGATTCATACCAGTAAGTTGTGGGATGCTGTTTGATCCACGCATATTAACTATCATACCAAGGGGCGAGCTTGAACGTTTAGCGGACTAAGCGATTCTACGTCCACATAACAAAAGATAGCGCCAGATAGCTCACCCCGGAAGTGCCGAACGAAATATGCTCAGAAGTAAGATATGAAGGATGACGATACTGGCCACGGTATGGGTAAGGCTCAAACTAAACCGATATCGCCCTCGCTCAAACTTTCCTGCGAAACCTGTTGTTCCCTCAGTTAAGAATTGAGGTAGTCCAGTAAAATTTTGGTGTTGTGCCGATTTCCCTGGCATCGACAGGTTCGAACTTACAAAAATGTTTCTCTACTTAAGTATTACATTTCCAAATTGGGTGAAACCTCTTTGCAATATGTACAAGTCCGAGCGCTGTGTGACTCCCGCGCACGAATGCTGAAAGCCTCATCGCCTTCTTGCAGCCTTCTTTTTAGGCGAATCAGAAGCAGACAACTGGGATACTCTATCATCAACCTGGACGTTTGGTATGCTGACCGCGGGAAAGGCGTCTTTGTAAGCTTCCGTAGGTCCCCCATCGACTGAACGCTTGGACGGAGATGGAAGAAGCCTTGAAAGGGATGAATACTCGTCGCCAAACAAGCCTTCTTGACTTTTATCGACTTTCCGCGCATCGCCAAACGATACAATAGAAGCCTTGATGTGTTTTCCTTCATGTATCATGAGGTTTTCCCTTGAAAGCTTGTTGTGGACGACTCCAGCGGCATGTATCTTTTTCAACAAAATTTGAAATAATGTTCTTTAATGACGGTACCATTTAGCTAGATTGGAGATTTTGTGTTCTTGAATACTTACAGATGCTCTTGCACAAAGCCCTCTGGAAGATGACATACTGGATTTCCTACATCTTGCATGACCAGAACAGCACAACGTAGAGGATTTTCCTCGCAGCCTTCGATGTCCACATACTGGAAAAACCCAATAATACGAGGAAGTTCCGATACTCCAGCCCTTAACAAGTGAAGGTACATTTCGTGCTCGCTGAGTAGTCTGGCGATAGCGTCATCAGTATGTGCAACTTTGACGATGATGGCCGCAGTTAAGGGGTTTTTGAGACGTTTGCCATCCACTTCCAAAGCCCCCCTTGCGATGAAGTGCCCAAGTTGAGCCTTGAGGATAATTTTGAAGTATGACCGGAGGTCGGCCTCTGTATTATCCTTTAATTCTTTCGACGGGCTCAGTCGAAAATAAAATGTGTCCAGCCTAAAACCCATAAGGCATGTTTTCTTCGACGAAGAGAGCAGTACAAGCCAGTCACGCAAGCAGGCTTGGTCAAAAACATCATTCTATGTGAGATCGATAAATTTGATTGTTAAACGCTCAGCAAAAGAAAGAAAGACCCACAGCAGACATTTTCGTTAAGGCGTGTTGACCGTACAATCTTGTCCAACTGACAGGAATGTTGGGCGGTTTCAGTTGCAGGGTGCGGTTTGCAGCATCTCGAAGTACTGCAATGTAAAGGCCTGTGTGGAGCCTTCCGTAGTCACAATTGTCAACTTTGATCACGTCAGACAAGAACAGTGTCTGTAATTTGCGATGACGGATGCCAATGATTTCAAGGTTTCCAGCGTTGATAATAATGAACGTGACATCTTCCTGCACAGCTTCACTCCAGGTCTGATGGCGAGGCGTATAAGGAAGGAGGAATCAATAAGGGGATCAATACTCACTTGTTGTGTGATATGTCGTGCGCTCGTTCGAACGTGGTTGGGTAAAGGGGCGAATGGCCCGGCAGGTGCTCCCGGAGTGTTGCTGTTCACGCTGGGGCAAGTTGGAGGTTCCGCATCAAGGCCCATCCGGTTACCCGTGACTGGCGGTAATCCATCCTTCCCCGCGTGCATTGCGATGCACTTCTTTCCGTGCTCACATCCTTCCCAATCGAATGCCATGTCGCCTACGACCTGTCTGACTATAGCTTCCATTACAGCCAAGTTTCCAGTTTTTAAGCTTTTGAATTCCCATATTGCTAGGGAACGAAACGTGTCCGCCACCAACGTATACTTTTCTGATAACGCGGGAACGCTGCTGTTGAGAGGGCTCTTTATTATAGTAAGAAACCCGTCTGCGATACCGCATGTCTTATCAGATGCTAGGGTGTACTGAAGGTGTCCCGGCTCCCATGTAGGTAATTGAAATTCGAGGGTGGCTGCAACGCGAGAGCAGAATACAGCAATGGTTTCTTTATAAATAGTTAGTATTTCCTGTTCGCTGCGGATGTTGGCCACTGTGTCAGGGATTGCCTTCTTCCGAACAGCATGGGTAGGGAACCGAGTGTCGTTGGGCGGAAGGGTTCTTTTCAGTCGGGCAGTTCGCAAAGCGTCATCTGCGATAGTCATTAGATCTGTCGTGATGGATGGCAGATATACAACACGACGGAGTCGAAGCTGAGGATCGAGGTGTTGATCAAAGAAAGCAGGCGGGCGCGTCTTGGGTGATGTGATGTGGTTTTTTGCCTTGTGAAGCGTTTCTGGACGATAATGAAAGAATTCGTCGACATAATCGTCGGAGCCAGGAGTGTATGTCTGTGATAAGTCATGAGTTGGTACATTGAGTTTAAGGAAGTTTGGACCGACCGGCGGAGCTGGGCCGAGGGCATAAGGAGTTGACTGTCCTGCGTCGCTTGAAATAGAAACCATGATGCAACAAGAAAATAGAGATAGCTTTGGGGAACAAAGCGTTCAGCGCAAATTACTTTGAGTGTTCATTCATACCTTAAGTACAATCATGACTTCCTGACCGATGAGCCCCGAATTTGGAATAAGATTCACCGTTACCCATTAACAACAACTGTGCCCTCGCTTCCAGATTTGCATCATGAAGCAAACAATGCGTCGCAGGAGTGAATACAAGTAGGAATGAAGCGAAGGTCACAATAGCGTGAAATCTTGTCTGCGTTGCGACGTTTCGTTGATTAAGTTGTGTGTTCCTGTGGGTCCATGTGTAATTTGTTGTTGATCGTGTTCAGAATCGGGAGGGAAAACGAGGAAGGTGGCTGTGTCCAGCTGTGCCCACATATTTGGGTTTGTAGGACCATATCTGCCGAATTTGGGAACCTTAGGCTCCCGGGAATTCCCGAGTCCCCCACATGAACACCCGAGCTCTTGTTCTCTGACGCTTGTCGTTGCTCGCTCACTTTTGATATCCAGGACCTCAAGGACCCAACTGGCTTGACTTGCCTTAACAAGGAATATCCACTTACAGATCACCAGTCGAAGATCTACAGGAGTTAGAATTCGAATCACAAAATTCTTTGTCTTTCATCATTAACCATGGGATAAGACTCTAAGCAATACGTTTAGATGGGTAATACTGCAGGATAAATCCCTCTGTCGTCATAGTGCTTCACTTTCCATTCTCAGGGGTCGTCAGCAGGGCACGATACAAGGAAACTTCCTGTCACACTGTGAAGCTGAGAATAGATGAAATTCAACCCTGTGTTTCATCCTCTTAAATAATAGAAATAATACATTAAAAATATGAAATTCATTCACTTAACAATCCTAAAATGTAATGAATTTCATCTTGAAGATGTTTGAAAACACACCCCCTGTGGGGGGAAAAATGGATGGAAAACCCCCCCTTAAGGTATAATTTAGTGGATGAATTTCATTTTACCATAGGTGGAAAAAATAACCATTGTGGGAGGTAATTCCTATCAATATGGGATTAATCTACTACCTTGATGGGTGAGAATAGCAATGTTTTTTGGGGTAATATTACTGCAAATTTTTGAGGCTATGGGATGAATTTCATACCATGATAGGTGAAAATAATAGCCTTTGTAGGGATGGATTTCATACCATCACAGGTGAGAATAATAGCCTTTGTGGGGATTAATTCTATGCCATTTATGTCACTTAAATTTGAATTCATTATTTCTTCCCTGTTATCAATAAACACACTTTGTTCATTATGTACAGTTAAGGTTTAACATCCATAAGATCTAAGGTATTGTAATTTGAATGCTCTATCAACTAGTATACCTCTGATTCATATCCCTCATTCCAAAGTTCCTGATCACCAGCATTACCAACCAGACTGCAAACACAACACTGTGATTTGTTAGAATCATGTATTGAGGTTAGTAATGAGAAAACTTACCCAAATTGTCCTATATAAATCCTTGTCATCCTGAAGCTGCATCTGGAGACAGAACCCATTTCCAGCAATGCTGCACAGTGGGCATGGAATAGGACTCCCTACTTTTTCTTTAGCATGAGCAACTTTACATAAGGTGGTGAGTTTGGCTGGTCAGATTAGCATGATAAAGATAAAAGAAAGTTAAGTAATGGATGGAAGTTGTTGGTCTTTGTGCACTGCCAGACTGCTCATTGTCTTTGTTGACCTTGTTGTAATGAAGTGATCTGTAAAATGGGTCAATGTTAATGTGCTTTGGATTAGATTGGGTTGACAGACATACTGAGACCCCCTCATTGTCCACCTGCACTTTGAGGTCAACAAAGTGGTGTACCATGTTGAGGACATTGTCAGGCATGGTTTTATCCTGCATACTAATGATGTCCTTCAGTTTCCTGTAGGATCATTATTAGCATTTATTAATATTCTTAAAGAAGCCTTATAGTTTGTATTGGAATTCAAATGACTACTACAAGTATTATGATAGTAATTGTAATCTAACATTATACTAATTGTAATCTATCAATGAAGAGTGCTTACTACGAGGGGGAGGATGGGAGGCAGCAACGGGCAATGGTGGTGGTACGAGAGCAAGAAGGAAAGCGTGTGAAAGCGGCTGCCAACGCATAATATAGCTTGGAATGTTCAGCCATCGGGCATCTCAGTCAACAAAGCCATGTGATCAAATCTGGGAATGCTGACAAATTTTATTTATTCAACTTGTATATTATTTGTTATTAATAGGAGGCTGAAAAATGTGCACCCCACCAGGTTCAAACGGTCACAGGGAGGATCATTATGTAATATTAAAATTTTTGGCATGGATAACCACTGGGCAAGACTGGCATTCCCAGCTGAGAGATAACGGCACCTATACACTCACCATGCAGCATGTCCCCCCCAGGAAAACCTCTGGAACACAAAACAAGGAGGACATGGCTGCCAACACTCAGGGTGCCCCAGTGGCATGTGTGTTTTTTTTTATCACTCCTGTTGCTAATAGCCCATCCCAGGACCAAGCATGCACTCAACACAGGAACCACCAGCATTGCGCCCCCACCTCGTGCATGATCAGCCACCATGCCCACCCTGCCAGTGCAGGGCAAAGTCACCTGAACGACAACTGGGCATCTGCAACGCTTGGATATCAAGACAATACCTGAGGAAGATGATGATGACAATGAAGATAGCAGCAGCAACAGCAACGACAAGGCCTGCAGCAATGATGGCAACAGCAGTGGCAGCAGCGGTACCAACGACAGTGCAATGATGACAACTACAACAAGGATAAGACAACCACCACCACCATGAGGATGACAACAATGACAAAGGGTGATGACGGCAATGGGGACAACAACAAGAAAAGTGGCCAGTGCCACTGCTGAAACCCAGGCCACTGATGACAGGGGCGGCAGGGGCCCCCGCCCATATTAATTATGTATTTACTATTAATGTATTTAGAACATTAGTAAATAAAATAGTAAGTAAACTCTTATATTGTATGTAAGTAAGTAATTTATAATAGTAAAAGAAAGTAAGTGAGTCTGCACAGACTCTTTTTTTTTTTTTTTTTTGGTCATATAATAATATTAAGCGCATGTGGGTTTGACCCAGCTACATGCAGGCATAAACACCTATTACCACTAAGTAATCTGTAATGAGCCATCAGGGTGGAGCTGTACACTAAGTTGCTCTCCAGGTCATATTACAGGTCTAGACTGAGGATACCTGCAGTCCAACGGTATTGTACTGTACCATGTCTGAACCTCCCAACGCCTTAAAGGTTTGCCTTTGCTTGTCAGGGCATGGTCCCCTCCCTTCACATTGGTACCCCATTCCACTCCCCCCCTGGTATTTTCAGGGTGCCCTGGAAACCCATTACTCCCCCCCAGTGTCAAAGATAAATGTCCAAACTAAATGAATGACCTGTACCTCAAACCTGCTCCCCCTCTCCTGAATCCCCCCTATTACTTTCCCCCCTGTTCCACACCGCTCTCCCAAAGCAATGACTCCCCTCCAAACTGAGGCCGCCAAATCCCACCATTGGACAATAAACTGGCATTCTCCCCAAGAGGTGTGCTCTGTGCAGGGACAGTAGCTGATCGGGGGCCAGACCCCTTCCTCCTTTTGTATTTGGGTGTAGTGGTTGAAATGTTGGTGGTGACGCTCCCTAAGGATCTGTGTGAAGCAGAGTACAAGAGTTGTGGTGTCCTCGTGTGGCCTGGTAGTTGATAAGGTGGATGTGGATGGATTAGTGAAGCCCCCAGTACAGGCAAGATGAGGTGACCCTGCAGATAGTCAGGATCAGCTCTGATAAGTTAAAAATTTGGATATGGTGTAAATGGATAGTGGCACAGGCCAAAGGAATGGTCTGATGAAAGGTGATCTCGATTAGGGATGAGGTGTTAGGTAGTTTAGGGACGACCTAGTGCAGGAGGGACGAATTCCCATGGTCAGATGGTGGTGGTAAAAGATCAAGAAGCGTCAGTCTGTGCAGAGTCCACAAGGACATGTGGGGGACTATAAAATACAAGAAAATTATCCTATACATCTCCTTTTATTAGATGAAAATCATCCTATATATCCCCTAGTATGGGATGAAATTCACTCCTTTCATTAGATGAAAATCATCCCATATATTTCACCCCTTATGGGATGAAATTCATTCCATTAACAGATGGTATTTTAACAGTACAATTTCACCCTCTTAAAGGATGAAATATGTGGGATGAAATTTCATCCTATTTTCATACCCCTTAATTTCATCCACTAAACTTAGGAAAAACCCTTTTCATCCATTAAGTGGGGGAAAAACCACCCCCACCAGGTGCACAGTGTCATGAACTCTGGATCTCACATATATGGTTGTACTAAATAAAATATCAACGTTTTTTGGGAGCTCTTGGATTATGATCTCTACAACGTAATTGCTCAATATGCAGTATTTCAATCTACAGTGGCTCAAAAAACTGCCCCAATGTTTGTACATTTTTGAAAGATCAATATGGTATGAAGTGCTGACATAAGCAGGGGACCTGGGGTAATTATGTAAGATACTATGACATCGTGGCTTTCCAATGGACCCTGGATCATGTGATTTGGATCAAAACCCATTAAGCTATAGGCCAAACAAAATGATTACTCATTGGGGCAGTTTTTTGACCCTCTATTAATTTTCTATCTAATACTTTGTATGACCACCTTTTGCCTTTATAACTGCTTGTATCCGCCTGGGCATACTTTCTATCAGGTTTTGGCATACCTCTGGTGGAATTTCACCCCACTCTTCAGCCAATCTATCCCACAACTCATGTACTCCTTTGGGTGGTGTCGGATATTCTTTAAGACGGCGCTTGAGATGTTCCCAAAGGTGTTCTATTGGATTCATGTCAGGGGATTGGGCAGGCCAGCCAAGGACTTGAATGTTGTTGTCTTCAAACCACTGTGTGGCCAGTCCAGATGTGTGTTTGGGGTCGTTATCTTGCTGAAAGTAGCGCTCGCCATCCACCATTTCCAACTTCTCAAAACTTTCCTGAACTCCACTCTCCAAAATTTCACAGTATTGAACCTTGTCCATGTTCCCCTGCACCTCTATGAGCTTTCCCACTCCATTCCACCCCATACAACCCCATACCATGAGGTTTCCTCCTCCTCCATGTTTGACAGTAGGTGATGTTGTTCTATCAGATGGTGGTTCTCCCCTTTGTTTCCAGACATAAACCTTTCCATCTGACCCAATCCTATTGATTTTGGTCTCATCTGTCCATAGAACCCTTTTCCAGTCCTCCACAGTCCAGCTTTCATGATATTTTGCAAACTGGAGACGCCAGATGCGATGGGCTCGTTTGAGAAGAGGAGCTTTCCTCTTTGTAGCAGCATAAAATTGATTTTCCTTGAGTGCATTTCTGACTGTCTGGGGTGTGACAGGATTGGGGATGATGCCATTGATGAATTGGGTAGCCTGAACTGCATTATCAAGCTTCCCTGACTTGATTTGACGAATAATTGACTGTTTGTCACGAACAGACAGCTTGGAGGGGTGGCCACCAAGGTTGTTTTCTTTGTTTCTATCCACATCTTTGCTGATCCTACTGATGGTACCCTTCCCTAGACCAGTTTTCTCCTTGATTTGACGCTGAGAATAGCCCTCATTGAGGAGAGAAACAACAGTATTGTGCTGAGCAGTAGAAATGGCTTTCATGATGGTGGTAAGAGGTCAAGAAGATGATTGAACCAATTCCAACATGTCAAATTGATACAAATAAAGTCACATGACATTGTTTATTCTTCCCACAGTCCATAATGTTCTTGCATTGGATCATAAATGCCAGAATAATGGAAAATAAGATAAGGGTCAAAAAACTGCCCCAATGAGTAGCCATTTTGTTTGGCTTATAGCTTAATGGATATTGATCCAAATCACATGATCCAGGGTCCATTGGAAAGCCACGATGTCATAGTATCTTACATAATTACCCCAGGTCCCCTGCTTATGTCAGCACTTCATACCATATTGATCTTTCAAAAATGTACAAACATTGGGGCAGTTTTTTGAGCCACTGTACTTGTTAGAAGCGTTGATTGCTCATTTCATTGCATTTCTTCTGACCAATACTAAGGTGGAGTTTAAAGGAACCTGAAGTGAAGATAATTATGGTAGACTTGAAAAATGTAAGATGTGTCGAATAATATGGCATACAAAAGTGCAACATTATCATTCTCATGTTACAAGTCCTTATGTTTACATAAGTAACTCGTTCATCATCCTGGGTTTGCGAGGAAAATTCAGCGTACCCAACAAGATCCAGTGTTGTTTTTCCCACAGTTAGTAATTTTGAAGTGTTCCGAGAATTCATTAGAACATGATCAGTAAACATTTTGAAGTACATCAGTAACACTTTGTAGTCGTGGAAATATTTTTCTAACTGTGGGAATCAATATTAGCCGATGCGCGGATTTCGAGCAAAAAAGGCAACAGCTAACATAAGCTGCATTCAATACCATAATTTAAGAGTTGATTGGTCTTGTGTTGGGATATCTCAAGAATTAATTAATAACTGTCCACTGCATAATCATGCTTACGTTTGTCAACTACGCTGTTAGCTCTAACAGCATAGTTGACAAACGTAAGCACGATTACAAGAGGCTTCTTCCGCTTTGGACCAAACTTTTCCCACACTACAAAACATTGAATATCTCAACAATGACAAGACCTATGGATGCAATTTAAATTGCTATCACTAGATTTGGTGAAGGGCTACCCAATTGGTATATTTGTATGTATTTGTTTTTGTTTGTTCACCTTCAAACATCATGATCAAAAGCAGCTCTCTCACTACAAGCATGTTACAAATGAATATCAAGTTTGTATATGACTTTGCCACAGCTAGCCAAACAAACAATACCATCAAAGTTCCCACAATATAAATCATTGCATATCTCAACAACAACAAGGCCTATGGATATAATTTAAATTGCTAGTGTTAGATATGGTGAAGTAGTACCTCATGTATATGTTTGTAAGTGTTTGTATTTGTTTTTATTTTTATAAACCTCATCAACAACAATTTTCTTGCTACATATTACAAATGAATACTGTCTGTATATCACTTCATCACATCTGGCCAAACAAACAATAATATCAAAGAAATTCCCACAATATAGATGATACTTATCTCAGCAAATACAAAGCTGATGGACATGCTACTACTAGACATTGTAAAGGAATACATGATGTGTTTATTTATATGTGTTTGTAGTTGTTTGTACCCTTCCAAATCTCATTATCAACAACAACCTTTTTACTACATATTACAAATGAATATCATCTGTATATTACTTTGCCAACATCTGGTCAAACAAACAATATTAATGAAATTCCCACAATATAGATGATGCATATCTCAGCAAATACAAGGCTAACAGAAACAATTGAAATTGCTACTACCCCTAGACCTATGGAGGGGGTACACCAGGAAATGTATATTTATATTTGTTTGCCTTTCCAAATTTGATTATAATCTCTTATTATATCTATTTTAATATCACATTTATATATTACTTGGCCATAAGCATAGCCAAACAAGTCAATGTGGATGCTCCTGGAATCTATAATGCTCAATATCTTGACAATGGCTAGCTATATAAATATGGTTAAATATAGTATGTGATAATACAACAAAAAACACTTAACAGACATATGTACATTTGTTTGAACTTTGTCTTTGATGATGATATTTCTATTTTTAGCATATCTGATAAGTTTTTCATTAACCCAGGATGCAAGGCTAGAAATAAAATGTTAAATGTTGAATGGTTGGTATACATTTCAATACTATGGGAACTTGTTTCTATTATTACAAGTTCTTTATCAACCCAGTTTTTGGGCAAAAAGTTGATTGATTCATTCATTCATTGATTCATATTTCAACACCGCGGGAAAATATTTCCATAATGGGATTTTTCTTCTCTTATAGCTTTTTACAGCATTTCTCCACAAATACAAAGTGTTGTGACATAATTTGCATTTATTTGGGATGCTTACATAATGCCTTTGATGATGCCATCAAAATTATGCATATCTAATATTTCAGAGTGTTGTGTTTCAAAATTTATTTTGTGTTTTTCTCCATAACCAGTAAAGCCATTAACTTTGTTTTTATATGTTTGGAATGTACAAACATGGCTCTACAATTTCCTTGTTGAGCATATTTTTCCCACAGTCCATTTTGAGCGAAATTTTAGAAATGTCCAGATTCAGCTAGTTTTGAAGGTCTGTGTATTATGTCAGGGGTGAACAAACATCTTATAACAACAATGACCCTTACCAAACATGACCCTTGTGGGAAATTACACTAAACATTGGAATAATCAACAACTACTACTATATTTACCTGAAATACAAATTAGATTGATTTCTCTATTTATTGGCACATGTCACATGATCTATTCCACCATATAAGTATACCAAATACATGACAACAATCTGAATGCTTATTAGTGTCCATGATTCTGAGAAAAGTTAGTTCTGATGGTTTTTGTGTTTTTTCCATAACCAGGCAAGCTATGGCATTGGGTTTTGTGCACAGGTATTGCTTGTTTACTTGGTAACATTTTCCCATGGTCACATGACCTCTATAAACTATCATCTATATTGTTTCTACTCATTTACAACTTCCTGAATGTGGAATGGAGCCACACAGTGTGTTGGCCCACTCCACCCAAGTAGGCATTTGGATCAATATTACTTCCTTAGTGATTTAACTATTTGGTATATTCTTTGTTTATTAATTGTCTTAAAATTTAAACAATTAGTTTAAGTTTCACAATTGGGTAGTCCAATCTATAAATAGGTACATTGGATAAATACTGTGGGTGTACCAGAAGTCTATATCAGCCTACTAGAGCTATACAAATAGTACAGGGGTAAAATATTAGTAAGAAGCAAACTAATATTTGTTAAAGGAATAAGAACATATTACAAGGTAGATAGAATTACACCAAGGTAGTCTCAAGGTATACAGCAGCATATAGGTGCATATACAATAGAACAAGGTATATCTGAGCAACTAGATGTGAGGCACATATGCACTCACCTTACACACATCTGGTTTGGGCACAGGGGTGATTGGCACTACTTGGTCTAGACAGCACATCCAGGGGTGCACACCCACCCACCAGGTGATGGTTCTACCATATGGAATACACCACTGCACCATCCATGTCCACCATGCTAGCTGCTCACTAGCAGATGTGGTCAGGCAGTCACTGGTAATATGACAGGTGCCTCTGTAGTTCTTGCTGCAGCTCTTATTGTTGTGATTTTGCAGTTGTTATTTTCACTGAGAGGGGTGGGTATGAGAGAGGGTGGTGGTATCCATGGCAGTGGGACCTGGCATTGTACTTGGCAGTATTGTGCACAATCATATGGCAGGGAGGTGATGGGAGGGGCAGCTGGGGATGTAGTGGTATAGATTGTCAACAAGGCTGACAGGTGATGTGGCACCTATCAACAATATTCAGCCATTGCCAGTAATGGCCAAGAGTAGGCAGCAGGGGTCATTATAAAAACAAGCACCTTGGACTTACCAAATGGTTAATCTGCATGCTTTATGCACATGACATGTAACCTTGAGGCCTTGTATTTGACTCTCCAAAATATTGCATTTTTGTGCATCAAATAAGCAATGGTAACTATGATTAAGTAAGCAATCTGGACAGTCTGCATGGACTTCATGAGGAGTTGTTCCAAACTGGGTCTGAGCATCCAAGTAACAGTGTGGATTTATGGACTTAGCTTTGACTTGGCTCAGATGCAGACTGCCAATTAAGCAGGGCTCCCTGCCAAACAGAGTCTGAGCTCAGACTGTAGACACCTGCATTTGTCTGTGTGGTCTGTGTGGCCCATATAGCTCAGCATAAAGTCCCCAGAGAAGCTACTGAGTTGGTTGTATATTTGGAATATACAAATATGGATCTACATTTCCAAGTTTGTTAATTTTTTCACATAGTCCATCTCTGAGAGTCTGAGTCCCCACTTTACCAGCTGACTTGTTTTTAAGGAAAATGCCTAGATATATATTGTTACCTTTTATTGGTGGATATTTGTATAGGATCTATAAACACCAACTTCTATTGGCATAACCATGGATATGGGTGAAGTTGTAAGGGGATCACTTGTTTGTCCACATCTAGCCATCAGAATCACTATTGCACAGCTTGCATAGCCTCACTGTTATATCTATTATTCTGATACACACTGCTTTAACCCCTTGACAGATAGTAGTTTACTCTGGACTAACATATCACAGATGTATTGTTACATCAGTAGAGTTACTGATATCAGATTCTGTTGTTATTTGAGACATAGGTACAATGTACTGTATATAAGGTGCCCCTTCCTCTTCATGGAAGGGCACCTTTGCAATAGACTTGGGCTGTGTTCTCTACTCATAGTCAAGCCTCTAGTGCTCTATGCTCATCCCTTCCCTGCATGGTTATTCATACTGTGTATACTGCTCCCTGTCTGAGCCTCTTGGCAACATGACCCCTTACAGAAGTGCAACAAGTATTTGGCAAGCTCAAATGTGTGGCCATATTACATCTTCATGTTGTGTATCCATCAGGCCTTCCATGATGTCAAGCTACTCCCTGTACCCTACAATCTAATTCTAGGACAATGCCTGACAAGTGTTCCAGAACCAAACTTATCAACAAAAAAAAGTAATATAAAGTTGAAGAGATTCTGGATAGCTAGTTCTATTGCAACAACCTGGTTCTAGAAATGTAAAGAAAAGTTAATCAAAAAAAAAAACATAAGGACTTGTATCTGCCAGTAATGGCCCTCTACCTCAAGTTGTTGTTGTTGTTGTTGTTGTTGCCGCCTTCCTCAGGCCTGCCCTGCATTTGCAGTTAGGTGCATTGGTGGCCATATCCTTTGTCTTGAGTTCCTGAAGTGGGGGGGGGGACATGCTGTGTGGTGAGCATGTGGGTGAGCGGCGGTGTAAGACTCACCTTGTTCTGCCCCTCAGGGTGCCCTTTTCTTGTCGTCCCCTTGTTCCATGTCCATTTCTATCCTTCATCCCACACTGTCTTGTGCATCATCATGTTGACGTCGGTTGGTGTTTGGAGCATTGGCATTGGTGGTTTGGTGGGTGTCATTGATGTGGTTGAAGAGAACCAACGAAGACATGGCAACAGTAATGTGACCATTGTACATGCCTCATAATCATGTGACCTAAGTCTGTTGACTTGAGGCCAGTGAGCTTGTAGCTAGGAATGCCCATCTTGCCCAACGGTTATGAACACCAAACATATTACGTAATGTTTGTGCCTGTATGTGTTCAAACCTAGTTGGATGCAAGTTTTTCAGCACTGTTATATTATGTTATTAATAACAAATAGTATATATAATTTGAGTAAATATAATTTATATTAGTAATCTGATTAGTAATAGACTGGCCGCGCAGACTCTGCAAGCTGTCCATCTGTGCTTGACCGTGTGTCCACATGAAATTATGCAGATTGATGTGGACTTGGCACAGATGTGGATTGTCATTTGGCTGAGTGTCCTGCCAAATGAGTCCATGCAGACTCTGCATGGAGTCTGCGTGTCCGCACAGGTTATGTGGCTTAGTGTAAAGACCTCAGGGAATGAACCAGGGAAAGAGAGTGAGCTCAGAGTGCTGAGCAGTGGTATACCTTTGATGCCATACTTGGTTGCGAGACATCCAGAATGTGCGTCACTTGCGGCATATTGGACTTCCTTTGCCTGTTCCATGAATTGTACATGATCTCGTAGAGGAAGTTCAGCCAGGTCATATTCATCTTGTGGCCCTGGGAAGCCATCACAGCACAATAGAACATAGTGCATTGTTAACCATGAGGATGGGATGCAGACTCCTTTGATTGTGCACATCTGACATGGTGAAATTGCATTATGGCCTTTCATGCACATGACTATTGAGATCACGGGTATATCACCAAAAACCACAATGAGGTACGCATGTAGGAGGAAGCCAGAGTTGGTGAGTGCATATATCACCAAAAACCACAATGAGGTACGCATGTAGGAGGAAGACAGAGTTGGTGAGTGCATCAAAGGCAGACACACCCATCTCAAGCTGCAATGGTTTCTGGACGGGGGGCCACAAGAATGAATCCATATCATCAGGTTTCTTTGGCCCAGGGATCATCCCAAGTGGAATGACATTTGCCTTGAGAAACCACTCTTCAGGAGGGAGGTTATAATTAAACAATATTAATGGCCATGCAGTCTTGGTATGGCACTTGAAAGGACCAAAGCCGTCAGTAGATAACCCAAGCATGATATTGTGAGGATCTGAAAAAAACCACTTTGGGAGCTCTTCATCGCCGATTGTGATAAAGGTCTCCCAGAGTAACAGGTAATGAGTGCTGTCAAAAATATCAGTTATTTTTGTCAGGTCATGTAGGTGCTTGGACCAGTATTGCATTTTCTTCACATAGGAAATACTTGCAAGCATCGCACATAGGCAGGGAATGATAGGGAGGTACTTGAAGTATGAGTATGGTAACCTCCCATCAGCTTTATAGTGGTTGGCATTACACTTTGGGCATTTTGTGAGGGATTCATAAGGCCCAGTGTAGCAAATACATGATGAGGGGCAACAATTGTAGCATACTGGTTGGAAGCCAGAGAGAAACTGAACATGTTTCTCTGTGTTCTTCAGGGATTCTCCTGGTGACTGGGTGGATACATAACAAAGTTTGTTGAATGTTATATCGGAGAGGCCATCTTCAACTTTGATAGCATAGAGACAGAGGAGGACTAGGTCACTTTCATCCACCATTTGATCTGAAACTACATATCAGGTATCAGTGGAGGAGTATTTTAGAGTGGACAGACCTAATTGTGAGGCTTCCTTCATGAAGCTCTCACTGAGGAGATCCCATACTGAGACTCCTTCCTGTCCAGACTCCACACTCAGCATATCATATTCATTGTCATCTCCTGGGAGGTCTTCATCACTGCTGGTGAGATCCTCAGTTTCCATATCCTCATCATCCTCCATGTCTTCATCATTCTGTGTGTCCTGGCTCTTGTCTTCTTTGTTACTCTCACCACTATTGACTATGAACTGTCGAGTTAAATTGGATCCCCATCTTTCCTGGCTGATTTTGTCAAGGCAGTTTGCAATGTGACGGGAACGGCGTGGATTTGACAAGCCATATTTGTTGTCATTATAAGTATGTGGTGGAATTTCTGGTGCTGGGGGCAGTTTGGAGGTGTAATTATTGGTTCCAGAAGGACCTGCCTTGCCCATTGGAAAGTCCAGATCATCTTCAAGATCTTTGGGAGTGGTTTGCGATGGGGAACCATCTTTATGGTCATTCCCTTGTAAATTCATGAGCATAGAGTTCTCGGAATGTGTGACACTATTAAGTGCAGAGTCCTTCCCTAGTGAACAGCGTTGCCAACTAGGAGGGCAGTGTCCCATAGTCTGCTCTTTCAGTGAATTGTGAGAAAATTTCTTCCTTTTCTTCTCCTGAGAATTGTGTTTAATACTCTGCATCAGGAATGCATTCTGCTCCAGGACTAGTGATGTGAGATATGAAGGCCCCTGGCCTTTCTGGTGTCATGCTTCAGTTTTGCAATTAACTTGCAAGCCACAACCACATGCACTGTTATGGCTGTTTAGGCCTTATCCTCTAGATCAGTCTGGTTTATCATTTGTTCATTCTAGACTGTCAACTCTGTAAGTCCCATGTCTAATGACTCCCTCAGTAGGGCTAAGTCAGATCGTCTGTATCAAAGATGCACTACTCCCTTCGTAAGGTGAGTAGGATCGAGTTTGCATTGAGGAGTCAAGAGTAGATGAATAAGGTGAATTCAGCTAGGTCAAGCTAAAGAACTAACTAAGCTAGAATGTCCCTATATATACATAGGAGTCCAATAAGCATAGATAAGTGTAGTTTACGCTATTGGTTGTATAGATAAGAGGGATTAATGCTGTTGGCTATATAGATAAAGGGAATGAGTAAGCATGGGATAAATGGGACTAATGGAGAATTGTCTGAGTAATGCAGACCAATATTAGTAAGTATGAGTAAGCAACAGTGAGTAAGAAGAAAAAGATAGTTAGGATGCATGATAAGGGAATTTGTAACATTACCCCTGTTCTATGATTGAAGCGCCCCAGCTTCAATGACCATTCCAAGATTTCCTGGAGTGATGTTCCTTGTCTTCAGAAAATCCATAGACATCTTGATAACCATCATAGTTCCGTGCTTGCTTCTTTGGAGACAAATTGGTATGACCTTTCCCTGAGTATTGGAGGATTACTTTTGGGCAAAAGGAATATACATGTCCAGGTTTCTTTTCTTTGCATCCTGGGCATTCGTAGTTTGGGCAGTCTAGTCTCATATGACCCCCAGACCAGCAGTGTGTGCATTTGAAGCTATAAATTAAGTCACATGGATCAGGTGTAGAATTGGTTAAGTCAATGGGATTTTGGATGTCTCCTTTTTGATTGAAGGAGTTCGGTGGTAATTTTGCTGGTCTTCTTTTTGGTTTCTTTTTGATTATGGATTTTGTTGCTTTCTGTCTTTTGGTTCATGTCATAATGAGTGATGGGTCTATAGATGGTATAGGTGTTTTTGTGGTATATGATGATATACTTGATTCAGGAGATGTCGAGCAATAGCTTGGTGGTTCTGGCATTTCGGGAATGGGGAATAATGTTCTTCTTCCAGGGGATGTGGTCTGAAGAGCCAATGATGTGTTGAAGGGAATTGACATAGTGGGTGTTTCATAGATTTGTTCTTTGTTTTCTACAATGATTTGTAGTGCTTCAAATTCTAGAGTGGAGCTGAGGTTTCCTGCAACCTGATCCATGAAACTTGTGATTTTGGCAGTTTGGTTAAACAGTGTATCTTGTATCTGTTTATATCTTCCATACTGTTCCAAAAGGTCTTGACTGGGGGTTTTATCCCAAATTTCTGTTATCATTGATTGGAGGGTTTCTTGTGCAAACCAATTTTGGAATTTGTTGCATCGACAAATGCAATTGATGTAGTCAAGTCTTTCTCCCATAGTGTTAGAGTAGTGAGAGGAATGTGTGTTGGTGGATTTGGCTGATGTGAAAAAGGAGGATGTCATCGTTTGTTCAGGAGTTTGTTTAGAGGTGGTGTTGCTTCTAGTAGGATTGTAGTATCATTTGAGCTCTTTTTAAATGGTTTTTGGGTTCCCATGTGTTGTGAGCTGATGAGTAACCTTTCTATTTCACAAGGTATTGGAAGCCTCGGCCTCGTTGTTGGTGATTGATAGTTCCTTCTACTTTGTACTCTTCATTTGATCCACGAGGTCTGGTGGAGGTTCTAAGAAGTTGGGTCCGTGGGTGTCAGTTTCCTTGTATGGTGTAAGAAGAAAGGCATGAAACACGGGGTGGATCTTCCATTGTGATGGAAGTTTCAGTTTGTATGTTACTGGTCTGCAGACTTCTTGGATCTCAAAGGGTCCTTCTCGTTTTGGTGCTAATTTCTTTGAAGGATAGGGGATTCAAAGGTTTGTTCCTTCTAACCAAACATGTTCTCCTTGTTTGAATGGAGTGAAACCTCGTGTTGTCCTTTCTGCAACTTTTCTTCTTGCCAAGTCGTGTGCTGCCATGGCTTCTTCTCTTGCTTTATTGAGTTTGATCATCCATTGCTCCATACTTGGAATGTTTGTCTTCTGGAATGCTGATGGAATTGCCTGTGGTTCGTATCCCATCATAAGGAAGAATGGGGATCTTTTTGTTGTGGAGCGTGTTCTTTGATTATGCATGAATTCTGCAATTGGGTTAAGATCCTTCCATATTGCTGGGTTGTTCTGGCAGAACATGCGGAAATAGATTTCAAGCTCTTGATTTAATCGTTCTGTTTCTCCATCCGTTTGTGGGTGATATGCCGTGCTCATTACAAGCTTGATTCCAAGGAGTTTTCCTAGTTCTTTGAAGACTTTTGCCACAAATTGAGGGCCTCAATCAGATAAGAAGGTAGTCCAAATCTTTTGTAGACATGTTCCAGGTAAAGGTTTGCTGTTCCTAGAGCATCAATTGTTTTGGTGCAAGGGATAGAAATTACCCCCTTTGTAAGGCCATGATCTACCATGACCATGAGACTGTCTTTTCCATCATTTTCTGGGAGGTCTGTGACAAAGTTGGCTGTGACAAATGAGAAAGGGCATGGTTCTCCATTTGTTGCAATCGGTATTAACCCTGGTCTTGTTGGGTGCGTGTTGACTTTCATTTGTTGGCATGTAGCGCAGCCATCAACGTAATTCTTTATGAATACTCCCATTCCTGGCCACCAGTATTCTCAACTGATCAATTCTTGTGTTTTATATTGGCCTGGGTGTCCTCCTGGTTTTGTGTCATGATATCTTCATACTATTTCTCGTCGCAATTTTGCATCTGGTCCCACATAACATCTGTTCTTGAAAAACAGAAGTCCGTCTTCGAATTTCCAATCAGACAGGTTTGATTTGATTGGTGGTGTTCCTGTTTCTTTTAACGCTTCAATTGATTTTGTGAACAACTCATCTTCTTCAATTGATATCTTTAGGTCTTCTTGTAAACCTATATCAATCATTTTGATAAAAATGTCATCTGGTAAAAGGATCCGGTCTTCGTTGTCTGTGTCTTCTGTACTGACATAGTCTGATCTTCTTGATAGAGCATCAGACTGTATCATTTGTGTTCCAGGTGTGTGTACAAGTTTCAGATCAAACTGTGACAGAAACAGGCTCCATCCTGCTTGTTGTCAGTTCAACTTTTGTGCCGTTTGGAAGTACGTCAGGTTCTTGTGATCTGACAGAATCACTGTGGGGAATTGTGATCCTTTGAGGTAATGTCTCCATGTTTTCAAGGCTCGAATGATGCCTAGTAATTCTCTGTTGTAGATTTTGTAGTTTCTTTCTGTTTCCGTAAATGAGTGTGAGATGTATCCGCATGGATGCCATTCTCTGTTGTCATTTTGTTGTCATAGTACCACGCCTGTGGCCCATTTTGAAGCATCTGATTCGATGTGGAATGGCTTGTTCTTGTCTGGCATCATGAGGACAGGTGATTTCAAAAATTTCTGTTTTAATCCGTCGAATGCTTCCTGACAATCTTGAGTCCACTTCCATTCAATGTCTTTTCTTGTCAGATTTGTCAATGGTCTGCTAAGTTCAGCGTAGTGTCCAATGAACTTTTGGTAAAAGTTTGCAAATCTGAGGAATGATTGGACTTGTTTCACTGTTGTTGGGGCTGGCCAATCTGCAATTCCTGCCAATTTTGTTGGTTCCATACCTATTTCATTTTCTCTGATGACTAGTCCAAGGTATTCAAGTTCTGTGGCTTTGAATATGCATTTGTCCAGATTCAGGTACAAGTCGTTTTCCTTCAGTTTATCCAGGACCTTCAGGGTCTTTCTTCATAGATTGTCGATGTTGTCGGAGGAAATCAGGATGTTGTCCATGTAGATCAGGATCCATCCTTCATCAATTTCTATCATGTAGATGTCATTCATCATGTTCTGGAATGTCGCTGGTGAATTGCATAAGCCAAAAAACATAACAAGGGGTTTGAACAATCCCCTGTTAGTTTTGAATGCTGCTTTCCATTCATCGCCTTCTTTGATCCAAACATTGTTGTATCCCCATTGTAGGTCCAATTTCATGAAATATTTGGCCCCTTTCAGTTTGTCAAGAAGCTCCCCTACAAGTGGTAAAGGGTATGCATTCTTTATCATTCCTTCATTTAGTCTCCTGTAATCCTGAGTTGGTTGAAGTTTTGCTGAGTCTTTCTTTGATACAAAGAAGAAGGGTGATGCCTGTGGGGATTTCAATGGTCTGATGTATCCTTTTTGCATGTTTTCATCAATGAATTCATCCAGTTTTCCTTGTTCCGCCAGGCTAATGGGATAGATTTTACAATCCTTTGGGATGAAGTCAGGTTTTAGATCTATTGCATGGTCCCATGATCATTGTGTTGGCATTCTTTCCGAGTTTGTTTTGTCAAATAGTGACGCATATTCTTGATAGAATTCTGGTAGTGTCTTCTTTGGTTTCTGATCTTCGATTTCTGCCTTGTGTTCTAGTTCCTGTGATATTGATGTCTTTGCCCTTATCCAAATGGACTTGAGGTAGAGGGCCATTACTGGCAGATACAAGTCCTTATGTTTTTTTTTTTGATTAACTTTTCTTTACATTTCTAGAACCAGGTTGTTGCAATAGAACTAGCTATCCAGAATCTCTTCAACTTTATATTACTTTTTTTTGTTGATAAGTTTGGTTCTGGAACACTTGTCAGGCATTGTCCTAGAATTAGATTGTAGGGTACAGGGAGTAGCTTGACATCATGGAAGGCCTGATGGATACACAACATGAAGATGTAATATGGCCACACATTTGAGCTTGCCAAATACTTGTTGCACTTCTGTAAGGGGTCATGTTGCCAAGAGGCTCAGACAGGGAGCAGTATACACAGTATGAATAACCATGCAGGGAAGGGATGAGCATAGAGCACTAGAGGCTTGACTATGAGTAGAGAACACAGCCCAAGTCTATTGCAAAGGTGCCCTTCCATGAAGAGGAAGGGGCACCTTATATACAGTACATTGTACCTATGTCTCAAATAACAACAGAATCTGATATCAGTAACTCTACTGATGTAACAATACATCTGTGATATGTTAGTCCAGAGTAAACTACTATCTGTCAAGGGGTTAAAGCAGTGTGTATCAGAATAATAGATATAACAGTGAGGCTATGCAAGCTGTGCAATAGTGATTCTGATGGCTAGATGTGGACAAACAAGTGATCCCCTTACAACTTCACCCATATCCATGGTTATGCCAATAGAAGTTGGTGTTTATAGATCCTATACAAATATCCACCAATAAAAGGTAACAATATATATCTAGGCATTTTCCTTAAAAACAAGTCAGCTGGTAAAGTGGGGACTCAGACTCTCAGAGATGGACTATGTGAAAAAATTAACAAACTTGGAAATGTAGATCCATATTTGTATATTCCAAATATACAACCAACTCAGTAGCTTCTCTGGGGACTTTATGCTGAGCTATATGGGCCACACAGACCACACAGACAAATGCAGGTGTCTACAGTCTGAGCTCAGACTCTGTTTGGCAGGGAGCCCTGCTTAATTGGCAGTCTGCATCTGAGCCAAGTCAAAGCTAAGTCCATAAATCCACACTGTTACTTGGATGCTCAGACCCAGTTTGGAACAACTCCTCATGAAGTCCATGCAGACTGTCCAGATTGCTTACTTAATCATAGTTACCATTGCTTATTTGATGCACAAAAATGCAATATTTTGGAGAGTCAAATACAAGGCCTCAAGGTTACATGTCATGTGCATAAAGCATGCAGATTAACCATTTGGTAAGTCCAAGGTGCTTGTTTTTATAATGACCCCTGCTGCCTACTCTTGGCCATTACTGGCAATGGCTGAATATTGTTGATAGGTGCCACATCACCTGTCAGCCTTGTTGACAATCTATACCACTACATCCCCAGCTGCCCCTCCCATCACCTCCCTGCCATATGATTGTGCACAATACTGCCAAGTACAATGCCAGGTCCCACTGCCATGGATACCACCACCCTCTCTCATACCCACCCCTCTCAGTGAAAATAACAACTGCAAAATCACAACAATAAGAGCTGCAGCAAGAACTACAGAGGCACCTGTCATATTACCAGTGACTGCCTGACCACATCTGCTAGTGAGCAGCTAGCATGGTGGACATGGATGGTGCAGTGGTGTATTCCATATGGTAGAACCATCACCTGGTGGGTGGGTGTGCACCCCTGGATGTGCTGTCTAGACCAAGTAGTGCCAATCACCCCTGTGCCCAAACCAGATGTGTGTAAGGTGAGTGCATATGTGCCTCACATCTAGTTGCTCAGATATACCTTGTTCTATTGTATATGCACCTATATGCTGCTGTATACCTTGAGACTACCTTGGTGTAATTCTATCTACCTTGTAATATGTTCTTATTCCTTTAACAAATATTAGTTTGCTTCTTACTAATATTTTACCCCTGTACTATTTGTATAGCTCTAGTAGGCTGATATAGACTTCTGGTACACCCACAGTATTTATCCAATGTACCTATTTATAGATTGGACTACCCAATTGTGAAACTTAAACTAATTGTTTAAATTTTAAGACAATTAATAAACAAAGAATATACCAAATAGTTAAATCACTAAGGAAGTAATATTGATCCAAATGCCTACTTGGGTGGAGTGGGCCAACACACTGTGTGGCTCCATTCCACATTCAGGAAGTTGTAAATGAGTAGAAACAATATAGATGATAGTTTATAGAGGTCATGTGACCATGGGAAAATGTTACCAAGTAAACAAGCAATACCTGTGCACAAAACCCAATGCCATAGCTTGCCTGGTTATGGAAAAAACACAAAAACCATCAGAACTAACTTTTCTCAGAATCATGGACACTAATAAGCATTCAGATTGTTGTCATGTATTTGGTATACTTATATGGTGGAATAGATCATGTGACATGTGCCAATAAATAGAGAAATCAATCTAATTTGTATTTCAGGTAAATATAGTAGTAGTTGTTGATTATTCCAATGTTTAGTGTAATTTCCCACAAGGGTCATGTTTGGTAAGGGTCATTGTTGTTATAAGATGTTTGTTCACCCCTGACATAATACACAGACCTTCAAAACTAGCTGAATCTGGACATTTCTAAAATTTCGCTCAAAATGGACTGTGGGAAAAATATGCTCAACAAGGAAATTGTAGAGCCATGTTTGTACATTCCAAACATATAAAAACAAAGTTAATGGCTTTACTGGTTATGGAGAAAAACACAAAATAAATTTTGAAACACAACACTCTGAAATATTAGATATGCATAATTTTGATGGCATCATCAAAGGCATTATGTAAGCATCCCAAATAAATGCAAATTATGTCACAACACTTTGTATTTGTGGAGAAATGCTGTAAAAAGCTATAAGAGAAGAAAAATCCCATTATGGAAATATTTTCCCGCGGTGTTGAAATATGAATCAATGAATGAATGAATCAATCAACTTTTTGCCCAAAAACTGGGTTGATAAAGAACTTGTAATAATAGAAACAAGTTCCCATAGTATTGAAATGTATACCAACCATTCAACATTTAACATTTTATTTCTAGCCTTGCATCCTGGGTTAATGAAAAACTTATCAGATATGCTAAAAATAGAAATATCATCATCAAAGACAAAGTTCAAACAAATGTACATATGTCTGTTAAGTGTTTTTTGTTGTATTATCACATACTATATTTAACCATATTTATATAGCTAGCCATTGTCAAGATATTGAGCATTATAGATTCCAGGAGCATCCACATTGACTTGTTTGGCTATGCTTATGGCCAAGTAATATATAAATGTGATATTAAAATAGATATAATAAGAGATTATAATCAAATTTGGAAAGGCAAACAAATATAAATATACATTTCCTGGTGTACCCCCTCCATAGGTCTAGGGGTAGTAGCAATTTCAATTGTTTCTGTTAGCCTTGTATTTGCTGAGATATGCATCATCTATATTGTGGGAATTTCATTAATATTGTTTGTTTGACCAGATGTTGGCAAAGTAATATACAGATGATATTCATTTGTAATATGTAGTAAAAAGGTTGTTGTTGATAATGAGATTTGGAAGGGTACAAACAACTACAAACACATATAAATAAACACATCATGTATTCCTTTACAATGTCTAGTAGTAGCATGTCCATCAGCTTTGTATTTGCTGAGATAAGTATCATCTATATTGTGGGAATTTCTTTGATATTATTGTTTGTTTGGCCAGATGTGATGAAGTGATATACAGACAGTATTCATTTGTAATATGTAGCAAGAAAATTGTTGTTGATGAGGTTTATAAAAATAAAAACAAATACAAACACTTACAAACATATACATGAGGTACTACTTCACCATATCTAACACTAGCAATTTAAATTATATCCATAGGCCTTGTTGTTGTTGAGATATGCAATGATTTATATTGTGGGAACTTTGATGGTATTGTTTGTTTGGCTAGCTGTGGCAAAGTCATATACAAACTTGATATTCATTTGTAACATGCTTGTAGTGAGAGAGCTGCTTTTGATCATGATGTTTGAAGGTGAACAAACAAAAACAAATACATACAAATATACCAATTGGGTAGCCCTTCACCAAATCTAGTGATAGCAATTTAAATTGCATCCATAGGTCTTGTCATTGTTGAGATATTCAATGTTTTGTAGTGTGGGAAAAGTTTGGTCCAAAGCGGAAGAAGCCTCTTGTAATCGTGCTTACGTTTGTCAACTATGCTGTTAGAGCTAACAGCGTAGTTGACAAACGTAAGCATGATTATGCAGTGGACAGTTATTAATTAATTCTTGAGATATCCCAACACAAGACCAATCAACTCTTAAATTATGGTATTGAATGCAGCTTATGTTAGCTGTTGCCTTTTTTGCTCGAAATCCGCGCATCGGCTAATATTGATTCCCACAGTTAGAAAAATATTTCCACGACTACAAAGTGTTACTGATGTACTTCAAAATGTTTACTGATCATGTTCTAATGAATTCTCGGAACACTTCAAAATTACTAACTGTGGGAAAAACAACACTGGATCTTGTTGGGTACGCTGAATTTTCCTCGCAAACCCAGGATGATGAACGAGTTACTTATGTAAACATAAGGACTTGTAATAAATAATACAAACCCTCCTTGCATTACAAGAGTATCATGAGTATCCCTCCTCTAAGTGTGGCTAGGGGCCTGGGAGTACCTGTCATGGTTGCCAGGTTTCCCTTTGGGAAGGTAGCTCACCCCCTTTTTTTTTAAGTGTGGTATTATAGTCCCCTGGGGCTGGGCCCTATTGGGGATGTTACATTTCTATGTAGGTAGATACTTGAGGCCCAAAGCCTCAGGTGCACCGCTTGTCCCTGCCATGCACCATAGACGGCCCACTCCCAGTGGCATCCCCCTATCAGCCCGGCACAGAAACACCATTTTGGTGGGCAGCTTGCTCTGCAGTTGCCTCCTGTACCCCTCTCTGGCTTCTCCTCCTCCCTTCATAGTCTTGAGTTCACTCCAAGGTACTGACCACAACTGCCCTTGGGGCCACAATACAGTAGCTCACCCCCTTACTAGCACAATACAGGCTAAGTTGGGGCAGGCTGCAGCCTGCTCTCCTTGGGTGGTGAGCTGCTCTGAGGGATTTGATCCCCTAGTGCCCAATCGGGTGCATGATTTTGGCCCATACAAGCTCAAGGCCACCACACCATAGAACTCTTTCTTGGAGTGTCCATATGCCTTAAATAATGGCTTATGATTGTGTCCAGTTCTTGATCCTGAGTAGTCCACTGCATCTGTATTATGTACAGTGGTATACAAAACCTTGAGGGAAAAAAAAGGGAAAGCCCAGGTGGTTTGAATCCAGTTCAGAATTATCCACTTAAAAGTGGGAAAACACTTCTCCCATTCTTTGGATGCATGAAAATCCCCCCACTCTAAAGCATTTCCTTGAAGGACAAAAGTCAACTTAGGCTGAGATTATCCCTTAGGGTTGGGAAAATAAAACCCCCATTTCAGTCCTTAAATTCCAGAAAATCACACACAAAAACACCTTATCTTTTGGATGAAGTTCATACCCTTCTACTGGATCAAAAACATCCCACATATTTCATCCTTTTGTGAGATTAAATTCCATCCAATTAATAGATAAAAATGTCAACATATATTACAAATGAAATTCACCCCCTGGATGGCTGAAAAGTAAGGTATGAAATTTCATCCAAAATTCATCTGGCCTTAATTCACCCATTTAAAGTAGGAAATTAGGGTTTCCACAGTTAAATGTTTGAAAACCCCCCCTTCTTTTTTTTTTTTTTTTTTTTTTGTTCAACATTTTATATACCAACTGTACATAATACATGTGCTGGTCACTACAAGTAGTAATTGGGCAAGGGGGGAGAGGGGGGCAGGAGACAAAGCGCTGCAGGGCTAGGGTGCTCGCCTGACCGGGGTCGGACTAGTGAATGGAGCCAGAGCTCGTTATACACAGGCCGGAAGGGCCAATCTACGCCAGGGGGTGGGCCCCCTGCTGCGGCGCTCCGCAGCAGGTGGTGGCTTCAAGTCCACTGATTATCCAGGTTCGCATGTTCGGGCAGGGAGCACCCTATAGCCGTTACTTAGAACACTGAGTACCGCCCCTAGCCTGTTTAGGACTAGGGAACATCAAATGCAAATGCATTTTTGTTCTCCGAGAGGAATTCAACCAGGCACGCATAGTGCAGCTGGCAGCTGGGCTTGTCTTCCCGTCCGTGCTGTGGACAGTTGAATAGGACGTGTTGTACGGTTTCCAAGGGAGCACCGCACCTACAGGAGACAGATTCTTCCTTGAAGAATCGCGATCGGAACGCCCCAATTGGAGCGTGTCCGGTGATGCATTGCACCAAGCGGGCGGTCAGAGCATGGCTGTGACCAGTCTTGCGCATCCACGGCCCATTGTTTACATGGGTCGGAGTGAGCGGGGTGTCCTTTTTCGCATAGAGCGTCAGGAAATTGGAGCCAATGTACTTCTTGGACTGGAAGAGAGACTTCCAGCCGTCAAGCATGCGTGTAACTGCTTCGTGTCATGCAAAGTCAGCGGATATAACCAGCGCTCCACCTGCCTCAACACGAGTTGAGACGGCGCTGATGTGTGCCAGTTGGTGGTCTTCAATCTCCACACCACTTGTAATATGGTGGAGGTGAATCTTGTGGATGGCGTGGAGCTGCAGCCAAGGCAGCAGCACATCGCACACTTTGAGGGCTGATGCTTGACCTGAATGGTGCGACGCATCGAGGGAACACTTGAGGACGTTGATGGAGTCGGAGAAGATATGGACATCATGGATGTCTTCTAGTCCAATGTCAACTGCCTGTTGGGCGCCTTCCACAATCACTTGCAGCTCGGCGTCATCAGACGTAGATAGGCTGGTAGCAAACCAGTCCTCATATAGGTCTCCATTGTGCCAGACGCAGTACACCACGACTGACTGCATGGGAGGAGGGGGGGTGGATGCATCAGTGATGATGCAGATGCTCCATGGGGAATGAGAGGCCTCATCGACAGCGCTCTTCAGTGATGTGATGCAGTCTTTCATGAATTCCTCGCAGTGATCACTGCCCTTAGGTGGGGGAGTGACAATGTTGTAGACAATGCAACCAGGGAACAGGTCCTTGGGGCGCATGCCTGGTTGGTTGAGTGGGTGGACAGGGTCCAGATCCAGGGAAGAGAGGCCAAGGTTAGACCAGGCCTCTACAATGGGCGATACCAGTTTACCAAGCCTACGGCTTGGGTTGTGGGCATTGAGGGTCTCGACAGAGAATTTGTGGTTCCCATCAATGAGGCGTCGAAAGGCATGTGAGGCCTAAAGCACACGGGAGTGGACATGACTCCTTTCCACCAGCTTTCTGACATGGAGGTGGATAGGGGGTATGCCTGCGAGGGTCTCGCCAGCCCTGTTTGGGGATGTCTTGAAGGCGCCAGTGATCCAAAGGCATGCTCGTCTTTGCATCTTCCGGAGGTTATCAAGAGGGCCTGCCATGCGGGCCCCTTCGTACATCCAAAGCCTGCTCCCATATGTAGCGATGGGAAGAACACAGGCTCGGTATAGCATTCATTTGTGCTTGGGCCTAAGTCCGCGCACCGTGTTGCCAAGGGAGAGCATAGCCTTTACAGAGGTGAGGGCTTTGTTTGTGTATCGTTTGACGTGCTCTCTGAATGTGAGGGGACAGTCAAAGAAGAATCCGAGGTAGCGCCAAATGGTGCCAGGGCGGAGGGGGGTGTCCCCAGTATATGGGGCATAGCCAAGGTCGATATCAGGGTTGATATCGCTGTGTTTTTGAGAGAAGTGGAATCCCTCTGACTTGCTGTGTTCAAGAACCAAACCCATAGCCTGGGTGAGCTCAAATATGACTTTGTAGGCTCCTTTGAGCTTAACAAGGTTCTGTTCGAATGTGTCTGACTGCACTATAATGGTGCCATCATCCACATAGGAAATTAGTGAAGCTATGCGGACCCTCCGTTCAAATTCCTTGAGGAGGGGTGCGAGGCATAGGGCAGAGAGGATGGGGGACATGGCGGAGCCCTGTCCCAGACCCACGCTGGATGGGAAGAGCGGGGACAATTCGTTGTCCCATGCGTATCTAGTATGACAATCAATGAGGTATGACCTGAAGAACGCAACCACTTCTGGTGTGAATCCCTGTCTCTCGAGGATGTGTAAGAGGACCTCGTGGTTTATGGATGGGAAGAACTGAGCTAGGTCGAAAGCAACGACGCTCGTCTTGAGTTTGGCACGCCATCCTGAGCGGACAACGTGTGTGAGAAAGCAGCCAGCATCCTCGGTGGAGTTCTGACGGACTCCTCTGAACTGATTGGGGTGGAGTACACCATGTTGAGCAGCTTCAAACTGCATCCTGGTGGACAACATTTTCTCTAGAAGTTTGCCCAGTGTGTTCAATAGAACTATTGGGCAAAACGACTTGGGAGTGTCATACAATGGTTTACCTGGCTTGGGTATGACCACTGTAATGGATGCTTTAAACTTGGCAGGCCAATGGCCTGACGAGAGGCAAGTGTTTGCAAGCCACAAGAGTAGTTTGCTGCACAGGTCATCTTGGGTGATCCATTTAAGGTGACGCCATGAGATGTGATCCGGTCCAGGGGCGGATCGATTCGAGGTGCCTGAAAGGGCATCCGACATCTCAGCAGCAGAGTAAGGGACCCACACCCGCGTTGTGGGTGAGGTCCAAGCGTTGCCCAGCTTGTCAAGGTCAATTGGCCTATCAATAGCTGAGTTGAAAGTGGAGTGCAATGCATTCCATAGCGACTCTGTGGTGCTGCATGGCACGCCTTGGTACGAGATAGCCTCGACCGGGGGTGTCTTGCGTGGGCCTACCCAGTCCATGAGATCCATATGGTCTGAGGTTAGTATTAGCAATTTCGTCGATGCGTTCGTCGAAGTGCTTTCGTTTTGCTCTATGCGTGGCGGCCTTGAAGGCCTTCCAGTCCTCTGGGAGATCAGAGCTCATGGCCTCAGACCTCGTCCGGGCGCAGTCCGAGTCCCACCAAGACTTAGACCGGGCGCAAGCCCGGTTAGTCTTAGCATGATGGGACCACGCCGTTTCAAAGCCCTTAGCTATTGCCTGAGCAACTAGTTGAGTTTGTTCCGCTGATGAGACGTCAGGGATTTGGATGAGCCTGAGAAGTGAACACACTTCTGCGAGGAAAGCGGTCTCTTCTTCGGAGTCGATTTTGATTGACATCTTCCCTTTGGGGAACTCGACCCTAAGGGGGATGTCTAGGAGTAGAGGAAAGTGATCAGGTTCACCCTTATCACCTATTGTCAGGTCCGCTGTGTAACCCCGGAATGCCAGGACAAACACAAGGTCAAGGACTGAGCCGCGCAGGGCCACATTATATGGCCGATGTGTGACCCGCCCCGAGGGGGGGGCAATCCGCTCAAGGCTGAGGGCAGCCGCACACTCCATGAGCCTGTTGGCCATGGGGTGCTCATGATTGAGGGTAGCATCCCAATGCGCTGAGGGGCAATTAAAATCACCCCCCATATAGCTAACATTGGGGAACTCATCCAGGTGGTCTTCGAGGAATCGGACTGCTGATCCATTCTCATCTGAGTAGACATTCATCAAATGCACTGGGCCAAGGTGCCCTTGAACAGTGATGAGCATGACATCGCGGTGGTTAACGACGTCCGATTGGAGCTTAGGTTTCACTGAGCAGATAGCTCGGTTGACATAGGCCATGACGCGCGGCCGATCTTCGGCAGCGTCAAACCCTTTGGGGAACATGGGAATCCAGTCTGGGTGGACAGGGGGTCCCCTGATGGGGACCCTGTCTTTTTCAGTCAAGGAGGCTGTATACCGTACAGTGGCCCATGGCGGCTCCTGCAGGAAGAGAATGTCAGTGACGTCCTTGCGGCGTTCTAACAGGTCAACTGTCCAGTGTCATTTGCGCCCAACATTTTGGCAGTAGGTTCTGAGCATATTTACATTACAAGTTGTACTAGACATTAATCAAGTAACTTTTTGTTGAAACGCTCGAGTACCCTCCCTGCGTCCTCGGAGCCTGTCTCCTGTAACGGTGGGGAAGGGGGTATTAGCAGATGGTGCGAAGCATAAGAGCTCGTCACCTACCTTCTGGGCAGTGTACTTGGCCACTAGCCACTTGGCATCATAGCGGTGTTTCCAAAAGGAACACTTCCTGTCGTCAGACTCGTGGGCAAGGCCACAGTTGATGCATCGGGAGGTGTGGGGGCACTTATGACCTGCCGGTGTTGCAAGTCTCGGTGGGGTGGCCTTGGGGGCAGCCTTGCAGCACGCCGCTAGGTCGCGGTGATTGCAGGCATCATGAGGTCCGCCGCAGTAGGAGCACAGTTGAGCTCTGAAGGGACAGACCTCCTTGCAGTGGCCAAACCTCCAGCACTTTGTGCAGATAGGGACCCCTATTCGCTTGTCAGCAGGCAGGATGGTCAAAGACTGGGACCTGAGCATGAAGCTCTTGTTCCGAAGGCTGCGGAGGTGGGTGCCTCCACGAGAATCATAAATGTCGAAGAACACAGTGCATGAGTCTGACATTTTGGAGTTTCTGACCACGCGGGGGAGCACCCCTTGGTACAGATGGATCGCACCTTTCCATTTGCAGGTTTCAAGGATAGTCTTGACCTCCAACGGAGTGATGGGAATGGGCTTCCCGGTTTCGTCATATGTGACGGTCGTACCGAAGAAGGGAAAGTTGGGGATGCAGAGGAAGGTCTTGGAGGACCCGACCTCAACCCATGTCTCTGTATCAGCCCCTCGAGCCTCCTTCGCCTTGGCGTCAAAGAACTGGTAGAGGACCTGGAGATCGTCTTTGGAAGGCACAGAGTGCATGACGAGGGACAAACCCCCAAGATGGTTCCGTGTTTCCACGATGGCACGGATGGTTCAGCGATTAGAACCAAGAGTACTGTTGATCATTGGTATAACGGGAGCATTGTCCCAGTACACCGGCAGAGAACACAAAACCACAACTTCTTTCCGAGAGGAACCATGGGTGGTGGAATGCTTCACGTTGGCACGAGCTCGTTCAGCGTTTGTGTGGGAGAAGGCAGCCCCGCCCGCAACAATCTGTTGCGCTTGGACGATGGATGCATTGGGAGCCAAGGGGAACGACTTGGCCATTTGGACTAGTCCCTCCGCCGTGGCAGCGGTGCCCTTTCTCCTCTTGGAAGGGGGAGGTTGGGGGAGAGAGGCAGCAGCAGCTGCCGTAGATGCAAACAAGGCTGGGGTCGGCCTAGGGGGGGGAGGCCGAGGCCATCTGGATGACCGAGCCGGGATAAGCTTCCTTTGGGGCCTGCGGAGACCTGCAGGGTCAGAGGTAACATTGGACGAGTGGGGGGGCCGCTGCCCTGATCCAGGGGGACCGTACTTAGGGGCGGGGGGAGCGTCAGGGGGGAGCTGGCTCCGAAGGCTGTTGATGACCTGTTGTAGGGCGGCAACTTGAGAGGTCCCATTGGCAACATGCCGGATGAGGCCGATTTCAGAGGCCGAGTATATGACCTGGAGGAGCTCAGTGGCAAAGGTGTCAGTGAGGTGTGCAGGGACGCGATGAAAGGGGGCTCCTGGGCTATAAGTGTGCTGATGCTATGTAATGTAATCCCTCACACACACACACACCAAACCTAACAATCAACACACGAACAGTAGGAATCGCCTGTTTTGAGTTCGGGTTCAAGTGCTTAGAAGCACTAAGCTTTGAATAGTACTAGCCAAAGCCCTTTCCAATGATCTCTCAACAGGTTTGATTTAGACAAAAGCTTCAACACAGGTTCAAAAACCTGCTAGGTATATTTATAATATCTCTCGATCCAATAGACTGAGTACCAAGTGTACGTTCAATTATTAATGATCCCAAGCGGATCTATAAGTCCAAGCAACTTATCAAACAATACAGTGCCAAGTGCACTAAGGCCAAGTGCCTAGTAATTCCAACGGACAATACGGTACTAAGTTCCAAGTGAACTAAGTTTCTTTAATTCTGTAGTTCTTCAATCAATTCCAATCTAGACACGTTGAAGCAATCTGATCCTTAATTCGGGCACGCAATAGTGTTTTAACAAATGTGATTTGTATACTCTATAGTTGCGCGAAGTGGGGGCAAGATTCCTTGCCTTAGCGCTACTTATCTACAGTCTATTTATAGTGTACAAACTAAATATCATACGGAATTGTAAATTTTACACGGAACCGCGCTCCCGCGCGCCAAGGATCTGTATTCAATGCTGATGCGTCCTCTACAACTTGGTGCGCGCGCCATGCATGCCAATTACGCCGTTTACTGGTTACTTATCAAATATTGAAAGAGCTGGCTAAACTCTTATCAAGTCGCGACCGCACGCTCCGTTATTTAAAACAGTGCGGCACTGTCATTTACTCCTCCTGATTGTCCCGGTTGCTATTCACGGGGTCCCGTTGCTTCCAGTAGTTAACACCAAGTACCCCTGACTAGGATCGGGTTGTGCAAGTCCCGAATTTACAATTACTTCTCCTATTAATGATGATCCCCGGACTAATGATATCATACTACAACGGTTACTTATGAACTAAGACACCGAGGTTGTAACCGGGCATGGTGAATAGGACTAATAATAGACCGTACTCATAGTCCTCTGTACTGATAGTGTATTATCCATTAGACTAGTTCACTCTGATTAGCCGTCTTGGAGCTCGACTCTAATCCTTTATTACTGTTTACTTGGTTATTAGAAATGATACTAATAGCCTTACTTGTCGACTTTACAAGTGCAAACAATTTCGGGCCCTATCAGCAATATCCCTTTTCAGTCCAGAGGTTCATAAGCTCTGTTGTGTTGTGGAGTGATGAGGTAGCCGCCTGGACGTCCACCTCCACCAATTCTTTCGAACCAGTTGGGAGGAAGGCATCAGCAGGGTCATCAAAGCTCTCCTGGAAGGAGTTCATCTCCACCCCCTCCAAGGTTTCCTCTCAGTCCTGGGGGGGTGGGGCTGGGGCTTTGCCTTTGGCAGACAACAGTGTAATGGTGTCGTCGTCTGCCGCAGTGTCCATCGGAGTGGAGGAATCCGCCTCCGATGCAGGTGCAGGCGTGGGTGGTCAAAAGAAGACCCGTTGTGCAATAGTAGGGAGGCCTGGGGGTCTCTGAGGAGTTGTGCTCCTGGATGGAGCAGGGGAGGAGGACCCACGAAGATAGTCGCGAATGTCCGGCAGTTTCAAGGCGCGTTCCGCCGATCGCTGGGATTGGCCGGGTGGATTGTCTTTGCCCATGTCAGAGGCATGGGGCTTGGTTGGTAGAGTGTTATCGGGGGTGATCTAGGGCAGCAGGGTGTGTAGAACGACGATGACAACTACGACGGTGGCTGTGCACGTCGTGGTAACAAGTCAAGAAGCGATGAAACCCCCCCCTTCTGGGTGCACAGTGATATATGTAATGGTCCAATAAGCATAGATAAGCATTGTTTATGCTATTGGTCACCTAGATAAGAGAATTAGTAATGGTGAGAAATGAAGTACATATATGTGGAATCTGAAGATAAGAGTTGGCCAATGTTGGCAAACATGCATAAGCAGTAATATGTAAAGAAGAAAAAGATAGATAGGATGTGCAATAAGGGAATTTGTAACATTACCCCTTTTCTATCCCTGAAGCATCCCAGCTTCAGAAATCAATTGGTTCTCCTGTCATGTTGGCTATGGCTTTGGGAAAATCATAAGGGTCATCTATTCCATCATCTACATCCTCTTGTTCATCTCCATTCCTTCTCCAATTGCAATAATATCCCACTGTTTGGGGTTTTGGCCTTTCAGGACATTGTATGTAGTTGTGTCCAGGGGCAGGTTGATGGCATGCTGAACAGTGGTACTTTTTGCAATCCAGAGTTGCATGTCCAAACTTGAGACATTTGGAACACATGATGTTTTTCTGGAGAATTTGGTGTTCCATTTGGCTGAGGTCAATAGGTTTTTCTTGACTCCTACATGACTAAGGGGGTTCATTGTGCATCAGATGGGCTTAGGCTTTGGGGACTTCTTCTTCTTGATGGCTGCTTTGATACCTTTCCAACCAGTTAAATATTTAAGTGATTCCATATTCTGAACCACATTTGCTGGACTAGGGGTGGGAGATTGTGGGGGTGAGGTAGATGGTTCCCCAAAAGGTGGGATTGGAAGCGGTTCAGGTTGGTAAATAGGGGAATTGGGAGCAGATGGTATTGGTGTGGGAGGAGGTGATGTTTGGATTTCTTTGTCAACATTAATGGTCCCTTCATTCAACTCTGTGGGTGTTGAAGGTGTGGAGGTGGGGAGTCAAATTCCATCTTGGGGTAATGGAATGATGTCTTCTAACATTCAAAACTCCTGTGTATCAACTAACTCTTCTGTGATTGGTCTATGGCTTGGCTAATGTTGGCTGTTTGGTTGTATAACATGTCCCAAATTTCTAAGTATTTTTCAACCAGTTTAATGAGTTCATTGTAGGGTGGTTTGTCAAATGTTTCGATCATTTGTATGTGATGTTCTTCATGCATGAACCATGATAGGAATTCTGATAATGCATGATCTTTCGAGTCAATTCAAGCTGTTCTTGAGATGCGATATTGACAATTCTGGCTTGATCAACACTTTAAAAGTCAGTTCGGCGCCGGAGATACAACGCTCATACATATCTATATAAAGACTCGTAACCACTCCCTCATGACTGACACGTATCAAAAGCAACGACAATTGTGTTTTTATTAGACGGGCCGGTTACCAGTCTAGCTCATATCATGATCGAAAGCTGTGTGTTGTTCAGCAGCTAAGTATGGCCTAAGTAGGGTCCGGATTCGATGATGGCTTCAGAATTACACTACCCGCAGCCATGTCCAGCGCCAACCTCAACAGCGATATATTTTCGCATCTCCTTTCTTTCGTCTCCTCTCCCCGCGACCTGCTCGCCGCTAGCCTCACGAACCGTGAACATTATGCTCTCGCAGAGCCAGAGCTCATCTACTGCTCGATTCGATGCCGTCTCGAAAATAACGCCGTTTGGGAACACCTAATCGCGAATCCGGTCTTTGCATCGCGCGTGCGCGAGCTCGAGATCCAATGGGAGAACGTTTCTGGATTTGGGCCCTTGGAAGAGAGAGAGAAATTGCCTGGGGAACAGTTCAACTCAGAGGGCGGATCCAGATGGCTGACAAATGAAGAAATCATCGCACGGCATTCTACTAGTCTGGAGCAGATTGAAAATCTGAACGTCTTTTGATAGAGGCCCTCCGTTCGTTGGTCAACCTCGAAAAGTTCACCTGGGATCGGTGGGTGCCGGTTATTAATCAAGGAATCGAGATCCCACAAAGCCTCGTTGAATTTGAGGAGGATCGCGTCCCGGGGTCATATCAAGAGGACGTCTGGACCACCCTCACGAACTACACACAGATCCAAAAACTGAAAGTCGTTGACCTTGGGTGCCACAATGCAATCGTACTGGATCCTCTCAGTATATACGACAGTATGGTGTGTTTTAAGGCCTTCTTTTGGTCACTCGGCGTTAACTTTTGCCTCCCAGATATTCACCATTAGAAATCTCAGGCACGTGGACCTCAAGATATATTATTCACCAGCCAACGATAGCGAGGGTGCAGGGGCGGAGGGAAACGGGGATGATGGTGGAGACAAGCTACTCCCTGGAAGAGTCGATGTTGAGCGTCTCCGGGAGCTCCTCCTGAGATCCCCTAATCTTGAGGCCAGACACTCTTCAACTTTCGTCTCCCTCCTGCTGAACATCTTGACGAACACAGCACCTTGCGTTGGCGATCATAGACCGCGATTTCTATCACGATCACGGCGGCAACCCATTCACGGATATCACTCCCATTATCTCGGCGGCACATTGGCCACCCCTTTCTTATATGAGGCTTTCCGACGTCACCGTCGACGACGAGGTCATGACCAACTTTCTCAATCAACACCAGAGTCTCCGGGGAATCACATCCTTCCTATCTCTTTCGGAAGACGACCTCCCCAAGCTTCCGTTCTCCCTAAATGAGTTAGAACTGCACAAGAATTTCCTTCCAAACGTCGAAACCGTAGACCTGGTACCAGAACTCGCGAGGTCTATCCTGAGAGCTCTGAGTCGTCCCTCGTTTATTCAATCCATCAGCACCATCGAGCCATGTGACTGGGATGCCGCAGAGGACGAATTGGAAGAGTACATTTCTTCCCTTGACGATACTTGGGGGACGCCCGCGGGGGCAGACACGGATGATGAGAATATCCCCTCCCTCGATGATACTTGGGGGTCGCCTGCGGGGAGAGATTCCGGGGGTGAAATTGTCAACATGAATTTGCTTCGAGGGCTGCCGAACCTGCGTTCGCTGAGGGTGAAAGACGTGCGGAGCTTGGCACAGTTGGAGAAACTCGCAAAGGCTGCACCAGGGCTTGAGGACATCTGCTTTACTGGACGGTCTCTAGATGCTCTCGTGAGTATTTTCCAACTCTTGGATTGCGGTCAGTCGATCATCTTCATATATATTTGTATCCTTAGCGAAATCCATGGAATCCGCACACCGAGTTACTGCCGTACATTTCGAAGTGGCCGCGTCTTGCTGTTTTCATGGGGGTGTCGCTGTGGCCGAGCAATGCATCGATTTCGGGAGCCTTGTCGGTCGCTGAGGATATTGTGGCGGTGTGTCCGAACTTGCGAGAAGTTTCCTGGTGGGATGGGGCGATTGCTGTGTTGGTGAGGGGCGAGAGCGGCTCGGTGGAGTTGGAGTTAGAAAACGGTTTGGTGTAATCAGGATTGTAATGTTGAGCGAGTTGTGATTCTTCTGGTTTGCATATCCTCATGTCCCCTGAGCCTCTAGAGAGTTTCTAAATAAGGAATTAACGGGGGACGGTGCAAAAAAAAAAATCAGTCTCCTATGTTGCCTGTCATTGGTGCTTGGCCATAAGTGGTCCTCCACCAGTCTATTTCAACAGACCAAACGAGTCAATCCTTGTTTCCGTTGTTCTAAATCGTACCCTTTGATATTTCGGATGCACTGTGCATTGGACCCCGAGCTTCTCGAAGAGTATGAGATGGCCTAGAGTCCTCGCAGAAACTTGTGCTCGCCTGCTACGCTCTTACACGTTATGACTCTCGGTATAGGTTTGACCCATTTCTGTTTCGTCCATTAGTGACGAAGCGTCCACCAAAATCTTGTGGGAGTGTAGTTGGTGAAGGAACAATCTTCCATTCCACGTTGCCGGGCGGGCCAACTACACTTTTCGGCGGCCCCCAACCTGTCCTTCTCACTCTGCACGGCATTTGATTCTAATCTACCCCGTGACTATGGACGCCAAGTTCGCGCTTTTCACCACAGAAGACCCGCCGGCGCGTGTGTGCCGGGAGATTCAGGAAAGTTCGTACCTGCGTGGGGCCAGTGAATAATCCCGTTACGGATGTTGTTTGCTGATGGATTCCGGCATTGGGAGTATGAAGAATTTGATATGCGGATGTATGGTGGAAGAATAACATTTGGTTCATTCATGGACGTCCTGAAGCAAAAACGTCAGAGGACGCCCTTGACTTCTCCTGGCAAATTTGAGGGCGTTCAGGCAGGGCAAGGGTCAAGCATTGATCAACGACCACAGAAGTCGGTCTTATTAGTATCCATTAGATTTTAGTGTGGGGGCGTCATGTTGGGTGGGCGTCTGCCAACTTTTTCACGCTCTCGTGAGGAGGTGTTAACGGTTGAAATTTCCGTCCTAGCCTTCAAAGTTTGATGTTAAACGTTGAATATGTTTTCAAGTCATGCCCAGAAGCTTGAGGATAGTGTGCTTGCTGCTGTAATCTTAGATGATTAGTTTGATCTTTGACACGCGACAGATACCGACTTACTGTTCTGCAAAGTTCTTGTTATTCAGCCGCAGCTGTATGCAACATGCACAACGTTCAAGTTCAATCTCGAGCCCTGAGCGGGTTTAAGCTTGGCGCATACTGGTGGGCGGGCCGGTCGGAACGCGGTCGGAACATGTTTGTACTTGTTTGAGGTAGGCGACTCCGCGAACCGCCGGAAACGTATGAAGCTCGGAGTAAAAGTTTGGGGTGCCAGCCTTTACCCTCATCGTTCCATATTCCTTTTTTATCATGGCTTCACTGGTCCGCGCTCGTATTCCTCGTAGACTTGTAAGTAAAATGTTATATCTATATCTATTTCACAGTAAAGGTAATAATCCTTGCAGCCCCTTGGTCTACGCGCCATTCAAACATCGGCCGACACGACACAGCTCGCGGACGGCGCTGACCACTCAAAACCATTCACGGTCAAACTTCACGAAGATTCCTTCCGGTCCTACCTATGTGAAAAGCCAGACCTCGACGTTGAGGTCACAAAAGACCAGCTGTTGTTGATGTACAGGCAGATGCAAACGATGCGTCGAATGGAAATGGCAGCAGACGCCCTTTACAAAGCGAAGCTCATTCGTGGTTTCTGTCATCTGGCTATTGGACAGGTGCGTGTTGAAAATGTTTAAACGTGGCCACGGCTAAGATTCTCCACAGGAAGCTGTTTCGGTTGGACTCGAACACGGTATTGTCCCCGATGACCGGGTCATTACAGCTTACCGATGCCATCCGTTCGCCGTGCTACGCGGAGGCACCATCACCGGCGTCATGGGCGAGCTTTTGGGACGTCAGAAGGGCATGTCGCACGGAAAGGGAGGCTCCATGCACATCTTCACGCCGTCGTTCTTCGGAGGCAATGGAATCGTAGGGGCACAGGTTCCTATCGGCGCTGGCGTCTCATTTGCTCAAAAATATATGGGCGAGAAAAACGCAACGTTTGCTCTGTATGGTGATGGTGCTAGCAACCAGGGTCAGGTGTTTGAGGCGTTCAACATGGTATGTCGTCATACATATTCATTATCTTTTGCTCACTATTCAGCAGGCCAAGCTATGGAATCTTCCTACCATCTTCATCTGCGAAAACAATAAGTACGGAATGGGAACGTCTGCTGAACGCAGCTCTTCCAATACCGAGTACTTCACTCGTGGTGACAAGATCCCAGGTCTCCAAGTCAACGGCATGGACATTATCGCCACCAAGCAAGCTGTCAAGTTTGCTAGGAAGTGGGCTGTGGAAGATCAGAGGGGTCCCCTGCTCCTCGAGTTCGTCACCTACCGTTACGGTGGTCACTCGTATGCTATTCTCTCGATTCATCTTCCATATCAATGCTAACGTCTCTCCAGTATGTCTGACCCCGGAACCACATACCGTACCCGTGAAGAGGTCCAGAGGATGCGAAGCACCCAGGACCCCATCCGTGGTCTTCAAAAATACATCGAGGAGTGGGGTCTTGCAACTGAGCAGCAGCTCAAGGTCAGTGCCGTTACTATTATTTCATGGCGCTTGCTAATGTGGCGTGTTTCATCAGCAACTCGATAAGGAGGCGAAGGCTGAGGTCGATGCCGCTGTTCAGGAGGCTAAGGCTTCACCTGAGCCCCACGTCAAGGATCTATGGACGGATATTTACTTTAAGGGCACTGAGCCCCCAACCATGAGGGGTAGGGAAAAGGAGGAGGTATGTTCTGTCTCGCGCAACCTTTATAGCTCGCCGTTGCTTACCCACGCCAACAGGTCCACCGTTACTAGGTACCTACACTAGGTCATATTTCGCTGTTGTTTTGATAGAATATAATTCACATTCGCATTTTATAAATGCTAATCCCGCCATCTTCTATTCTAAGATCATTAAGTCGGCACGAAACGTAGCGTGCATTAAGGCCGCCTTAGCTACGTAAGGTCCAACCTCGGTGAAATCTTGTTCCCCTGGTGGAGTCTTCCTTGACTTGAGCAATTTTCCGACTGGACATCCCGAGTTCCAAAAATAACTGTATAAGCAGCGTGTGAAGCCGTCGTCGATCAGAGGCTTCTTTGAGTGGAGTTCCTGGGAGTTACGAACCTGTTTCTTCATCGACAGCGTGTAGGTATGTATATGACCCGAGTGGAAGTCGCCTTTGACCTTTCCCAAGTGCCCCGAGGTTGTCCCGCTGAAAAGTTCCTTGACAGCTTCGCCAGATTAATAACTATTACGGACGTTTTGGGGCACGCTTTCTGGGTATAAAAGAACGGCAATATGGGAAGGAAGACGCAAGTGGGAACCTTTCTAATGGTCAAAACTATCCTTTCGTTGCTTGCCCTGCTGGGCTCTGCCTGGATCGCACAGCCCAAGATTATCTATGCCGGCGTGAATGAGGTGAGCTCTTGGCCTTCTCGTCACGTACATGGCGAGCCGAAGCTTGACGCTGACACGGTTACATTGCAGTCAGGCGGGGAGTTTGGCGTGTTCGCACCCGTCGACACACCCGGGTTTGGTCTGCCCGGACGGTTTGGCGTCAATTATGCGTTCATCAACAAGGTGCCGCCCCGCTTCGTGGTTTCTATGTGACTTGATTATGTGCTGAGTGATCGGTGTAGACGACGGTCGACATCTTTGTCGACCAGGAGAAGATCAATTTCTTCCGTGTCACTTTCCTCATGGAACGGATGTGTCCCCTCTCGTTTGGGCTTGGCAGCCGGTTCAACGAGACCGTGCGTTTCCCATCATTGTTATCGAGCGTAGCTGACCCTTTGCTGTGTGACTGGTGTGTTTAGTATTTTAGCGAATTTGCGGATGCAATTAACCACATCACCGTGACGAAGGGTGCATACGCCCTGCTTGACCCACACAACTACATGCGATACAAGTAGGTTTTCACATTGGGCTGTGTTAACGAAGCGCACTTTTGGGTGCTGAACGTGATTCACACAGTGACCCATCGATGCAGCCGTTCACGGGTAGCGTACGATGATTTTCTCCCTGTCCGCTTCCAAAGTCTGACCGATGGCATGCAGATTATTGGAAACAGCTCCGACCCCACGGCGGCGACCACCCGGCAGTTCCGTGCATTCTGGCAGGAGCTCGCGCGCCGGTTCGTCAACAACCCCAAGGTCGTCTTTGGGATCAACAACGAGCCGCATACTATGGTGCGTCCTGTGTTTATGCGCATTGAGTAATCCGTGTCATGTGTGGCGTGTTTCCCTCGTAGCCTACGGAACTCGTCCTAGCGAACGACCAGGCGGCGATCGATGGTATCCGCGCCGCGGGCGCAAAACAGCTCATCCTTGCGCCAGGTAACGGGTTCACGGGCGGCCATTCGTGGACGCAACGCACCGGGGCGGGCGACGCCCCCTCGAGCGATTTTATGAATAAGCTTGTGGATCCGCTCAAGAATACGGCGATCGATGTGCATGAAGTGAGTGTTTTCGCGTTTCGTATACTGCATTATGTTTGACTTTCATCTGTCTTTCTACAAGTACCTTGGTAGGATCGTTGTTCGGGTGTACGATGTGCGGGTTCTGATTCTCATTTGGAAGATATCGATTTTTCGGGCCAACATGATGCCTGTACCCAGCCTGGTTCGCGGTTATCTGTTGTGCATCCTTGTGATCAGGTTACTGATCGGGTCAAATAGCACCGTCGAATCTCGCGGCGTTGACTACGTGGCTTCAAGACAACAACCTCAAGCGAGTGCCTCATCCCGATTATCCGCATCTCCCGCTAAAATGCGTGTTCTAATAGGGCAATGATTACCGAATTTGGCGGGGGTAACAATGACGGCTGCTTCCAGGTTTGCGCTTCTCGAATAACAAGAACACCCGGCTGATATAGAACAATTTCAAGGCTATCGATGAAATGCTGAAATACATGGCGGCAAATGACGTTTATATCGGGTGGGCGATCTGGGCTGCTGGTCCCCGTACGTCGAGTCATGGTGTTTGGTACTACGACCCGCTGACAGTTCTGTCTTCATTCGTAAGTCTGGGGCACGAATTCTCCCTGCTGTGGCCCAACGGTGGGAAGTCTGGAACCTGGAGAGGTCAACGTAAATGGTGGACCAAAGTGAGTTGCCCATACACACCAGTGACTTAGGTCTCGGTTACTGAGAGGCGAATTTCCAGTGGTTTTGATACAGTCTGGGCCAATGTTGTCCGTCCAAACATCCCAACAGGTCTGTACTATGGTCCTTCGAAGTATATCTCCTTGTGCTGACTGTTATGTCCACTCTAGACTTGAAACACTCCGGGATTTCAAGTCTGTCGTGACTACACTTGCCCTAGGGGGTTTCCGTCGTCTTCCGATGACATTTCATAAGCTAAATAAAACTCATATATATTGTTCTGAACGAAATAGCAATTCATGCTGGTATACATGATGTTGTAATGTATCAAATCGAAGTCTGTGTACATAGTCAGATACAAGTCGTAAACGCATCGCGCTTAATCGCCCTAGAGCTAGTTCGAACAAATGGGACGACTCACCCATTGTGTGCACACTCCCTGCAAAATTCATAAGGTTTTTTTTTTTTTTCCTTCAACGTTTTTATATACCGCAATACAAAAGTACAGAAGCGGTCACGTGTAACCGTAATCGTATCAAGTCGAGTCGAGATATGTCCATTATAGGCCGTCATATGAGGCAGGTCTGGATTGCCCCGCCCGTTCCCGTTTGGAAGCGCTCCCTGAGTGAGCCCCCTTGTGAGGGGCCGTAAAGTAGTCCCTTTCGGGAAACGAGAGCAGGCGTCGTAGCAGGGGGGCACGCCCCCCGCGCCTCTCAATCCGCTTGGTAAATAAGCTTAAGTGTGGCCACCCCTGCCGACAGGTTCCCCGGGGGGGCTCATCCCCTGGAGACCTCCTCAAGAGGAGATCGACTTAGTCCGGAGAGGCCGAGGCCATGCATGACCACTCATCCCGGGCCGAAGCCCGAGACTGATGCCTCGGTGTCGCGGCTACCCCTCAGCAAGTACCTACTTACCTCCCGGTACACCCACCCTACTCTAAACGGGGTTCCCGGAAAACCCCAAAGGCCGCCGGGTTGTCGTGGAGGAAATTGCTGACCCATACAAGAGTCAGCTCTCTCCCGGGCCGGGTTTTCCGCTGGTAAAGCGGACAGTACCGGAATACATGTTCTACGGTCTCCTTTCCGAGGCCGCAGTCGCAGTCATAGGTCTCCTTCTCCTTAAGGAACCTCTGTCTGCAGGTAGGTAAGCTACAATGTAACGTACCATACGGTCCAGCAGGCGTATACAATGTAGTGTATGGTACGGTCCGCGGACGCTACATTGTCCGCTACAATAGAAATATGTAACTACATGTAATCGTACCATGCGGTTCTAGCGGACCACGCACGGCCCCAACGGATAGATATGTATTTCCGTGTGGCCGTATGGTATTCATATTCGGCATGGACTACATGTAGTCCTTGGCTGTATGGCAATTCTAGTGGACCACGCATGGCCCCACCCATGTGGCTGTATGGCAATCATGTTCAGCACAGACTTGGCTCATGCCAATTAGCTTTGCAGTCTGAAATTGGTGCTGAACTTCGGCCACAATGGAACAGACCCTCAGCACATGGCCATAGGCTTTGGACAAGGATTGGCCGGCCTTGGACTTGGGATACTTTGGCTGGCCTCGGATTAACATTGGCACAATCCAGCCGGCCTTGGATTGAACTTGGCACACTCTGGCCAGTCTTGGGTTAAGTGTATATTTAAATATGTATTCTGGATTGTATTGAAACATGGCCAGATGTTTTGGATAAAGATTGGCCTCTGCACGGATTGGCTCGGCACTGACCGGCCTTGGCAACGGATTGGCTCGGCACTGACCGGCCTTGGCAACGGATTGGCTCGGCACTGACCGGCCTCTGCACGGATTGGCTCGGCACTGACCGGCCTCGGCAACGGATTGGCTCGGCACTGGCCAGCCTCGGCAACGGATTGGCTCAGCACTGACCGGCCTCAGCAACAGATTGGCTCAGCACTGACCAGCCTCAGCAACGGATTGGCTTGGCACTGGCCGGCCTTGGCAATGGATTGGCTCGGCAACAGACCACCTTTTTTAATCTGTGTCCTAGATTTTTTGGCTGGCCTCAGATTGACATTGGCACATTTTAGCTGGCTTCGGATTGACATTGGCACATTTTGGCTAGCCTCGGATTGACATTGGCACAATCCAGCCAGCCTCGGATTGAACTTGGCACACTCTAGCCAGTCTTGGATTAAGTGTATATTTAAATCTGTATTCTGGATTGTATAGAAACATGGCCAGGTGTTTTGGATAAAGATTGGCCTCTGCACGGATTGGCTTGGTACTGGCCGGCTTCGGCAACAGACCACCTCGGCACCTAAAAAATGGCTACTAGTGCCAATGCACAGATACAGAGCTGCATGGATTTGAATCTGTGTCCTGGATTGTATAGAAACCTGACCATAAGTCTTGGAAGCCAACTTGGCACTGTCTGGCCACCTCAGCAACAGGTGGCCTTGGCACCTGAAAAACACAGCTACTGGTAGCAATGTTTAGATATAGAGCTGCATATGTTCAAATATCCACCCTGGATTGTATAGAAAGATGGCCATAGGTCTCTAAAAGGGTTGGCCTCTGCATGGGTTGGCTTGGTACTGGCCGGCCTCAGCAACAAATGGCCTCAGCCCCCAAAAAAACAGCTACTGGTGCCAATGCACAGGTATTTAAATCTGCATCCTATATTGTATAGAACATGGACATGGGCCTTGGAGGAGGATTAACCTCTGCATAGATTTGGCTCAGCACTGGCCAGATACAGAGCTATGTACATTCAAATACAACTGCTTCATTTTTTAAATTATTATAATTAGATTACTATTGGCCTTGGCAGAGAGTGAATTCAGCACACAGCCATTGGTATGAATGCTCAGATACAGAACTATGCATCTTTCAGTCTGCCAGTAAGGGGAGCACATATGCACTCCATATCCAGTTGCTTTGATGTATCTCACGTTATCATTTATACACTCATATGCTGCCATATGCCTTGAGATTATCTCAGCATAATGTTTCTCTTTCAAAGCCTACAGCCATGTTTGGATACAATCCGGGATGGAGATTTAAACATAAAGCAGCTCTGTTTCTAAGCATTTGTGCCAATGGCCATGTTTTTCAGGTGCCAAGGCCACCTGTTGCTGAGGTGGCCAGACAGTGCCAAGTTGGCTTCCAAGACTTATGGTCAGGTTTCTATACAATCCAGGACACAGATTCAAATCCATGCAGCTCTGTATCTGTGCATTGGCACTAGTAGCCATTTTTTAGGTGCCGAGGTGGTCTGTTGCCAAAGCCGGCCAGTACCAAGCCAATCCGTGCAGAGGCCAATCTTTATCCAAAACACCTGGCCATGTTTCTATACAATCCAGAATACAGATTTAAATATACACTTAATCCAAGACTGGCTAGAGTGTGCCAAGTTCAATCCGAGGCTGGCTGGATTGTGCCAATGTCAATCCGAAGCCAGCTAAAATGTGCCAATGTCAATCCGAGGCCAGCCAAAAAATCTAGGACACAGATTAAAAAAGGTGGTCTGTTGCCGAGCCAATCTGTTGCCGAGGCCGGCCAGTGCTGAGCCAATCCATTGCCAAGGCCGGCCAGTGCCAAGCCAATCCGTTGCTGAGGCTGGTCAGTGCTGAGCCAATCTGTTGCTGAGGCCGGTCAGTGCTGAGCCAATCCGTTGCCGAGGCTGGCCAGTGCCGAGCCAATCCGTTGCCGAGGCCGGTCAGTGCCGAGCCAATCCGTGCAGAGGCCGGTCAGTGCCGAGCCAATCCGTTGCCAAGGCCGGTCAGTGCCGAGCCAATCCGTTGCCAAGGCCGGTCAGTGCCGAGCCAATCCGTGCAGAGGCCAATCTTTATCCAAAACATCTGGCCATGTTTCAATACAATCCAGAATACATATTTAAATATACACTTAACCCAAGACTGGCCAGAGTGTGCCAAGTTCAATCCAAGGCCGGCCGGATTGTGCCAATGTTAATCCGAGGCCAGCCAAAGTATCCCAAGTCCAAGGCCGGCCAATCCTTGTCCAAAGCCTATGGCCATGTGCTGAGGGTCTGTTCCATTGTGGCCGAAGTTCAGCACCAATTTCAGACTGCAAAGCTAATTGGCATGAGCCAAGTCTGTGCTGAACATGATTGCCATACAGCCACATGGGTGGGGCCGTGCGTGGTCCACTAGAATTGCCATACGGCCAAGGACTACATGTAGTCCGTGCCATATATCATTGCCGTACGGCCATACAGAAATACATGTCTATCCGTTGGGGCCGTGTGTGGTCCGCTAGAACCGTATGGTACAACTACATGTAGTTACATATTTAAATTGTAGCGGACAATGTAGTGTCCGCGGACCGTACCATACACTACATTGTATGCGCCCGCTGGACCGTATGGTACGTTACACTGTAGCTTACATATGTGCTGTCTGTACGCGCCAATCGGTGCGTGGCCCGTTAGGGCCCGCGCCAGCCTGACGGTATCACTGGTGCTGGTGGACACCTTTCCGATCCAAGTCCCCCCTTTCAGGTGGCTTGGCAATAGTTGCTTACTCCCTTCGTGGAGCGGCAGGAAGTGGGCCCCAATGTAAGACTTCTGCTTGGCCAATTCGCTCCAAGCGTCCGTCATACGTAGGACCGCGTCCGCCCTCGCCTTAGCGAGGGATGTGTGTTTTACTTCTCCATGTGGGACCTCTGCAGTGGAGGCCGCTTCATGGGCAAGTATATGTTCGCGCACCCCGCACGCCTTTGGCGTGTGGTGCAGAGTAATACTGGCGTCTGGTTTCACCGTTAGCCAGTAAGCGAGTTTGGCTGACACGTTGGCGGCCCATTTGTGTGCCGTGTGATGCGTCGGGTCAATGACCAGATTGATTGCATTCACGGAGTCCGAGAAGACATCAATTTTCCGGATGTCTAAGTTAGGGATGCCGAAGGCCTCGTCCACCCCTTTCGAGATGGCGCAGGCCTCAGCATCGTCCGAGGTGACATTCCCACAGGGGGCAAGGCCGCTATACAGTGTACCATCCGACCAGACTCTCCAGGCTGAGGTAGCTTGGAGGTCCTCGGACCGCGGGACGGACCCGTCGCATATGATCGCGACTCGCTTTGGGTTGAGCTTAGCTTCGTTGATTCGGTGGGTGAGAACTTTCCCGAAATCAGCAAAAGCCGTCTTCCTCTTCTCCTTCTCTTCTTTGGGTGGAGGGGAGGGTCTGATCTCCACCCTCTCGGCTGCCCAGTCAAGTAATCAACTGCCCGGTTGCGCGAGGGGGAACACTGGGGACGCATCATCGCTGCATTCCTTTAATCGGGCAAATGAATCCATTATCCCGGATTTGATCCTGCGCCTTTTGGCGTCGGACATGCGACTGACTGACAGGTGTGCCTGTCCGTCAATTAAGTTCCTGACTGCGTGGCTCTTGGCCAAGGTCCGGACACGGTAGTGGCTCCTCTCCACCAACTTACAGATATGCAAGTGGATGGGCGGGAGGCCTGCGAGGGTCTCCGGGGCCCCTTTCGGGGTGGTCCTGAAGTTGCCTGTGATCCAAAGTGCAGCCTTTCGTTGCATCTTGCGGAGTGCTTCGAGGTGCCCCTTGATGCGGGCCCCATCAACATTCCATAGCCGGCATCCGTACGTCGCAATTGGAAGTACACAAGCCCGATACAGAGTTCTTTTGTGCACGGGTCTTAAGCCCCGTGCCGAGTTTCCAAGCGCTAACAGGGCCCTGCTTGAGGTCAGGGCCTTGTTTGCGTACATCTCCACGTGCTTCTTGAACGAGAGCGCGCGGTCAAAGTAGAAGCCTAGGTATCTCCAAAGGATGCCCGGTTTCAGAGGTGTGGCCCCTGTATAGGGGGCGTGGCCGAGATCTATGGTCGGATTGTCATCCGACTTCAGAAGGCTGAAATGGAAGCCCTCGGACTTCGCATGTTCTAGAATCAGGCCCATGGCTCTCGTCATGAGGAAGATGATGTTGTACGCTCTCTTGAGCATAGCATTGTTGCTTTCCCACGTCTTCGATTGGGATATGATGGTCCCGTCATCGACGTAGGAGATGAGGTCCGATTCATTCTCGTTCCGTCTATAGAACTCTTTCATGAGAATGGCTAGTACGAGGGCCGACAGGATAGGGGATAGGGCGGAGCCCTGTCCCAGTCCTACGCTCGAATCGAATGGGGGGGATTCATCGTCCCCCCAAACATATCTGGTCTTGCGACCCACCAGGTACGACCGGAAGAACGCGACTATTTTGGGCGCGAACCCCTGGCCTTCTAAGATGTTGATCATCACCTCGTGGTTGATTGAGGGGAAGTATTGGGCAAGGTCAAATGCAACCACGCTTGTCTTAACCCCCCTTGTCCATCCTTCGCGGACAATGTGGGTAAGAAGTACTCCGGCATCTTCAGTGGAGTTTTGGCGGACACCACCGAATTGATTCGGGTGCAGGACTCCTGCCGCTTGGGCCTCAAACTGCAAGCGGGTGGATAGCATTTTCTCAATAAGCTTGCCCAGCGTGTTTAGGAGCACGATGGGTCTGTAAGACTTAGGAGTGTCGTACGTCGCTTTCCCTGGCTTTGGGATGATGACAGTGCGGGAGGCTTTGAAATGTTCCAGCCAGTGCCCGCATGACAGGCATGCGTTCGCCAGCCAGACTATGATAGCCTGGGCTTCGGGTCCTACAAGGAGCCGCTTCAAATGCCTCCAGGTGATGTTGTCCGGCCCAGGGGCCGAACTGTTCGAGGTGCCCTGAAGGGCATCCCTCATCTCCTTGAGGCTAAATTTAGTCCAGCCCCTGGTTTCGGGGGCCTTCCATTGGTCGCCCATTTCAGCCATGTTGGTTGGTCTGTCGTGTGCGGAATTGAACGTACTGTGGATGGCGTCCCACAATTCCTCGTTCGTGTTGCAAGGGTTGCCGTTATGGTTGATCATAACAGCAGCGGGTGTCTTGCGAGGCCCTACCCAGTTCATGAGGTCCCATGGCCTCTTAGTGGTGTGAGACACTTCCTCAATGCGCTCATCAAAGAAGACCCTCTTGGCTTGTCTGGTGACCCTCTTTAGGGTCCTCCAGTCATCACGCTCATTAGTGAACATGGCCATCTCCTTCGCCTCCGTGCAGGTCACATTCCACCAAGGCTTTGATCGGGCGCTTACACGCCCAGCCTTGGCGAACTTGTCCCACGCGGTCTTGAAGATGGTGGCTATCTGTTCAGTAACATGGTCTATTCCCTCAGCTGACGGTTCCTCCAGTAGCTCAATGGAGTCTAGGTTAAACCCAATCATCTCGAGAAAATCACTTTCCTCTTCTGATTTGGGCTTAATGCGTTTCTTCCCCTCCATGACTTTGTGTCTAATGGGGAGGACTGTGGTAAGCGGCCTGTGGTCCGAGGCTCCCGCCTCCCCCACACGGACTTCTGCTTGATACGTCCTTGTGTCTTCAAGAAACACAAGGTCTAAGATTGATTCTCTGAGTTCGTTGTTACGTGGGATATGTGTAGTCACCCTGGCGGGCGGCCCAACTCTCTCGAGACCGATGTCTTGTGTCACCTCCAGTAGGGAGGTGGCCTTCGGGTTGTTGTCAATCACTTCGGGGTCCCATAACGGGGACGGGCAGTTAAAATCACCACCCATATAACCCACGTCACGGAATCTGTCCCGGTGATCGGATATGTATCTGATGGCGGTTCCCTCGGCATCAGAGTATACGTTGACTATCGTTTTCGGGCCACCAGGGCCCTTTAGCGAAATTGCAATGATGTCTCTATGAGAGACAATGTCTGGTCTCAACGCAGGCTTAGCGGGCCGGAGCCTGTTGTGCACGTACATGAGGACACGCGGTCGGGCATTTACATCAATGCCCGGGGGGGAGAAGCACGTCCACTCTGGGTGGGTCGGCCCCCCGATTACCGGGGCGCCTTCCTTCGCCGTGAGCGACGCAGTGTGTCTAACGACTTTCCAGGGGGGTTCCTGGATTAATAGAATGTCCCACTTAAGTTTTTCGGACTCAAGGAGCGAATCAAGCCAAAGTGTATTCTTTGCTACATTCTGACAGTATATGCGTGCTCTAAACAACTTATTCATTAATGACTAGTTTGCTAAGCGTGGAGATGACGCTCTCCAGCTCGGGGACGGGGTCCTAGAGGTGGGGAAGCGCCAGTGAGCTTACTAAGGGGGACGATGATGGCGTCACCTACTTTGACAGATTTATACTTAGCCAGGATCCACCCGGCGTTGTATCTCTTCTTCCAGAAGGGGCAGTCCCTCGAATCCGACGGGTGACCGGCGGTTCGACAGTTGATGCACCTGTCTGGGTGGGGGCACGGCTCGTTACCTGGTGTAGCCGCGATAGGTGGTTTCGCGTTCAGCTGTGCTTTGCAGCACGAGGCCAGTACGCGATGGAAGTTCTTGGCGTGGTTGCCACCACACTTCTGACAGTGGATGCTTTTGGAAGGACAAGCCGCCGCCGTAGAGCGGTGCCCGTACCTCCAACAGCGGTTGCACAGGGGCGCCCCAACTCTGGGGGTCGCCTCTGCGAAGCGGAGCCTATGGGTCCCCCACTGGAATGAGGTTCCCTTGAGCGCTTTAAGATTCAACCCGCCCCGCAAGTCGTATATCTCAAAGAAGAGGTACGTGTTAGACGCGTGACCGGAAGCTTTCACTACTCTGGGCGGGACAGAGTGGTAGAATCGGAGAGCCTTTCTCTGTTCGGCATTACACCGTTGAAGCAGGACGTTGAGTGCGTCTTGCCCAGAGATAGGGATTGGTTTGCCATTCTCCCCCAGCTTGGGTTCGAGGCTGTAAAAGGGGAAGTCAGCGACCATCATAGAGGATCTGGACGAGCCAGCCTCCACGTAGATCATGGCATCCTTGACTTCGGTCTGTCCCGCGTTCCACTGGAACCAGCGGTGGATGACCTTGATGTCGGACTCGGACGGGATGTTGTCAGCTGTGATAGTAATGCTACCAAGTGACCGCTCCTCATGTAGGATCCGGAGTTTGGACTGTGCCTTTGTGAGGGCGTCAGTCAGGGGAGCGCAGCATGGTTTGAGATCCCATGGGACTGCAGGAGAAGCGAACACTGTCATCGCTTTGCGTGACAGGCCGTGGGTGGTGGACTTGCGCTTGTTAGGAGCGCTAGGACCGGCTGTTTTTGGTGCGAGCAGCTCGCTCGCACCCATGACCTGATTCGGGTTTGAGTACGGGAAGGCCTGGGCCAACCTGACTAAACTCTCCTCATGCTGAGTGGTCCTGGCTTTCTTTTGGTTGGAAGGGCCGGGGGCCAGCGGAGGGGCACCTGCTACTTGCGAATATAGCGGGGCCGGCGGCGCGTACATCCCATTCCTGAAAGGATTATTGTCGGGGTTACGTCGTTTGGTTTGCTGGAACGTGCTGGGGCGTCGAGCGCCGGCGGGGTCCGAGCCGCGATGAGCGAAAGACCGGTGCCTTGATGGGTTAGGCAGCTGGCCGGGAGGGACTTTAGGAGGAGGGAACTTGGCGTGGTGGGCCTGGCGTTCCTCCGCAAGGGCAGTGCGAATGGAGGTCGCGACACTTTCCATGAACGTCCATGTCGAGGACTGGGGGTCCAAGCCACGGAGAGAGTTCCTGACAAACCCATGTTTGACCAGGCTACGGATCAGATGACCTGAGGCCTCAACGAGACCGTCAGATTCTGATGTGTTCCACATCTTTCCATTTTGCGCACCAAATTCAAGGAAGGAGGCGATCGCGCGCGCTGAGGAAGCAGCGGATTCGGTGTCAGAGGTCCAAGTCTTTGGATCGCGACGGAATTGGAAGGAGTATTGCAAGTTAGCATCATCCCCTTCAGCAAATGCATCCGTGGGGATGCCTGAGACATCACAGTATGATCCCTTCCTTGTCTAACTCACGCTTATATCTTTGAAAACCAAGCAACATAAAGCGATAGCCGCATGGTGGCTTCGAGCCAACGTCCCTATCGAAATCAAGCCAGTCGAGAGTAAAAACGCGCTGAAGTATGTGAAACAGCTGATTGGTTACATGCGACAAGTTCTCAGGGAGCAGGCCGATCGACGTTTCGTCCCAGGGTTTCTACCATCTCGTACAGGGCTTCAAGTATGGCTTTGTGATAGATCAGGTGCTCTTGGAACGCAGATCACAATCAAATACACGAGGTATGATTATGCCAATTTTCGACACTATCCAAATTTGAGTTGTTCAAGGACCCGAAAATTTTCATTCGGATCATTTTGGCATGCTCGCTGCTACCACCTGAACGCCTGGGCTGGGACCCAACCATGAAGCTCTATCGTCAATCGATCAACCCTCGATTTCCGGAACTCATACATTCTTACGATCCCTCCGTCAAACTATCTGATTATCACAACTCCCTCTACGACACGAGTTGGGTCATTGAGATGCCTTCAAAGACTGATGCTAATAAGCGCCAAGAATACATTACTGTCCGCGCACTTAGCATTGTGAGGGCCGAATGTATGGCTGGACGCGCGACAATTGTCTGGGCTGTAATCAAAGTCGACGACATGAAAGCCAATGCTCCTCCTCACAAAGTAGGCTTTTCTGCAACTGAACTGGCATAGACATTCACAATGCTTGAAGATCCATGTCTTGAAGCAATGTTGGCGTCCCACAGCAGGAACCAACGAAGGGGATTTCTTCCCAGATGAGTCCACAACGAGCGAGATTCATCGGAAGGATCCATTCCTATGAGGACGTCAAGAATAATGGATATGTGATTGATACGCAAAGTTGTATTCGTCAAGGCCTGGAACATTTCTTACCCGCTGTGGAGGACATCAATGCCAACGGAAAAAGGACGAAACAGGCTCTCGACAGTGCGGAAGAGAAAGAAGCATACTTAGAAAGTGCCTTGAACAGCGAACAAGCTCGCGTCGTTGTTAGCACCCGAGTCTCAAACCTTACTTGGCGAACGTTTGCACGAATGTTATTCAAAGACTATGGCTGGCCGTTGAAAAACTTCAGGGACTTACTTGAGCTAACGACTGTGTCAGATCAACTTCTTGCTAGTATGTATCTGATCTTTCTCTGCTCGCCTCTAGTGTTAACAAGACGGTTTGATTATGCAGCGCATAGACTACTCTATTTCCTAGGCACACTCCATCGGGACATCAGTTCGGGGAATGCACTCATCTGCCCCTCAACTATCGAGGGCGTCATGACCACCGAAGGCCGATTAATTGACGTGGACTATGCAAAACATACCAAGTACTTTATCCCACCTTAACGTCATCGGGTCAAATACGAGGACAACGCGCCATCCAAGGACCCTGTGATACTGGAAGCAGCGCGGATACTGTTCAGAGATATTTCCTTGGAAAGCTGACTGATGAAGTTGTTGATATATGTGATATTGGCAGTGATGGTATCAAACGATTTGCAGCTGCAACCAAGCTTACAGAACTCAATGATTTGGATTATTTCAGCATCGATATTACACTGTACAACTTACACGTCACTAGATATCTGGATATTGCATTGGTTTGCTGGAAGAGGTAGACATGAAATATTTCGTCACATGTCATATTAATTGATGAGAATCTCAGAATCAAGAACTGCCTGATTTTTCTGGACGTGTTGCTCAGAACCGTCAACGAAGTGTAGGTCCTTTCTTATCAGTTTGCATACCAACAACCATGACATATCTCCAGGCAACTCTCCCATACGCGAGCGCAGATATTCTTACAGAACAGCCCATGTTCTTCACGGACGAAGGTGCAGTCGTTGTTCACAACGCCGTGCACGATCTAGGGGCATTCTTCTGGGTCATTGTGTCTATCTGCATAACAAGGGATGGCCCAGGTGGAAAGCGTCGCGAGGAGCTAAAACCTGGCTCCTTATCCACCCCAGAAACTGAGAAGCTCTTCCTCATCGTAGACTGCTTCTTCTATACACAGAGCATCAGACGTTTGGTAGATAACAAGAGCGAGTTGTTCGTCAGGAAGCGCTTCGAAGAATACGTTCTGCCGCACGTTCACCCCTACTTTGAACCATTGAAGCCCTTACTCGTGAAATGGTGGAAAATTCTCCGAATCGCACTCCGATTTCCTAGTTTTGAGGCCATACATGACTGGTTCCTGGGCGCTCTCAGGGATACTATTTCCACGTTAAAAGCACATCCACCTGAAATCCATCCAAGGTCTGCGAATGTCGATGCGTTCCGTCAAAATGACCTCAGGTCTTTGCAATACTTCCCGGATAAGAACAGCAAAGATCAAAACTCCAGGGTGCGGTGTGGGATTCATCGCCTAGCCAAGGCATGTCATAATCTCCGCGCAATTATCTGGGCGACCTGGAGGACCAACCGCCGCCCTAGGACCCCCAGTCACCGACACTGACCTCGAAGAAGCGAAGGGTAGGGAAATGATATCTGCTCCACATCCCGTATATCCACCCATTCCGTAGGAAGCTCTTACTAGATCAGATTTTCCATCTAGTTGTAGTCTGACCCGTCGTGATGCCTTCACTTGCTAAACCATGCTGCATAACCCCCACACCGTTGTATATATGCCTCGTTAGAATCACAACAATTGATGGCCTATATTGTATACCAGTTTAACTCGTAACGCAGGAGATGATATTAAAAGGATATAGAAGTTGTATGCGATGGGCTCAGCTGAGGTCGTTCTAGTCAACGATCTACATCTAACAATCAAATAGGATGCAAGGTATTACTGCGACACGATGGAAAATTACATGCACGCACTGTGCCAACTAATCAAAGCCCCCAATCAACCCTCCGCAGTAACCAATGGTGCCACCCAGCCTAACTCCCGCCATCGAGAGACGGCTCCTTCTGCAGAATCTCCTCGACTTCCACACACTCCACAGGATCCCTGAAAACCCGGAGCGGAACATGCCCCGGCATCTGTGTCCTCGCCCTATACACCCTCACCTGTAGTGCGTATTTCTTTTTCTCCGCATCCGTCATGAGGATGCTCAACGAGCTACTGCTTGTGGACGACCTCGACGACTTCGACATGAAAGACCCCGCAGGGGATGGAACCAAAGGGTATGTGTTAAACCGCGATTTCGTCGCCTTCGAGTTCCCCCCCGTTTTGGATAAATCCGCGGTGATCATCATCTCAGGTTCTGCTGTCAACTGCGAAGTGGTGAAATAATCCCCGCCGGCTGTTTCGTTGGCCGGGACATTGAGACCGGAAGTCGATGGGGCCTTTGGGGCTTTCGTGGTCAGCATCTCTGATAACGTTCGTTTCGAACGGGGTGTATCATCAGAACTGGGACCCCGAACAAGGGGATCAGAGCGAGTGCCTGCAGCGCCGATCGCTTTCCAGCCTGTGGGATCATCAAGAGAATCCCCTGACTCTACATCCCGGACGAGCACCGCAAGGATTTGATCTGGTCGTTCGCGCGCGAGGCTGTTAGATCGTGTTGATTATTGAACATTTGTATCGTTAGTACTTGGTAGGCACTCACTCGGCGTAGAGCTCCAGGTCCTGCTCGCCGGTGTCTCCGATTAAGAAGAACCGGGAGTCAGGGAAAGAGTCCAGGATATCAACGACACCTGCCCGCTTTCGGATGGCGGGCGCTGACAGGAGACCATTAAAAAGCGAGCGTCCCGCGTAAGACTTTAGCTTAATTGAGCCTGTCATTAGGGTTAGGGTTGAGACGCGTATACAGGGGTCAAATGAGACAAACCTGGTGGAAGCTGTGAAATTCTGAAGAATTCGCTGACCACAGGGAGGAGTTCGAAGGGTCCATTTGACTATACGCATATAGTGAGTACAACTTGAGTGTATGGGAAGTAGCAGGATACATACAACATAGTGGAATCTGATCCCCCTGCTCCACATCCCGCTGTACCATTCACCCATTCCGGGGATGATGTTATCTTGCAAGTCTTTAACGAAAACGTTGTGGAAAACTGCGCGAGCACCACTCAGGATGTTTGATAGTTTAATGGTATCGTCGATATCGGATATCACACGAATAGGCGAGTGCGTAATCGAAATACGGATTGTTGTTGGTGGTGTTGGTTGGCCGCGCTCTGCAGGAGGTATGGGTTGTATAGTCGAACGGGATTCCGGGTCTGAGGAGATGGATGAAGAGGAGGGAGGAAGGGCTACAACAGGTAGAAGCTGAGCTGCAACAAGCAGATCGTGCTCCTCACCCTTGTCTCCAAATGCGATATGAAGAGCACCAGGATGTTGACACAAGTCCTCCCACTTGACTTTGAATCGCGCTTGAAAGCTTCCGTCCGCAAGCGTTGTCACGTCCTGCGATGCGACTGGACCGTTGCTCACAGCGTCCTGGTCATCGTCACTGGTAGTGTTCGAGGATAGCACTGGGTGGTGTGGCGACGCGAACAAGTGAACGCGCACGACCCTCGAGGCAAGCACGGACGACCAAAATGGCCGGAGCCGCGACTCGAGATTGGCATGAAGTTGTCGAAGGACATCTGCGGGGATTGCTGCTGCTGTGTTTCTAGGTTCAGGTGGTGGTCGTGGGCGGGGTGTGGTATCCACATCTGGTGGGTTTTCTGTCAGGTCGATGGAGGAGGAGCGAGATGAGCCAGGAGATTCAGGTTCTTGTAGTTTTGTCTTGGCACGCTGAAGCTGGCGCTCGAGTGCTTCAATCTCATAGCCTTCTGTTATTTCTGTTGGGCGGGGTGGTAACTGGATTTGCGCGAGTAACGCCTCGGTCGAAGGGCTCAATTGTTGCGTCAGCTCTGGTCCAGGAGAGATGGCATCTGCGGTAAGCTTGGGTAACGATGCAAACCCTAAATGGATTTAATAGCATTCATGTATGGATCTGACGTGAGGCTCCTTGCCTTTCGCAAGCCGTATGAATGCGCGCTGTGAACGGCTAGCGCTTTCACGATGGCTCGAAGCAAATCCAGAGACGAATACATCCACCTCAAACGCGTCTAGAAACATCGTCAAATGAAAACCACATGTTAGGTGATAGATTACATACCATCAAGTCCGTTACTCCCCACCTTGCGATAGCTTCGCGCTGCCCATCCAGGAAAAAGGGTAATTGTTTCCTTGCCAGAGTCCCCATCGCTGGTACCTCTCCTGAGTTTCATCTTTTGCCCCGCCCACGCTTTCCATCCCTGTCGTTCGTCCTGCGGGCTATTGACTGGTGTATGCTCGCGACGCCAGTATCCCCGGAACGAAGAAAAGCGTGCTGAGGCCGAATTTAAGTATCTCCAGGACGACATGTCTTCAGACATTACAATAAGCTGAACTCATGAGCAATTAGCCCAACCCAGGTGATGTTCAAGAACAAGCTGTTAATGACACCGCCATCACCACTTTTGCTTCCGACTCCCACCTCCGAAAGATGTGTGGGTCCAATTCAACCAGCGACCACTGCTCCGACCTAACCTGGGAACTGTGCTCAACTTCTTTGATACATAGCCTATATACAACAGCACTAAAGTGCGTGCTGCGTACGGATTCGATTTGGTGAATAACAAGATTAACGTCTTTTCGAGGCAACGATATAATTTTATAAACAACCGGCTAAGCGCAAGGATCATTTCCGAGTCCAACCTATGGAGTGGCCTTCAGTTTCCTGACCCACTGTGGAGCGACTGTATGGCCAAGAAATGTGCTATAACTCAGGCATTACGTTCTCCGCGCTCAAAAGCGACAGCTAGCGTCTTGGCATTGTATAAGGATCAATCGACGTGCGGCTAGGTTTTAGAGTATGATTTCAGGGGCGGCTTCGAATCACTTAAGGAAGACTTGCCCGTGACAGGTAGGTTCTTCTGAGCAGTTATAACGATTAATCTAAGCTTACCAATGCCTTATCAGCTCGCCCAACTCTCGTCACCAGAAGTCTAGTACACCGCCGAGCTTCACCAAGGCCACAATGGAGGTCAAGATAGCCGTTCATTGCGATCTTGTCGCTACTGCGCGTCTTATTCTGGACCGTGAAACCTGTCCTAGTTGTCCTTACCCCACGGATTGGGTTGACCGTTGACCCTGAGAATTTTCAAGGGCCTGTCGTAACTGTTACTCTTTTCCGTCGGATGAGAATGAACAAATACTGGTGCGCCCGAACTTGGCAAGGTCTTGTTCGCCCATCTGCCGAACAAGGCCCTCAAAATTAAAAGCAGTGCCTCATGAACACGAGCTAAGCTCCATCGTCATTAAATATATATATCTCAGACTCTCGCACGGCGCACTCATCATAACGACCTCTTTTACGCCCCTCCCTCTCCAAGGCTTACCTTTAATTCGCCGCCCATTCGCGTGCGAACACGTGCTAATTGGTACAGAAGCATAATACGTGTAGGAAAGTTGAGGAAGGCAACATGCAAGCCACCCCAGAAAGCAGTCTGTTCCGTCAAGGGTCGAGCTTCGCTTTTACCCTTTCGAAAGAGTCGCAAGGTGAAGAGAAGATCGTTGACGTCAGTATCTCTTTCGGCTGGAAGCCCAGTCCCGATCTCACTCTATCTTGTCTACAGGTCACCTTTGAAGAAAAGGATCGAAGGAATCCCATAAACTTTCCGCAGAGCAGAAAATGGGCTATAACGATTATGGGCTGTGTCTTTACATTTCTATCGGGTAGGGAAATTGATTTATATTATTTTTTTTATCGCGCTGACCCACGCATCAGCTGCGAGTGCAACAGCTTACACTATGGGCTTCCCTACAATGATTGCTGACTTGAATTGTACACAATTTCAAGCTACATTGGGTTTAAGCGTGTTTGCGTTAGGATTCGGTATAATTCCATTAGTTACATCAGCCTTCAGCGAAGAATTTGGAAGGCAGCCCTTGTACATTATTTCGACCATCGGGTTTGCACTTACGCATCTAATGATTTCCCTGTAAGTGACATGGATTGTCTTGTCCGTTATTCGACACTCACTGTGTTTAATCTCTAGTGCTCCTAACATTCAAACTGTAACCATCGCGCGCTTCCTACAAGGAGCTTTTGGATCAACTGGGGCAACCCTTGTTGCAGGTACTGTTACCGACGTATGGGACGCCCACGAGTAAGCACAAGTACCATTGTCATAGCCGTCACTGTACATTTTTTTTTCGCTTGTAGGAGGGGTTTACCCATGTCAATATTTTCTGCCGTGACTTTCATTGGAAATGGCCTCGCTGCGACCGCTGGCGGATGGATAGCGATGGATGAGCGTCTTGGATGGAGGTGGATACATTGGATACAGTTTATGTACGTATGTCTTCAACGCCTTACCTTTGACTGATCTCCCGCTCGTACAGAATTGTTGGGGTCTATTGCATCCTTGTGCCGATCGTATTGAGGGAGACGCGTTCCGCAATAGTCCTTCTCGGGATGGCAGAAAAGCTTAGCAGTGAGAATGCTAGCATTAAGTACCGCGTTAGAGCGTATGAAGAGCGGGCAAGTCTGCGAACATTGATCTGGACTTCTTGCACTCGGCCAATTCGTAAGTCGCAGGGCCTCGCATATACTGACCCAGTTAACTTATACCCTCACTATTAGATCTTTTGTGCACCGAGCCCATCGTCATCAGTCAGAGCGTATGTGCCCTACTTTTCTATGGAACTGAGCCCCAATCATCTGCTCTCTAGTTATGGATAGGGTTTGCTTGGGGAGTACTTTATTGCATGTTCCGGTACGCCGCGACCCCCTCCCCCCGCATCGTGTATCGTCTGAGCACCATTTGCAGGTCGATACCAGGCATCTTCAAAAATTTGTACGGGTTCAATACTGGCGCAGAAGGAAATGTGTTTATCACTATGGTGTATGCACTCCTACTTGTTCGTTATACTTCGTAGCCTGAGCGAATCTCTCCTTAGAATCGGCAGTATTGTAGGGTTCTTCACGAACTTCTATCAGGAAAGGCTCTATCGGTATGACCGTTTGTTTTCTCCTCCAAGGAGAAGTGTCAAGACTAATCCCAATCCTAGGCAGAATTCCACCAAGAGATGGGTGGAAGGAAGGCTATACCTAGCGCTTGTAGCCGCTCCCCTCTTTCCCATTGGGATGTACATATATGCGTTGACTTCCCTCTCAAACATACACTGGATTGTGCCTATTGTTGGTATCACTGTGAGCCTTCCGCGTCTCTCCTGTTCTCCCCTGTCTCACCCTTTATAGATCTATATGTGGGCAACCTACACTATCTATCAAGCCGTGTTCACATATCTCGCTGATTGGTGCGTCTGTTCACCTTGTTATTGGCAACATCACTTACCCCATTTAGCTATGGACCCTATGCATCGTCTGCCCTGGCAGGACAGAATCTCGTTAGTAAGTAATCTTCCCCTTTTGGCTCACTCTTTATCTGACCGTATTTCAATAGGATATGTAATGGGTGGAATCTTCCCCTTGTTCACACAAGCAATGTTCCGCGCCCTGACATACAAGTGGGCCAATACACTGTTTGCGTGTATTGCGGTCCTAATGATACCCATACCATACGTAAGTGTATGCTTTGTTCAATGTTACAATATCTCAAACACTCCATCAGGTGATGTTTTTCTACGGTCCTGCTATTCGTGGATGGAGCAGGTTCTCGCAAAAGATATATTAGTTAAGTGAAAATTCGTTTGTCTGGTTTTGCAATAGAGTAATAAGCACTACGGACTTGATTCTGCATCTATCATAATTTATCTCCTCTTCCAAGCATCTTTTCCCTGCCCACTCGGTGGATTGCAACAATAAACAAGATTACCAGTGTGGTTTCAGTGGTTCAACTTTTTTTGGAATTGCATACGTGCAAAGCCTGTGTATATCGCTTTACCTTGCCAATAGTATCACCTCACAACAGATCCAGAACAGTATCGTTCTTAACTGCGGCAGCAATAGCTCTGGAGACTGATACAACCAAGAAAGCCGCCGTATATGTGCGCAGATTCATTTTTTATGCTACAGTACCGTCGCCCCATGTCTTCGAGATGTGTGCATTGCAAGTTCTTCTGACCATACTACATTGGTGTTTCTAACCATTCACTTTAGGCATCCCCAATGTCTTGTGTAGTCTCTAGACAATCTTCGGTTCAAAAAGAGATCATTTGATGTTATGCACTCCAGCCCTACGGGGAAGATTTCATTTTTTTTTTGCAGGTAACAGGTGACGCCGTGAAGATGGAGCTGGTATCATATGGTGGGCATCGACCACTGTCATTGGTTAGTTTTTTTATTAAACCTCAAACCATGCATATAAGTGCGCTGGTATCATGGCTGCAACTCCTGTCGCTAGTTACGTTCAAGCTAATGTCGGGGTGGGCGGGCTAAACTAGAAGAAATTGAGGTCGTAACAGGGAGAATTTTGAAAATATATCCATTAGACGCGAACGTGTTAATGTATTAAGCCTTGATGCTATACATCTACATAGCTGCAGCTTGACTAACGCGACGACGAAGTCGCGAAAATCGCTCTCTAGATGGACACGCAGACGGCAAGCGATCAAGATCAAGCTGCGGTGCTCACTAGTACTGGCCTCGATTAAAAGTGGGTGAGGATCATTGGACGGGTAAAGAAGACCACAAGTAAACGTCACAGTTAGAAGAGTAGCTGAATAACAATAAATGGCATCAAGAGCCGAGATTTAAGCACCCAACGAGCTACAAGGACACAATGATTTAGCACTGAGCAAGTTTGCTCAAGACACGCGATCGTTTACGTCGGCACGGATTGAGGTATTTGTTGCACAGGGTTTTCGGTTCTTCTATGATACTTTCTGTGAGAACTTGCTCCAACTACGAATGATAGGGCCGTAGAAAAACAAGACCTGTCGTAGGTGCTATGTTCAGTATCGGTAACTTGAACGGAGGAAAGGTGCTTACATATGGTATGGGTATCATTAGCACCGCAATACACGCGAACAGTGTATTAGCCCACTTGTAGCTCAAGGTCCGGAACATTGCTTGTGTGAACAGAGGAAATATAGCCCCCATGAGATTTCCTACCAGAATCATGTCAGACAAGGTGAGGGAAAAGAAATGGAAAGTGAAGCGGTGTACTGAAAAGACTCTGTCCTGCTAAAGCGGATGATGCGTAGGGCCCATAGCTAGAGAGTATAAGTACCGATTGTATTGAAGTAGTCGGACGCACCAGTCAGCAATATATGTGAATACGGCGACGTAGATAGCGTACGTGGCCCACATGTAGGTCTGAATTTTTTAATCAGGCTGAACAAGGAAGATATAAAGAACATACAGTGATTCCGATGACAGGCGCAATCCAAGGCAGGTTTGAACGGGACGTCCATGCATATATGAACATTCCAATAGGGAACAGAAAGGCAGCTACGAAGGCCAAATATAACCTTCCTTCGACGCCCCTCTTCAGAAAGTTTTTCCTGAAAATTACATTAATCAATCCATCATGAAGAGGGATGTCGAACATCCGTACTTACTGGTAAAGTTTTTCTTGATAGAAGTTTGTGAAAAACCCCAATATGCTGCCGATCCTAATAAAGTTTCGTCTCAGACCATACAGTGTGGATATAAACGAGAACACATACGCCATGGTGACAAACACGCTTCCCACTTCGCCAGCGTTGAACCCATATAAGCTTCTAAAGATACCTGGGATTGACCTGCCAACCGCATTAACAGTATACGCGATGTAAGGGAAATCATACGTACTGGATCATGCAGTAAAAAATTCCCCAGGCAAAGCCGATCCAAAGCTACAATACAAATTGTTAAATTGAATTCCGGGGGAAAGGGCGCAACACATACACTGTTGCTGATGACAATGGGTTCAGTACACAAGAGATCTGATGGCTCAAACGTAGTTCCACTTTTGGTCAACATCATTGCATGCCACGACTCACAAATCGGTCGAGTGCAAGATATCCATATCAATGTTCGTAAACTTGGTTGTTCCTCATACGCTCTGACGTGATATTCCATGTCAGGGTTCTTCTTACGCAATTCATCTGCTATTTTGAGGAGTAGTATCGCGGATCGTGTTTCTCTCATTACAATCGGAACAAGTATGCAATAAACGCCGACAATTCTGTGGGAAAAAAGTTAGCTTGAAACAAGTTTTTTTTCGCATGTTCTTACATGAGATGTATCCACTGTATCCATCTCCACCCCAGACGATCGTCCATTTCTATCCATCCGCCAGCAACCGCAGCGACACCGTTTGCAATAATTCCCATGGCGGAAAACATCGACATTGGCAACCCTCTCCTACAAGCAAAAATGTAAAAAATCAGCTTTAAGTAAATTTCTTTCTTACTCGTGAATAGCCCAAATATCAGTAATAGTTCCAGCAACAACAGTTGCCCCAGTTGATCCAAAAGCTCCTTGTATGAAACGAGCAACGATCACGGTCTGAATGTTAGGAGCCCTGGAAATTACGTATGGTGAGGGTTGAACGGCAAATGTGAGATATTATGATACTAACAAGGCAACCATAAGGTGCATAAGTAAAAACCCAACAGTTGAAATAATGTACAGAGGGTGCCTTCCAAATTCTTCGCTGAAAGCCGATGTAACCAACGGAATTACACCGAATCCCAGGGCAAACATGCTCAAACCTAATGTGGCTTGAAGTTCTGTGCACTTCAGGTCATGAATCATGGAAGGAAAACCCAAGGGGTAAGATGTCGCGCTCGCAGCTGGGAAGAACATGATCACAACAATAGGGATAGCAAAGGACAAACAGGTATACCTGCTAAAAACGTAAACATGGACCCCATAACAGTTATAGCCCATTTTCTTTTCCGGGAAAAGTTCATGGGATTCCTTTGATCATTTTCTTCGAAAGTGACCTATGAATAGAATGAAGTGAATTCAGGTACTAGTGCCCAGCTATAGAGGAAAAGGAACTGACATCGATGAAATTTTCGCCCCCCATCATTTTTTAAAGAGCACGATAATACTAAACCTCAACGCCTGTAAGGTTAGACTAGTTTCTGAATTGGGTAATGCAACGAGCTCCTCGCTTTCTATGTATAATACACCTCGGCACTGTAAAGCCTAGATGCGTACAAAGAGTTAACTGTTTCGCATGTGAATGAGAGACGGGTCTTGGCGTGTACAGGTATCGTGAAATCGATCGATGCGACGTATGTGTCTTCGTGAGATAGAAAGGACAGTTTTGACAGGCAAGAATAAACATTGGTTGCCGGGTCTTTTAAATGAATGTTTCTCGGAAGAAGAACGGAAAATGCCTTGCCGATGCCAGGTGCCACCACTATTTGGACATTTTGATAAAAATAACGATCAGCACATACTTCAAGTTGAAAGATCCCAAGTTCGGTAGGACGGGAGTGCCAACGAAACTGTGCTTAGGAGTTCCATATAGGATACAGAAAACATCGGAGACGCAACCGAGCGGAAGCGACCCTCCCACGATCATTATGGGGAACTTCGAAGTGTACCAACGTGTGGGGGCGCCGAGTGAGCTGATGGGTTTGGTGAGTGTAAGTTGGGGGTCAGATACCACATCAACTACCTTGTAATCATAAATACCTCTCACTATCTTTGATATCATCTGACATGAAGCCATCCTCTCTAATCCAAGAATCCATGAACACGCGCACGACAGCGGCTGTTGCTACAGGCCTAGAGAATGTGAAGTCTTCAACGTCCGACAAAACACAGCTTTTCTCCATCAAATGTTCAATATACCCGCATCTCCAGAGCACTCGAGGGATAAAAAGTTTGAGATATATGGTTGATATCCAATAATTATAAAAGTCGTAATTGGTTCCAATTGAAGCGGAGTTTTTATTAGTGTGTCCACGACATATGATCATCTACACCAGGTGGACAACTCGGCAAGCCGCTGAGGCCTGAGCGACCGACCTCACGATGTCCTCGGGCGCAGAGAAAAATATCACAAGGCGCCGGGCGGCAATCTTATTTCTCAAATGCGAAACCAGATACGACTTTTTTTACCCAACTAGGATATCTTCTGGGAAAACTTGCTCCATCCTCGGATAATAGGGCCGTAAAAGAACAAGACCTGTCGTGGAAAGAGGCATGGCACACAGATTGTTAAAAATACACTGAAGGAAAGGGTCAAACTCACATATGGTATAGGTATCATCAGCACCGCGATGCACGCAAACAACGTATTGGCCCACTTGTAAGTCAGATTCCGAAACATTGCCTGGGTGAACAGAGGGAAGACGGCACCCATGATATTTCCTGCCAAAGCCATGTTAGACGGGGCGAAACCCGAGTGAAAATGTCCTACTTGAAAGGCTCTGGCCGGCCAAGGCTGACGATGCGTAAGGTCCGTAGCTAAAGAACGTAAGCCTTGGGTATTCCCAGTGCGAAGTGTTTGGGCACACCAATCAGCAAGATATGCAAATACGGCCAAGTAGATGGTGTACGTAGCCCACATGTAGATCTGAAAGGCTTGAGTAAAGGAACAAGCAAACGGAGTAAAACGGAGGACGTACAGTAATGCCAATGATCGGTGCAATCCAATGTACGTCTGAGCGGCCAGTCCACGCATATATAAACATTCCAATTGGAAAGAGGAAAGCCGCTACGAAGGCTAGATACAACCTTCCTTCGACGCCCCTCTTCGTGAAATTTCTCCTGATACAAATTTATCATACCTGTCTTAAGAATGGCTGAGCAAACCTACGAGTAAAGCTTCTCTTGATAGAGGTTCGTGAAGAAACCTACCACACTGCCGATTCTGGTATGGAATATTTTTTAGGACGTGATCTACCAACAAAAGCGGGACAACATACACCATGGTGACAAACACGCTCCCCACCGCGCCGTTGTTGAACATGTACAATGTATCGAATACGTCTGGGACGGACCTGCCAAAATGTTCAAAAATACAACGCAGTGCTAGAAGGGATTTCACGTACTGGATCATGCAGTAAAAGATTCCCCAGGCAAATCCAATCCAAAGCTAGAAAATAATATATCAAGTTCTGTTTATCTGGAGAGGAAGGCGGTACATACACTGTTGCTGATAACGATGGGTTCTGTGCATAAGAGATCTGACAATTGCGGGAGTCAACGAGGGCTCGAAAATGTGAGAGACGTGACTTACAAAGTGGTCGAGAGCAAGATATCCACATTAATGTTCGGAAGCTTGGCTTAGTCTCATATGCCCTAACACGATATCTAACGCCAACGTTTTTCTTACGAAGTTCATCTGCCATCTTGAGAAGCAGTATCGAAGAGCGTGTTTCTTTCAACAGAATCGGAACAAGTATACAATAAACACCAGTGATTCTGTGGGGGAAAAAATGAGACCAAATGAGGTGGACACTCTAGCATGCTCGTACATTAGATGGAGCCATTGGATCCACCTCCAACCAAGACGTGCATCCATTTCTACCCATCCAGCAGCAACTGCGCCCATTCCATTTGCGGTAATTCCCAAAGTGGAAAATATCGCCATTGGTAAACCCACCCTAGATGTAAATGTTCAGCGATAATTTAAACAACGACGATGCTATTGTCTTACGTACTCGTGAGTGGCCCATAAATCAGTGATAGTACCGGCTACTACAGTCGCCCCAGTCGACCCAAAGGCGCCCTGTAGGAAACGTGCAACGATTACAGTTTGAATGTTGGGCGCCCTGGAGATGGAGTTATCGTGAACATTGAGAGATGCAGATTCCGCCTATGAGTGCTTACAAGGCGACCATGAGGTGCATGAGAAGATAGATGGCGGTCGACACAAGGTACAACGGCTGCCTTCCAAATTCTTCACTGAGAGCCGACGTGAACAGAGGAACTACGCCGAGCCCCAGAGCATACATGCTCAAACCCAATGTGGCTTGATACTCTGTGCAATTTAGTTCGGGAATCATTGTAGGGAATCCCATGGGATAAGACGTTCCACTGGCGGCTGAACCTGTCCGTCAGTGCGATATTTCAGAGACAAAATTGTAAAGACCATACCCACTAAAATCGTGAAAGTACATGCCATAACCGTCATAACCCATTTTCTTCGTCGTGAAAAATTCATAGGATTCCTTAAATCGTTGTCTTCGAAGGCGACCTGTTAATGAACTCGGTGAACTTGGAGCCTAGCCTTGAACAAAAAATGACGCTAACATTGATAGTTTTTTCATCGTCAAGCAATTCCTTCGAATGAATGCCGGTATCAAAGCCCGGTTCCTGGCGGACTAGACCGTTTTCTGAATGGGACGCCATGACGTTTTATTTCACGAGGATTACCTACCCGGATTTAGCTTCCATCCCTAAAACGCCAATCCCACTGTGCTTACCGATGGTCCGCACACGATGTAATACAGTAGGAGGGCTGCGCCCCAGGGCACTGAAGTCGAAGGGAAATCGATTGATGTGATGAGTGCATCTTCGTGAGATATGAACGGTAATCGTGAGACAGCGACGATAATAGAAAATTGGCTCGTGTTGCTCAGAAGCCGAACCTCCACGGAGGAACGGAGAGGGTTCTGCTGATGACATCGGTATCTCACTATTTTTGACTAGTTGATCTAAAAAGGTAGAATTTAGCACCAAACCTTGGGAAAAAAGCAACTAAGGTCAACAGAGCGAACAAGATAGGTCGGGTGAGCGGTTGTATGATTTAGATACATGGATAGAATGATCAGAACGGTTAAAGGCTCTCCATTAGTTTTTTTTGGTGATCCTTTGCACTTCTTCCATAAGTGCCAGTTCCAATTTGACAAGCATTCCAGGGCTGGCGTACTTCGCAAATCCCAATAGACAACGAACAGCACAGATGACAGGTTCGCATACTTTAACTCATCTTCGTGGATGTCCCCTACTGCCTTTCCTGGAGCTGACTCGGACATCATTCATAACCTACCCAACCATATGACCAACAGCTCAACACATGGCATCGGTAGGTGTTGCCAGCTCGGTTACTTGAGTGATGTTGATAGGCCTCCAATTAGACCAGCTATAGCATGCGAGTTCCCGAGGATGATCTTTCAAGCGGCCAGAAAATAGGCATGGCTACCATGGTCCGAGCGTTTGCGCCCACCGTCGCATGTCGCACAGACTGAGAGCCTCAATCAGGTGTCATGCCGGAGTTTTAATCGGAGTTCATATGTTTGTAGGCCGCCCTTCACACACTTGATGTCCACTCCACATTTGTTCAAATGGCCTTTTTGCCTGCTACGCATCTTATGGCCCGAAAAACCGAATATATCAATATGCAAAGCTGCGGTTATATCTCATCTACAAAAGAATCTCGCACAAATCCGAATTTCTGCCCTTCAAGAATCGAGAACTTTCTATCAAGGATCCCGAATTCGGCGCAGGAGAATGAGTTTACGCTTGATTGATGTCAACTTAAATACAATCAAGCGAGGAACGAGCCAATGATGCATTTCGAAAGAGAAGCCTCCTTGATTTGATTCAAGGTGGGTCCGGGTTCCGCATGATGTTTCATGCAGTTATTTTAACTCGACATCAATCATTTAACCATATGCATAGATAACCGAACATACAAGTGACATACGCGTTGTAGTACGGCGCCCGGTGATTTTCCAGTCGGACAGACTAATAATTTCTGTACTGCTACGAAGGAGAGGGATCTCTCTTTTAATTGGTAACAATGTAAGGAATGACGGATCCGTGCTGGAAAGGCCTTCGTCCAAGGTCAAAGAATTTTAGTTGAGTTGTTGGAAGGAACTTACCTTCACCCTCAGTGCTTCAGTGTGTGCTTCGACTCGGGGTGGGATATCTATACAACTTAGGTGAGGTTTGTTCACTTTCTAAGAATAAATTGGGTAAACCACCTTTAAGAGCGACGTTCTGATCAAGCCATCCACAACATATGTAATTTAACTATGCGCATCTAGCTATACCTGTGATGCCTACTGGGAAGCTTCGTACATCTATTCTCGCGGCACGGTATATAGGGATATAGTCAGGACCGACCGGTGAATTTTTACTTCTAAGTGGTGCTAACGACAACCATTTTTCTTGCCATGTTCATATCCAGAGTCCAATATATACACCAGGTAGCATATTCCAAAGTACAGTACTTTTTTGTATTCCCAATCTACTGGAAGGTAGATTAGACTTTCTGGCGTCTATCGAAGCACTAAGATCCGCAAGCACGAGGGGGCGCACGATGCAGTGGCGTTATATACCATATCATCTCGCTCTTCATATCCATCTCTTACTCTTACTCCATCTATCACAGCTTAGATACCATCCCAAGTTGTTTCGATGGCATCTCCAATCGCCGCGACTAAGAAATCGCCCCGGGCCAAAGGAGTTGGATCAGGCCCAGATGGACAATCCATGTCCAGGCTCCTGTGCGCCAATGTGGTCACCAGTGACGCAACAAAACCGGATGTACAGTGTAACAAGCCCGGTACCATGGCTTGTTCAAAGGTGTGTTAAGTATAACCACCTGGCGAAGGCTTCTTCGTATTCTCATCTTTCCTACAAAGTGCCGTCTTGCTAGTGTAGGCTCCTTTCCTATGAAAGGCATGAAAGTCTTTAACGGTCTTCTCTTAGTACTGTTCCAAGGAATGTCAGACTCTTCACTGGAAAAACCACCGTCCGGAGTGCAAAAGCCCATACCTCGAAAAAGGGTGGCAACCAGCATGGGTCGTGCAGAATCGGGAGCCTGCCTTCGTAGTCGGCACAAATGAACCTACCCATGAGAGCTTCGGTCTGCCCGCCGGTTACCTTTGGGGAAATACCCCGGCGGTTGATTACCTCAACATCCTTCAGAACGAAGGTCAGTCAGGCATGCACCAAGATTTTAAGTTCTGTTTCGCTGGTTAGTGTTCGTGATGTGGATTTCTGTTCTTTCTGATGTCATTGCCAGCGTCTGGCGATATCCGCAACCTCGTTAGCACTGTGAACGGTCTCGCTGATCGGTACCGCGGAAATTGTCAAATTCTTTTTAATGATCTGAACCCACTCGTCGTCGGTCATAACCTCGTCGTGCTTTGCGCGCTTCTCAGTCCTGAGTACTCTATTGAAGATGCGGCAGAACTTGCTCTGAATTTGATGTACTCGATGGCTCTCACATCTTCGATGTCATCTTCATTGTCACGAATTAAACAACGACTCTCCAGCACTCCTCCTTCACAGATAATTGATGTTCCCACAATGGGCAAAGGGAGTTTACAAACTATAGTTCGACCACAGGACCTGCAGTCAACGCTTAGCATGTTGTGCTCCTCTTATGACGTCCGAGTTGCACGCCAGGGCTATCACAACATCATGTTAAATTCTACGCGAAAGGACTATCGCGACCGGTATATGTCGGCTTTGAAACCAGGACATCGTTTGGGGTTTTCAAAATTCAGAGAATCGGGTGTATTAGCACCATTCTCGTTGGATACATCGGGTTTCACTGAGCCCAATAGGTGTGTTAACATTCCGATAACGTCTCTACTACAAGGCTAACCTTTTCAACTACCAGGCTTTTATTCTCTTCGAAAGGATATTGGTTATTGCGTGATAGCGAGAACCCACTCTCGGGGTGGAACGTGGCAGCAGTCAAAAAGTCAGGTCATGCACACGGCGTTGACGCAGCTGATGTCTACGGAAGCCTGTTCTTCCACATTAAGGACGAATTTATCAAATTCGCAACTCGCTTCAGGAAATTCAACCTTGAGATCACTCTGACACAAGTCGACGCTCGTGAGATCCCGCAAGCAATTGTTAAGGGGCTGCTTCCGCCATTTCATAAAAATTGCTTTGATAGGATCGAGACATCAAACGTGGCTGACTTTGTCACCATACCTCGTATTCTCAGGGACTGGGGCCCTCTATTGAACCGACAAAACAAAAATGCATCACTCCTGATGAGTCTTATGAATTGGCGACAAAACGAAGAACCCGAGCTTGGGCTGCTGCGAAACACGGACAAAAGGATGCTCCAAAAATTTGCATCCATCATGGTAAGTCCATCTGAGCCTTGAAATGATTTCACAGCTCAGTAATCGTCTTCAGGGTGTTGATATGATGCAAGTCCCTCAGAAATATTCACCATCAATGTTCCAATTTATAGAAGGCCTCACGGTTTTCAAGGACGACAACGAAAAATTCCAGACCTATCTGAAATCAACTGAAACCCAGCGAGTGGCAGCCTCTCATAGCATGAGGATGAGAACAAAACATTATATACAGCCGAAGGTAGGTTTGACCCCAGGTTTGTGGCCGAATTTTACCCATCTTCTTCACAAGCGATACGGATACTCTATTCTGAAATCTTCCGAGACAACTCCCAAGATCAATGCAGAAGAATATTATGACATGTGTAAGTCTTCGCATACTCCAACATAATGTTAGCTAAGCCATAAGATACACGTTTAGTTACACTTGGTGGTGCGCAATCTACGACCCGCTTCATAGAATTTGAGGCTTCCACTTAAGTAATTTTGTCGAGTTTGAGGGTGAATGTTTCCCAAAGTTTGATGATATTCATGTAACTTGAGGTGGGCATCCCGCGGTGACCTTGTAGACCAGATGGAAGCCGTTCATAGCTTTTAAATACCGCTCCCGAGGCTCCATACTTACGTGTATGCTGTACTCCGGGACAAGCACAAAACGGACTCCCTGTTTCCGGATACCGTCCCGATCATCTTTTTTTCCCACGGACCTTTTCTCATTTGTACCAACGAATGTCCCGGTTCTATCAGATTGGTCTGCATTAACGACGCGAACGAACGCCCTTGACATGTTTGCGATGGAGAAGGAACCTGAAGTAACCAATCTCTGTCAAAACGCATCGCGGAGCTCGCGACAAGTCTGGGTCTGGGAAGACAATTGAACTTCAGGCTCGAGAACGCCCAGTTCACGAACTTTCACGAAACCACGCAATCGAGGGGTGGCACAAGTTAATCGGGATGGGCTGAACAGGCTCTCTAGTCGTCCATCCACTTCTATGACAGCCAACGGCTCTTGCATCATTTTTCCTGAACGCCTAACTTCCAAGTTCTACGGATAACAACCAACATCGGGCACTGCACTACAATGCTGATTTAGTGGGGAAAGTTCAAGTGAACCAGGCCTCGAAACGTCTTCTGTACCGCGCACATGGCGTACTTTTGCCAGACCTACCAGATGGCAGACAACCTATAAACGCTCCGATTTTGAAGCCTTCGGGTCGAGATCTTCGAGTGGAACGATTCCAGTGGAACTGCAGATAAGTGGCCAAGTTCACTGTCCAATGCGGTTGAGAATCATGTGACGACACGACCGAAAGAAAGCTCCCGAGTTCGCATTGTCCCGTATGAAGGATGGCCAATCACTTCAGCGCATTGTCCCTGGTAGTACTGCCACCAAGGTTTGGTAAGTCATATAAAACTAATGCGTACCCACCAGTGGCTTGATCTAATTGACCTTCGTTCCTTTTTTACCTTGCTCCCTTAAGGTTTTATTCTATTTTTCAACTCTTTTTTGGAAAAAACCCCAAGTCCAACTCATATGCCAGGCCTTGATAATTCAGTTCACTCCCCCGGTTATGGAGAGTCAGAGTTTAGGAAACCCTTAAAACGTACGCGCCTCTTGTATTGGTCGCGCGTCAGACTCCTCTAATTATATTCTAGTATCGTCGGCATCAGATGACCTCTTATGGGACCTCAAGAGCAATCTCTACGATGGTATTCCGCCCGAACGATTCATTCAACATGTGTTTGGGATTAGGTCCGAATACGTTGATGCTATCATGGAAAAGAAGTGGCGATTGGATTCGAAGCTCCTAATTGAATATCACGTCGCATGTCGTCACAACGATAGAGACAAGATGGCCCCGCCTTACGAAGACTTACTGCACTCGTTGGGTGAACGCGTTTGTCGCTACTTCAGCGAAGACTACGACTCTGATAAACTACGGATGCATATTAAGCATAGCTTGATGTTGGCGTCTCCGTCGAAGACTATTGCGAAACCTGAACTTCCAGCTCCACTCAGCGACGTTTCTGATCCTGACGTTCACGTTATCCTAGTTGGAGATGAGCAGCCCCCTACTAGCCCCATCACAGTGCCCGGACGCGAGACGCTACATCTCACTAATGAAGATCGATCGCGGTCGACTCGACGCTTTCGAAAGAGCCTGCCGCTGCCTATTACCATCCATGACCTCGAAGTGGCAGGAACCGCCGTTGAAAGCATGGCTGTGTCAGGCCGACATTACGCGATCCGAGCATCTGTGTACCGTTTATCAATCACGCTTTGGTACTATGACCGCGCATGCATAATCCGTGCACTAAGCTTCGACTTCGAAAAACAGCCGAACATCTTTGCCCTTTTCGCTTATGGGATGAGCAGCATCAACACTCGAAACGATGATCATAACCCAGAGCCATGCGTGGGGCCCTCCTTTGTCTTCCCTGTAACTCCATATTATGGCTCGTCGCTCGTCGGAACTAGAATAATGTTCCTTCCTATTATGCGGGGGGATCCAGTCCCAATGTTCTCCGTCGACAAATTTATCTATGTATACAGCGGCCTCATAGGCCGCGGCACGATGGTATACGAAGTGCGGGAGGACTTTATGGCAGAAGATGGGAGCCAGAACGAGGCGCTCAAAGTTAGCTGGCCATTAGCAGCTCGACCTAGAGAAGCTACTCTGATAAGCCAAATTCTCCAAGCCATACCAGAGTGGCAGGATCACCTCCCCGAAGTAACATTCTCGGCAACGTACACCCCCACTGAATTGGGCGTCCCGCGGGTGGAACTCCTGCGGTGTATAGGGATCAGCGAGTTGCATACGGAGCGGAATATGCACGTACTAGGGATGTTGAAATATGAAAAGCTGTGGGAAGTTGGGAATATTGGGGGGTTCAAGAAAATATTTGTGGACTGTGTTGAATGTAAGTTCTCTTTATTTTTCGCGTTTTACTTTCTCTTATTATCTCTCGTCAAGGTCACTATCACTCCTACGCTACGGGCCGAGTCCTACATGGAGATCTCAGTGAAAACAACCTCATGTTCAAACAGGATGAAGATGGCGTGAAGGGCATTGTGAATGACTGGGACATGGCTTCGCCAGTGGACGACAATGATGAGGTTCTTGCCACAAACATCCCCACTGGGACTACCCCATTCATGGCTTGCGAGCTTCTCTGCGATGATGCGCCCCCTCATCTGTACCGACACGACCTCGAATCCTTTTACTACATCCTCATCTGGGCATGCGTCAACTACAGCCTCAGGAAAAGGAAGCGACTTTCCACGGCAAAGGCAGTCGAGTTATGGAATTTACCTGAACGTGCTCGGGTGGCTAAGGTGGCTTTCTTGGTTGACCCCTACTGCAGAGACGAAGTCTTTGACTACATTGGGGAGGAGTTCGTGAGTATTAAGGAAGCGTGGTTGATGCCATTGTGGAGGCTCTTCCGAGATGCCTTTGTATCAGCATCAGAGGGGCCCACGCTGGAAGGCTACGACATGAGAACCTATGGGGGCCGCGTTACGTTTGAAAAGTTTATGGGTGCACTTGGAAAAGAGCACCGCAATTTAGCTCGACCCCAGCTCGACGAAGACGCGTTGATTTGAAGTATTTCAAAACAATATTCATCCACATTTTTCCCTACATCCACTATCACTGTGTCGGAATGTATTACCATGTAGATCTATATGTATTTTTATAAATTTCAGGATTATTGGATTTGAAGAGCCTTCTTTCCCATCGTCGGCGTGAACGTTGAACCAGGTGAATATGCCCTTTCAATGCCAGAGCAGACTGCATTATCGGGCGCGCACGATGCAAGGCAACACTGGAATTATAAATCTGCGGGATGGTAAACGTAAAGGAAAGGTCTGTCGATAGGTGAAAATTCTACTATGATCCCAGCAATGTGTCGCTCGAACGGGGTCTGGTATATGCGTTCCATTAAGAATCTGTCGCAAGGGTCATTTTCGAAGTGGCTATCTTGTTCTCATGTAAATCCGTGTGGAGGAGCCTCCGAATGCACTGGGCCCTTAGATGACATGTATGTAACTACCATCATCAATATCGTAACGTTTAAGGCGATAGTTAATCTAACCTCCGTCGGGCTATAATTACAATTAGGAAGGTGCGCTGTCTTGAAAGGGATCTTAGAAGCAGATAAGCTGGAAGACCTTTTGCTGTAAGATCGACAATACGCACTTTTTCTGTCATAGACAATGGCTTCAGCAAAATCCCACTGGCAAGCATCTGATCCGTCGAATAAGGAAGCTTCCCAGTTCTCCAATACATCATAATCGGATAGGATGACAAGGCGATCGTCATTAAGAGTAGCAAGGGCATCCGAAGCCACCACCATGGCAGCGTCACTGGGTACCAGGCACAGTAAGACAAGTAATGTTCGACAAGATTGCAGAATATGGCGTAAGCGATTGATAATTGACGTATCATAGTGATTAAGATCCACTGCAAGGTGCGTTAAACGTGGGAGGAGAGCCAACCCAGTTGAATCTTCCATCCATGGCCAATCGACTATCTCAAGACGGCTAACGTTCGCGAAAAATGGATGTGTAAAATCTGGTGCCCGTTCGCCAAAGAGACCGCGTATATTGATGGATAGACGTTTGGGCCGAAGGGATGTGATTTTGGAGAAGAACGGCGGACCAACCTCAATCCAATATGCGAGATTAAGGACGCCTTGACATGTGGAGAGTATGCGTCCAGCAGCGATTGGATCAATGTCACCGGGAATGCAGAGAGATTTGACATGCTCAACGAAGAAACTACGTGGTCGATCGTCAATCGTGCGGCAAAACAATGCACGAATGGTATCGTTGGAAAGTGTGACTGTCTCGTAGATGATATTTTCCATCCTAAGATGAAGATGTATTACTATTAGTTAAAAAACGATGACCCCTTCAAGACAAGGCGTCTGTCGACCCACCAGAGTTGCACACGTCGAGCAACGAGTGCAAGCATTACTCCAGTTCCAGGGTAAGCTCTCGCAGCTCTTTCGAAGATATCCCGTTCAAGTTCAGGTGGAAATATTGGCTGAACTTCTACCCCAGAGTTTTGCATCACGCTCGATGAAAATTTGCGTTTTATCAGGCTCTTGAATCCGCCTTTTCTATGATGAAATCTACGAGGGCTGACATTTAAGTTCGCCCAGTAGGGAGTCCACGGGAAGTGGAGATGACCTTGCTGTTCAAATTGAGGTTGAACGATGGATGTGTTGTGAGACGAACTCCGCCAAATTCCCTCATTTGGCCCTCAAAATTGTTGCGACGAAACCTCCGCGTATGTCTCTTGCTCTTGTCCGTCATCATGGCAAGCGATGCAACCCATCCTCAGTGATCTTTAAATCATACTCGACGCTCTTTAAAGATGCAAAGTCTGCAGAATTTGTCGCCGCAGCGGGGTCAGTGGACTCCATACCAAAACTGCATGGATTACCTGAGGTAACGGTTTTGGACAGTCATATTTTCAACGCTATACTCAACGGGGATAAAAGGTTATCGTAACAGGTTGGAGAATGCACGGGAAGGTTATTGAGACGTAGGGCTAAACGAAACTTGTGTTAGGTCGTGCGAATTCAGGCAAATCCACGCTATTCAACGCGGTCCTTGGGCGAAAAGCTTTGCTTCACACGAGCAAGAAAGCCGTGAGTGTCAAGCATATATCCTCCCTAGCTATATCTAACTCTGGTCACAGGGCCGAACGCGTGAACTCAACTTTTTTCGTGTGGGGGCAGAACCTGGGAAGCTTATTCTCGTGGATGCCCCAGGATATGGAGCAAGGGGACGACCAGAGTGGGGAGAAATGTTTGATAAATACATTGGGACACGGAAGGAGTATGTATCCTTTGCATGTTCAACGGTTTCCTGCTGACACGTTATATCAGGCTCCGTCGAGTCTATATCCTATTCAATGGCAAGCACTCCCTAAACAACTTCGACATCCAGATGCTTTCACACCTCTCCAAGAATCTTCTCTCTGAACGCGGAACCCAACCCTTCACACTGCAATCGGTCATCACAAAGGCGGACTGCATTCCTACTGACAAAATCTCTTTGGTGATCACGAAGATGCGCAAGGACATATGGCAAGCCGCGCCGTTGTGTTTACCCCCAATTGTTACCAGTGCGGAGATGAGCCCCCCTTTTGGTATTGACGAAGTCAGACGAAATATCGCTGAAGCATGTGGGCTCTTGCGGGATGGCCGTTAGACGGTTAAAGTTAGGGTTAGGCCCTTACAAATCGCTCTCTTTCGGATCGTCAAGCGAAAAGCGGGACCGACGACATGAATTTATGACGACGCCGGTTGAGGCCACGGCGGTGCACAAGATTTCTCCAAACCTCGGAGACTATTTCTCCAGTAGAACTCTATGCCTCTGGTTACCACATAGAGGAGGAATTTGAAAGAGGTTACCCTCCGGAAGAACGGGTGCGACTCGTGCACCCCGTAATGCACAGCTAATGTAGTGGTAATAAATAAGAGTGAGAAAGGCTCATATTTAAAGACGCAAAAAAAAAAATGATCAAAGAATATGAGTGCCCATCGAATAAAAGCATCCAAGAAATTATAAACCGGATTGTATCCTGTACCTTCAAAAGCCGTTGATCTGCAAGGTCAAAAAATGATGTGTGTAAACCTCGTTGAGGGCGAAGCTCTTGGCAACAGCCATCAAGTGAAGTTGGGCTTTCATGAGGATCAATACCTTCCAGGGGTTTTCGAACCGTAAGAACAATCGGATAGATAACCATCATGGGCACAGCCATGCATCGGAAATTTGATACTAGAGGGACAAATCCTGAACAGAGGTATGAAAGACAAAAACGATTCAAGTGCGATATTCCTTCCTCTCCTTAAACTGAAGCCCTATCCCTCTGTTCCTATCCACGTCATGTGTAAAGTTTGTTTGTTATGTAAAGGGTCTCAGCGGAAGCTGAGCCTGGAACACCGCTGTAAGTGTCAGGGATCGTGATAGGAAACATGGATAGTACAAACATTTGTGTGGACTGCGTGTAGACTGTCCGCGGTCCGGGCCAGGACCTCACGGACCCGGGTCAGCGCTCAGCCCGGGGCCGACCCCGAGGGCCAGGGGCCAGGGCCAGCATATGAGTGGACTGGCCCCTTTGGACAGGGCCAGGGTCACTGTGAGTACTGGCCCGGCCCTCGGGCTGGACCCGGGTCGGACCTGGCCGGCCTTATATGTTGGCGGGTGGTGAAAGTGCTACCAAATAGTGGGCGGTATATAGTGGGGGAATAGAGAATGCAAGATCAAACCTCGAAAAATAATAACTTTTGTCCGAAATTATTAGTAATCAATGATTTTTGATCAAATTCCTGTTGTCAAGTGGCTTCAGAGCAGAAATTTCTCTGATGATCCAGATGTGCAAGGAGTGAAAATATTAGGATAATTCATTGGGAGATAGTTGTATTTGATTGATAGATGTTAAATATGGTATGTATCAGCAGTAGACATCTCCACAGACTATTAAACAATTTCTTTTTTTTTACCACTGGACCTGGTTGACCTGGGGCTGGCCTTGGACCGACCTGGCCCGGCCCTGGCCCTCTATCAGAGGGCCAGGTCCAACAAAGAGGTGGACTGGCCCTTGGGGCCAGGGCCAGGTCCAGCAAAAATAGGTCACACCTGGCCCAGACCGGACTGTGTACAGTCTAACTGCATGAGAGTTGGCAAAGATACAGTCACCGGAGTTTAAAGAGATGTACAAAGGCTGTTTTCTTTAGTAATAGTTTCATCCCCAAAAGCCATGCGCCACAGGCCTGACAGTTGGCCAATTCCTGGTCACTTGTGATGAACGATGGGATAGGGACACAACAAATCTACTTACTTTGTATTTTGTAAATGTTGTCAATGATTTGTTTATTTGCATGTTGCTTGGGGGCATCCACTGGAGTTAGGGTGGTCAGCCGTATATCCCTTCTTTACTCAATGTATTCTTCGCCAGGAAAGAAAACCACAGCTTGTGCATATGCTATCGTTATGGGGGCAAATAGTCAATAAGAATACCTTGAACTTCGAAGGAACCTTACCCTGAGTGTGGTTGATCGGTGTAACAATAGTCAGGTCATAACTACCAGTTTTTTCCCAATTCCACCCTTGGACAACACCTCGTCCAGCAGTTCTGGCAGTTTTTTTGGGATAACGAACATTCTTGGTGACCCTGTCAAGGAAGATTTGAGGAGGTTTTTGCCATAGCACAACGCCCTGTGGGAATGTGCCTCCTAGGATTGCATCAGAATAGGGTTCAGGAAGAAACTCCAAGGTTAGTAACAAACAGGTTACTAACATGGCAGCTTTGGAGGGGGTTATTCATAGATGTTAATAACATGTTACTAACATGGATGTTAGTATTAGTAACATGTTAAAAAGTGTTAGAAATGTTATACTATATCTGGCCCTTTTACTTTTTTCTGAGTGATATTGACCTCTCCTGAACTCTCTGAGAACATATTAACAAAAATTGGAGATGTAAGATCAGTCAAGTAAGGTTTTTAGAGCTTGTAAGACTATGCATGAGACAGAAGCCATGATGATGATGTTAGTATTAGAGCAATATGAGAAAAATTGTGATTTCCATAATTTTCCAATAATCTTTCAGAGGCTAGATGAAAAATATGGATCAAAATCACCTAAAGTTGCCCAAAACTGTCCAGATAAACTGGGCAAAAAGTGGGATTATGCCATTACCATGCAGTCCTGAGGTAGCAGTGTGTGGGGAGATTGTTAGTGATTAATCATCAATAGGAGTTAAGAGATTCAAATGATCTGTGGGACTTTTTTTAAATTTGGTTATTAACAATATTTAACATACCCTTTTGAGTGAGTTAATAACTAACATGTTAGAAACTATGATGTTAATAAATAAGGGGTTTCTTCTGGAACCCTACATTGGAACTAACAAGATATGTCTGAGCCTTCTAAGTGAAATTTTAGTTATAACATTTCTTACATCATACATAATGAACCTCTGGCTCATTAGACCCCACTGGTGATGGTAAAAATCCCAAGGTGACCAAGTTTTTAGGTTCTTGCTTTACTTCAGAAAATGGGGCATACAGGTGTCTTTTTTTTTTTTTTTGGTTCATATAATAATATTAAGCACATGTGGGTTTGACCCAGCTACATGCTGGCATAAACACCTATTACCACTAAGTAATCTGTAATGGGCCATCAGGGTGGAGCTGTACTCTAAGTTGCTCTCCAGGTCATATTACAGGTCTAGACTGAGGATACCTGCAGTCCAACGGTATTGTACTCTACCATGTCTGAACCTCCCAACACCTTAAAGGTTTGCCTTTGCTTGTCAGGGCATGGTCCCCTCCCTTCACATTGGTACCCCGTTCCACTCCCCTGGTATTTTCAGGTCGCCCTGGAAACCCATTACCCCCCCCCCAGTGTCAAAGATAAATGTCCAATCTAAATGAACGACCCATACCTCAAACCTGCTCCCCCTCTCCTGAGTCCCCCTATTACTTGCCCCCCTGTTCCACACCACTCTCCCAAAGCAATGACTTCCCTCCAAAATGAGGCCACCAAATCCCACCATTGGACGATAAACTGGCATTCTCCCCAAGAGGTGTGCTCTGTGCAGGGACAGCAGCTGATCAGGGGCCAGACCCCTTCCTCCTTTTGTATTTGGGTGTAGTGGTTAAGTGAGTATGAAAAAATCATCAAAAATGTTGGTGGTGACGCTCCCTAAGGATCTGCGCAAAGCAGAGTACAAGAGTTGTGGTGTCCTCATGTGGCCTGGTAGTTGATAAGGTGGATGTGAATGGATTAGTGAAGCCCCCAGTATAGGCAAGATGAGATGACCCTGCAGATAGTCAGGATCAGCTCTCATAAGTTAAAAATTTGGATATGGTGTAAAAGGACAGTGGCCCAGGCCAAAAGAATGGTCTGATGAAAGGTGATCTTGATTAGGGATGAGGTGTTAGGTAGTTTAGGGACAACCTAGTGCAGGAGGGATGAATTCATGGTCAGATGGTGGTGGTAAAAGATCAAGAAGTGTCGTGCATACAGGTGTCTTTCAAGTGAAATTTGTCAGGAGCAAATTGCATAAAGTGAAGGGTAATGGACCAAATCTCTTCATCAACCCCAAGAAAGTACCTAGGCATATAACAACATCAGTGTTACGAGTCCTTATGTTTACATAAGTAACTCGTTCATCATCCTGGGTTTGCGGGGAAAATTCAGCGTACCCAACAAGATCCAGTGTTGTTTTTCCCATGGTTAGTAATTTTGAAGTGTTCCGAGATTTCATTAGAACATGATCAGTAAACATTTTGAAGTACATCAGTAAGACTTTGTAGTCGTGGAAATATTTTTCTAACTGTGGGAATCAATATTAGCTGACGCGCGGATTTCGAGCAAAAAAGGCAACTGCTAACATAAGCTGCATTCAATACTATAATTTCGAGTTAATTGGTCTTTTTCTTGGGATATCTCAAGAATTAATTAATAACTGTCCACTGCATAATCATGCTTACGTTTGTCAACTACGCTGTTAGCTCTAACAGCGTAGTTGACAAACGTAAGCATGATTACAAGGGGCTTGTTCCGCTTTGGGCCAAACCTTTCCCACAATACAAAACATTGCGTATCTCAACAATGACAAGACCTATGGATGCAATTTAAATTGCTACTATGGTGCAAACCACTTAGTCACCACCAAAATGTGACAAGCTTTTTCGCACCTCCAAAAATTATCCGATTTTTTATTCCCCTTGGGAAAACACTCCTTTTGATGATAGCTTTCGATCCCCAAGAGCGATTTTCATTTAAGTCAAAACTGAGTGAGATATAAAATTTTCGGGGGATCAAATTGGGACTATGTACCGAGAAGGTTTATATACTAGTCGAAAGCCCTTGCAATGCATTCTGGGATGCGACGGTGCGATTTGTATTTAGTTGAGCTGAAATTGCGGACGTGCAACTGTGCATCTTGAGTTGACATGCCATCCCGATAAGCCTGCATCCATCGGATCATACGATGTTCCCACCGTCGAATAGTTGCAAGTGGAACTGTTTCCAGTGCTTTGGGCATGTTCTCCTTCAGTGTATCAAATGTATAATCACAATGCTCGCGAAGATAGCACTTTACCACACCCCAGAAGAATTCGATAAAATTAAGCTCACAGTGAAATTTCGGCAGAAATATACACATGTGTCCTGCTTCCTCGATGATCTCTTGAATGAGTGACTTCTGTGCCTTGAAATCAGGCTGGTTCTCAAGGATACGTTTGCAGCAACAGTTGGCCGACTCCGGATCCTGGCAGCTGCTTTTGCATTTTCCTCGCATTTTCCCACTGTACAAGCCTCGTTCTCGAAGCACAACCTTCATCCCCTTTGGTTGATCGGGAAATTCTGGATGATCCACTGGGTATATCATGGGTTGAATAATTATGCACCCATCACGCATAAACCATCCATCACGGAGGCGTGCTTGTTTGCCACCTGGGTTCACATTCATGCGTGTTGCGAGCAAAGCATCCTCAGCATAAGCCGCATGGCCCTGTGAGTGGTCAACCATAATGAGTGCCTGGAACCCGGGGCCATGTGCAGCCTCAAATGCTGGAATGATTTTCTCGCGGAGCTGCTTACAGAAAAGCTCGCCCGTCCAGTAACCGTCATAATTCTTCCCATATTCGAGGCTCTGGCTTGCATCTTTCAGCCACCCAACTGTTGAGCAGATGACGTTGCTCTGATGAATTCCTCGCCCAACACCCTTCTTTCGCAGCTCGTGTTGGTCATGGAGGACCCACTTTTTTGCTTGGGCGTCATTTGCTTGAGCAGTCATCTCATCTTGTGCAACCAGAGAGAGTCGACGCTCGACATAATTATTGGGCAAGCTTTGGACTTCTTGTTCAACATTCCCGACTTCATATCGGACGAGCCGTTGGGCGTGAAGTTCCATGGCTGGCAAAAATTCCTTCTGTCGGTACGCAACGACATCGGGACGATCGTGACCGTCGTAATAGAGCCCTTTCTTGTGACTTATGTATTGAAAGCCTTCCTTGTGAAGCCATCGCCGGGCAGTGCTTAGAGCTATCCCTTTCGATCCAACCTTCAGCTGGAGGCGCGGGAAAAGCTGAAGTTCCATATATTGTTTGAGCCCGCGAGGCATCTCTTCCTGCACAAGATGCTTGAGATATTTGTCTGCAGCATCAGGCAGAAGCTTTCCATGGGTGAACTCTGCAAGTTTGGCGGGATTCATAACCCATTTATTTGACCGAAGGAAAGCACGAAGTTCTGCTTTTATTGCTGGGTTATCGAGTAAGGAATAGACTTTCCCATGTCGACCTTTTCGGGACTCGGGTAACTTTCGTTCTTTTAACCATCGCCGTGTCCAGCTCCTCACATTCCTGCCTCCCCACTTTGGTTTGAACCCATGGCATTCTGCAGCCTTCTCTGATGCGTCGATTGTGAGGCGACCCCGTTGAACAATCAACAGAAGATAACTCTGAATTGCACGAGTACGACAAGCTTGCAACCCACTTCGCCCAGCAACAAACTTGGTCTTGTTCGAGTGGATAACCTTCCGGATATCAGCAAGACCTTTCTCCAACTCTTTTTGACGGGTTTCGAGCTTCTCGGCTCTTGCTTTGCGAACAGGGACATCGAGTTTCCGGCGTTTAAGGGGTGGGACAGCTGGCAAACAATGGGAACTGGTGGATTTGGGCGGAACAGTATTATTTTCGCCTTCATCATCTGCATCGCTGCCACTATCTTCATCTGAGTAATCGGATAGATAATCGACAACCTCGGCGGGGCTGAGACTTGACGCAGGTGCTCTTTGGAGCTCGGGTGTTTTCACAGTTGAATTGTGTGGGGCGGCTGGGGCTGGATCTTGTTTCACAAACAGATTCCGCATCATAGCCACCTGAGGGTCATTCCTGAGTGAGCAGGTGAGTCACCATCCCCTAATTACACCAATTGAATCACTAACGATGTTTTTGCTTCAGCGCGCGCCATTGCGAGATCACACGCTTCTTTGTCTTTTCGAAATCTTGTCGACCGACCCTGCCCATTATATCCAAGACTCCGGTTTTTTTCTGTTTTCTTCCAGGCTTTCGTGGATTTGGGGACAAGAAGGCGTTCGAATGGTGCTGGCTCTTTCAACTGAGCCATCTCTCTCCGAAGGCTGTCCAACATGTCTTCATCAAACTCGGACAGATCTTCATCTGTGAGCTCTCCATCACTATCACTCTCCAACACATAATCCGAGGCAGGATAATGATTTATACCCCCATCATACCCACACTCTGACTCATCGGAAAACTCGTCGTCGGAAACCAGGTCCACGACAATTGGAGATGCAGCACGCAGTTTGGGAATATCCTCAGGCTCGGGCGCAGGACTTTTCTCGAAATCAATGTTTGTTGGTTTATGACGTACTGCCCGAGCTCGGGCAGCAGCAAGTTGGAGGTACTTGGGCTTCCTTGCCATTCAGAAGTGAAGAGAAAACGGGGGAAAATGTTGGAAAAAACACTCATATATTAGGCACTATGTTAGTTCAAATTGTACATTAGTGCAGGCATTGAACTGAGCAATTGTCGTGTTGCGCAGAGCTTTGGTTGCCGTCAGTAAGGGTCATCAGAGGTACACTGAATTTTTTTTTTCGGTCGGCGGCCAATTTGGGACTTGTCACATTTTAGCGGTGACTAAGTGGTTCGCACCATACTAGATATAGTGAGGGGCTACCCAATGTAGATATTTATATGTATTTGTATTTGTTTGGACACCTTCAAATATCACCATCAAAAGCAGCTCTCTCACTACAAGCATGTTACAAATGAATATCAAGTTTGTATATGACTTTGCCACACAGCTAGCCAAACAAACAATAATACTAAAGAAATTTCCCACAATATAGATGATACTTATCTCAGCAAATACAAAGCTGATGGACATGCTACTACTAGACATTGTAAAGGAATACATGATGTGTTTATTTATATGTGTTTGTAGTTGTTTGTACCCTTCCAAATCTCATTATCAACAACAACCTTTTTACTACATATTACAAATGAATATGATCTGTATATTACTTTGCCAACATCTGGCCAAACAAACAATATTAATAAAATTCCCACAATATAGATGATGCTTATCTCAGCAAATACAAGGCTAACAGACACAATTAAAATTGCTACTACTCCTAGACCTATGGAGGGGGTACACCAGGAAATGTATATTTATATTTGTTTGTACCTTTCCAAATTTGATTATAATCTCTTGTTATATCTGTTTTAATATCACATTTATATATTACTTGGCCATAAGCATAGCCAAACAAGTCAATGTGAATGCTCCTGGAATCTATAATGCTCAATATCTTGACAATAGCTAGCTATATGAGTATTATTAAATATAGTATGTGATAATACAGCAAAAAAATACTTAACAGGTTGGAAGTTTGTCTTTGATGATGATATTTCTATTTTTAGCATATCTGATAAGTTCTTGATTAGAATGCAAGGCTAGAAATAAATTGTTAAATGTTGAATGATTGATACACATTTCAATACTGTGGGAACTTGTTTCTATTATTACAAGTTCTTTATCAACCCAGGTTTCAGGCAAAAAATTGATTGATTGATTGATTGATTGATTCATTCATTCATATTTCAACACTGTGGGAACATATTTCCATAATGGGATTTTTCTTCTCTTGTGGCTTTTTACAGCATTTTTCCACAAATACAAAGTATTGTGACATAATTTGCATGTATTTGGGATGCTTACATAATGCTTTTGATGATGCCATCAAAATTATGCATACAGTGGCTCAAAAAACTGCCCCAATGTTTGTACATTTTTGAAAGATCAATATGGTATGAAGTGCTGACATAAGCAGGGGACCTGGGGTAATTATGTAAGATACTATGACATCGTGGCTTTCCAATGGACCCTGGATCATGTGATTTGGATCAAAACCCATTAAGCTATAGGCCAAACAAAATGATTACTCATTGGGGCAGTTTTTTGACCCTCTATTAATTTTCTATCTAATACTTTGTATGACCACCTTTTGCCTTTATAACTGCTTGTATCCGCCTGGGCATACTTTCTATCAGGTTTTGGCATACCTCTGGTGGAATTTCACCCCACTCTTCAGCCAATCTATCCCACAACTCATGTACTCCTTTGGGTGGTGTCGGATATTCTTTAAGACGGCGCTTGAGATGTTCCCAAAGGTGTTCTATTGGATTCATGTCAGGGGATTGGGCAGGCCAGCCAAGGACTTGAATGTTGTTGTCTTCAAACCACTGTGTGGCCAGTCCAGATGTGTGTTTGGGGTCGTTATCTTGCTGAAAGTAGCGCTCGCCATCCACCATTTCCAACTTCTCAAAACTTTCCTGAACTCCACTCTCCAAAATTTCACAGTATTGAACCTTGTCCATGTTCCCCTGCACCTCTATGAGCTTTCCCACTCCATTCCACCCCATACAACCCCATACCATGAGGTTTCCTCCTCCTCCATGTTTGACAGTAGGTGATGTTGTTCTATCAGATGGTGGTTCTCCCCTTTGTTTCCAGACATAAACCTTTCCATCTGACCCAATCCTATTGATTTTGGTCTCATCTGTCCATAGAACCCTTTTCCAGTCCTCCACAGTCCAGCTTTCATGATATTTTGCAAACTGGAGACGCCGGATGCGATGGGCTTATTTGAGAAGAGGAGCTTTCCTCTTTGTAGCAGCATAAAATTGATTTTCCTTGAGTGCATTTCTGACTGTCTGGGGTGTGACAGGATTGGGGATGATGCCATTGATGAATTGGGTAGCCTGAACTGCATTATCAAGCTTCCCTGACTTGATTTGACGAATAATTGACTGTTTGTCACGAACAGACAGCTTGGAGGGGCGGCCACCAAGGTTGTTTTCTTTGTTTCCATCCACATCTTTGCTGATCCTACTGATGGTACCCTTCCCTAGACCAGTTTTCTCCTTGATTTGACGCTGAGAATAGCCCTCATTGAGGAGAGAAACAACAGTATTGTGCTGAGCAGTAGAAATGGCTTTCATGATGGTGGTAAGAGGTCAAGAAGATGATTGAACCAATTCCAACATGTCAAATTGATACAAATAAAGTCACATGACATTGTTTATTCTTCCCACAGTCCATAATGTTCTTGCATTGGATCATAAATGCCAGAATAATGGAAAATAAGATAAGGGTCAAAAAACTGCCCCAATAAGTAACCATTTTGTTTGGCTTATAGCTTAATGGATATTGATCCAAATCACATGATCCAGGGTCCATTGGAAAGCCACGATGTCATAGTATCTTACATAATTACCCCAGGTCCCCTGCTTATGTCAGCACTTCATACCATATTGATCTTTCAAAAATGTACAAACATTGGGGCAGTTTTTTGAGCCACTGTACATGTGGCAGTAACATGGTGTTATGTGCATTGCCATCCAGCATGTGAATGTTGTTTGATATGCTGGCTCCATGCATTGAGGAGCCCTGGATGTCTCCCCCTGGGGGTGAGTGTTTAATTTTGCAAAACTCCTACAATGAACATCAGAGACTCATGTTTCCTGCATGAGGAGAGCTATGAAGTCTATCTTATATACAAAAAACAATAGATGTTGAGAAAATTTTCTTTCATCAAAATTGTTCATCCCCATGCTTCCACTGATACTGAATCCAGTAGATTTTGCTGATGTCATACCACTTGCTATCAAGTTTTCTCAAGCTAGGGAAGATCCAGTACCCCAGGAGTTTCAATTGATGAACCCATTACTACTCAAGCTTGGAGACCTGACTAGAAACTCTGGCTTGAGTACAGTTCTGAACATATCCATCATGTCAAGCCACTCATGACACTTCCAATATTTAGAGTCTCCCTCATTACAGACTTGTGAACCAGAGATTATCCCAGCTGAACAAGGGCATGTCAACAAAACCCCTTTTCAACCACTTGGTATTGCTGACCAGGATCCAGAAAAGCCACTGGGCTCTGTTACATAAAGTAATGATCAAACAAAAAGTAAGGAGGAAATTAATGAGAAAGACCTGCACAGACCACTTCCTAAGCTGCAGGCTTTGATTTACCAGTGTCAACAGGTATATTCTTACCATTCGCCAGGGATATCACTGAGCTTGAGAGGATATAGCTGCTAGACAACCCTATGCTTGATGCAACACTTAGATCCATTCTCCTTATCACAACCTTGAGACTCATTCAGATCACTGGTTTGTTTCTGACCTGCTTCCACCTGCACAATGTTACAGTGGCCACCAAAGAGTCATTTGTTGGTGGCAGTTACTCAGATATCTTTTATGGTAATTGGAGAGGAATGTGTGTCTCTCTGAAGAGCCCTAGATTATGCCACTATTTCAACATGCATGACCCTCGTAAGGTATGTGGACCACCCTAACCATCACTTGATAATTAAATTTAATTGTTAGTGCCTAATTACCAAAACCATGTTGTGGGGCAATATACCCAGGCATGGGAGTGTCCTTCCTTTTTATGGGGTCTGTGAAATAAATGGAAGGCCCTATCTTGTGTCACCCTTGGCTGAGGGTGGTGATGTCACTTCATTTATCAAGGAGGACCTGCAAATGAACCAGTACTTGCTGGTAGGAGCCAGTCACTATTCATTAATTGATCAGTCATAGTAACACCTCACAAGTCCATGGGTATTACACATGGTTTAAAGCATCTCCACAACAATGGTGTGATTCATTGTGATATGAAGGCAGTGAGTCTTGGCAACTATGCCTCTTACAGTATTGGTTTCTGATGCTTTCCCAGGCCAATGTTTTTGTTGATGGTGGGGGGACACCACTCATAGGTGATTATGGTCACACTATTGGAAGTGATCCACAGATGGTTGCCTGGACATTATTGTTGCCAGAAGTAGGCTCTGTCAGGTGGCAAGTGCCTGAGCTATTCAGTGAAGACACGGATGAGCCCATCAGTGCTAGTAAAGCCAGTGACATCTACACACTTGGGGGTGTCTTCTATGAGGTACATATCACATAAAATATTTTTGGTCCTGTCACACTCAAAACAATCAGATTTTCACTGATAGGATGCCTTCTTTTGAATTTCACTCTGATGGTGCAGTGATGTACCAGGTTGCTTATAAGGGAAAGCAACCATTGTGGCCAGATACCACCAGTCAAGCTTGGTCTGTGTGGGGTTTAACAGAAGCCATCTGTGCCTTGATGGAAAAATGTTGGGCAAGGGAGCCTGCAGCAAGACCCACTATCAATCAAGTCATTGAGTGACTTGCTCAGGTGTAAACAATGGCATATGGGTCTAGAGTGGCACAAGCTTCTCTTTTCTCATAATGGAATTGATTCCTCTGCAGACATTCTGCTTACAGTCTTATAATTATGCTTTACCATCTTTTCTATCATTATGTATTATGCAATTACAACCCCACAGAAAATTTATTCAAGGCCAGGGTATATTTTTCTGATTCTCAAGCTGATGATGTGACATGATACATTGAATTTTGGTTCAATCAACATTATCAGGTACTTTTATTGGCAAGGCACTTACATATACAGTCAAACCTGCCTTAACCCATGGCCCTTCATTAGTGATGTGCAGGGCCTGGCTCGGCTCAAAAGCCCGGGCTTGGGCTCGGCTTAGGGGGGCTCAGGCTTGTTGACGACACGAGCCGGGCCCTTGTAGAGGGCTCAGGCTCGGCTCGGGCTCGGCTTGGGCTTAAGCCTGGGCTTGATAGGGCAAAAGTTGTCAAATATGTAGAACAAGTAGTTACAAAATACTTTGAACAAATACACCCCCTTCCTCATCATCCTCGAAGCCCTCAAGTGAAGCCAAGGTACTAGAAGGAGGTGGAGTAGAGGCTTGATCAGTTATTACAGGTGGGGATGGTCTTCATCTCTCGCACTGGCAGTCCTTGGTGGCCTCTGAGTCTTCAGCCTGTCGAGCTTGAATAGCCTGCTTGTGCGATGGTAGCGCCGGTTGTTCAGAATGTGATGAGTGGAGCACCTTTCCTGAAGCGGTTATCAGCCATTTTGGGTGAACCGACGAAGCTCCAGACTTTGTTGACATCGAAAACAAATAATCGGCAGGTAAGACTTGTCGTTGGGTAACACTTTCTTTTTCTGGTTGATATTGATGGTGGCTGAAGAACTGTACAGGTGGTCCTCATGGAATTGGTTGCAAAAAAAATGTGTGACACATGCTACTGAGACACATCAATGCCAACACATCAAGCCCGGGCTCGAGGGCTCAGCTCGGGCTTTTGACACCCCAAGCCGAGCCCTTGAGCCCACCAAGCCCTTCATCCCAGCTCAGCTGGGCTCGGGCTTTAACGGCCCGGCTACCTGGGCTTTTGGGCTTTGAGCCGGGCCCTGCACATCACTACCCTTCATGGAAGCCAAAATGTATGGGTTATCATAGGTTATGGGTTCCATAAGAGGTTATTGTAAGGTCTTCTCTGAGGCTTGTAATATGCTAATATATTATATCTACTGTATGTATGTCTCTATAGTTACTTGATATCTAGGTGGCTTGGGGAGCAAAAAAATTGGTAAGAGTTGTAGGTTGAAGGGAATTGGAGGTGTCTAGGCATGTCTGGTGGCCAAATTTTGTGAGACTGACCTCCAACTTGCATGCAAAAGGTTCATCGAGGTCAGCAACATATTCTGAAAGGGTTGGGGCAGCAGCAAGTGCCTCCCTGCAAGATGGTTTGACCTCTGCAACCTCATCTGGGCCACCATCACTGGCATTCTCCTCTCTTCCCTTGCCATACATGTTGCGCTCATTTGCTGGGTTGAGCAGCTCATCAAGATCCATTCAGTTCTGTGGTTGCAGTACACTGATCCTGTTGAGATGGGATAGGGAATCAGATACATCTTTCTCTGCTGCTTTGATGGGATCATTGAGGTTGTTGAGAAGCAAAAAGACAGGGATGGCAGGAGTAGTTGAGGACATGGGATTAAAGAGGCTGTCTGGAAGGATTCCTGTCTTTTTCCAGCAGTTGCAGATCATTGTCATGTCAACCTCTTTCCAGAAACATGTTCCTTATTGAATAGTTGGGCAGAGAGAGCATCTTTACATGTCCTCACATACTACAATAGCAAACCTAACAACATGGACAATAATACAAGGAGTCGTGAACAATAAAAGCTGAAGCTGGTTCTAAATGACATCCCCTCCTTCAGTTGAGCAAGGCCTGCCTTGAGCACTTTGAGTAGTTTCTTCCCCATTGTGTGCTATGTTGAGCCAGGAAAATTGTTACTGGGCTCATTCTGATTTGTGACAATACATTTCAAATTATGTTACATGTAGGCACTAAAGTACTCCACAAGATCAGCCTCCAGCTGGGCTCATTTTTAGGTAAAGTATGGGTTATGATCCTCCTCTGGGGCTATGGGTTATGAGGTATGGGGGGTTTCCTGGATTTCCCCACAAACAAAGTCCATGGAAGCCCAAAACCCATGGGTTTTAACAAGTTATGGGTTGATAGGGGTATGGGTTAGGCCAGGTTTGACTATACAATGACACTCACTACAATTGTTACTTGGATAAAAATACCCTGACTCATCTATGCTACTGACATATTCTATTTGGGCTGTGGTTTGTTCCCAGGACATTACCGGGTGATGCGATGTTGAAAGAGGTGGGGGGAAGCCTCGGCCATAAATGTCACAAGGAGGTTTGAAAATTCCAATTGCAAGCCGCATATAAAAGGTTGGGATGAGCTTTGTTCAGATAGACTCTCTTGAGAGAATGACAAGGAATATATTGTGATGGTGTCCTTGCTTCAGCCATGGTGAATTTAACCACTGGAAGTTAAGGTCTGGGCAGGATTCATAGGTCCACTTAGGGCATGGAAGATTTTAATTTAATGGTTATCCTTAATTATTTTTCTGAATACAATTAATTACGATGTCTTAATTAATTTGCTAAGTTGGTCAACCCAAGCGGCTGTGTATGTTCAGGTCTTCTTCAACTTGGGCTGCGTTGGCCTCTTTGCTGAAATAACGCGCCTACCTTCGTTTCAAAGCTTATATCTGTTTCTGTGCTGAAGAAATAGAGGAGAAACTCTCTGATTTGCTTCCAGTACCCATCGGACGAGGCAGGAAGCGATGTCTACGATATCTACCGCACTGCGAAACTTCAAGGAGCCGACGAAGGAGCAATTGACCCAGATTTTTTTCTCTTTACCGTCGGTTGGGTCCCTGGATGGAACGGCCAAGACCTCCGCACAGGAGGTGGAGAAGATGGATATAAATGCGGTCCTGAGCCTTGGTGTGCAGGGGGTGGAGGAATCATATGTAAGTGATGTGGACATACTATTACCACAAGCGCGCTACTAATGGCATATTTTCAGGCAGGGAAACTCTATATCATGTCACCATACCTAACTTTCTCATCCCTGGATCGGAAATCAGTACGATTTACTATCCCTCTGTCGACAATACGGAGGGTTGAGAGGTTAAACGCGCGCGCTGGTATATACGCCCTTAGCCTATCAACATGGCACGGTCAGAAAATTGTTCGTTATTTTTTACCCCTATGATACCCAACTTAACATGATAATGGTGTACAGATCGTGCAATTAACTTCGTTGAGACCGACGGCCGATCTATTTTGTTCCCTGCTCCGGGATGCACTGAAAATCGAACTTCAACGTGGGCAAATGAAATTGGTTAAAGGATTTGTCAAGACTTGTTACTCTGAAGCCCTCGTTTCGACAACGTCGACGGTTGCAGATAACGAGCGAGAAGATGGGAGTCTGATCAGCGAGGAGAAGGCAGATGCTGCGCCACGAGAATCAACCTACCACGGTGGGCTAGGACTGCGATTCAAGTTCCCTGGAGACCCAAAAAAGTGAGTACGTCCTTGAGCTTCCTTGGATCTATTATCATTTTAGATAAAAGACTTCGAGAGGCCTCGAAAATCAAGCTATGGACAACATATCTCCGAGGTAGATTCTCTCACCTGTTTACTATACCGTGCCTTAATTAACATTGACAGAACACGGCCGTAATCTTACCCTACTTCGCTACCCGCAATGTACGCGTCTTGTACAGGTTGGCCTTCCGAACAGGCTTCGGGGAGAGATGTGGGAAGTACTCTCGGGTTCCATGTACCTCCGATATTCAAACCCTGGCTTTTATGAAAAGCTATTGGATGACAATAAGGGCAGGACAAGCACAAGTACAGAAGATATCGAGAAAGACCTTCATCGCAGCCTGCCCGAATACGCCGGATATCAATCCGAAGACGGTATCAACGCCCTTCGTAGAGTGCTGCAAGCATATTCCTTCAAAAATCCAGAGCTAGGATACTGCCAGGTGAGTCGGTATCTTGTCTGTTTCTAGTATGTAGCGCTCAACATAAAAATCAAAGGCCATGAACATCCTCGCTGCTGCCATCCTCATGCAAGTGTTTATATTATCGTATTTAACTGTACCTAAATATTATCACTAGTTACATGTCAGAAGAACAAGCATTTTGGCTTCTAGAAGTTCTCTGCGACCGTTTACTCCCGGGCTACTATGCGTATGTAAAACAACATTCGGAGTTTCCATGTTCTAATCGAGTGCTGCAGCCCCTCTATGCATGGCACCTTATTAGATCAACGGGTGTTCGAATCTCTCGTTCAACGTACTTTACCCATAATCCACGATCATTTCCAGGTGGTCGATGTGCAGCTATCTGTCGCATCACTACCATGGTTCCTCAGTCTGTTTGTATTATATCTTTCCTACTCTTCGAATGTTCGAATGGAAGCTAAAATGCCTATTGCAGCTACATCAACAGCATGCCAATGATATTTGCATTCCGAATCGTCGACTGCTTTTTCTGCATGGGGCCCAAGGTCTTGTTTCAAGTAGGGTGAATCTCTTTTTTATAACCCAATGCCGTACATTAGCTGACGTTCGCTCAGGCTCGGTCAGTTTGTATTAACCTTCATTAAGCTTAATCCTGATGTCGGGCTTTCCCCAAGCCATCCTCAAGATCAACGGGGAGAAATTGCTTCAGATACAAGATGATGGAGGTTTCCTGAAGTATGTTATGTGTCATTCTACCGAGTTCACCCCAGCTCAATTGCTTGCCCTTCAGTCTCATGCGTGACTATTTTGCATCACTGGGAGACTCAGCCCACCCAGGTTCAACTGATCCTCGTGCCCGTGCCATCACGAAATTCCAAGAATTGCTCCTCGTCTCGTTCAGAGAATTTTCGGTCATCACGGATGATATGATTCTCTCCGAGCGGAGACGGTTTAGGAGCGAGATAATACACAGTATCGAGTCATTCGCTAAGCGCTCGGCAGTCAGGAACCTGAAAACGTTGGGCAGGTTCAGTAAAGATCAAGCCGGCTTAATATACGATGCACTTTACAAGGCTATGTGTATTATCCCACCCCCTGCCGCCACTTCCCCAGCACCGGCGCTGTTCAATACAAATGACGGAAACGAAGAGAAGCCGGAGACGCGAATCGAACTGCGGACGTTCCAATACTTCCTGAGTGAAATTGGTACATGGGCACGAAACGAGAAGATTGTGACGAATGGGTTCCAGGTAGTGTATTTCATATCGCCGAATATGATAAAAATCTTAACTATCGTGACTCATTTTAGCAAAGGGTCGACCGTGAAATTGCAGAACACGAGTTCATCGACCGTCTTTTCTTCTTTTGGGATATCTCGTGCCGTGGCGCATTATCGTTTCAGGTCTGTAGCATACGCCATTTCGTTGTTCGGCCTCTAGTGCTGATAATGCCACATAGGACCTGGTCTCTGGTCTAGATGGGGTTATGTTCAACGATTTGATGGAGAATATCGAATGGTTCTTCAATATGCATGACAAGAATAAAGATGGCTTCCTAACTAAAGATGAAGTCCTGACCCTCTCGGAATCCTTCTTGGTAGCTCGGATTTCCAACTTGATGGTATCACTCTAACTACTTCGGATCCCAGTTTATCTTCCGATACGAGGTCGGAGATGCATATCTCGGAGCAGTCAGTCGCTTCATGACGAACGCGTTTGAATATGGCGACGCCCTGCTTCCGCAAGCCGAATCGGAAAACACCCATGATGGCGAAAGTTCGCCCCCACCCCAAATCGAATCTAACCAACCGTACCTCAATCTTGCAACGTAAGGACAGCTGATGCTACGGGATACAACAGATCTAACATTCGGTCTAGCTTCCGCATGGTCGTCCTCGCGGACGAAGTCCTCGAATCTTTCTTCGAGACCGATTTGTCCGCATCCTTCAGACTGGAACCTGTCCCTGAGATGGAGCTCCCTGTATCAAACAGTGGATTGTTGGGGAATCTCTGGTCTACGATCGCAACCGACAGTAACAAGAAGATGTTCAACACGTTTACAGACGAGATCGGAAAAACGATTGGGAAACATCAGGTGCTCATCATCCAGTGGTTCATGGTTCTCCCTTTTCGCTAACCCTCGAAATTAAGGTCATCAACAGGCCCTCGATCGGGCGATATACCAAGTTGGAGGAGCCAAAAGCCCGAGAGTCGTTATTGACGCCTTCAATGCGGAAGTCCCCATCTAAAACAAGCCTCACCGGATCTAGCAGCACGACACTTGCTGTATCATCATCGTCTACCCTGACCGTCGATGTAAAGGCTGAACCTGCGAAGGCGCTTCCGACTATCCCCGACAGTGCCAGCTTTTCGCCTATGGTTCATGCAGTCAACGCAAGCCTTATGGAACGAACCCCATTCGCCATCGATGATGCCAAAGATGACGAGGATGAGAGTGACGACGAATTGGACGGCCCTGACAATGATGACCAAGTTATGGATGAGGTATGATGACCGATAGACAATAAAATACAATACATCTGAGCTCACTAACTCTTTCTATCTAGGTTGACGCCTTCCTCGAGGCCCACGATTCCGGACTTACCGATGCCGACAAGGAAGTCGCTAATGGTCCGTCAATTAATCTCACTGTCATGTTCAACGAGGCTGAACTGCAACTTTTTTAGATCTTCTCCACGCAGAGCCTGTCAAATGATCTGATCCACCATAGTTTTTCCTTCACAACCCCATCGTTCGAGGATTATTGTATTTGTACTGCTCAGTTTTGTAATGTGCCTTCGTTATAGAGCAAGAATAGTGAAGCGTGTTGTGGGATGATAGAAATACAGATGGACAACACAAGCGGACCTGGCCTCAAATTTGTTAACTGTCGGGTTTGGGTCCTCGATCTGTCCATATTCGTATCGTTGGATCCGAGTCCAGAGCACCCGTCACAATTGTATTTTGTGAAGGATGTGTCTGAGGCCTGGGTCAGTTTTTAAATGATTTAGCCACATATGTTTACGAACCCCGACTGCTACAACCACGTCTAATCAAGCAGTCAGAAAGTGTTAGCAGATTGCTGACAGACTTGACAATCAACACACCAGTATGACCTTCCAGTATTTGTACAATCTGCCGCGTTTGGAGATCCCAGATATATGTCTTGTGATCTTCACTTCCAGCTACAATCCATTTACCACCGGTGACACTAAAGCACGCAGTTATACAATATTTGGAATTACTGTGACCTGTGTATGTTTTCAAGCAACGGGTGGTCTGGTAATCCCAGAGACGTATCGCATTATCGTGAGCAGTCGAGAGAATATATTTAGAGTTTGGGGAGAATTGCACATGTTGGCTGATAACAGCGACAGTCAAAGATATAATTGCAAAATTGGAACAAAGACCTACCATACAGCGTCGTGGCCTTCAGCCAACGTCTTGAGACATTGACCATCGCTAGTGTTCCATATCCGACTGATCAAACATGCACTGAGTGGTGCTGAACAGAAGCGGAATGATTAAAACATACATTAGGCCATCCAGTGCACAAGAGACAATCAGGGTAGCGTCGCGGTTGAAGTGAACGGAGGTCACATAATCAAGATGGGCATGCAAGGTCTTCATGCATTTCCCTAGGATCGGCTATCTCAGTTGAGCTCAGAATACGTAGCCAAAAAAAGTCTCCACCGCTAGCGACATTCCATATTCGTACATCGCCCTCGCATCCTCCTGAGACAAGGAGATTTGAGGCGGAGTTGTAGTTGAGGGAGAACACTTGCTTTTTGTGTCCTTTAAGATGCTTACGGGTTAGTCCCTTCATAGACAGTCAAAATTGAATATGAGGTTCAAAAAAATACGGCCCACTGAATCCACGTCCCATATCCGGATCGTAGTATCATCAGACGCGGACGCAAGGAAGACGCTATCATACGACCAAGAGAGGTCGGATAACCCGGCCGTGTGTCCAATGAGGTTCCTCAAAAATATGCCGGTGTCAGGGGACCAAATTTTTACCACTTTTTCGGCACCTTCATTTGGAAAAAAATGAAAAACCGCGACAATACGAAAGGAAAAAAATCAGCCAGGCCAGTCAGAACCAGAGAGGACAGGTGGTTGATGGAGGTACAAACCACATGAAGCAAGGAGTTTTCCATCGGGGCTGAACTTGACAGCAGATATTGACATCGTATGTCCACGTAGGGTATGCCTAAGCTCATAATTAGGCCTTTCTCGAGGCGGTGCCGCAGGGACTGGTGGCGCGATCGGGGCAGCAGTGGGCACGGCGGTCGCTTGGTTATCCGGGACCTGGGGATCGTCTTCGGTCGTTTGTGAGCCAGAATCGTCATCCGTGGACGAATCATCCATTCCAGCCAAGGGATCCATCGTGACTATGTTCCCTGAGGATAAATGTCAATAACGCTAGATCTTACAGTGTTGAAGAACTCTAATTTGCTAATCCGGTTAGGGTAGTTTATCGTTGATTGGCGCCCCCCTGGGTGCCAAATAGGGCAAAATATACCCTGACCATGGCATGAAGTCCACTGTTGGCTGTTGATGCTTAAATTTGATGGCCTTGTAAGGCTATACCAGATACCGCAACTGCTAGCTCTTTCGCCTGAGCCAACGCAATATTTGCGCGAGTTCCTATGATCAAATTCGATGCCCCCCACAACTAGTACGACATTCATGAAAGAAGAAAAAAGACTTCAGTCACCAGCGGTTGACCTTGATCAACATAGTACTTCCCATTTTGAATCCTTTGTTCCTGTTACATAATTAAGGCGGATCGGATCCGGGGAGATTTGCATCACAACAACTAGAGTGGGTTCTACCGACAAATCTACCTTTAGGTGCGACTGTCGCCCTTCGTGGTCCTTTCTGAGAGACACCGCTTTTCCATATTGCCTTTGGTAGATGGCCGGGGTTCCAAGGGACGCCGAAATTACTTTAATCCCCTCAAACATCATGAAGGCTATATGCTCCCAATATCGGTTTCAATGAGGCTTCTGGCTTCGTCTTCCGACCAACTAATCTCCAATCACTCTTAGCTTCGTTGTCTCACTTCTTGTCTTAAGAGCCGTTAATCTCTTGCACTTTGTAGGTGGTTTTTGCGAGTAATGCTTGACCCGGCATTCAACTTAAGGTCAACTTGGCATTTTACCGAATTGGGTGCCATTCCCCCGAACCAAAATGTGAATCTAACCAGACTGGCCAGGATCTCGTGCCACAACCCTTGTTTACAAGCCGTTTTTTCGGCATTTATGAACCCTTGAGATCTAAAAGGGTAAGGTCACTTTAGAACCCGCCGCCCTCAACGGCTTGCCGAATACATGATAGTACTTTCTTCGGATTTGAAAACGGAATAGGTCTTAAAGGTATATTTATAATGTCATGTTGAAGCTGTCTACTCACTGGCAATTGTAGCTGCTTCGATCTATCATCCCCTTTCCTTTGCCATGGGTAATCCCCAGGAAATCTTTATGTCAACTTCGGTCGTGGGCGATCTTGGATGTAACATGCCCCCTTCCCGTCACGGGCGTGCGACTCAAGGCTTCGTACCTAAGACGGGGAGAAAGACTTGGAAGACACAGAAGGACAAGAAGGAAGCCGTGTGGCCCCCTCATATCGAAAATGTACTTTTCGAAGGTATGTACCACCTCACATTATTTCACGCCGCTAATCTTATTCTTTGTAGCCCTTAACAAGTATCGCCCAACTTCCACCGGTGATCCTAGGTTGTTGCAATGATTTCCGGAGCGCAACAGGTTCATATCAGACCATCCATTCAAAGTTACGGGGAAGGTGAGAACGCCAAAACAGGTTGGAAGCCGCCTCCAACAGCTTCGCGACACTTTTCGAGAGGAGGACGGTATGTCTCTAACCAAACTTGCCTTAATTCTAATTCTAAATGTCGTCTTTAGTCTTGAATCTGTTGTCCCACGGGGATTTTCCTAAACCTGAAGACGGAAATCTCCCCGTGTGTGATCTTGACCTACCCGACGACTCCCCACCGTCTTCCTCAGCTTCCCTCGCGACTTCTCTTTTTAACGCGTGTTTTCCGGACAGTGTCCATCATACCCCGGATTTAGTTTCCGTTAACCTTGCCGGTCCAGTCTCGGACCACTTTCCAGTACAAATCAGTGCTTCCGTGCCGACCGTGCATATCGAGTTCGTCTCATCTCCTTCGAATTCTCGTCCTGTCAGTACACATATCGTTGACCTATCTGGCCACCCTGTCGGCGGTCTCTACCCTCCACCCTCCTTCCCCCGCAATCTACGCGTTGAGACACTTGGACATGCTAGCCAGGCTATTCCATACATCTTGTTCTCCACTCTGCTGCCCCTGTCCGCCGACTATCGTTCATGCTTCTATGTCTTCGTTAACGAGGTTCAGGTGTACTCCGAGGCCACATGCCTTTCTCCGATTTCAGCACCAAGTTCTAGGGCCCAGGGAAATGCTCCATATGTCTACGGCTCGAGTATGATACCGGGCTTTTGGCAGAAGTTATGCAAGACAATCGGTATGTGGATCTGCATGCGTAACAGATTTAAATACTGATAAATGGCTGTAGACCTATCACAGTGCACTGTAACGCAAGAAATCATGAGAATCCCACAGTTTCTCCAGGAGAACGGGGTCTTGCCCGAAGACACCATTTTATTTACTGTCGCGTACACTTTCAAAAGCCTGACGTCGACCGAGTTACAAGCATCGCATGATTATTCGTCCGAAATTATTTCCCTCCCCGTTACTGGCGCCCCAGGCTTAGGTCCCGGGGTACTGCTCCACGCTCCATGACCTGTCCTGCTGAACGACACGGCGAACACGCTTCTCGCAGCTCAGTTCGCTCACCAGAATATCCACGCTTGGGACCAAGGCCTCGTTTATCCCGAGGCAATTACCACCGGTGGCGGGACCCCGCACTTGACTTTGTCCAGTGGAGTGAATTAGACTTCACTGCGCCCGCTCAATGTAACAACGCCTTCGAGAATGATTAATACTTGAACCCCTATTGGCTGTAGTGAGTGACTATTAGTCCTTTTGATTTGACCCCTCCTCACCGTTTGTCTCCGCACAGGATGTGTCCTTAAACGACCTGTTGTTGTTTCAATAGAAGGCCAGAAAATCTTTTGTGGACAGATATCCGCTGAACATGCAGCTCAAAGATGTTGTATGGATTTTCTGACGTTGATTTCATATACCGTTGTCCTTTCTTAATTTAAATTTAATTAACATGTCACGGCCTCCAGGCATGCTGGACTATACAGTTGTATTTACCTATATATGACGTGACCTCCCTTCGAACACCATTTCATTACCTGTACACCTAATTTATGGACCATACTATAAAATACTCCCCCTGAATAGAAAGAAAGCTTTAATGTAGCTCGACAACCTTGTTACCCAGTCATGTAGTAGCCCTATGAAATATAGTTGCATTAGTTGCCCTGCGAACTATAGGACACCTGCAAGTTGGGACACAATTAAATTTTTGTCATGGAAAGAAAGCATTGATATCCTAATCAAAATGTGGGATGCTCCATCAAATCTCTGCTCCCTATCCACTGATGAATCCAATCCAAGTAAGCCTTATTAACACAGAAAATCATGTTGAGACACCCTGTGGCATGCCAGCAGGCAGCAAAAGCCTACAGGGGATGCAAGCTATTCTAGCTTCCACTATTTGGCTAATTGCAGAACATGTGTATGATGAGATGTGCTCCTATCTTGTAGCATTTCATTGAGCAAGATTTAAGCAGCAATCCCAAGTGCCTCATTAAGCTTTGTGATGGCCAACTTATGAAATATTCCATAAAACAGTATATGAATTGTCCTGCTTATTCTATTTACTAGACATGATTGTCTTGTAAATGGAAAGCCTGAAGCTGGGGCTTTGGGCTGCAGCTTTTTGGGCAAAAGAAACAATGCTCAGAAGCAATGAAGTAATAGCTTTGTAATTGTTTATTTCAGAGGTTTTTATGTGGTCCTGCCACCAATCAATCGAAAAAAAATGTCTGCTTATTACATTATAATGCAACAATAAATTATTATTATTATTTTTTGTGCCTTCCCACCAGGGGTTCTCAAGCCACAGCCTCAGCCTGAGCTGGGCCTAAGCTGGCCAGGATCCTGGCCTGTGGCTCAGGCTTTGATAATGTCAAGCCTAAGCCTACTAAAGACAGGCCTAAGCTGTGGCTTGCAGGCCAAGCCAGGCTGGCACATCATTAGTTGAATAAATTCAAGTTCTTCATATTAAGCTCCTTAACCAACAAATTTCATGTGCAGCTTCTGAAAGTGCTACATATTCTGCTTCTGTTGACAATAGGGCAATTGTGGTTTGCTCCTTTGAGTACCATATTATAGCACCTCCCTCTGAAATAAAGATGTAACCAGAAGTGGACTTATAGTCATTGGTATTCACATATGCAGCATCTGCATATCCCAAAAATAGGTTCACATCTTCATTCTGAGGTGTTGAAGGTTTCACTGAATATGTCATACCATGATTTTTTGTTTCCTGCAAGGTACCACAGAATTTGTTTCAAGGCACTGATATGTTGCAGGCTTGGATTCACAGTATATGCTGCTAATTGGCTTATGGCATATGGTAAGGGGAATGCCCAATTCCATGCACATGGCTCTGACTTCACACATCAGACATTGGCATTGTGATTGGTATTATGCATCAGCATTGGTGACAGTAACAAGTCCATCAGAGATGTGTAGTGTAAACATGACCATCTCCAAACAGGTTGTCTCCTAAAAAGTAGAGGTGGTTCTCAAATCTAACAAAGTCATCAGTGAACCAAATGGAATGAAGGGAAAGCTACCACAAGGTCAGTGATCAAAAATGGTGAAAATGAGCAAATAAAGAAGTTTGCAAAGTGGCTTATAATCCATCTGACTGAGTATATGACTTCTTTCAGTGGTGCAAAGTAAGCAAAATTTGTTACTTAGAACATGATGCCTTAAGAGAGTGTATGAGTTTGGAGAGTACTTTGAATGCAAATGAGAGCAGTTTTAAATGTAAAGAGAAGGGGAATGTAAAGTTATTATCTTCTGCAGTGAAGTACAGAGATTTTATACTACCAGGACTACATTTAAATGGAGTATGTAGAGTAAAATTTCAGAGAGCAAGCAAAGCAAGTCTGTCTTGGACATACTAATTAGGAACAAATTGCAAAAGCAGTGAAGTAAGTAATCTAAGTAAAGAAAGTGTACCTGTTTCAACTAAATGCTTGATCTGAATGAAATCTGAAAGTGGAATGATTTAAACCTGAAGTCCAAATGCTGATCAGGGTCCTTGAGGTGAGTTAGATGTTGCCCATGAGAGTGACATGGCACCTAATTTGGTACCTAATCCAGGTCCAGAACAGAATGTGAATGAACTGGGGAAGTCACTGAGTCCAAACTGGCAAACAAGGGGGTGAATGAGTGTGAGTGAACAGGCAAATACAGGTCAAGTATGGCAAAGGAAGTGGTATGTGCAATCCATCAATGCTGTGGGACATATAGTGTGAGCAAAATGTGGCAAATTGGCAAATTTACATGCCTAGAGCATAGCTAGGCTTGTCATTGGCACTCACACTCATACATTGGTACTTGTGCACTGTGTCCCCATTGGATCATGAAATTCAGCCATTTAAGTGTGGAAATATGAATTTCCACACTTAAATGGCTGAATTAAAGGGGTATGAATTGTGGCTGAAATTCCACCCCACATATTTCAGCCATCCAATAGATGAAAAAAGGTATTAAATTTTCCCTCCATTAATTGGATGAAATTTCATCCTATAAAGGAGTGAAGTTGGTGGCCTGATTTTCATCCCCCATATTTCAGCCATTTATTAGATAAAAATATGTATTAAAAATCCCTTCAATTAACTACAATTAATTGGATGAAAGTTCATCTTATAGAAGAGTGAATTTAGTGGCTGATTTTCATCCAAAATATGTTAGCCATCCATTAGATGAAAAAAAGTATTAAATTTTCCCCCAGTTAACTGGATGAAATTTCATCCTATAGAAGAGTGATTTTAGTAGTTTATTTTCATCTCACATATTTCAGCCATCCTTTAGATGAAAAAAGATATTAGAATTTTCTCCAATTAACTGGATGAAATTTCAACCTATAAGAGAGTGAGTTGGGTTGTATATTTTCATCTGATAGGGGGGTACAAAATTTATACAAAAGAATGGAATTTAAAGACAGTACTTTGATTAATTAAATAGAGGGGGAACAATCTGAGGTTATATTTTGTAAGCTTGGAGTACTTAGTAAGTTCAGGTGAAGGGGGCCCAAAGGCAAGCTCTTGAGAGTAATAGGGCTGCACACCGTACCGTCTGACGGGTACGGCCGTACAATCAACGGTCATGAGACGGGTACGGCTCGACCGTCCACCGTCCGTAGTGTTTGGTCAGTCAAACCCCAACGGCTACGGGACGGGTACGGAGACGGCCGTTGTACGGTTATGTACGGCAGACGGTATCCATTGAAAGTAAAAAAAAATTACATTCCATACTGTACGCTAGGTATTCAACGACGTAGGGCTGCGTTTGCCTTTGCGCGGGCCAGATGTACCCGTTTCTTAACTAGCATTAGAATCCGGATGGTATCAGCATGGAGGCTTGCACGGCAGAGGGAAATGGTGTCCCGACCATCTGAGAAGACCTGCTCTACGGCGACAGCAGAACCTGGCATGGGGATGTTCCGTGAACAAAATATCAAAGATGTTAGAATGACTCACCAGGAATACATAAGATGTCACGAGCAAGGCGAAACAGATTCGGGAACTGAGCGCGTCAACCCATCCGCCACTGAATTGGATTACAGGTGTCAAAATCTTCAGCAGGAAGTTTGAAGTATTCCTCAAGTTTGTTGATAGAGGCCTTCTCTTTCCTACGATATCGAGCTGTAAAGGATTTCTGAGGGGAACCCATGAGAGGTGAGCTTTGAGCAGACGGTTGATCGGGGATACCCGTCTAATACCGTCCAATGCCGTGGACGGCCGTCTTTCGACGGCAATGGACAGGCGTTGACCGTCCCGTCAACGTGGTGAACCTGAGGCTGAACGGCATGGGTACGGTAACCGTACTACGGGTCCGTACATACCGTGAGGTACGGTCACGGCGTGCAGCCCTAGAGAGTAATTCAGCATGGCATTAGGGAACCAAAGGATTATGCTATTACTATTATTAAAATATTGCTTGAGCAAGGCTGTAAGATGCATGGGCAAAAAGAGTAGTATATGTAGTTAATAAAAGAATGGATGTATCAACTATGTATGTATTGAAGATAAGGAATGACATCAATCAATAATTGACCACTTTCCACGATCCATAATGCGACCAATCACACATTCCACCTGGTTGAGATCAACACATTCTATAGATCCTAGGTCTTTGTAATAGTTCAAGGAGCAATAATCAGTTGCTGCTTCTGATATCTTGACCTGCCTGATAACTGCATAAATGAATGATTCTGCCTCAATCCCCTCTCTTGGGGATGCTGGGATATCAACAACAAGAAAACGACGGAGTTGCCCGAAAAACTCTCGCAGCTCAAACTCGGATCTTCGGGACCTGCGATGTGCAAATTTATCAACCTCAAGTTGATACTAGGGTTTGTATGAGTTAGAGTATGTCAAAAAAATCAGAAATGCATAATATACCTTGACAAATGACATATCACGGCTGTCAGACCTAAGCGGAAGAAGCTCGCGGGCATGCATAGTATCACCGCCCTCCAGGTGGTATACTCAGCCGTATTGATGGAATTGCGTCACTTGTGGTATAAGCCGTCGAATCACTGATGGGGATTTCTCGAGGCGGGTAACCAATATCGCTGTGAGCACCATCCATAGGGAACGAGAGAGGCTTGCTGCAGGTCCTTTTGGTGGGGTGAGGACGTGTAATGGATCTTAACTATAATTATTGAAGGACTGCATAGTATGATAAACAACGTACATTCATCTAATTTGAAATCCTGATCATGGGACTTTGCAGGTAAGACCTGAAGTTTGCCTTGTAAATTGTAGAGAAGAGTTATGTGTGCCAACTGGGCACATGAGGTGATATAGTTATTGATGCTCGCATAAGGAAACCGTCGGCTCTTGACATGGCGGAGGATATCACCACAGTAGCGCTCCATTGGAAATGCCCAATAGGCCCAGACCGGACCCATGGCCCTGACAGTTGGTGCGATATGGAGTAGTGCGTGAATTGTGGGGGGGCAAGTCGATACGCGCAGTGGGTCATATTTATAATATAGGCTGTTAATATATATATCAGAAAATGACCTCTGGGTTGCGAGAAGTGCTTACCGCTCATACACCTTGACCCAATCCTGAAACCCCCTTTCAAGCTCATCTATTTGATTTTGTGTAATTTCAAATTGGAGGCAAATTGTTAACAGTCTAACTAGTTTAATAAAGTGCTTATAGTATCGGGGATGTACAAATCGGCCTTTAAGGAGAGTTGGTGCGATGTAAAATGTCCAGACCGAATATGTTTCTGCAATCATATTAGACCTCTCTGATGCAATATTAGGAACCCTAGACCCAAACGCCGCCGGAGTAGTACTCCCTGCATCTGCAGTGGCTTCTCCAATAGCCTCCCATACGGTTGAGGATAATACATAGCCTTCGTCATTGTGGGGAAGATCTTTGAATTTTCCAGTCCAAAGCCGAATTAAGTTTGGGATGAGATTAGACCATATAAGATGCATGAAATCATAAGGGAACGAGGTAGGAAAAGATAGTGAACTCAGTGTACTGAGGAGTGGAATACCCTTGATGCCATATTTAGTTGCGAGGCGTTCGGACTCTGCATCGGTTACAGCAAACTGGACTTTTTTTGCTTGTTCAATGAATGACGAATGAGTTCGTAGTGGAAGTTCTGATGCGTTGTATTGTTCTTGTGGCTGTGGAAAGCCATCGCGGCACAGTGGAACATAATGGGTTGTCACTCGCGAGGATGGGGCACGGATGCCTTTGATGGTGCACATTCTGCAAGGATAGATGGCGTTGTGACCCTTCATTCGCATGACCATGGAAACTGCGGGTATATCACCAAAAACAACAACTAGAAATGCTCGGAGAAGGAATATGGATCCAGTCAGAGCATCGAAGGCAGAAACACCAATCTCGAGCTGTAGTAATTCTTGAACTACAGGCCACAAGAAGGAATCCATATCGTAGGGTTTCTTTGGCCCGGGAATTGACCCAAGTGGAATGATGTTTGCCTTGAGCATTCGCTCTTCAGGAGGAAGGTTGTAGTTAAATAGAATTAATGGCCAGGCAGTTTTGTTACGGCGCTTGAAAGGACCAAAACCGTCCGTAGATAATCCTAGTGCTACGTCGCGGGGATCTGAGAAGAACCATATAGGGAGTTCTTCATCGCCAATTGTAATATAAGTCTCCCGGAGTAATTGATAATGTGTACCATCAAATATATCAGTCATTTTCGTTGGGATATGTTTGTGCTTAGACCAATATTGCATCTTCCTGGCTTGAGCACGGCTTGAGACCATGGCGCGGAGTCGGGGGATGATAGGGAGATATTCATAATAGGAGAGGGGTGTTTTTCCATCAGCTTTGTAGCGATCCTTATTGCATTTGGGGCACTGTATAAGGGTTTCGTACGGCCCAGTGTAACACACACATGAGGAGGTGCAACAGTCATAATGTACTGGCTGAAAACCGGAAAGAAACTGGATTTGTTTCTCTGTGTTCTTCAAACTGTTGGCTGACAGCTCAGGAAGAAGATAACGAATTTTGTTGTAAGCTTTATGAGTGAGGCCTTCTTCAATTTTGATGGTATAGAGACGGAGGATTTTTAAGTCACTCTCGTCTAATACTTCCTCTATGAGGATATGGATCAGAGAGTGTTTCGAAGGACCCGAGTGGACACACCTAACCGCGAGGCTTCCTTCAAAAACCCCTCGCCAAGAAGATCCCACACCGAGATACCCTCTAACCCAGGCTCTGCGCTTGGCATTTCATTATCACTACCGTCTTCCTCAAGATACTCATTGCTGTTGATAGAACCCTCACTGTCCGTGTCATCATTAGTATCCATATTCCGCTTGTCTCCCTCATCCTCATCCTCCTCGCTGCTCTCGTCACCTTCCCTGGGGATGAACTGTCGAGTAGGATCAGGCCCCCATCTTTCCTTGCCAATTTTGTTGAGATATGCTGCAATACGATGAGAGCGGTGTGGATTGGATAACCCATAATGGTCTTCATGGTGCAGCACGGCTGATGGTGGTGATAATTCGCGAGAGTGAACGTTTGATGGTCCTGCCTCGTTATCCATTGGATAGTCAATGGGGACTAATTGCGATTGGGGGTCCTCAACGTGCATGTTCTCCTCCCAGTCAGCATGAGCATGACTCTGGGATTGTTGATTGGTGGGCGGGCGGAATCCCGAGTTCGGTAACCTTTGTCGGGCAGGTGTAGCACGTCCTATAATTTGTTGCTTCATGGTGCGGTGATAGGGCCCGAAATTGTTTGCACTTATAAAGTCAACAAGTAAGGCTATTAGTGTCATTTCTAATAACCAAGTAAGCAGTAATAAAGGATTAGAGTCGAGCTCCGAGACGGCTAATCAGAGTGAACTAGTCTAATGGATAATACACTATCAGTACAGAGGACTATGAGTACGGTCTATTATTAGTCCTATTCACCATGCCCGGTTACAACCTCGGTGTCTTAGTTCATAAGTAACCGTTGTAGTATGATATCATTAGTCCGGGGATCATCATTAATAGGAGAAGTAATTGTAAATTCGGGACTTGCACAACCCGATCCTAGTCAGGGGTACTTGGTGTTAACTACCGGAAGTGACAGGACACCGTGAATAGCAACCAGGACAATCAGGAGGAGTAAACGACAGTGCCGCGCTGTTTTAATAACAGAGCGCGCGGTCGGGACTTGATAAGAGTTTAGCCAGCTCTTTCAATATTTGATAAGTAACCAGTAAACGACATAATTGGCACGCATGGCACGCGCGCCAAGTTGTAGTAGACGCGTCAGTATTGAATACAGATTCTTGGCGCGCGGGAGCGCGGTTCCGTGTAAAATTTACAATTCCATATGATATTTAGTTTGTACATTATAAATAGACTGTAGATGAGTAGCGCTAAGGCAAGGAATCTTGCCCCCACTTCGCGCTACGATAGAGTATACAAATCACATTTGTTAAAAACACTATTGCGTGCCCGAATTAAGGATCAGATTGCTTCAACGTGTCTTGATTGGAATTGATTGAAGAACTACAGAATTAAAGAGACTTAGTTCACTTGGAACTTAGTATCGTATTGTCCGTTGGAATTACTAGGCACTTGGCCTTAGTGCACTTGGCACTGTATTGTTTGATAAGTCGCTTGGACTTACAGATCCGTTTGGGATCATTAATAATTGAACGTACACTTGGTACCCAGTCTATTGGATCGAGAAATATTATAAATATACCTAGCAGGTTTATAAACCTGTGTTGAAGCTTTTGTCTGAATCAAACCCGTTGGGAGATCATTGAAAAGGGCTTTGGCTAGTACTATTCAAAGCTTAGTGCTTCTAAGCACTTGAACCCGAACTCAAAACAGGCGATTCCTACTGTTCGTGTGTTGATTGTTAAGTTTGGTGTGTGTGTGTAAGGGATTACATTTCATAGCATCAGCGCACTTATAGCCCAGGAGCCCCCTATCATCTGGAGCCCACCACAAGGGTTCAGAGTTTTTGAATAGTCTAAAGAGAGCATCTTTCTTTGAAAAATATTATACCAAGACGAGTAACGTCGTCTACAAATTGAAGTAGAGCGGAGAAAGTTTAGTCAATCTGTCTCAAGAGCCACGCCCACAAGCCAGCTCGTCAAACAGACTAACTAATCAGCCACTTGCAAGACAAGTAGCTACAAAAACGCGGCAGACTAAAAATTCGCAAAACGCTGGAGTAACAGAGTCGTTACCACCTCCTAGGCGAGCGCGCACACGAGGATCTTCACAACCAGCCTTTGGATCTTCAGGACCAAGGCAAGTATTTAGAACTCCAGAGCCCTTAGGAAACATATCGACTACTAGTAGACCAGTAGCGCGCGGAAGATCGTCCGTAGTAAACCCAGTAGCAAACCCGAACTCGTTAGCTACTCAGAACCGTTCAGTAATCATGACTGAACCCCCTCGTAAATATATGCCCCAACCAGGCGTCCGTGATGCACCAGTATTCAAAGGAAAAGAGCCCACGGGTTTAATCCGGTTTCTGGAGCGAATGGAGGTCCTATGGAAGGAGTGTAACATTACAAATGATGAAGAAAAGAAGTTAATGTTGGGAAAATACGCAGACCTACAATCAGAGAATGAGTGGAGGGCATTAGACCACTATAAGACAGGCACTTGGACGGATTTCAAGACAGAGTTGATCTCTAGTTATCCGGAAGCACTCGATCAAGTAGAAGGATCAGTAGCCAAGTTAGAGGCAGTGTGTCGCGCCAACCCACGTATTGGAGTAACCGATGAGGCCGCGCTGAAAAAGCTGAAGCGTGAATTCAAAGCAGAATCTATTAAACTCTTGGGAGTTAGGCCACCTATTATCTCTAACCGTGAATTAGTTACCAAGTTCTTGGGATGTCTAGACGAAGTCTTCAGATCCCAAGTACAAGGAAGGCTAACCCTGCTAGGGAATAATCAGTCTAATGCTACACAGGCAGGACAAGCCGTTGCTACAAACAACCGAGCAGATCCTAATACTATTGCCGAAGCCGCCGCGCTCGCGCGACGAAAAGGGGATCAGTACGATCTGGAGGAAGTTATAGCAACTGCAATCAGCATTTCTGAAGGTGTAGCCAACATGAATATTCCAGACACAAATAGATCGTTTATAACGTCCGTAACAGCAACAGCAGCGCCCAAAATCAAAGTAGAGATGGATGAAATAAAACAACAAATAGTTAATTTGTTAGACCGTCTCCAAGTAAATGAGAAGAATACGAGGAGTGGATTCGAGGATGTAATGAAAGCGCTTCAACAAGCAACTGTTCAGAACCATGCCACGAATAGCGCACCCCAGCAGCATCAGTATCAGAATCAGTACGGAAAGCCTAAAGAAGGACAACCGCAAAGACCAAATGCGTATAAATGTCACTACTGTTTTACACCCGGACACTTCATAATGGCCTGTCCCGAGAAACAGAAACATTTTGAGGAAGGGAAAATAAAAACCAACGCAAATGGAGGAGTATGCTTACCAGACGGATCATATATTCCAAGAGAACCAGAAACGGTATCATTGAAAGATAAAGTGGAACACTTCCATTCAAAGAAGGTAGCGGCCCTTTATTACGGAGATGTCACAGAAGGACCCGCTCCAGGAGTATTGTCCGTTATGCAGTCACATAATGCAGTAGACAATAGTAACGACATTGGAACCTTGAAAGCCATAATGGCACAAATGGCACAATTTCAAGCGCAACAAATGTTAGGACAACAGAGCGCGCAAACCGCGCTGCCAGTAGCGCCTCAGATGCAGAAACAGGAATATATAAATAATAACTATAATCCTACGGCAAAGAGCGCGCCGAACCCTGACATAGTAGCCTTACAAGCACAAATGAGTACTTTATTAGGGCAGGTAGCAGAACTCAATAACCAAAACAAGGTTAAAGAGTCGGGTTTCAATTAGGTCCGATGAAGGAGGCTAAGGAACACGCTAGACCTACGACTAGGTCGCGTTCCAAGAGACAGCCAGAGGACCGAAGTAAAAATAGAAATAGTCGTCAAGAAAGTAACAATTCAGAGAGTAGTCAGGATAGTAGTGAAGAGGAGTTGGTAGCGCCGTCTCCTAGTAAAAAGAAAGTAAAATTTGTTGAACCATCAGTAAAGTCCCCAGTACGAAAAGAATTACCCTACATCGATGTGCCCGTGGTACCCTACATACCCCGGAGAACGGAACGCAACCCTGAACCAGTTGATCCGCTACCTAATTTTAACACTAAGCGCGGTCCGACTTATGAAACTAAGTCCCCGATAGAAGTAAAATTAAAAGGTGGCGATATAATTGCTAAAGTGTTAGACAACCCTATCACATTGACCACGGGAGAGTTAATGGGCTCGTCAAAAACCATTAGAGATGGAATAAAGAATATTGTAACTGCCAGACGTAAGTCCCTTACCCAAAGGGACGCTAACTTGCAAATAAACGGAATAGATGAGGAAGACGTCTTACCCTTTGGAGGGGACTGGGAACTTGATGATAACTACTTACGGCATGACGCGCTACCAGTAGAGTCAATCCCATTCCAGTCTTTCTTCATCTCAGAGTATGACCGCGGCGGAATACCTAAGGGATCTATAATATGCGGGGACCCAGTCCTACAGTATTTAGAATCTTTACCAGCCGGGGAAGAGCCCAAACAGTTGTATGTAGCAAAAGAATCGGCCTCTTTGCGCGCAGTATATCCAGTAATAAATGGGGTAGGAACGGAGGAATCTTTATTAGATGGGGGATCCCAAATAGTATCAATGGCTAAACAAACGGCTTTAGACTTGGATATTTCATGGGATCCGGACGTTGTCATACACATGCAGAGTGCTAATAAACAAGTGGAGAAAACAGCGGGATTAGCGCGCAATGTCCCTTTCTTGTTTAATGACATGGCCATCTACCTCCAAGTACATATTATAAATTCACCCGCATACAAAGTATTGCTCGGGAGACCGTTTGATACGCTCACGGAAAGTCAGATCAAAAATGCTCGGGACGGGGGACAAGTAGTCACTATCACGGACCCTAACACGGGACGAAGGTGTACTATTCCTACCCATGCAAAGGGATCACCGCCTAAGCTGTTGAAAAGACAACCGGAGCAGGATTTTCGGCCTTCGATGAATTAATCCAAAGTGATCAAGGAGAGCTAGCCGTAGAAATTGCTGAAGATGAGGACGGGAACTTTATTATAACGGGTTATAGACACCCTACTGATAAGCGGAATTTTGGTCACAAAGAACTTAGAGATGTCTTTTTGTCTAGAAGTGATGTAAACATGAATAGTACAGTACCTGAACGCGAATTACTAGCCACGTACTTGGCTTCCGTAGATGAGCGCGATGGACCAGTAATAAACTACGAGCAGAACAGTAGGGACCCAGCAAGCACACCCACTAGACCGCTGACATACGCTCAAGAACAGCCCATGATCAATAAAGCTTTAAGTAAATTAAAGCAGTGGCAAATTGGCACAAACGAGCGCGGTCTTGGAACGGCAACAAGTGAAAAGTGTAATATTGAGACCATGGATCAGCTAGTAGGAAAGAAGTATAAACCAGTACATTTGAAAACAAAACCAACACTGGCGGACCTGCCTGATAAATTTAGAATTATCAGAGATATAAAGGGCGACCCTTTAGCAGCCCTACCAGTTCTAACGCCTAACCCACCTCCGTTTAAACCAACTGGGAGGTACACTGAGGAAAGGCGCGCGGAATTCCAAAGAGTACACGAAGAAGAAAGCTTCTTAAAACCTAAAGAGATGGATATAATCCACGACTTTATGTGCAAACATAATGATGGTTTTGCTTGGAATGATAGTGAGCGCGGTAGTTTTAAGAAGGAATATTTTCCTCCCGTCGAAATACCAGTAGTCCCACATACGCCGTGGACAGAGAGGAACATTAGAATCCCACCAGGAATCTATGAAGATGTTTGTAAAATCTTCAAGACAAAAATTGATGTAGGAGTCTATGAGAGATCCAATTCATCATACAGGTCTAGATGGTTTACCGTATTAAAGAAAGGCCCAGGAAAGAAGCTTAGAATTGTACATAGTCTAGAACCACTGAATGCAGTCACAATAGCGCACTCGGGTCTACCACCCGCTACCGAAGAACTAGCAGAACACTTCGCAGGGCGCGCTTGTGGCGGAATGATGGATCTATATGTAGGATACGATGAGAGGCCTTTAGCAGAAACCTCGCGCGATCTAACCACGTTCCAAACACCATTTGGCGCGCTGAGATTAGTAACACTCCCTATGGGATGGACGAATTCTGTTCCAATATTTCATGACGATGTCACGTACATCCTACAGGATGAGGTACCACATGTCACAATACCCTATATTGATGATGTACCCGTGTGCGGTCCAGCAACGCGTTACGAACTACCGGACGGAACAGAAGAAGAGCTACCTGGTGCTCCAGGTGTTAGGCGCTTCTTCTGGGAACATATGCAAAATGTAAATCGCGTCGTACAGAGAATGAAGTATTCTGGAGGAACATTTTCAGGATATAAGTCTATGTTATGCGCAAGTGAAATTCTAGTGGTAGGACATAGATGTACATATGAAGGACGGAAACCTACTACAGATAGAATCGGTGTAGTTGAAAGATGGGGACCATGCAAAGATGTCAGTGAAGTACGCGCTTACATGGGAACTATTGGTGTATGCAGGAATTTCATTAAAGACTTCGCCCGTATAGGTCAACCAATTCAAAAGTTAACTAGGAGTAGTGAACCTTGGATATGGGGGCCTGAGCAAGAAGAAGCGCAGCAGCTATTATTAGACGCACTTAAAAATAGCCCCGCGCTCCGTCCAATTAATTACACCTGGAATACGCCAGTAGTACTGTCAGTAGATACGTCATGGAAAGCCGTAGGCTACTATATCTACCAGGAAGACCCTGATATACCTGGAAGAAAGCACTATGCTAGATTTGACTCGATAACTCTGAATGAGCGCGAAGCGCGCTTCTCACAACCCAAACGAGAGCTATTCGGATTAATGAGAGTTCTAATGGCATGTTATTATTGGTTTATTGGAGTACGAAATTTGGTAGTGGAAACGGATGCAAAGTACATTAAGGGGATGTTATCAAACCCAAGTTTAGGACCTAATGCAACGGTAAATAGGTGGATCGATAGGATACTTATGTTCCACTTTACTTTGGTTCATAAAGCTGGTAAAGGCTTTGGCCCAGACGGTCTGTCAAGACGCGACGCGCGGCTAGGGGATCCTGTCTACCCGGACCCAGACGATGGTTACGACGAACCCTCAGGTCCTTTAAGGTTTATCAACCCAACGGAAGGATTGGATGACCCTTTGGAACTGTCAGACTTTAAAGAGGAGATCGACACGCGCGGCGGATATCTATTCCAACTTGCAAAGGAAATCTCTGATTTTGAAGTGGAAGTAAACAATGCCTGGGCTGGTGAAGCAGCATTTATCGGAGAAGTAAAACAGCACTTAGGTTTAGGACGGTTCGGTATTCAAAGAGAAGCTTATCTAAAGCAACTTGTAAATACTACTGTCATACCCAATGAAAAGTTTAAATATGACCCTAATGTAAGGGAAGTATATGATGAGTCTAAACGGACACCTACGGCACAGGAACAGGATAAAAACCTACCTTTAATAAAAGAATGGTTAAAAAGACCACAAAAGAGACCAAAAGGAATGACAGATCGCGCCTACCTAAAGTTTGCAAGGCAGGCGTCTAATTTCTTTTTGGATCCAGAAGGCAGGATGTATAGGAAAAATATCGATAGCGCGCACCAGCTTGTTGTTGATAAAAATCACCGAACATATATGATGAAGGCGTCGCACGATTCTGTTGGACATAGGGGTTTCTATGCAACAAAATCTTTAATAGATAAAAGATTTTGGTGGCCAGAAATGGAACGCGATGTATCATGGTATGTGAAGTCATGTCACATCTGTCAGACAAGGCTTTTAACTTTGTTGAGAATCCCTCCTGTTATAACCCACACACCGTCTATATTCCAAGTATTGCATGCGGACACCATGTATATGAGCCCATCGTCTAACGGTTATAAATACATTGTCCAAGGAAGATGTGCGCTGTCTTCATGGATGGAAGGCGCGCCCCTCAAATCTGAGGACGGCAAGACCTTGGGAAGGTGGCTGTTCGAAGAAGTAATTTGTAGATGGGGTTCTCTAACGGAAATTGTAACGGATAATGGTCCTGCCTTTGTCGCAGCCAAAGCGTGGCTGGAATCCAAGTATGGTATTACAGGAATAAGTATATCACCATACAATTCCAAAGGAAATGGGATCGCCGAGCGTGCACATTGGGATGTGCGTCAAGCTGTCTTCAAAGCTACAGGTGGTGATGTAAAGAAGTGGTACTACTTCTTCCACCATGTAATGTGGGCTGACAGGATTACTATACGGAGAGGGACGGGTTGCTCCCCCTATTTTATGATTACGGGCGCGCACCCAACCTTACCGTTAGATATCATTGAAGCCACTTGGTTAGTAAAGTTACCAGGAAAAATATTGACTACAGAGGAACTCATTGGGTTTAGAGCGCAGGCTCTAGCTAAGCACGTCCAGCATGTGGCCGATATGAGGAAACGTATCAATATAGAAAAACGAAGGAGACTATTACAGTATGAGAAGGATCACAGCGCGACCATCAGAGACTATGATTTCAAACCAGGAAGTTTAGTACTAGTTAGAAATACCGAGGTCGAAAGTTCGCTCGATAAAAAGCTGAAGCCACGGTACCTGGGACCAATGATAGTCCTGAGACGAAACCGCGGGGGAGCCTATATTGTTTGTGAAATGGATGGATCGGTGTGGCAACATAAAGTGGGGGCGTTTAGGGTTATTCCCTATTTTGCTAGGAGTACAATTGAACTGCCGGATAATCTGCAAGATCTAATAGACATCTCTAGCGAAACATTAAATGCTTTAGTGGAATCGAAAGATCCCGCTAATAGACAAGTTTATAAGGAGCGTGACTATACCTTTGACAGAGTCCAATTGGATCAGTCCGATTCAGAGTCAAGCTCTAGTGAAAACACTGAAGAGGGGATAGCGCCGGCGCTACCACAAACTACTATGTCACACCGGAAGTTGCATAAGTGATAAATCAGTATGAAAACAGAAGCAGTAAAGACAGTGTAAGCAACGATGCTAAGTAGTAAGGACAGTGTTAAACCGAGTAAAGACAGTAATACAAAGGAGCGTGGGGAGGGACACCATAACTAAGGAGGAAGTTAATTGGACTACCCTCAAGCAGATATGAAGTCGTCTTCAACCTCGGGCAAGGGCACATCAGCCGGAGCTACCTCCTCTTTATCATTGTCATCCTGGTCATGGACTTCGGTAGCGCTTGCAGTGGCAGCCTCGTCAGAGCCTCCCTCCAGAGCGGCCTCGTTCATTAGACCGTTGAGGCGAGTAACCTCGTCCATAGTGGCGTCACGACGCTTCAATAAGAAGGACACTGTATGACTGATCTCCTCCAACTCAGCGCGGTAGTTTAAAAGCATCCTACCGAGGGCTTGCTTGGTGTGTGACAAGGGATCGCCCGCGTCAGCAATCAAGCGCGCCCGCGCTAAGACTACATCGTGCTCCTTGGAGGGACGGAAGTCAATAAAGACACGAGTATCTGATACACAGTCAGTATAAAAATAGAACCATCTATTATTAGAAAACGTACCCTCAGCAGATGCCTTTGGATCTTCATCCGGGGTGTCCTGCCTCGTACGCTTTTTGGGACGAAGAGTGCTGCCGCGGTTGAGCTCGGAACGCTTACCGTCCTGTAGGAATAAGAAACAAAGTAATAGACAGAGCAAAAACAAGAATGGGTACCTTGATGGCAGCCTTTTCAGCCTTAGTCCTTTTGACACGGGGAACCTTAATGTTCTCCTTCTCCTTGCGACTACGGGTGATTGGTCCTTCACTAAGGAGACGACTAGTCACTGGCCCAGAGACAGTAGCGCTAGCCGTAGCGCCGGAATCAATGACCATATTCTTGAGTAAAGAAGAGACGCCATTGAGTATGTCGCGCACTGACAGCGCGGTAGCTAAAAAGAAACATACCGAGTCAGTACCAGACATTTCAATGTCACCGTCATATTCACCGCCAGCAATGACCTCGCCTGGAATAGCGGGACTATCCGCATCACCACCAGTAGCAGGGACCTAGTACCAGAAAACCATGGTTTAAGAACAGTACAGTGCAAGATAAGGTAAAAAGCGCGCACCGCGGTTTGAGACAGGTGCTCGGTGCAGACCTTTTCACGGTGACGGTGAATAGCGGCAGTAAGAGTCACAATGTTGCGGTAGACGGGCTCTTGAAGTAACTCGGGGTATACATGTTGTAGTCCCTGGAATGCTTTACGGACGCCAAAGATAACATTCTGCCAGGACCGCTCCGTCAAAACCATTTTGGACTCAGTCAGGAGTAGCTGTAAATTGTAAAAGTTGTTACGATAACGGCGTATATAAGTTAATTGGTAAAAAGTGTACCGCGGTTTCGCCTAACTTCCGGACGCTGACCCTTTGTTCAACAAGGGTGTCCATCGATAAACGAGCTTGAAAGGTGTGCCACTGAGCTTGGACCATCTTGAAGTTCTCGATGTCTTGATAGTTGGGGGGGCTAGTCATAATGATGCAGAGGAAATTGATTCTTCGAACCAGAACGTTGTAAAGAGAGTATAATAGAGTTGGGCGATGTCTTGGGACAAAAAGCACAGCCAGTGCCCTTTTTATACCTCTACGACTAGAGAAGTGCTACCCAGTCTCTCATTCGTTGCGCGCGTTCTATCCCCAGAAAAATCTATACATTTCAACTGAACAGGTCCGAGACGCGTGCCTAATTGAAATGCTGGGCCCAATTAAAAAAAAAGGAGCTCCGTAAAAATTCATGTGGAGCGCGGCAGTGTCCGCATGACAACTGGGACAGTTGTTATCAGTGTTGAGGGGGAGATGGGTATAAGCAAAATCGAATTGGAAAAACCTTACCAAGGTTACAAGGATTGAAATAGCTTGTCTATAAAAAGTCAGTGATCGCGCCACGGTTTTTAATGATCGAGAGAATTGCACCAGAATTAAACCGTACTATTTATAACTTAAGTAGCCGGGGCAAGGGCGGAAGCTTTCTTATGAAGACAATAGAACCACAGCCAAATCAATAGCATTGTTTATAGTCCGAGGGACTGTATGTAAGACAAAGTGTTGGACTTCAATTAATAAAATTGAAGCCCAACAAAAGGCGGGGGAATAAGTGATATGTAAGGGCACTAGGGCCCGGGAAAACACATATAGAAAGAAAACGTAGGTGGGGGGGGGGCGCGGCGCGGCTACTCCTCCTTGCTGTCAGGCACGGACGCAGAAGATCTTGACGACGAAGAACTGTCATCAACCTCTACTTCTTCTTCCAAGGGCGGCCAAGGGAGATTCTGGAAGTCCGCGTAGAAGAGGAGGGCGCTCTCCGTGGCTGGCGTAGTCAGCAAGAGGTTTTGAAGGCCCTCCAGGCCTTCCTCCTCGTACAACCTACCAATGGTGCCAACTATGCGCGCCAACAAGGAGTCGCGCATTTCAAGCGCGCGGTTAGCGGCCTGAATGACCTCCGCGGCAAGGGTGTCCGCGTCGCCGAGCTGAGCATAGGCTTCAGCAACCGCTAGTAGAATAAGTAAAATAAGTAGTAAACAAAAAGACGGAAAGAAGATGGCTTACTAGAAATGCCCGCACCAAGCATGGGCCCCAGATCCTCACGGAGCCTAGCGCGCTTCTGGGGAGTGAGGCTGAAGCTGCACTTCCCCTTCTTGGTGGTGGCGCATTCCACGCACGGTTTACCCCAACCGTTGAAGGTGCACTCAATGTCGCCGCGGGTGGCGCACATCGTGCAAGGATAGCCCACCTAGTAAAAATGATCAGTAACAAGAAATAAAGTAGTAATAAACATACGGAAGAGCGCCGCGGCGCAAGGTCAGCCAGCAGGGAGGTAATGGGGGACTGTAGCGGCGTCAGCTCCCGGTTGGGAACCAGCGCGTGCTTGCGGCGTGTCGCCTGTGCCCTATCCCTAGAGCGAGTGGTCTTACGCGACCGACGAGGAGAAGGGGCCGCGGGAGGCAACAACTCCGCGAACCCCTCTTGAGCCAACTGGCGGGCGATCTCATCCTCGAAGAGCCGAAGTTCAGGGACTTCAACCTTCACCAGCGGCTGCCCAGAGGACTAAGGAGATAAAGATGAGTAAAAGTAAATGACTTCAAGAGAGAAAAGAGACATACCGGGCCTGCTTCCGAGGGACGCGGCGCGGAAGCACTGCCAGTCCCCTGGGCGCGCGACATGTCGGACTAGAATTTTGAAATCAAGTCAGCAATAATGTGAAACTCGTAAAGTAAAGGATATACCTGGGGAACCGCACGGCCTTTGCCCTTGGACCCAGCTGTATGCTTCCGCTTGAGGGGCTATTAAAATAAGTCAACTACCGAAGAAAAGTAATAAAAAGCAGTAATAAACGAACCGCGGGTACCAAGACCGGGGAGCGCGCCGGCAAGGGCGCGGCGGACCAACTGTCCCGGTACTGATGGTAATGGCGCGGTGCGCCAACCATGCGAGGAGGGACGAGGAAAGTATCCTGAAAGATACTTTCACCATTGTCGCGCTCGAAGCGCGACCCCACCTGGTCCAGGACTTGCTCCACAGTGGGAGCCTGGCCCTAAAGTAAAAGGTAGTCAGCTTGACAAGGGCAGGCAGAGTAAAGAAGTAAACAAGTCACTTACCAGAAGAATGGAATTGTGGCCCAGGTCAGTCGATATGACCGTGCGCCAGGAAGACCACGAAGCCTCGCGCGCGTCGACTGGGATGCGCATCACTTGAAGGTGAAGCGCGCGCAGGAGGAGAATAGCCGGATATGGCAGCGAAAAACGCGCGCCACGGACCACGCCAGTGATGGCATCCTGAGACCAGTAAATAAGTAAAAGGTTTTAATAAGTAAAAGATGGGCGTACGATGAGCATGGAGCAGTGATCGACGAAGTCAATCAACTCGTCGAGGTCAAGGGGGCCCTGATGGTCCATACGGGGCGCGAGTTCCTCGGCCATAATAATCCACCCTTGCTCCATGGCGACAAAGACATCGCCCTCGGCATCTTCAAGGAGGTCGGAAAATGAGGGGACCGGCTGGTCCACATAGACCATAGTGGGGGAACGGCCCTCAGTCGGTAGAATCGCAGCAGAGAGCGAGAGAGACAGCGCGGAAGGCGAGCGCAGAGCACGAGCCATGGCGGAAGTAGAAGTGGAAGACATTTCTGTTTGAAAAGGTTGGAGCGTTTGAGCGATGCAGATAGCAAAGAGATTTAGAAATGGGCTATAAAGTCCAAATTGTCTAAAACTTAGCAAGGACGCGAGCTTTTTAAAAACGCACAACCCTGCATTGCGAAGCTCTAAAGAACAAACAGGAGTACCGATCTCTTGCTGAAGTGTCAGAAACATAACGAGAAAAATGTCCAGATGACTGAAATATCTGTAAAGCGATGTCCGAATGTCAAGTACTCTCTCAGGAGACGTATATAACTGTCACGATCCTGATGGGAAGTAAACCTCTGGGCTCGATCCCAACATCGCGCGCCTACCTGTCTAAAAGCGGAACCGTTGTAACATTGTACTGAAAGATTAGACGCGTGCAGACCCGAAGTATTGGACCAACCTGCCGGCAAAGAGAGACTGAGGACAGTCTACATTTGTGGTATGGGGGAGATGATAGGGCCCGAAATTGTTTGCACTTATAAAGTCAACAAGTAAGGCTATTAGTGTCATTTCTAATAACCAAGTAAGCAGTAATAAAGGATTAGAGTCGAGCTCCGAGACGGCTAATCAGAGTGAACTAGTCTAATGGATAATACACTATCAGTACAGAGGACTATGAGTACGGTCTATTATTAGTCCTATTCACCATGCCCGGTTACAACCTCGGTGTCTTAGTTCATAAGTAACCGTTGTAGTATGATATCATTAGTCCGGGGATCATCATTAATAGGAGAAGTAATTGTAAATTCGGGACTTGCACAACCCGATCCTAGTCAGGGGTACTTGGTGTTAACTACCGGAAGTGACAGGACACCGTGAATAGCAACCAGGACAATCAGGAGGAGTAAACGACAGTGCCGCGCTGTTTTAATAACAGAGCGCGCGGTCGGGACTTGATAAGAGTTTAGCCAGCTCTTTCAATATTTGATAAGTAACCAGTAAACGACATAATTGGCACGCATGGCACGCGCGCCAAGTTGTAGTAGACGCGTCAGTATTGAATACAGATTCTTGGCGCGCGGGAGCGCGGTTCCGTGTAAAATTTACAATTCCATATGATATTTAGTTTGTACATTATAAATAGACTGTAGATGAGTAGCGCTAAGGCAAGGAATCTTGCCCCCACTTCGCGCTACGATAGAGTATACAAATCACATTTGTTAAAAACACTATTGCGTGCCCGAATTAAGGATCAGATTGCTTCAACGTGTCTTGATTGGAATTGATTGAAGAACTACAGAATTAAAGAGACTTAGTTCACTTGGAACTTAGTATCGTATTGTCCGTTGGAATTACTAGGCACTTGGCCTTAGTGCACTTGGCACTGTATTGTTTGATAAGTCACTTGGACTTACAGATCCGTTTGGGATCATTAATAATTGAACGTACACTTGGTACCCAGTCTATTGGATCGAGAAATATTATAAATATACCTAGCAGGTTTATAAACCTGTGTTGAAGCTTTTGTCTGAATCAAACCCATTGGGAGATCATTGAAAAGGGCTTTGGCTAGTACTATTCAAAGCTTAGTGCTTCTAAGCACTTGAACCCGAACTCAAAACAGGCGATTCCTACTGTTCGTGTGTTGATTGTTAAGTTTGGTGTGTGTGTGTAAGGGATTACATTTCATAGCATCAGCGCACTTATAGCCCAGGAGCCCCCTATCAGCGGCCTGAAGACTTCTTTCGAGGGGCTTTACTCTTAGCCGTTGAACTTGTTACCAGGAGATTGTTTTGCTCCAGAACTGCTGCAGTGAGACTCGAGCACCCTTTGCCAAGTAGGTGCTGTGCTTCAGTCTTACGGTGAAGTCTCTCGCTGCAGCCACATGCGCAAAGGCGTCGTTTATTGCCCATGGTGTCTAAATGTCTTAAGTATATAAATAGATTAGTGATAGATAATGAGTTGTGAATGGCCAGACGCACCAAGGTTAATGTTCAGAACCTCACCACACCCCACTATCGTTGTTTCCGATGTACAACCCGATCCTAATGGGCAGTACCCCACCGTTTGATATTGCCCTCCCCAATGAACACCTTGATGAAGCGGCGGAACGCCGTCGTGCACGCCTGCAACAACGTTCCTAGGTTTCCTACTTCATTTAATTATTAGTCAATGTATTCCTTTCAATAATGATCATGTTCAAATTGTATTGAAGTTCTTATTATGACTACATATTCTATATACTAACTAATAGAAATTTGTATTGACTTACCAAGGGTCTATGAGGAGGCATATCAAATAGATGGTGGTGGTTTGGGATGAAGAGCGAAACCGTGTGAAAGCGGGCTGGGGCCTTACCTTATTCATCGGAATGTTGAAGTGTCGGGCATCCCGGGCATCGGGGTCATATGACCGTTCACATGACCCCAATGGCCGGGATACCCGACACTTCAACATTCTGATGAATAAGGTAAGGCCCCAGCCCGCTTTCGCACGGTTTCGCTCTTCATCCCAAACCACCACCATCTATCTGTTGGAGCCACCGCTCCCTCCTTGTCGACTACTTTGTAAGTATGATTCATTAGTTTATTAGTATATATCAATGTAGTAGTGTATTAAAACAAAAAACCAACACGAATGATAATGATAGTAATAAAGATAGACTAACAAAAAAATCTAATGCCCTTAGGAAACCTAAGGACACTGCTGCAGGGATGACAGGCAAGAAGATCCTTAACATAGCACGTGGCTTTGTTGACCTTGAGGCTCAGGTGGATGACAAGGAGGATAATGAAGGATTTGAGGAAGATCAGGACCTCGGTGCGCCCCCCCCTGCCTTCGTAGTGCTTGGGACCTGCTAACACCCCGACATGCCAGATGACTTCATTGACAGGGACGACACTGTAGAATCCCAAAGCACGGCGAGACCATCTACATCAGTGGTGAGATCTCATGCCCAGGATGGCCAACTAGACGACCTTTTGGAGGGGATATTGGAACGTTCACGCGCCCAACGCCCAGCGCACGATTATGGGCCAGGATCAGACATTGAATCGGATGACCTACCCATCAACACCATACGCGGTCCAGTCGACTCGGATTATCCATTGCTAAGGGTCCGCTGCACTGTGAGTCTTCACCACCGCATTTTGTGATACCTCTTACAGAAATACCTTATTTTCCGCCTCCAGCTGGGGAGGGAGGAGGAGGCCGTTATTTACCTCTTCCAGAATGCACTTCCAGTTCACAGGTTGCGATCAGCATTCACCCAAGATGCTATACAAGGCTGGTTTTACATTGAGGCTGCCATGAACACCGAGCTTTCGACACTTCTATATTCAGCCCCAACGATAATTCGTCCCCATGATGGTCTTTTTGGGATTAGGACAGAGGAATGGACACAATTGCTGGATATGGAGATGCATGGAGGGTCTCCATCAATTGGAGACTGGGTCACAGTCAATTGGGGGCTATACAAAGGGGACGTTGGATATGTTCTGTCTACTGAGAACTGGGGGAAAGCTACCCTCCTTTTAGTTCCCCGTCTCCCCCACTTCCCTCAAAATAAGTCCTCTTCCTCTAAGAAAAGGAAACGACCTCTTACCCGCACGAACCCTGCCTTATTTGACCTTGGGACGGAGGTCAACACCATGGCGAATTATCCCAATGCGCGCGTTGAATATAGAGAAGATGGAACGGCCTCTGTCTTCAATCGCATATTCGACCACTCCCTTGAACGTTGAACTTATCATTTCCACTCAATTTCTGTCCCCATTGACACCAAGCCACTCTCAATGCCAAGTGATATACTTGACAAATTCTTAAGATCCCCCCACCCCCATATCGCAACAGCACAATTCCCTTGCCCCACGGAATGGAAATTCTTCGAAGGTGAAGAAGTGGTGATCAAGTCGTCAAGAAACAACGGGATTATCAAAGCTATAGGAACTCGCTCTGTGGAAATAGATCTTATGAATGGGGAGGGTCAAAAGATGTTCCAGTGGTCTAATGTGTGGAAGTATATAGCTCCGGGCCACTTTGTTGAAGTGCAGAGTGGCCCTCTGTGAGGGGAACAGGGATGGGTGGTAGGGGTTGAAGAACAAATGGTCTCTATTACCGAACGGCTGGAACAAGAGGTACATGAGGATTTTGTCCTTCACAACGCACTAAAGGTAACTAAACAGTTGATATATTTTCGAGTAACTACTAATTAATGTCCAACAGCCAAACGAAGTCCATAGGAATTGGATCAAAGTTATCAGCCCACCGATTACACTCCATGGACACGCTCCGGTATCAGACGACGAATTGACAGGCCTTATGAAGCGCGACCATACACCCTGGAAAGGCATGGAAGTCATAGTTCAGAAGAAAGGTCACGCAATGAGAGGTTACCATGCAGTTGTCCAGGATGTTCAGCAGTCGCAGGAGACTTTGAGTGGCCTCAAAGTAACTGTGCAATTTATGCACCTCAACCCAGCAAATCCCTTCAACAAGCAGGTTCTGGACTACGATGATATTGTGGAAGTGCGGTAAGTCATTTCATATCTACTGATAGTCAGCTTGGCCTCATTTTCATTAAGCTCTCATCGTAAATTATATGACTTCGCCCCCACCAAAAATAAAATATTTACACCCCTTCCCGCTCATTTTATCACAAATCACCCACCAGTGGCCTCACAGCCTATCCCCGAGCCATCCGGAAGTGGCACTCCAATGCCCGACTTCCACTACCTCACGCCAGCTTGGAATCCATCGTCAAGGACTCCACTCACACTGCTCCCACCCCTCGAGGCTGGGCCAAGTACCCGGATATATTCCCCACTCCCTTCACCACAGCCGCAAGGCCCCATCCACCCACTATTAGACATGTGGCTGGTTGGTCGAAAGGTGAAAGTGCTGGTCACTGAAGGGAAACGGAAGAGCAAGGAGGTAGCCGCTTTGGTCGTGGAGACGGATGGAGAGTTATCCATCCGTTCCACGCATTATACCACTTCAGAACTCTTGTCACCAGAGCAAGTTACTCTGAAACATCCCAATCCAACACGCAACAATGGCTTGCTTCTTGTAATTGAGGGCGAGCATTGTGGTAAATATGTCCGGCGAATTCACCATTGATATGATGGTGACAATGCATTTGTTCTTTTAGCTGTGATCAACCGGACAGAGGATGGCCACGAGAGTTTGTCGGAGGAGCATTTTGAGCTCAATCCCAACAAACTCTGTGTTGGTATTGAGACTAAGGATGAGAAAGCCCGTGGTGGTGAGCTGATGGCCAGCCTTCTTGAGGAGGCTCGAAAAACTCGCGCAAAATAAGTAGGGGCACTATTAACATAATCCTTCTATAATATATACATTGCTTGATAATTGACATGCCCACATCCTATCCTAAGTATGACTTAATTTCTGTCGTTTATGCTGTCTTCCTTTTTCTATTATCCTACGGCCCAGTTTACTTCCCTGCTGCCTTTTTTGTTGGAAATTGAAGTTAAATACTGGGTTTACTAGGCTTCCACCTTCAACGTGTATATGTATTGTAATATCCTTTTCATGATCAATTATACAACCGAAATGCAGTTAAGTGTTGCACATACCTTGTCTTTCACAGATTGAATAATGCTGACTCCCATTTCCCCCTTGCCGTCCTCAGAGATTTTCCCGGAATTCTTGACATGATTATTATCACCTGCATCCGATGTTCAGCCTTAGCGCCACTCGTCAAACTGATCTATACCTATTTCTTTGGTTGTACTGGCCTCCCTACTGGAGGCGTTGGAACAATACGGAACCCACCCGACGTATTCCGGTAGCCCAAGTTGATTTTCTGGACCAATGGATTGTTCGCGGTCAGAGTCTGTTTCGGGCTCTGTCACATTTTCTATGGTGTTGTGGCCATCCTCGTTGATGCACGGACTCGCAACACCACTGTGAAGTATTGAGGAACGAGACATGGTAGGCATGAGGTATGCGTTTAGGATAACGAGCTATAATTTTACTAACTCAAATATATAACACTATATGTGATTTCACTACTCTACGGGTGTCTTTTCCGACACTTGTTCAGAGATCCGTGGAGCCGCGATAGCAAAACCCTCTGCCCCAATATCCGACATTAGAACTCATCAAGCGACAATTAAGTGAATTGGAGTCGGAATTCCTCATTCCGACCCTTGCACTAGTGTCAAGATTTTGTGTTTTCCGCTTCCGCGTCAATAGTGCCTAACCATGGAGCATATCCATGGTCGAATTCTTAAGGATGTAAGACATCTCTCCTCTCCCTCAACAACTCAATCCTCACAATCCTCATGGCTAAATCCTCAGCATCGAAAGTCAATAAGCGTGGTGGCAAGGTCAAGTCGGGGTCAACTCCTGCCAAAAATAAAGTATTAGGTAGTTGCCACTTCCTCTAGTAGGATGATTTCACTAATTGTATTACACCTGAAGCGGCACAGACCATGACCCTACAAGCTAAGCTGAAGAAACTACAAGGTACCTACGTCCGATTTATTTCTTCTTCAATGTGCGCTCAACTTCGTCAATACCATCAGCCGAGAACGACGCCCTGCGCAAATCTGCCGCTGCAAAAGAGATAACATCGGACTTGATACCACAGCCAGCACGCGGCTCTAGCAGAAAGAAATTTAACTTACAGTTTGCAATGTGTTTAGAAGATGACCAGGATTTATATACATCAATTCGCGTAAGTTTCATTTTTATTCACGGAATCTATCTGATTATCTATAGCGTTCTGTTCGTGAATTGACTGCCACGGCAGGGATCGATTACAGCCTTTCATGGCACCGACAACCCAAACCAATAATAGCCCGAATAATTGCTGTAGTAAGTCTCCTGTTATTTACCCTCCCTTTGACTAACAAAGTTGTCAGGCTCGAAAGCGTCACGAGTATCTGAACCGATTTGCCCATGGCTGGCCCGTCGAGGAATTTATAAAATACAACCTCAAAAACAGGCGCGCCTATGCTCGTCGTCGTGGATATCTACCACCACCCTCAACACTCGCCAATAACACAGATGATGATGATCGAGAAATGGAAGCAGATGAGGATGGAAGTGAACACGGCGAGAGTGATGACATGGACACAGCCATAGGAAATGGGGACCGAGAGGATGGGGATGAGGGCAAGGGCAATGAGGATGGGGATGAGGACATGACAGGTGAATCAGACCTAGAAGAGGAGAACTTCTGAGCAGGAGAATATTCCAAAATATTCTAATTGATAAACCATACAGATACCATTTTTTTCATATATAATTGGATTTTTTTGGCACTCTAGTGGATGACTTTCATTTAGAAAAGGCTATATTTTAGGCAATATAATTATTGCATTAAGTGGATGAATGTTTCTTGCTCCCCAGTCTGAAAAATCCCCCAAAAATTGTTGAAAATCATCCAATTTCAAGGGTATGAAATTCATTATGAGCAAGGGGATGAATTGAGAGCCATAGAATTAATCCAGTTATGGTGAAGAATTCATCCAGAGATACTGTAGCTAATCCCACCTTTAAAAGTATGAAATTCATTCTAAGACAAGGGATGAATAAAAGCCATTTATTTAATCCAGTTTTGGTGAAGAATTCATCTAGAGATATTTTAACTAATCCCACCTTTAGAAGTATGAAATTCATTCTGAGAAAAAGAATGAATAAAAGCCATTTATTTAATCCAGCTTTGGTGAAGAATTTATCCTGGGATAACATGGTTAATATTGCCTTTAGAGGTATAAAATTCATCCAGGGTATGAATAGTGGATGAATCTAAAGGTGCTGACTTGGGACATTCTATGGCTTGAATTCAGCCAATAAAATACATACTCTCAAGGGGGAAAATCATCTCTTTTACCTACCCTAAGGGTTGAATTTCCCAATATTTGTAAATGAAATTCATTATATTTCTGTTGTTACCATGGGATGAAATTTATACTTTATAAAGATGACTTCCCACTGCTTAAGTGAGGAAAGGGGGGTTGTAAATTCATCCTCTATGGAGCTCACAGTGTCAAGCCTCTAGTGCTCTATACTCATTCCTTTCCTGCATGGCTTTTTATACTATGCATACTGCTCCCTGCCTGAGCCTCTTGGCAACATGACCCCTCACAGAAGTGCAACAAGTATTTGGCAAGCTCAAATGTGTGGTCATATTACATCTTCATGTTGTGCATCCATCAGGCCTTCCATGTTGTCAAGCTGCAATCTAATTCTAGGATGATGCCTGACAAGTGTTCCAGAACCAAACTTATCAACAACAAAAAGTAATATAAAGTTGAAGAAATTCTGGATAACTAATTCTATTGCAACAAGCTGGTTCTAGAAGTATAAACAAAAGTTAATCAAAAAAAAACATAAGGACTTGTATCTGCCAGTAATGGCCCACTACCTCAAGTGGATACATAGAGGTCTGCATCCATCTTTCCCTCAATCCTCATTGCATATCCAACCCCATCCCACCCCATGCAGCCCCATACCATCACATTACCACCTCCAAACTTCAGTGTCCCCTCTACAATCCTATCACTCAACTTCTCCCCTACCTCTTTCCAGATCCATTTCCTTCCATCTGACCCCAGACAATTAATTTTGGTTTCATCAGACCATATAACCCTTTTCCAGTCCTCCAGAGTCCACTCCTTGTGCCTTTCTGCAAAGTCCAACTGATCCCTCCTATGATGGGTTTTGAGAAGAGGCCATTTTTGTTTTACTGCAGGCCGTAAACCATGCTTTTTCAAGTTGCAATGAATAGTTTGGGAGGAAATGGATTGGTTGGTGACATCTTGAAGAGCTTTGGTGACTTGGACTGCATTATCAGCCTTGCCCATGCGAATGATGCGCTTTGCATAGCTAATATTGGCAGAAGTGAGCTTGGAAGGACAGCCACCAAAGGACTTTGGGAGCTCAGAACAATACTGAGAGTGGATCCTAGAGATAGTAGCAATGGAGAAGCCAGTGATCTTGTGGATCTGGTGGCCAGAAGTGCCTGCATCAAGCAGTGTGATGACATGAGAGCACTGAGCAGGGGTAAGAGATCACATAGTGTGTTTGGGGGCATTAGAGCACTTGAACACTCTGTATTTATACTAAAACATGAGCAAGTGACATGACTTTGTTTAATACATTAAACAATAAACAAAGTCATGTGACTACAGTTAAGATCTCAGCACTTTCTTATTTTTTTACAATGGGCAACAAAACCATTTCAATGATGGCTTTGTATGTATCCTGTGATTTTGCTACCAAAAATGGAAGTGGTGCAAAGACATTATGTAAGCAACATTATATGACATCAATGCAGCTTCTGTAATTTTTTCATATTTTTCCAATTTTTATTTTCTGACATATGGATGCATCTTTACAGAATGTGAAAACATTGAAATGGTTTTGTTGCCTACTGTAGATTATGATTTGAACAGGGGAAAAAGGCTACACCTGAAATATTTTGATTGAGCACAGAATAAAATAGTGGGATTAAAAATGAGGGTCTAGGGGCAGAGTGCCCAGCAAGCTAAAGGTTATGTGGTGGAGCCATGGGTGAGTGTAGCAGTGCTGTGGCATAGCCATGGGCCATAAACTTGTAGTACTTTAATATAGACAGATTTTTAGTCAGCAAAGCAAATAGGTCAGCAAAGCTAGGGTCAAAACACCCAGCTGCTTTCATGTATAGGGTGTAGCAAGAAAATTGTTGTTAATAATGTGTAGAAAAATACAAATAAATATAAACACATACAAACATATACATAAGGTACTACTTCACTATATCTAACAATAGCAATTTAAATTACATCCATAGGCCTTATTGTTGCTGAGATATGCAATGATTTATATTGTGGGAACTTTGATGGTATTGTTTGTTTGGCTAGCTGTGTGGCAAAGTCATATACAAACTTGATATTCATTTGTAACATGCTTGTAGTGAGAGAGCTGCTTTTGATCATGATGTTTGAAGGTGAACAAACAAATACAAATACATACAAATATACCAATTGGGTAGCCCTTCACTATATCTAGTAATAGCAATTTAAATTACATCCAAAGGCCTTGTCATTGTTGAGATATGCAATGTTTTGTATTGTGGGAAAAGTTTGACCCAAAGTGGAACAAGCCTCTTGTAATCACAGCATAGTTGACAAACATAAGCATGATTATGCAATGGACAATTGTTAATTAATTCTTGAGATATCCCAAGAAAAAGACCAATTAACTCGAATTTATATTATTAAATGCAGCCTGTGTTAGCAGTTGCCTTTTTTGCTTGAAATCTGTGCATCGGCTAATTTTGATTCCCACAGTTAGAAAAATATTTCCACAACTACAAAGTCTTACTGATGTACTTCAAAATGTTTACTGATCATATTCTAATGAATTCTCGGAACACTTTAAAATTACTAACCATGGGAAAAACAACACTGGATCTTGTTGGGTATGCTGGATTTTCCCCGCAAACCCAGGATGATGAACAAGTTACTTATGTAAACATAAGGACTCATAATTGTGCATCCCCAGGCTTTACAAAAGGGCAGTTCCCAAAGTGCAGAGACACAGCCAACTCCCATAGTTTTAAAAGCTACAGTGGTACAAGTGACTGATATCACAAAGCTCAATGATCTGACAAATCCACAACTTGATGAACAACTGAATATCTATCAAAACTTGGTAGCAGGAGTGCCAAAAACATACAAAATCAAGAACAAAAAAAGTAAGATGGCAGCTCTGACAGAAGCCATTTTGACATTCAATGATGAGGTACCTGGTACAACAAATGTTCCTAAAGGTGGAGAAAGCTCTGAAGGGGAGAAGTTTGACTCTGTGAGCTCTGGGAGTGAGCAAGAGTAATTGTCTGATATTTGCCACAAGTAGTATACATGTAGTTTAGCTTATTATGGACCAAAGATTTTAGCTTAGGTCATAAAAAACACACTCAGCTATGCCCAGCATATGTTAAAGATAATCTACGCACAAAGGATCATGAAGATCCATTCAGAATTGAGTGAAGATGGCTTGGGTCACTGAAACTGGCCATTTTCGACGATTTTGATTATGTAATGCTCACGTGGCAATAACCGTGATTGCCCCTCCCCATTTTAACATCCTGAGTTTAAATACATCAGTGTTTATAGAAATTTCTTTTTGTGCTTGTACATGCTTGTACAAGCTTGTACAAGTCCAAAAAGTGTGCAAACAAACAGCTGAAAAGCTATGTCTGAATTTCAACAAGTTCTCAATGCAAATTTGTTTGAAATTTATTGCTTCTCCAGTAGTGTGCTTAACAACATGTTGACTGGTCTCAGGATATCCCCACAGCCTTCACCTACATGTTTCCGAGCACAGAACATGCACTGTGTTTACATACCATTGCCGTCGCCATCACAGATGGTGACAACATAATTCGGAACTATGGGCCGACTTTTGATATGTAGGATCAACTTACAGGTGAACTTCATACTCAATACATTCCTGAAGACTAACTACAAACCTAGTTTGGGTATTGGAGCTGTATTGTGATGCCACACATAGGAAAAACTTTCAGAGGAAACTTGCAGACTTGTCGTCAAGCCGAAAAGTGCCGGAAAGTGCCGAAAAGCGAACAAGAAATTTGTCATCTTACTGATGTATGAAGTCAGGAATTTTGATAGAAATCCTCCTCCCGGAGATTGGAGGGCTTTGCTTGTCCGTGACTGTACTGCTTTTGCATTCTGCATCCCGATCCAATCAATGCGACATATAGCCCAAGGTCTAGGGTACGTGCCCAGTGGCGTTTGTGATGAATACATGTACCTTTCGAACATCTTGGACCAATGGTTAAAAACTATCATGGAGATGGATTTTATAACGACGTGGGGTTCTATTTTGATTTCTAAAAGTAGCGGGCTTTGCATGTTGCCTATTCCACATTGTATGTACAGTCAAACCTGTCATAACCCATACCCATTCGGAGCACCCGCCAGCTACGGGCTCAGCTCTGCACAAAAATCGGGCAAGACATATCGATAGTACTATGCAATTACTTTCCTTATACAGTGTTCCGGAAGCCGTAAGTTTAAACATTGGTTGTAGATCTGGGGTTTAGTAGGTATGGGTTATGACAGGTTTGACTGTATTCTTCTATGGACCCTACGACCCCGCCACCGATCGGGGAGCGAAGAACCATTCATCGCTGTACTTTGCGATCCCTTATTGCCTGGGAACACCATCCTTCAAAGTCAAACTCCTGGACGAGTTTCAGTTATTCAGGTAGATTCAATTTACAAGCGTGACTACTACATGCAAATGAAGTGATAAGACGGAATTGGACACTGAATAATCTCGAAGGGTGTTATACACTTGACAAATGTCGTTCTCATCCACCTAAAGCTTGGAAGGGACTTTCATTGTCTCCGCCTCGCGACCCGAAAGTGAAAATCCATGGAATTCCTGATCGGCGCTTTCTTTGAGCAAGCGACTGTAAATTGGTATGCCAGCCGTGAAATTCAGCTGCTCCACCACTTTTCCTGGAATGTTGGCACCGGTGTACCAGGACTTAGCGTGGTTCCAGAGATGCGTCGAGGCTGTGTCTTTGACGAGCTTTGTATAGTCATTCTCGGCCGCCTGTGTGGGGACTATACGTGTTAAACCCTTGCTTCGCAGGTGGTCGACGCAGTCGACAATCCAGCTGCCTTGTATTTCCTGAATTTGATTTGCTTAGCGCATAGAGCGGGATAGAATATAAGAGCCTACTCACAACGCAACTTGGTCCGTTGGAAAATGCAGTTGGAGCTTGGGGACCATAAGTGAAGAACATGTTTGGAAAGTTCGTGGTCATCATGCCGAGATATGTCGACACTCCCCTAGCCCATTTATCGCGGACGGACACACCATCTGTTCCCTTAATATCAATTTGGGTGATACTTCCTGTTACGGCGTCAAAGCCTGTGGCGAGGACAAGAATGTCGAGCTTATGTTCAACTCCATCCTGTGTCTTAACCCCCTGGGAAGTGACCTCTACCATCGGATTTTCATTGATGTCCACGAGGGTGACGTTAGGCCGGTTATAGATCTCGTAATATTTTTGTTCTAATGCAGGGCGCTTTGTACCGATGGGGTGTGGCTGCACGATAGGCGCTAGCTTTCGTTGCATTTCTGGGTCGTTAACCCTTTCCAGAACCTTCTTTCTCCAGAATGCATACGCTACATCGTTCGCGGGCTGGTCGCGGATCAAGTCTTCGAACGAACCAAGCCAGAAACGAAACCCTCCTTTCGACCATTGATCCTCAAAAGTGAGGAGGCGCTCTTCGGGAGTGATGTCGAAAAGACTTTTGGGTATCATAGTAAACTCAAAGCCCCCATACGTTTGTAAACGTCGGCGGAGGATAGAGGGAATTAGTTCTTCTTTCATCTTTTCCTGCATCTTCCGGTCGAGCTTATGCTGACCTAGAGGCATAGCAAGATTGGGAGTGCGTTGGAAAACGGTGAGGTGGGAGGCGATGGGGCCCGATTCCTGGATCACCTGAACGCCACTCGCACCTGTACCAATGACTCCTACTCGTTTGCCCTTGAGCTCTAAACCTCCTTGAGGCCATCTCCCGGTATGGTGGCACTCTCCCTCAAACGCGGCAAGCCCTTTGATATTTGGAATGTATGGTTTAGAAGCGAAACCAGTACATAAGACGAGGAAACGAGGGTGGACGACCGTACCACGCTGAGTGGTGACGATCCATCGGTCGGTCTCGGTGTTGAATTCAGCAGAAACGACGCGCGTGTCGAAAATGATATCGCGGCTGAGATTGAGTTTCTCATCCACGTAGCGGAAATATTCGCGAAGCTCTTCCCGCCCAGGAAATCGCTCCGAATAATTCCAATCCTTCCATAAATCCTCCATCGCAAGTTGATAGACGGGGAAATCTGAATCAACGCGCGCGCCCGGGTAACAATTCCAGTACCATGTTCCTCCTAAGCCCCCCCCGGCCTCAAAGACCTTGACGGAGAAGCCGCGCTTGCGAAGTTGGTGGAGTTGATATACACCTGAGAAGCCTGCCCCAACGACTAAAGCGTCTAGATTTTGGGAATCAGGCATAGCTTCTGTAATGCTCATGGGCATGGCTTGATGACCGTTAAATTGAAGTGATCTGGGCCGGCATGGTGGAGTCCTGGAGTTTTATAACAGTTCGGAGTCGCCCGGGGAGTCTCTTCTCAGCCGTTTGAACATTTGAGCCTAGCAAAACTTCCACAACCCCTTTACATAACTGCGTTGAACTTCGGTGGAGTCACCGTGTAACCAACGAGGATGCAAATGGACGTTGACACATTACAAATTCACAACTGGCTTGTGTTACGTGGATGAATCAACGAACCCGTATGTAGGCCTAGTGCTCATGAGGAAGAGCCAAGTGGATGGAAATGGCATGCAAATTAAACTCTCGGGTGAGTTAACCCAATGGGTTCAATGCTAAATAGTAAAAGAATGAAATTCCAAACCGCTTCAGCAATATCCACTTCTTTATGTCACACGGGTTCAAATTCTTTGACAGCTTTTGAAAGTCTTCTGAGCTAAATATGGTGGCCGAACTGAACAAGTATCCTCAAAGGAAGCGTCGCTGTGATGAAGGGACGGCCATCGCTTTTTTGAAAGCCGAGGGAACAGTACGGACTCGTAAGCCATGGCCATGATCTGGCTGAGAGGGCCTAGAAAAAGTATTAACAGATGTCTTGCGATTGGTCTGTAGTATGTTAGAATCCAATTCACTTGCAGGAATTTTTCACAGGCTCGTGGGTGGCTGATGAACAATCCGTTTAGCTTGCGTACAGTAAGTCAGTGAAGTGAGAGTGTGGGGTGTATTTGACGTACCCACAAGTGCATGATATGATGTGGCCGCGATAGGACGGTGGATGATGCGAAAGTTAACATTCATGAAAACCGACATCGTTGACAGGAAAGGAATTACATCTAGCTGGTTATAACCTGATAGATATGACGAGTCCTGACACGTGTGTCAAGGATGATATTTGACCAGTGAATCGAAGTGATGACAATTGCCCAATCGATACCCATGACGTATGGCCGACTTGGAAGTTTGAGGGAAGAAGAGAGGTGGTTGAGTGTGTTGATGGAGTTGGAGAAGCTCTTGAATGTGACCAGTAGAATATCGGCTCTAAGCGACACAAACTTTACGTCAAAACGCATGCTATAGCATTTAAGCTTATGCAGTTCATGAACGGTTCTTCGCTCCTTTATATGATATCAATGATGGAGGACCAAATGCTAATTTGAGGTGTTTAATGAATGCCCTAGCAATATATACCACGACACACCTCAAGAGTCCAATAAGTACTTGTATGACCCGCCATTAGAAATGGAATCCACCTAGAAGCAACATTAGTACGAGAGGGCGGAGTCAGTGAAGAGCAGGGTAATTACGTCGACATATTAAAATTAGCCGCCTTGTACAACCCCGTCACTGTGAACCCCAGTACCGCCGAACCCACAACAGCACCAGCAACGCTCAAGATTAGAAAGGTTAAGAGGACCAACAGCGCGAAGGCGAGCCGGGAACGCCGTTCCTTCTCTTTAGGTCGCTTCCAAGGACGAAGGAGAGTGTCGGACGGTATAGGAGAGAGTGGGTAGGATGTATCCCGAGTTGTATCGCTGACGATATGATAAGAGCGAGGAGACGGCGGAAAGTTTAGATTCCAGAATGCATAGGAACCGCAAACAAGGAATATAGGAGTGTAAAAGAGAAATGTCCAAAAAAGCGTGAACCGAAAAATATCTGTAATTTTGTAAGCTACCAATGCATGAAAAGAAGAGACATCAACGAAGAGGCATCTTTTGCATGATACAAGTACGCTCCACCTGCTTGTGTTGCGTTTTCTATGATCGATATGAAGAATCTCTAAACCCGGATTGTAGAGCGAAGGCGTGATTCCGGACATGGATCTAGTTCCTCTTCCGTCGTCGAAAGTCGTTATGTCGCTACCTCAACCAGCGAAACTTGTGGCATGACACTCGTATTAAAATCATACCGTTATGAAGATAGGAATTACCATACTGAAAATTAGATGGTGGAGGTTTCGACACAAAATTCAGTGAAGTTCATTACCATTTACTAATTAGCTGTTATTGAGACAATTAATAAATTCTTCAAGTAATACATTTGGGGGTGGGCAATGCTTAGTAATTTCGCGTACTGATGCAAATAGCCGCCGGTAAATAAACTTAATCGGACCGTAAATAGACTAACAAATTCACTGGAGAGAATGGTTTTGCATTTTCCAGCTTCCACAATCACTTTAAACACTCAATTCAAAGACAAACTAACTCAGAATTCCACTCCCAACAAAATGTTAAATACAGATCTTTTGAAATCTTTTTCTTTTGTAGATAAGTTGTGCCAAGCAGTGCTGTCCTGACACATTACTGCAACAGCCAGAAAATCTGGATTAACAAATTGTAGTCTTAATGTGTAGGAACAAAATTGACCAATGACTCAAGACCTAAAAATGAGCCTCTGACAATATAAAGTTAAAGGATTACTTGCAAGGATCTACATTGTTTTTGACTTTATAAGATAGGGGTTCAATAAAATGTATATCTGTATTCAAAAACATATTCTCCTAGTGTATATGGAAAAGTTTCATTAATAGTATGAGAGGTGGCGGTAAGTATCTGCAAAATGCGTTCCACATCCACTCATGTGCGCCGCAGTGCACGCGTGATCATCACGGCACAGCCACATCTAAATCAGCAAATCAGCAGCTCCTGCCATGCCAATACTTTCCAACTGCCTGAACAGGTGAAATCCTGAATAAATATAAAGCATGTACTTTATCATAAAGGACAGACAGCCCTCAGTGTGTGTTAAGCACTGGAATATACACCAGAAGAGCTGTGGGTCACCAAATTTGGCTGAATTATTAATGAATTTAATTTCATCAGTACGCAAAATTACTAAGCATTGCCCATCCCCAATAATACATAGATATTTTTATCCACTCAAGCTTAGGTCCTTTATTTCCTTTCCAGACGGCATTCACCAGCCAGATACCATTCTACGAGGACCAATTGAGCTGTATAATAATGTATCGGGTCTCCTGTGGGGGAAAGTGGCCATCGCGGCCGCCTCCTTCGGGTCCCGGGAGATGGTTGGAGCCAGACTTTTCTTGAGACTTGCTTACAAAATTTATGAATTATTGACTTGCAAAAAACCTCTGATCTGCCTGAAACATGTTTGGTTCAAAAATTTAAGGGCCCTAAACACCCAATGTCCATTTGCCCCGCGCGGGGCACGGGTGGCCACTGGTGAGATTGAGAATGAAGCCGAGGTAATACCGTGACGGGCCTGGCCACTGGAGGAGGAAAAACAAAGGATGCTCTACGCGAATGTCTCACATGCATGACTGGCGTGACACTACCCACACTCATTGACATTGTTCGAGGTCCTAGACACATCCGCGGCTGACTAGTGTAGAAGCTCAAAACAACGCATTGTTTATACATGTAAATTGCCAGTGCCTGGGTATCCTCGTCTAAAAATGGCTCCAATTCCTACGGTCATGTCATACACCCCGACCTCCGATTTGTCCCACTCCCATGGCCACCACTCACATCTATATTGGTCAGGCTCGTCTGCTTCTTCAAGAGAGTCAGGTTGGCACACGTTGATTACCTACCTTACCTTTATCATCAATTAGATCACACATATGTCAAGCTCCATGCCCAGTAAATGTGGGGTGGTGGGTGTCACAAAACATACTTTAGACAACGTGAAGCCCTATCTGAAAGAGGACATCAACAAAAAGCTCTTTTTGGGCGCTTCCGTTGAAAGTTTTATCCAACATGCTTGGGGAGCTGACCCGAAAGGCATAGCATTCATCAAAGCACACTTCGGCAAAGACTTAAATCCCCTCAATAAAGGCTCTTTCAACACCTACCAGTCACTGTGCAAAGACTCGTCACATGAGAAATACCTCTATAAACCATTTCAGCAGATATTGGAGGCTTTGACGCACTCAGTCCGAGACAGCTTCAGGTTAGGCGAAAGTCCTTTTGTCTACTGAAATAAATTAGGCCAATATGTTAGGTACCCGCCAAAGGACGCAGGACACGTTCTCTAATTTTCGGCGCTATGCAGGTGATGTCACACTCGTCCAGTCCAGCTCCCATCCTCAATGTTGGGCATTCAACCTTTGAAGAGGGCGAAAGTCCGGAATCGACTCGGAGATTCGGCCTACAGGTCGCTACAGCCTCAAGTGAAAAATTTTATCATTTTACCTCATCTAGTATGCCCGGTCAGAAGCACAAACACTCAGAAGGCGGTCAAGGTCCAGCCGCCAAGCACCTCAGACCATTGGTGATCATAAATGATCAACTTTAGCTCACCACATATGCTTTAGAATGCATTAATGTATCCGCGTGCCTTGCGCGTGCCATTATATGATGGGCATCTTCATCAACAAGTTCAAGGATTCGTTGTGGTATTATGACCGCGCATGTATCTTCCGGACAGTTGATTTCAACTTCAAAGAGACACCAGAGCTCCCGGCACTTGTCACTTTTGCTATTAGCGCCTGTGACAGTCTCCACACAGGATTTGATCCACACTTACGAGCGAATCCGACGAATATGTCGCCATCTAAATAATATTTTTTGATTATTACTTACAATTATATATTTCCCTTGATCAACCCGTTTCAACGGTTATCGGCGCGCACCTGGAATTTCCCCAAGTGAAATTCCAGATCAGCGGTATCTTATATCAGTATCGTGGCCTCATTGGTCGTGGAACAATGGTCTACGGCGGCACCCTGCTCTTCGACGATGGTCATTCAATTAAAAATCAGGCCATGAAAGTGAGCTGGCCTGTAGTTGTTCGCCCGTTGGAGGCATCAACGATTATGAAACTGCGCGCAGTCATTCCCGACCGGAAAGATCACCTTCCAGAGATCAAATTTTGCCCAACCCTCACTTCGAAGGAATTAAACCTTCCACGTATCGAACCTATTAAGGGTCTGACAAATTGTGGGGAACTCGAGGACAGGCAACTCCACGTCCTAGCGATGAAGAAGTACAAAAAACTTTGGAAAGTTGGTAGCATCTCTAATTTCAAGAATGCTTTCGTTAACTGTTTAGAGTGTAAGTGAAGACCTTTCAACTCCTGGTCTCACTGAATGATCTCTTCTTCAGGTCACTATCATGCCCATACCACGGGAAAAGTCCTACATTGTGACCTGAGCGAAAACAACTTGATGTTCGACCAAGATGGCGACGTGGTAGAAGGAATACTCACTGACTGGGATATGGCCTCGTTACTGGATGACGCTAGGGAGGTCCCAATTTCAACAGCACGTCACCGTACAGGAACAATTCCGTTCATGGCAACTGATCTTCTCCACCCAAATCCTCCAACTCATCTCTATCGCCACGACCTCGAGTCAATTTTATACATCCTGGTCTGGGCTGCCATGAACTACGATCTCGGGAAGGCAGAACGTTGCAGTATCCAGGAAGATATCGCGTATTGGGACAACGACCTCACACGTTCGGGCCAAAGCAAGGATTCCTTCATCATGGACATCATGACATCAAGGAGAATGCTTGCCCAGGTCAGACCAGAGTTTGAGGAGCTTGCGAAGGAATGGATACGGCCCTTGATACGCCTGTTTTGGCTTGGTCGAATAGCGCAAGGGTCTGCAGAGGAGGCTCCGACACAGTCCTATGATAATGCCACATATGGAGGGCATGTAACTTTTCACAGTTTTATGAAAGCTCTTGGCCGCACACCTCGCCATCCCCCGAAAAGACAAGCCATAGTATAACGCGCTCGCTCTGCTCTTTTTGCTACATTTGGGAATGATAATAATAATTGTTGTGTGCTGCTCGTTATTCGGGAACCTACACAGCTCTTCAGATTTATACCTGAAGGAGATCTTTCAAAGAGTAAGTACTCGACGTCACCACGGTTCTCTTGTACAGGAGCGATCCGGATTGAGGATTGGTGAGGCACAACGTTGAGAACGCAGCACGTGTCACGTGCCAACGGGCGTCCGGGTCTGTTCCCTTGATGATTATCTCAGTCTAGAGTGGTGGCTTGGGTCAGAGTAGCGCAGATAGATGCAAGTTTGGCAATAGGGGCAAAGTGGTCAATACCTGGGACTCTCAGTAAAAAATAAAGTCATGCTTAGTCAGTGTAAACTCAGTAGTAATGACAAAGTCAACGAAAAGTCTTACAAGAGTCAATAAAAACGGTAATTCAAACTTATGATTTTGTCAACTTTCAATGTGGATTTGGCCATTTGGGAGGAAATGAATGATTTTTGACTACTTTGGGCTGGCTCTTGACCATTACAGTTGGGTGATGTCAAAACTCGCGACTAAAGTTTGACTTTATTTTTTACTGAGTGGGAACCCTTGTGACTGGTTGAGGCGTGGGAATATTGCTGTGCCTGTCCGGCGGATTACGTTGAGTGGTAATGAACTTCACTGAATTTTGTTCCAAACCTCCACCTTCTAATTTTTAGTATAGTAACTCTTGTCTTCATAACGGAGTGTCATGCCACAAGTTCCGCTGGTTGAGGTAGCGAAATAACGACTTTCAACGACGGAAGAGGAACTAGATCCATGTCCGGAATTACCCCACCCTGGCCTTCGCTCTACAATCCAGGTTTAGAGATTCTTCATATCGATCATAGAAACGCAACACAAGCAGGTGGAGCGTACTTGTATCATGCAAAAGGTGCCTCTTCGTTGATGTCTCTTCTTTTCATGCATTGGTAGCTTACAAAATTACAGACATTTTTCGGTTCACGCTTTTTTGGACACTTCTCTTTTACACTCCTATATTCCTTGTTTGCGGTTCCTATGCATTCTGGAATCTAAACTTTCCGCCGTCTCCTCGCTCTTATCATATCGTCAGCGATACAACTCGGGATACATCCTACCCACTCTCTCCTATACCGTCCGACACTCTCCTTCGTCCTTGGAAGCGACCTAAAGAGAAGGAACGGCGTTCCCGGCTCGCCTTCGCGCTGTTGGTCCTCTTAACCTTTCTAATCTTGAGCGTTGCTGGTGCTGTTGTGGGTTCGGCGGTACTGGGGTTCACAGTGACGGGGTTGTACAAGGCGGCTAATTTTAATATGTCGACGTAATTACCCTGCTCTTCACTGACTCCGCCCTCTCGTACTAATGTTGCTTCTAGGTGGATTCCATTTCTAATGGCGGTCATACAAGTACTTATTGGACTCTTGAGGTGCGTTGTAGTATATTTTGCTAGGGCATTCATTAAACACCTCAAATCAGCATTTGGCCCTCCATCATTGATATCATATAAGGAGCGAAGAACCGTTCATGAACTGTACAAGCTTAAATGTATCATATAATATGCGTTTTGACATAATGTTTGTGTCGCTTAGAGCCGATATCCTAATGGCCACATTCAAAAGCTTCTCCAACTCCATCAACACACTCAACCACCTCTCTCCTTCCCTCAAACTTCCAAGTCGGCCATACGTCATGGGTATCGATTGGGCAATTGTCGTCGCTCCGATTCACATCCTTGACACACGTGTCAGGACTCGTCATATCTATCAGGTTATAACCAGCTTGATGTAATTTTTTTCCTGTCAACGATGTCGGCTTTCAGTGGCTGTTTTCCGACATTGCAATTGCAAAGTTCCAACAATCGCCCGACTCTAGGGTTTTGATTTTGATTCCACGTTTCGCCTAGTCATGGTCTGACTTAAACCACAACTTGTACTGAAGCATGGTGAGTGCAATTGAATTTCACGCAAAAAGACATGCTTGCCAGTTGACGATCAGATAGTATGTAATGGCATCGGGCTGCCACGAGCAGACGTATCTCACCCATTAGGCTTGGACACATAGAAACCCATAAATGGAATAAATTTCGCATCATCGGCCTTCCTATCACGGTTACATCATATCATGCACTTGTGGGTACGTCAGATACACCCCCACCTTATTGATTTATTGTACGCTAGCGAAACGGATTGTTCATCAGCCACCCACGAGCCCGTGATAAATCTCTCCAAGTGAATTGGATTTTAACATACTGCAGACAAATTGCAAAACGCCTGTCAACAATCTTCTTGGCCCTCTCAGCTGATTTCGTTTAGATCATGGCCATTGGTTTATGAGCCCATACCTTTCCCTTCGGCTTTCAAAAACACATTTCAAACCCAGACATAGCCGCTCATCCTCCACAGCCAACGTTTCCTTTGAGGGTACTTATTCATCTCGGTCGCCATATTTAGCTCAAGTCTTTCAAAAGCTGTCAAAGAATTTGAACCCATGTGACCAAGAGAAGTGGATATTCCTGAAAACGTTTGGAATTTTATTCTCTTGCTATTTAGCATCGAACGCATTAGGTTAACTCACACGAGAGTTAGGCCGTTCAATTTGCATGCCATTTCCATCCACTTGGCTCTTCCTCTTGAGCACTAGGCCCACACATGGGTTTCGTTGATTCATCCACGTGACACAAGCCAGTCGTGAAATTGTGATGTGTCAACGTCCATTTACATACTCGTTGATCACACGATCACTCCACTGACCGAAATTCAACGCAGTTAAAGGGGTTGTGGAAGGTCTGCTGGGCCCACTTGTCCAAACGGCTGAGAAGAGACTCCCCCGGCGACTCCGAACTGTTATAAAACTCTAGGACTTCACAATGCCGGCCCAGATCACATCAATACAGCGATCATCAAGCTATGTCCATGAACAACATAGAAGCTATACCTGACCTACAGAACCTAGACGCTTTAGTCGTTGGGGCAGGCTTCTCAGGTGTATTCCAACTCCACCAACTTCGCAAGCGCGGCTTCTCTGTCAAGATCTTTGAGGCTGGGGGCGGCTTGGGAGGAACATGGTACTGGAATTGTTACCCTGGCGCGCGCGTTGACTCAGATTTCTCCATCTATCAACTTGCGATGGAGGATTTATGGAAGGATTGGAATTACTCGGAGCGATTTCCCGGGCGGGAAGAGCTTCGCGAATATTTCCGCTACGTGGATGAGAAACTCAATCTCAGCTGCGACATCATCCTCAACACGCGCGTCGTTTCCGCCGAATTCAATACCAAGACTGACCGATGGATCGTCACCACTCAGCGTGGTACGGTCGTCCACCCTCGTTTCCTCGTCCTATGTACTGGCTTCGCTTCTAAGCCATACATTCCAAACTATAAAGGGCTTGCCACGTTTGAGGGGGAGTGCCACCATACCGCGAGATGGCCTCAAAGAGGTTTGGAGCTCAAGGGCAAACGAGTAGGAGTCATTGGTACAGGTGCGAGTGGCGTTCAGGTGATCCAGGAATCGGGCCCCATCGCCTCCCACCTCACCGTTTTCCAACGCACTCCCAATCTTGCTATGCCTCTAGGTCAGCATAAGCTCGACCGGAAGATGCAGAAAAAGATGAAAGAAGAACTACAGCCCTCTATCCTCCGCCGACGTTTGCAAACTTTCGCGGGCTTTCAGTTTGATGTCATACCCAAAAGTCTTTTCGACATCACTCCCGAAGAGCGTCTCCTCATTTTTGAGGACCAATGGTCGAAAGGAGGGTTTTATTTCTGGCTTGGTGCATTTGAAGATGTGACCCGCGACCAGCCCGCAAACGACGTCGCGTATGCATTTTGGAGAAAGAAAGCCCTGGAAAGGATCAACGACCCGGAAATGCAACGAAAGCTTGCGCCAGCCGTGCAGCCACACCCCTTCGGTACAAAGCGCCCTGCATTAGAACAAGATTACTTCGAGGTCTATAACCAGCCCAACGTCACCCTCGTAGACGTCAGCGAAAATCCCATTACAGAGATCACCCCCAAGGGGGTTAAGACGCAAGATGGTGTTGAACATGAACTCGATGTTCTTGCCCTCGCCACAGGCTTCGACGCTGTTACTGGGAGTATCACCCAGATTGATATCAAGGGGACAGATGGTGTGTCTATCCGCGATAAATGGGCTAAGGGAGTGTCGACATATCTCGGCGTGATGACCACAAACTTTCCGAACATGTTCTTCACTTATGGTCCCCAAGCCCCGACCGCGTTCTCCAATGGACCAAGTTGTGTTGTGAGTAGGCTGATATATTCTATCCTGCTCTACAGGCTAAACGGACCAACTCAGGAAATACAAGGCAGCTGGATTGTCGACTGCATCGACCACCTGCGAAGCAAGGGTTTAACGCGTATGGTCCCCACACAGGCAGCCGAGAACGACTATACAAAGCTTGTCAAAGATACAGCCTCGACGCATCTCTGGAGCCACGCCAAGTCCTGGTACACCGGTGCCAACATTCCAGGAAAAGTGGTGGAGCCGCTGAATTTCACGGGTGGTATTCCACTTTACAGTCGCTTGCTTAAAGAAAGCGCAGATGAAGGATTTCATGGATTTTCACTTTCAGGTCGTGAGGCGGAGACAATGAAAGTCCTCTCCAAGCTTTAGGTGGGCGAGGACGACATTTGTCAAGTTTATAAACACCCTACGAGACTACTTTGTATCCAAATTCCGTCTCATTACTTCATCTGCATCTGGTCACGCTTGTAACTTAAATCTACTTGAGTAACTGAAACTCGTCCAGGAACTTGGCTTCGAAGGATGGTCTCAGGCACCAAGGGATCACGAACCAGCGATGAATGATTCTTTTTTAAGCGAGATTCTTCGCTCCTCGTTCAGTGGTAGGGTTGTAGGGTCCATAGAAGTTCACATACAATGTGGAGTAGGCAATATACTAGGCGGTCGTTAACCATCTTCTGGTGAGGTCAAGGCGAAGCGCAGTTTTTGTTTCGAGATGGATGTTTCCATCGAGTACTAGCATGCACCAGGGTGTAAGTAAAATGGATGTCCAATCAAGTCACCCTACTCCGAATAAGTCTCACTTCCATCGTTGTTCCTACAGAACCCCGAAAACGCGGTCACGAGCCACATGCGACCTTCGCGTCAATCAACAATGTAAAGAATTCAATGCACCACGCAAACACTGGCCACTGGCTGAGACACTAGGTTGTCTATAGACGTGGTGCTGGTCCAGAAGGCCCTCATCCATCCTAATCAAGCGTCTCCTCCATTGCGCCAAAAAATCGCCTATCGAGATGAAGTTCCAAATCAACATTCCGGGGGGAAACATAAAGCCGGATACGCACCACGGAGGCGGCCTCCGCACTTCGTATCGCACGTTTTCGCCATCAGGTCCCTCTCTTATGATGATTATCGTCTTCCATTCACGGCGTTTCTCGTCAAAAGCAGAATGGTCGAGCTGGCGCAATTTGGGGCACAGAATTACCAGGTTCATGATAGCCACGTGCATCTCGTTCATATCGTAGCCCACTGACTCCCAGATCCCAGCTCCGCGAAAGACTTCTAGATGCTGAAAACGACAGAGTATTCCATACCACTCGTCCTTCAAATGTAAGACTTCAGTTCACTTGTCACCACGCACCGGATATAATGCAAGCACGAACGATATTGATTCTGTGGGGTCCGTCTGGGCTCAAGTGGAAGGTGGGCATGGACAGCCAACTAATGTTTGGGAATTTCTCTGCTAGATCGTGAATGCCCTCCAATGATCCAAGGGCGTGTAACTTTAACATTCTGAGGCTCTCCCTATGCAGTAGATGCAGCCCTGGCATGTCCTCGGAACTAAGGGAAAGAATGTCAAGAAATTCAACGTGTCGTACGGTATTCTGCTTCTCCAGCGCCTCCAGTACCTGGCGTCCTGCTTTGAGGCGCCCGAGAGACGGAAGGCTATCAGTCGAAAACTCAACAGGGCCAATGGGGAACCATTCTAATTCCTCAATAGTAGGATGGTCCTCTATAAAGGTTGTCCGCGACTGGTCGATAGAAGGAATTGTCCCCGACAGAAGACGCAGCTTCAGGATCTTTAAAGCCGGAAAGTGACAGTCCACGAGTTGCTTGAATTCCATCGGCATTTCTAAAAACTAGGGAAGGCTGTTAACATTCGTTTCGAGACGTAGTCGTGGGGGCCGACCTCCAGATCCGGCGACTGCTGCAACATACGGCAAACTTGTGTTCCGTTAGAGGGAATAGTACATGCGTGAGTGAGGAAGCAAAAGGACTTCAAACCAGAGATATCCCACAGCTGGGGCAACATGATTTGAGTGAACGTTTAAATGGTAATAATAGTACACAAACAGGATAGTCTGTGCCATTGAGGCACTTTCCCAGCATTGTATGACGGCCAAAATTTCCATGCAAAGCTAAGTGCCTCAAAGATGTTATTCCGCTGATGGTACGGAGAACTAAATTTTCTAGTGTCGGGTTTGGTCTCAGCACCCAGCCCGGATTCCAGGCGTACTCCCAAGTGAAAACCGTCAGGTGCCGCATATGTCGCAACGCTTCGCATAAATTGCTGAATCTGACGGTCTCATCCAAATTTTCCTCATTTTCATCAATGCTCTTGTCAATAAGGGAGGTCGGGAAGCGGTCTGGGGCCCTGTAGTCTCCCCGGGCGCAGAGATGGACTTCTCTAATATGTCGTGCAAGGTCTGACCGGCGTGCTAGATGAGCCCACATATATGGCATATGGTGGCGGACGCGGATTGTCCGATACTCAGTGTGATGTGGTATTACAGTTCTGCTATATGCACGCGAGGCCAAGGCAAGAGAGACGAGATCCTTGTGTTGGTCGAGATCTGCGATAATCTCCTCGCGGACTTCGTCGGGGAGGTGAAGAAAGGATGCCCCGTCAAGAATCCGTGGCAGCGTCGACATTATTAGAATAGAGTGGGGGTTTGGGCAATTCTTGGCCTTCAGCCACTGATAGTCTGCTGGTTCTTGAATAAAGCTGTTGATATCGAAGCGAACAAGTGATGGGTCATCGGAATTTGGGCTTGTTTTGCGCCACCTCGGTCCGGCTATTGTAACCGGCGGTGGTGGTATTTCGTTCAAATGGAAGTGATAATAAAGTTATAATGGAGGGTATTCTGGGTGCAGGGAATGAACGTCTGGATGGCCTGTCAACTGAATGACGCGTAGATACTAACACAGTATTTGGATTCGTACTGTGATTATACACAAACTTCGTCAGTGGCGCACAGACTGGGTACTTCCCACCCCAGGTATTTTTCCGATGAGTTGCAGTTTGATTTCGGAAGATATTCAGAAAGGCTTGCAGGTCAGATGGACGGTATATTCTGGCGCATGGTTGTACCATGGGCGTGTGGGTCCTGGAGTGGCAATCAGTGGGGACCTTATTTCATGACCGAAATACAATTCACGTTGTCCGTGTCTTCGGATGCATTCACTAGAATGTAGGTAGTCGGACAGTGGGCAGGCACTTGGTAGCCTTCTAAGCATGTTAAGAATTGACAATAGGTAATTAACAGCTAGAGAAGAATGTAGGCGACCCAGGTTGTTGGAATCCTAAACAGGTTCCAACCTGAAGCTTCAGAAATGAGACATCGATTGCTTGGGTCCGACGGAATCTCTTATCCATTCCCTTTGAATTTTACGTGGCCAGAACAGGCCTTCTGGAACAGGGCCAAGGGCACAGGGTCACCAGGACTTGATTATCACGATAAGAATAAAGTGTAGTACACATGTTAATGATGGAACGTGGGCAGTAATCTTTAATGGGATCAATGTCCGTCGAGATTAAGAAGGCCCTATGACATAGTTGGGGCGAACCTGGGGGTTGGCGCGGGATGTGATGGGATTGGAATGATGAGAAGTCCTGACTAGGGAAAGAGTGGGAATTATACCCCCAAATGCATCCATGGAGCATTCTGTTCGTTTTCAAAATAAAACGGGGGGAGATTTTAGGGAAAAAGCACGGACAATAATCTGTTAGAACGAGAAAATCAAGATGTCAACAAAACACGAGGAAAATGCAAAACAGGGTCACATGCTCATCACGCATTTTTTTTGGCAGGACCGCGTGATCAAACTGTGGCATGGCTTTCGACAAGCCCTGAGGCGTTTTCTCTTCAGCTTTTGTCTTTTCCCGCCATCTCTAACGAAATTCACGACTTATAATGCCTTTCCCATTTACATTTCGACTGCCGGTGCCATCGAACCCGTTTTCTAATGCAACGGAGCCGGCCCAGGCTCCACCTCGAACACCGGAGGATTCAGAATTTTCTGACAGGCGGTTCGGAAACCGTCCAGGAATGCATAAAATCACTCACAGGCGCCCATCGCCTGTCTTAAACCAAACCGGTGCTCCTATATCAAGGAAGAGAGGCTGGGAGCCAACTTTCGCAGAACCAAGTCGATCGACCACAACCCTTACCTCGACAAGCGGATATCTCGACACTCCAGCAAAGTACAGGCAGATGGCAGGAAATCAACAAGATGAATACCACGAGGCTGGGATGATGGATTCAGATACAGGTGTGTGCAGCGCCTTCGCCCCTTGGATTTGCTCCACCCTGCCTCGCGATTTGTACGAGGCTACAGACCACGTGTTTCCCCCCACCGATTCTTTTATATACCATGGAACCCTGGCTCTCGTATCATCTTAAACCACACTCATTCGTTCTTTATCTTCACCTCTTTTCTTTTCTTCACCATTCCCCCTTTTTATTTCGAATTCTTTACTCATGTCTACCCGTCTTATTTTGCTTCTCCATGTAGAGATGCCACCACCAGCTAAACGCCGTCGCGGTCTCGCAGGCACTATCGTATCAACTGCTCTCAGCGCTGCGCTCATTGGCACCGCTGTGGGGCTTACGGTCTATCGCCTGTGAGTAACTAGCCTCACTTCTCCTATTTGGGCTAATAGGCTAATTCCCACCTCTAGCTGGAGAGATCGCGGCAAAGAGCCTGAACAAATCACCGCACCACCACCACCGTATCAGCAAGAATGGAGCCCAGCCGAATCACCTACCCCTCCCTTCCAAATCACCCCATCCACCCCCCGAAGCACTCGCAAGGTCCGCGCACCCATCGCCTCCTCAAGCAAACGTTCCATCCACCGCCGGACCCGCACGCGAACGCACTTGCAACCCTCCCCCCCTCACACCACCCCACCCGTCCTTTTCCCGCCCCCACAGCCCGAATTCAACTTCGGACACGAGGGCCCCGAACCGGACGTGGTGGAAGATCAGGTTCGTCTGCCTTGTACCCCTGGTTAACACGTGTTTTAATTACCCCTTTTGACAGATGGACTGGATCGGCGACAAGCTGTCCATGCTGATCGAAGAGGGCAAGAAAGCCCTCAACAGAGAGGTTGTTGTCATGAGCGACGCAAAAGAAGATGAGTTCGACGATGGTAGCGGCGCATGGGAGGAAGAAGACCCCCTCAACACCCGTCCCGCATCCGTATCCCGCACCTCCTCCATGAAACGCGCCAAACGCCCCCGCAGCATCGCACCCATCCCCTCCTACACATCATACTCCCCTTCATCACCCAGAAAGGCTGGATTTGATATCCAGTCGTCCGTCACCCTCCCAACCACCCCCAACCGCACACATTCCCGAGGCATCTCTGCTGAGTCCGGGCTGAATGTGACCCCGGCCAGCAGCTTCCGCGAGGACGAGCGGGCATGGGAGAGCCCCGAGCTCCGCGAATCGATGGAGAAGGCGCGCGCAAGATTGCTCCGCAACCGAGGGACATAGGACCGGTTCCGTGTCCACTCCTGGCCGGCCTTGTTCTTTGATTTCACGACCCTGACACCACGCTCTTCCGGCGCGACCCTCCAGGGGGCGACGGCGTCATGCGTCTTTGTTGTTGTACTTACCCTGCATGCTGCATCTGTCACAACGCAGGCTGTACGCCGCCTGTTGAAGTCGCATGCATCGACCACCCTGACGCTCATGGTTACCTGACGCTGACCCCCTCTTACCCATCCTCTCCCGTCCTCGCCCCCACTTAAAACCACTCACAACGCACAACGCAACGCCCCCAACCACCCACCTCTCCACACATCACACACGCCTCTCGTCCCCTTCGACGTCTATACGCCTCCCCCTATACGTCTCATCACCCGCCCGCATATAACTCCCACCACACACATACATACTATTTACCGATCACAGTCTAGTGCATACTGTACGACCACTCCTTTGGGACCATGACAATTGAAGGAAATAGATAGAATATTGTTTTTGTAATTGTATCTACCCGGGTTATCTATCGATATCTGCTCCAACTCTCGTGTTTTGCCTGAATATCGTCGTTGTCTTTTGTGCAACACCGGGATTGCTCGGTAGCCATTGTAAAATGACTACAAGTTTAAGACCCCTCGATGATATTAACTATACAGGGCACGCTGGACTAGAGGTAGGCAGAGTCACCAGATCGTGCTTCTCATTACCCTCATTATGAGATAAATAGATGTTACTTCAACGAAATCCTGAAACTACCACCACTGCCAAACGCTCACGAGGCCGCCTGAGATTCCATCACCGCACGCGAGAACTTGCTCCGCTTGCGTATAGCAGGTCCATAAAAGAACAGAATCTCCAAAAACAAACATATGAGCACACAGCTACCGGCTGACTTGTCTCAGGGTACGTACGAACGGGATGGGCATCAAGAGCAGGGCGATGAAGCCAAAGAGGGTATTCGCCCACTTATATCCGAGGGCATGAAACATCTGATGTGTAAACAGGGGGAATAGTGTTGCCATGATATTTCCTGGGTGGCCAGAAACGTCGGGACGTGGGGGAACAGGCAAGATTAAATCGCTTACTACAGAGGCTTTGTCCAGCAAGGCCTGATGAAGCATACGGTCCGTAGCTATCAATCGTCAGAAAAACAGCAGCGATGGATAAACACAGGGGATGGTTACCAATCAGCAACATACGAAAAGACTCCCAGGTATATAATGAACATCCCCCACATAAATATCTAGAGAGAAACCATTGAATATGCTTAAAATCGTGGCTTAAGGGAAATTGTACCGTGATCCCTATCATCTGGACAATCCAGTGTACCCGGGGGAAGGACGACCAGGCGTAGATGAACATTCCAATCGGGATCAGGACTGCCGCGAAGCAGGCTGTGTGTAGTCGTGCCTCGGGTCCACGTTTGGCAAAATCCTTTCTGCACGAGATGTGGGCAAGAGAAGAGAGGACTACGAGTAGTCCTCGCGTGCTTACTGATATAATTTTTCTTGATACAGGTTCGTGACAAGCCCGATGGATGAACCGAGGCTAGAGGATATAGTGGACCATCATTAGATCTGGAACTTGGGGTACAGGTGTATATGACGTACAGTATGGTGAGATATGTTGTTCCGATCTGGCCGACGTTGAAACCGTGAAGCTCACTGAAAACGCTAGGAATGGACCTATAAAACATATTTCAACAACCTAGAATTAGGAATATCGTTATGTAACTTGCGTTAAGATGCAGAACGTAACACCCCATGCGAAGCCGACCCATAGCTGAAAAAAAAAGTCTGGTTCAAGGGCTATAAAGGATGTAGGGCGCATTCTAGACCAACACTAAAACTGAGAACCACTGGTTCAGTAAGAAGCAGGTCTGGAATACACCATCAGCACAAATGGCATTAATGTATAGAGTGTCCACGCACAAATGGGCCGGGTGCACGATATATATATCAGGTGCTTTAGACTTTCCCTCTCGTCCTCTACTCTCGCACGATATCTATTATCTCCTGTTTCTTTCCGTTTCTTTTTCGCAATGCGAGTAAGAAGGACTGCCGAGCGAGTCTCTTTCAAAAATAGCAGGAGGATCAGATAGATACCGCACATCCTGATATGCAATTCCCAAACTTAGTAAACGAGACGGAGCAAAGATACGAGACTTACATCATTTGCAACCACTGTATCCACCTCCATTCTAGATGGGGGTTCATCTCAACCCAACCGGCCGCAATAGGCCCCAGGCCTGTTCCACCCACGAAACTAAACACAAAGATAGCCATGGGCAAACCTCGCCTTCGAAAAGCATCAGGTTATGTGATATGAATGGTGCGTAGTGCACTTACTCGTTGGGTGGCCAAATATCAGCAATGCTGCCCCCTACCATCGTGACCCCACTGGAGCCAAAGCAACCTTGTAAGAACCGAGCAAGAACTACCGTCTGGATATTTTGTGCTCTTTTGGACAAGGGTAGTAAGGTTGAAGTCCAGTGGAGGCGATGGTATCCAACTTACAATGCTATCATGAGATACATGAAGAGAAAGCCGACGCCAGAACCTATATACAAGGGTTGCCGGCCAAATTCCTCACTGAATGAAGCGGTTACCAGCGGAACAACTGCGTATCCTAAGGCATTGACACTGAATCCGACGGTAGCTTGCAGTTGACTGCCTTTCACTTCGCGCAGCATGGATTCGATGCCTAGATTATACGTCGAAGCGGTTGTGGCTAGACAAGACATAAAAACCACGGACACACAAATGCGAGCAACATACGACGTACCTGAAACGAGCGTGGAAAAACATACTATTCCTGTCATCATCCATTTTCTTTGTCTGGTAAAATTAGCAGGATTCCGTTGGTCACCCTCCTCAAAATCGATCTAACATTAAAAAGGGTGAGTGCTCGTACCGCAACTCACCAAGACACGAGCTGTGCGCGCATACATAGATAACTTCGTCCGAAGAATGACTAGAATCAAGTTTCTCGTTATCATAACATTGCGATCCGTCCGGAATACCTGATCGATTTTCTGTTCGCTCTGCGTTATCTCTGGAAGAATTCGATAGCTTCGGTTTCGTAGGCTCGTCATGAAGGTTCCCCAAAGACTGTGACTTGGCAGCAAGCCTGCCAGCTTCGGTAGTGGCGGATACAGGTTCTCTACAGTCCGTCATTGGGTGGAGGTCGAAGTACCCAATCACGGTAGTGGGAGACGCCCCAAGCTGAGCCACGATTTTCGCAGGTCATAACTGGAGTTTGACGATACTGCACGTCTGACGCAGATGTTGGCATTCCATCAGCCTTCGGCCTTCTCACCGCGGGCAGGGCCATGCTAGGGTATCACATTACCACAAACCGTGTCTATTTTTCTCATCGCCCCCTTGCTATACATGAAAAGGGATGTTTAATTCACCAGTCAACCGACCCAGTAAATCCATACCCCATCAAATGTACTTTGAAAATTCTAGCTTCCTGGCTGCTATCAACTGACTCGGAGTCACTAGTCAGGTTGAGGCGTCAGGACAGCCTCGGATAATGCCGGGACACGCGCTCGCCTCATTGTCGGCCTCGGTCATCCCGGCCTTGACAATAGGAAGGCCGTAATAATATGAAAGATGTATACAGTACGTCCGGTGCCGACCCTCACTATCTCATGGATTGAATGCAATCCGACGGCTACGTACCAAAATATCGTTTCCCAAGGCCTTGCCCAAGGTTAGGATCGAGGAAACTCAATTCTCGTGAACCCCAGTGCAGGCTTGCGCATTGCGCCCTAAGAGCTGCAAAGTGCTAGAATCGCATTGACCGAGGCTCCTGTAACGACGATGAAGACCAACGGGCACATTCCCAGGTGCCCAAAGCTCCACGAATCGGCATGCGCAGAATTACGCCGTAATCGAGGGACATAGGACAGGCTCCCTGTTTTTTCTTGACCGACCTTGTTCTTCAATACAACCCTGATAATTCCATACTCTTTTAGCATGGATCTCTAGGAGGCCGCGTCAAACGTCTTTGTTGTGCTTACCCTGCGTATACGCTGTATCCAGATAGGAACTAATAACCATTGATCTAGCCGCAAACAGGTGCCCTGCTGCCTCTGGCGACCGGTGACTCTCAGTAAAAAATAAAGTCATGCTTAGTCAGTGTAAACTCAGCAGTAATGACAAAGTCAACGAAAAGTCTTACAAGAGTCAATAAAAACGGTAATTCAAACTTATGATTTTGTAAACTTTCAATGTGGATTTGGCCATTTGGGAGGAAATGAATGATTTTTGACTACTTTGGGCTGGCTCTTGACCATTACATTTGGGTGATGTCAAAACTCGCGACTAAAGTTTGACTTTATTTTTTACTGAGGGTGACTGGTGACCTGTCGTGGGTATTACTATTATATAGCCCGTCGCGAAATGTCAGGTATATCAAACCCAGATCTAATTCTAAGCACGTTGGCATACGTAAAGGTGCCCGCTCTCGACGGGGTCGAATCACTTTAGATATAATTGTGGGATTGATCTAGAGCTAGACAGAGTCACCAAGCCGTTCCTTCTGTGACGAAGTGTCATGAGAGATAGATGTATCGTAGATGGGCCTTAGATGGTTCTTGAATGATTCAAGAACGCCCATAACCGTTAGCACTCGCAAGTACTCACGAGGATTGTTGGGATTCTAGTACCGCGCGCGAGAATTTGCTACGCCTGCGGATAGCAGGTCCATAAAAGAACAGAACCTCCAGAGGACAGATGAGCACTTAATACCCAGTTAGCCTGTCTCGGAATACGTACGAATGGGATCGGTATCATAATCAGGGCGATGAAGCCGAACAGAGTGTTCGCCCACTTGTATCCGAGGTTGCGAAGCATCTGACCGGTGAATAGGGGGAACACTGTTGCGGTAAGATTTCCTAGTCGTGCATAGATGTCAACACATAGAACATAAATACGGCTGGAAAACCTACTAAAGAGACTTTGTCCAGCAAGGCCTGATGAAGCATATGGCCCATAGCTTTTGAATGTTAGAAGTATGGCCGTAAGGGATAAGTGCAGTGGGGTAAATACCAATCGGCAATATAGGAGAAAACGCCCAGGTATATTATAAACGTCCCCCACATGTATATCTAAGAATCGAAGTGAGAATGCAGATTTTTTGGTTCAAGGGAACCGTACCGTAATTCCAAGCATTTGGACGATCCAGTGTATGCGCGAGAACGACGACCAAGCGTAGATAAACATTCCAATAGGAAGGAGGACAGCGGCGAAGCAGGATGTGTGTAACCGGGCCTCGGGTCCACGTTTTGCAAAATATTTTCTACCCACGGTATAATGAATAAAGGAATGTAAATAGCCTTCGCGTACTTACTGGTATAATGTTTCCTGGTACATATTTGTGACGAATCCAATTGATGCGCCGACGCTGCAGGATATAGTGAATAGTGCTGAGATCTTGAAATGCAGAGACATACAGCATGGTGAGATACGTGGTTCCAATTTGGCCAATATTAAAACCATGGAGCTCACTGAAAACGCTCGGGATGGATCTAGAAATGTGCGTCAACGAAGGGCGTATATTCGCCTCTACATAACTTACGCAACCATGCAGAACGTTACACCCCACGCGAAGCCAACCCATAACTAATAAGATAAAATTGAGGTCAGAACTCATAGTGGTCATAAAAGTGTATTCAGGACTGACACTAAAACTGAAAACCACTGGTTCAGTAAAAAGCAGACCTGGACAAAGCCATCAACCCGCAGGTCAGTAACGAACGTAGCGGGTATTCACGTACGGATTGGTCGAGTGCATGATATATAGATCAAATGCTTTAGGCTTTCCCTCTCGTCCTCCACTTTTGCACGATACCTATTATCACCCGTATCTTTCCGAATTCTCTCCGCCATCCGGGTAAGGAGGACTGCTGAACGAGTTTCCTGCAAAACAAAAGGCAGGAGAACCAGGTAGACGCCACACAATCTGATATACATGTTTCTAACTGTGTCAATCAGGAACCAGAAAACCCGAACTTACATCATCTGGATCCATTGTATCCATCTCCATTCAAGGCGAGGATTCATCTCGACCCAACCGGCGACAACGGGACCCAGGCCCGTTCCACCTATAGCGGTGAAAACAAATATGGACATAGGCAAACCTCGCCTTTGATAAATATTAATTAGCGTCGTAAGAACGGGACATAACGGACTCACTCGTTGGGAGGCCATATATCAGCAATACTACCTCCCACCATCGTCGCTCCGGTGGAACCGAAACAGCCTTGTAACAGCCGAGCAAGAATGACTGTCTGAACATTGTGGGATCTTTTTGATAAAGAGGATAAGGCTGAGGCCCCGACTGAGACATTAGTTTCCTGCTCACAATCCTATCATCGGAAACATGACGATGAAGCCGATGGCGGAACTTATATACAAAGGTTGTCGACCAAACTCTTCGCTGAACGAAGCGGTTACCAATGGAACAACCCCGAATCCTATGGCGTAGACACTGAAACCGATGGTAGCCTCCATATGAGTGCAATTCAGATCCCGCATCATGGATGCAAGGCCTAGATTATAGGCTGAGGCATTCGTGGCTAGGTAGAATATTAAACCACAGACATGCAGGTGCGGGAAAGAAGCGTCGCACATGCGACCAGCGCCGAAAAGCATACTATTGCTGTCATCATCCATTTCCTTCGCCTGGTAAAATTAGCAGGATTCCGGGTGTCGCCCTCCTCGAAGTCGATCTGGGATTGGACATACGTGAATATCATATTCCGCGGACGCAAGTTCAATACACATACATAGATAACTTCATCCGATGAGATACTAAATTTTTCGTTTCTGTAACATTGCGGTCCGTCACAGCTCGGACGTCTTGGTGTTAGCTCTGCACTAGCTAAGGTAGAGTCCAATAACTTTGGCCCGAAGGGCTCATGGAGGTCCACCAAGGATTTGGCAACAAGCCCGTCAGCATAGGTTATGGTGGACAGAGACACTTTGCCGTCCGTCATTGGGTGAAGGTCGAGGTACCCAGCAGCGTGTGGGTCGACTGCTAAAACAAGAGCATAAAGATTCTACGGATGCCGACAACGTTGGCCGAGTCAATTCCGGGCCTGGCATTTCTCCATCGAGCAAAGAATTCCATAGTGTTCTTCCAAGGTCCGGTACTCGGGCCCAAGCCGTCCAGTGGGACTTCAGCCTTGTTGCGTAGCCCTAGATTCCTGCCAACTCCTGGAGAGTGGAGACACAGGAGTGAGCAACCCCTTGCGAGTCCGATGTCACCTGTGAACAAGGAATTACGTAATTTGCATAATTAGTCGAAGTTGCTTGTCGATGAAGCTTTTTCTTCTAGATCTGTCGTACATTCGTAAAACCTTGTAATAATACATCGTTATTGTTGAATCTAAGTCGTATCTTGCCATGCAGAGTCCGTCTAAATGCGAAAAATTTATGCCCTTCTATCATGTCTTCGACCCTTGTGCGGCCTGTGCCTCCATGACCATTCTGGAGAACTTGCTCCGTTTCCGAATAGCGGGTCCGTAGAAGAAGAGTCCCTAGATATCAACGGAAATTTGGCATCCGTCAGCGAGTGCCGAGTGCCAAGGAAAAAATAATATATTAGGGCAACGCACAAAAGGGATGGGAATCATGGCCACGGCGATGAAACCAAAGATAGAATTGGACCATCGATATCCAAGCGCGTCGAACATCTGTTCGATAAATAGCGGGAAGGCCGTGGCCATGAGGTTTCCTAGGAGGCGGAGAAGCGATCAGCATCTATCCATTAAGGAAATTGGGACGCTACGCACTTGCGAGACTTTGTCCAGCCAAAGCTGAGGAGGCATATGGGCCGTAGCTTTTGGCATGATGTTAGAAGTGAGGCATCTTCGACAGAACGAAGAGAAAGCAAACCAGTCAGCAAGATACGAGAAAACAGCAAGGTACATGATGAAGGTTGCCCATATAAATAGCTGTTTCAAATAATTATTAACACTGGTACGGGCAGGTGGGAGGAGTAACGAACAGTTATTCCAACCATCTGGACAATCCAGTGCACGGTTGGCAACGAGGACCAAGCGTAAATGAACATCCCGGCGGGGAAGAGGATCGCGGCGACACAAGCCATGTAGAGGCGCGCCTCGGGGCCTCTTCTGGGGAAGTTTTTTCTAGAACCATATTCAGCAATTGATATCGGTGAGGAAAAGGCGTTCACAAACTGATATAACGATTCTTGATAAAAATTCGTGGAGAATCCAATAAGCGATCCAATTCTGTAATAAAATGTAAATGGAGTGGTCTGAGATACCGTAGTGGGCAAACAGACGTCATCGTGATGAATGTCGTTCCAATAAAGCCAATATTGAAATTATGGAGTGTACCAAAAACACCGCCGATGGACCTGTCACACATCCGAGAGGAATTAGCGGTTAAAAGCAGAGTTTAAGGAACTTGATTTACGTGATCATGCAATATGTTATTCCCCAGGCGAATCCAATCCATAGCTGTTGGACTAAGGTCAGCCCGACACGAGGCGAGTCTATGAGGAACACGCACGCTAAAGCTGGTCACGACCGGTTCAGTAAGCATCAGACCTGAAATCGGTAACTTCAGTAAGGCTTGCGGATTTAGGGATTAGAAGGGTTCAGATTTACGGATCGGTCGGGTGCATGATATGTATATAAGAGTTCTCAAACTGGCCCTTTCATCTTCTACTCTGGCCCGATACCTCTTGTTACCCGTTTCGCGCCGCATCTTTTTTGCGATACGCGTAATGAGGACCGCAGTTCTAGTTTCTTTCAGTACTATTGGGACCATCACAAGGTATAATGAACAGGCACTGCAAATAGGTTTCAGCTGTCGTAGGAAGGGGCGAAGGAGAAAATATGCATACATCATTTGAATCCATTGGATCCATTTCCATTCGAGTCGAGGGTTCATTTCCACCCAGCCGGCGACAACTGGTCCCAGGCCAGTACCACCGAGGGCCGCCACGGCAAACAATGACATCGGAAGACCTCGACTGAATTTCATGAGCTGAAAAGACCAAGGGCGTAACATGTGCAAGGACAGAGCCTACTCTTTGGAAGACCAGATATCAGCGATCGTCCCTCCAACCATAGTGGCTCCTGTTGACCCGAATGCGCCCTGCAGAAACCGCGCGACGATCAGAGTTTGGATATTTTTAGACCTGGGTTATAAGACTACATCATCAGAAGGTCATGTCAAGTTAAAGGAAAGGAAGACTTACAGAGCGACCATCACGTACATGACAATGAATCCAACAGAAGACACAATGTAGAGGGGCATGCGTCCGAACTCTTCGCTCAAGGAAGCACTGACGAGTGGAACAACGCCGAAACCAAGAGGGTAGACACTGAGCCCGACTGTTGCCTGGAAACGTGTGCAGCCCAAGTCACGTATCATCGAATCGAATCCCATGTTGTAGGCCGAAGGGGCGGATGCTGCTTAATCAATTAGGGGATGCGTAAATGGGGTTGGAAGCGCGCTTCGTACCAGAAAAGACTGTTGAGATACATGCCAAAATTGTAATCGCCCATTTCTTGCGTAAACTGAAATTTATTGGATTACGCTCGTCTCCCTCTGCAAAATCGACCTGCAGCAAGCTCGTCATCGCATACAGCTCGGAAGGTAGAAGAACGACAAACATAAATGGGCTCGGACTCTGAATCGAAACTAGTTTTTTCGTTCTTCGTACTCGTACTGGAAGGTTGTAGTACTTCATGTGGATGTTGTATAATATGGGTGAGCTGGTGCCCTAAGCTTTCGTCCAATTGGTCCGTCTGGGGCCTCGAGGAAAGACTGAGCCGTGCGTCAATTGGTTCGTGGATATCCTCCAGTGACTTTAAGACCACCTGGTCTCCGACGACGTTTGGGGAGGCAGAGACTACGCCGTTGGTCGTCATAGGTCCGGGTAAAGTCGTTAAAAATCGTTGGATTAATGAAAGGGCATGGGAGCGCGAGAGAGTAATGCCGGTTCGTGGCCGTAACATTTCCGATCACTATTGAACTCAGCTCCAAGTTCCAGCCCGTGATAGCCGGTATATTTGGTGCTGCTCACGATCCACGCAGCCGGAACTCTCGCGCTCTCTCAGGCTGTCGAGTGTTCTGACATGCGCACCGTATGCGGAAAATCGCTTTCTTATTCCATCGCGTCAAGGAGGAACAGTCCTCAGGTTCGTGAAGCTGCCTAAATTGAGGATAATATAAAAGCTCCGACTCGTTAAGACTTGAAAGGGCAAGATTCGGCTTGACGGAATAAAGTTGATGACACGGCATCCCACGTGGAGGTGGTTGTTTGTGCGAAGTGAAATACCTCGGGACTGCCCAGCATGTACAAACAAAGGGATGTGGAGAACTTCATCGACGCGCTGCCCAAAAAATGTTCAAAACATAACATCACTCCTCTCTATCTCAACAAATCATGAAACACGCACCCGACAGCAGCTCCGAGAGCTCCTACGGCATACTGCTCAGCCAGTCGCAGTCGTAACGTCGCTAATGCGGTCAAAAAATGACACTCATTCATACCACGGCGCGACATTATCTTCTTTCGCGTCTATTGCCATGGATCCATATCCTCTCATATCCTTCGCACTTCGTATACCCTCTCGCATGGCCTCATCTCTCAAAGCAGCCTTGCCCGATGAAACTTCCCACATGGTGGTCAATATCCTCTCAGCAGACCAAGCTTCTGTAGCTGTGAAGTTCTCAAGGGCAGACCTTTACCCTCAGCCTTTCCTTTCAGTGCCGTACACGTTGTCAAAAGAAGGGATACCAGTCCTGGAGGGTTCGTTAGGCGCTATCTCATGCAAGCTCGCGTCAGATGCAATTCCTTTGCATGATCTAGGTTCTTTGGGGGAAGGAGCCCTGAGTCGGGAAGGCGCGCAGCATCTGGAAAAGATGGTCGTCTCTGAGCTGTTTATTGCTCGAGTAATTCGTGTGGAGGCGTTGGATATGGGGGACGCGGATGAAGAACACCCCCGGGCAATGCCTCTACTATACCATCGGCGTGGTTATACGAGCTGTTACCCGCTAAAACCGAAATAAATTGCATTCTTTTCTATTATCACTAAAATGCTCAGAATTGTTATGCAAGTTACTTTTCAGGGTCTTTTGATGAAGGAGGCACTACCAGCTTAGTGCTTTATCAAGATCGACGCCCTTTTTTTTCTAGTCTACGAAGCCCTTGCATGCGTGTGACGTCACCAGCCCTGCAGAATATCGAACTGCTCGCAGTCCAATTGCAAGGCCTGGCACTTTGCACTTGCAAACAACTATTGAAGTAAGCACTTCCATGTATTTTTTTTCCCCTCCCTCTTACTTGAAACGGCGGCTAGATTTTCATTCGTCATTTTCCTTCGAAAGTCACACTTATCACACATAAATCGATAGGCAGTACGTTTGTGAGACAGCATGTTTACCTTCCAATGTCGCGGTCACCCTCAGTAAAAAAGAAGTCGTGTTTAGTCGGTTCCTAGTCTGATTTTTCGACATGGTCGGGGAAAAGTTGCATAAAAATCAGCTCAAAGTTAGCCGGAAATTGTACTTTCTTGACTAATGTCGAAATGTCTGACTATTTTTTTACTGAGGGTCATCCATTGACCACAAATTAAAGCAATAAAAATGTCGATGTCGAGATTACCCGAGCGAATCAGTGTAACGCGGGGAGACACTTTTTACATAAAAATGGTGATATGTTCCAAGCCTACATAAATATCGAGAGACTGCCCTGGGAATGCACATTGGAACCCTTCACCCTGCGGGACATAGGTGATTATGTACTAAGGAAATATAAGGGTCCACAAGGTAATGTGAGCATTGTGGTGGCCAATGAAGGGAACATGCTAGTGGCAGGTCAGGTCACACTGCATACCCTGGAAGACCAGGACACCAAGGGGTTGGCCCCTAGCAGTAGTAGTGCTGCCACCTGAGTCAGGATGTCTCTGGACACTTAGCCCTGTACAGTGGGGGGTTAGTCCAGAGGATGGGTGCACCCAGCCCCTTGTTACACACAGCATACTGTCCCTGGCTTAGCTTGGGGTTTATAATATATTGGAGGCAGATGCCTCTAGGTTATCAGGGGGGGGGGCAGACTGGCCAGTTGCATGTCAGTCTTTGGAGGTTTGAACCACCCATACACAACCAGACATTCATCTGTGACAGAATATAGATATTTGATTTTAAGATGGTTACAAATAATATCTCAAGATCATGATGAGATCAAAATATGTTGATCTCCAATCTTTTGATCCCATGGAAGGGCACCTTTGCAATAGACTTGGATTGGGTTCCCTACTTGTGATTAAGCCTCCAGTGCTTTACACTCATCCCTTTCCTGCACAGTTGTTTGTGCTGTATATCCTGCTCCCTGCCTGAGCCTCTTGGCAACATTACCTCTTACAGAAGTGCAACAAGTTTTTGACAAGCTCAAATGTGTGGTCATATTACATCTTCACATTGTGCATCCATCAGGCCTTCCATATTGTCAAGCTACTCCCTGTACCCTGCAACCTAATTCTAGGACAGTGCCTGGCAAGTGTTCCAGGACCAAACTTATCAACAACAAAAAGTAATATAAAGTTGAAGAGATTCTGGATAGCTAGTTCTATTGCAACAACCTGGTTCTCAAAATATGAAGAAAAGTTAATCAAAAAAAACATAAGGACTCATCTTTTTTTTTTTTTTTTTGGTCATATGTATAATAATATTAAGTGCATGTGGGTTTGACCCAGCTACATGTGGGCATAAACACCTATTACCACTAAGTAATCTGTAATGGGCCATCAGGGTGGAGCTGTACACTAAGTTGCTCTCCAGGTCATATTACAGGTCTAGACTGAGGATACCTGCAGTCCAATGGTATTGTACTGTACCATGTCTGAACCTCCCAATGCCTTAAAGGTTTGCCTTCGCTTGTCAGGGCATGGTCCCCTCCCTTCACGTTGGTACCCCGTTCCACTCCCCTCCTGGTATTTTCAGGTTGTCAAAGATAAATGTCCAATCTAAATGAACAACCCATACCTCAAACCTGCTCCCCCTCTCCTGAATCCCCCTATTACTTTCCCCCCTGTTCCACACCGCTCTCCCAAAGCAATGACTCCCCTCCAAAATGAGGCTGCCAAATCCCACCATTGGTTGATAAACTGGCATTCTCCCCAAGAGGTGTGCTCTGTGCAGGGACAGTAGCTGATCAGGGGACAGACCCCTTCCTCCTTTTGTGTTTGGGTGTAGTGGTTAAGCGAGTACAAATAAATCATTGAAGATGTTGGCAGTGACGCTCCCTAAGGATCTGTGCAAAGCAGAGTACTAGAGTTGTGGTGTCCTCGTGTGGCCTGGTAGTTGATGAGGTGGATGTGAACAGATTAGTGAAGCCCCCAGTACAGGCAAGATGAGATGACCCTGCAGATAGTCAGGATCATCTCTGATAAGTTAAAAGTTTGGATATGGTATAAAAGGATAGTGGCCCAGGCCAAAAGAGTGGTCTGATGAAAGGCGATGTCGATTAGGGATGAGGTGTTAGGTAGTTTAGGGACAACCTAGTGCAGGAGGGACAAATTCCCATGGTTGGATGGTGGTGGTAAAAGATCAAGAAGCATGTGTAAGGACTCATATCTGCCAGTAATGGCCCTCTACCTCAAGGCACACAATTCTGTGACTGCAAACAATTTTAGGAGAACCTTTGCATGCCATTGGAATCTGTACTGGCAAATGCATCTGCAAGTGGTTGACATCTATTCAATTGAGCTGAATGGCATGGCAAAGATTGCTGGGTCCTCTCACTACAAAAAATTGCCAACAAAGCAGGTGCTCCATTCAAGTGTCCTCTCTGCAACTCCATCACACCATCTCACTTACCAACTTTATGTGACAATCTTAACATCACATCACCTTTGGGTGCTACAATATGGGCTGTGGGCAATAGGCCAATTGACCTTGACAAGCTGGGCAACGCTTGGACCTCACCCACAACACGGGTGTGGGTCCCCTACTCTGCTGCTGAGATGTCAGATGCCCTTTCAGGCACCTCAAATCAATCCGCCCCTGGGCCGGATCACATCTCATGGCGTCACCTTAAACGGATCATCCAAGATGACCTGTGCAGCAAACTACTCTTGTGGCTTGCAAACGCTTGCCTCTCCTCAGGCCATTGGCCTGCCGAGTTTAAAGCATCCATTACAGTGGTCATACCCAAGCCGGGTAAACCATCATATGACACTCCCAAGTCGTTTCGCCCAATAGTTCTATTGAACACACTGGGCAAACTTCTAGAGAAAATGTTGTCCACCAGGATGCAGTTTGAAGCTGCTCAACATGGTGTACTTCACCCCAATCAGTTCAGAGGAGTCCGTCAGAACTCCACCGAGGATGCTGGCTGCTTTCTCACACACATTGTCCGCTCAGGATGGCGTGCCAAACTCAAGACGAGTGTCGTTGCTTTTGACCTAGCTCAGTTCTTCCCATCCATAAACCACGAGGTCCTCTTACACATCCTCGAGAGACAGGGATTCGTGCCAGAAGTGGTTGCGTTCTTCAGGTCATACCTCGTTGATCGTCATACTAGATACGCGTGGGACGACGAAGTGTCCCTGTTCTTCCCATCCAGCGTGGGTCTGGGACAGGGCTCCGCCATGTCCCCCATCCTCTCTGCCCTATGCCTTGCACCCCTCCTCAAGGAATTTGAACGGAGGGTCTGCATAGCTTCACTAATTTCCTATGTGGATGATGGCACCATTATAGTGCAGTCGGACACATTCGAACAGAACCTTGTTAAGCTCAAAGGGGCCTACAAAGTCGTATTTGAGCTCACCCAGGCTATGGGTTTGGTTCTTGAACACAGCAAGTCAGAGGGATTCCACTTCTCTCAAAAACACGGCGATATCAACCCTGACATCGACCTTGGCTATGCCCCATATACTGGGGACACCCCCCTCTGCCCTGGTACCATTTGGCGCTACCTTGGATTCTTCTTTGACCGTCCCCTCACATTCAGAGAGCACGTCAAATGATACACGAACAAAGCCCTCACCTCTGTAAAGGCTATGCTCTCCCTTGGCAACTCGGTGCGCGGACTTAGGCCCAAGCACAAACGAATGCTATACCGAGCCTGTGTTCTTCCCATCGCTACATATGGGAGCAGGCTTTGGATGTACGAAGGGGCCTGCATGGCAGGCCCTCTCGATAACCTCCGGAAGATGCAAAGACGAGCATGCCTTTGGATCACTGGCGCCTTCAAGACATCCCCAAACGGGGCTGGCGAGACCCTTGCAGGCATACCCCCTATCCACCTCCATGTCAGAAAGCTGGTGGAAAGGAGTCATGTCCGCTCCCGTGTGCTCCAGGCCTCACACGCCTTTCGACGCCTCATCGATGGGAACCACAAATTCTCTGTCGAGACCCTCAATGCCCGCAACCCAAGCCGTAGGCTTGGTAAACTAGTATCACCCATTGTAGAGGCCTGGTCTAACCTTGGCCTCTCTTCCCTGGATCTGGACCCTGTCCACCCACTCAACCAACCAGGCATGCGCCCCAAGGACCTGTTCCCTGGTTGCATTGTCTACGACATTGTCACCCCCCCACCTAAGGGCAGTGATCACCGCGAGGAATTCATGAAAGACCGCACCACATCGCTGAAGAGCGCTGTCGATGAGGCCTCTCATTCCCCATGGAGCATCTGCATTATCACTGATGCATCCACCCCCCCTCCTCCCATGCAGTCAGTTGTTGTTTACCGCGTCTGGCACGATGGAGATTTATATGAGGACTGGTTTGCTACCGGCCTATCTACGTCTGATGACGCTGAGCTGTGAGCGATTGCGGAAGGCGCCCAACAGGCAGCTGACATTGGACTAGAGGACATCCATGATGTCCATATCTTCTCCGACTCCATCAACGCCCTCAGGCGTTCCCTCGATGCGTTGCACCACTCAGGTCAAGCATCAGCCCTCAAAGTGTGCGATGTGCTGCTGCCTTGGCTGCAGCTCCACGCCATCCACAAGATTCACCTCCACCATATTACAAGTGGTGTGGAGATTGAAGACCACCAACTGGCACACATCAGTGCCGTCTCAACTCGTGTTGAGGCAGGTGGAGCGCCGGTTATATCTGCTGACTTTGCACGACGCAAAGCAGTTACACGCATGCTTGACGGCTGGAAGTCTCTCTTCCAGTCCAAGAAGTACATTGGCTCCAATTTCCTGACGCTCTATGTGAAAAAGGACACCCCGCTCACTCCGACCCATGTAAACAATGGGCCGTGGATGCGCAAGACTGGTCACAGCCATGCTCTGACTGCCCACTTGGTGCGATGCATCACCGGACACACTCCAATTGGGGTGTTCCGATTGCGATTCTTCAAGGAAGAATCTGTCTCCTGTAGGTGCGGTGCTCCCTTGGAAACCATACAACACGTCCTATTCGACTGTCCACGACACGGATGGGAAGACAAGCCCAGCCGCCAGCTGCGCTATGTGTGGCTGGTTGAATTCCTCTCGGAGAACGAAAACGCTTTCGCGTTCGATGTTCCCTAGTCCTAAACAGGCTAGGGGCAGTACTCAGTGTTCTAAGTGACGGCTATAGGGTGCTCCCTGCCCGAACATGCGATCCTGGATAATCAGTGGACTTGAAGCCACCACCTGCTGCGGAGCACCGCAGCAGGGGGCCCACCCCCTGGCGTAGATTGGCCCTTCCGGCCTGTGTACAATGAGCCCTGGCTCCATTCGCTAGTCCGACCCCGGTCGGGTGAGCACCCTAGCCCTGCAGCGCTTTGTCTCCTGCCCCCCTCTCCCCCTTTTCCCAATTACTACTTGTAGTGACCAGCACATGTATTATGTACAGTTGGTATATAAAATGTCGAACCAAAAAAAAAAAAAAAATATGGGCTGTGGCTTTCATCAGCAAATCCTGGGTCCCCTGCATAGATACCCATAGACACCCATAGTGCCATAGATGCCATAGAGTAGGTTTTGTTGCTGTACACCTCTGTGCAGACCTCCATAGCTCTCAGCAGTTATAGCTCAAATCATGCTCATCTGTAAAGTGCTATGAGGTCCTGGATAGTTCCACTTTTTACTGGGCAGAGCATGAGAGATTATGGTTCCAGTCTGTAGACACACCCCTTGCTTTTGAGATTTGTACAGTCCAGGAGAATAGGGCAGACAGTATTCCATTACATTGCCACATTTTTAGTGAGGTGGGGTTATTATCTATGAATTTAATAGGTAACAAGGATTACTCTAACCAAGTCTGACAGCCAATCGATAACATTACAAAGTCCCAGGCCATTGAGTATACTAACCTACAGTAGGCACAGGTGCAGGGCAATCCATTTCTGACAGTTAGTGTAAATGGGTACAAATGAGTGTTCACCTACCAATGATGCCTTAGGTTGATCATACAGTGCCATATGACTGTTCTGCCACAGGTTATTATGTGTAGAACTGTAGTGCAAGAGCATGCTTACCCTGACTTGTAGATGTTAACAAAGGTGACATCTCCCCATGGTAAACCCAGCCCTGCCAGCACTGCAGACTTCTTCGGCCAGCTTTCTGAATTGTGTCATGATCCACAGACACCCTTAGTCTTGGTCCAAGATACTGAGTTCTTCCTTGTTGGTCTGGTCTTGTCTAGCATGGCTGGTCATTGAACATTGAGACGTGGTATTGTAAGGTGGGAGGAATTCGCCTCATAAACAGAACTTCGAATTACCACCTCAGACCTCTGACAACATGGCAATACGGTTAAACCCGATGCCGGTAGACCCGTGACACTTCACATGACAGGTGCAGTATTCACACGGTATGGCAGTATTCACACGGTATGGCCCGGCAACACCATACCCGTACCTGCCACACCACAGTTTGAACCAAGCCGTGCCCAACACTAGTCTTGGAAAATTTAGAAAGGAACTTTGTCTTGAGATGTTCAACCCAGCATTCATTGCCCTATCATGCAGTATGCATCCTAAGTAAACTTAGACAAGGCACAAAAACCTGTATTTTGCATACATACAATAATGTTGGATTTTGAATTTTGAGTAAGTTTGGCCCATTTTGCACAACCTGCCAAACCAAGCATATCCCTGGGCAGATAAGGTAGTAAATATACAGAACTGTGTAGAAGTATGAGCCACTATGGATATCAGGACAGACAGGGTGGATTCTACACACAACTGCAAAGCACTGCAGAGTTCAGTACAACATCTATGGATGACTATGGGCACTACAAGGTCTGTTGGCTGATTGTGAGAAAAATCAGGGTTTGCTGATGTTGACAGCCTTCTGGAAATGTTGTCATCTTGGTGAACTCCTCATCTGCTCACCATTCTCCATCAAACATGATGTCACCCATAGCACCTGTCTCTCCACCAACTTTGTCAATGGGAGAAAGGTTATCAGTTTCTACCTCCCATGGACAAAAACTTCAGGTATTGCAGGGGGAGACTGTATCCTGACTGCCACCAATGATTGCTATTGTCCTGTTTGGGCACTAGAGAACCACTTTGAAATTAATAACTCTACCAATCCCAACCTCCCACTCTTCACATTCTTCTCCCGAAATACATGGCATTCTCTCACAAAACATATTTCTCTTCACTCTACCGCTGGTATAAATTTTACACCTCACCTAAATTTGCACTTGCATCAATTTTAGATATCTTAACATTTCAATCCCGATGCTCACAGCTATCGTATCGGTGGCTCACTCGAGCTACTCACTTGAGCTACTCACTGCTGGTGTTCCTCCAGAAATTATAATGAAGATTGGTGGTTGGATATCACTATGCTTCATACTTTACTGGTGTTGCCTTGTACTCATTATTCCTGCTGCTATAACACGCACTTGGGAGGCCAGGAGAAAAGAATTTGCTAAAAAATTACATATTACGGAAAACCTGGATAATTTCGAAATCCTCTAATCTATTACATCTTCTGTACCAAGCATAGCTCAGGTAGGAACTCGAGAAACCGACTGTTGAGCTATGCTCTCTTAGGGTAGTCGTAGGCTCTCTCTTCCCACGTTGAGAACTACTGCAGCTTGTGTACAGAGACTTGAGCTAATCTGTCGACATTGTCTTCAGAGTACACAAGTCTCTTGCCAAAGTCTCTTGTCACTTACTTCCTCCCCGCACGCTTTGAAGCATTCGAGAGTGTCTGCCTTATTGGCAAGCTTGCACTACCGGCTGAACTCGAGCAGGTCGGGCTAAACGACAAAACAAAGTATAAGCATGGCATAGGCCAACTCTGCAAGATCATGTCCAGAAAGTATTTATAGGGACCATGGTTCACTGTTATTGTATGTTCACATGCTTGTTTCTCCCTATATTTGCGGCTGCTTCAGATAATCTCGAACCTCAATATCCCAGACTTCCTTGTCCATACATCCTTATTGTATACCCAATGTTCAATAAATTGCTTCCACCTACCAATCCTTTCGAACTTCCCTCCGGCAGCTGGTCTTAATATTAGCCCGCAGTGTCGGATGTGAGGATGCTTATCACCGTCGTGCATTTCAAAAAATGTGCCAATGAAGAGACAGTAGACAGTTCCGCCCGCTGATGCTTCGGATGTTGGGGTGTCATATTCCAGATGGAGAGAGTTGAAACTGCCATATGAAACAGTGTGTATGTTGGAAAACGAAGCAGGGGGTGGTGGTGGAGGTTCAAGGGGATATGACCCAGATGCCATCTGGATCTCTATGCTTTCGTGTTCATCGTCCACATTATTATCATATGCTTCATCGTCATTGCCATCATCTCCACCGTCTCCGCCGTCGTTATCTTCTCTACCACTATCATCTTCACCACCATCGCCCAATTCTAACTCCCCAATATCACCCTCCGAATCGGTAACCCACTCAACACTATCGCCATCGCTCATACTACCGACTCTCGCATTGTCAATGTGAGCAGAAGACTTCCCAACTATAACCGCACATATCGCGCCTTCAATCATGATACTTCCACCAAGGACTATACCATACTTGTTTTGGCCATCAATTTCAACCGAGGCGCTGATGATATGAACGCGCCGGTCCTGTTTATAACTCGTCGTTGGTGCCCATTCTGCTAGTTTTGGCTTGGTTTCATGTTCCCAATCCTCCGCACCAAAGATCGCCCAAGACCAGGATGGGGGAGTTGACTTCCTGCCTTGCGTAGTCGCGGTTACCTGTTTCGTTTTGTTGGACCCGGCTTTCCATAGGAGGTCACGGGCCAGATCACTTTCCCATAAGCCTGCCATATATCGATCATGCTTTGGGAAATACTCAGCGAATCTCGATGCAAGTCCGGACAGCGCAGGGAATCGGTCAGACTCATATGTGAGGTCCAGAAGGCTGAAATCCTCGACGACCGTCCTCCACAACCCATGAAGTGCTTTCTGATCACCCAGAACGCCAAGAGTGGCAATGCGATCCTTGGACGCGCTCCAGCCATCTCCACCGAAAGGCGTTCCGTCCAAGTCTTTGCATTCACATCGTTGTTCAACCATACATCCCCAAATCATCTCATTTGCATGAAAATGGACCGATCGCGGTGCAAGGGAGCGCTCCTGGTATACCCACCCACGCTGTAGTAGCGGTGCCGTATTGCTATGCTGACGTATCCATCTCTCTGTCTGCAAAGTTTCATGGGACGATTCCAACGACAGCCGAATGCGTATGTCCTCCATTCCCGGAACTTTAAATGATTTGACCTCACTTCTTCTGATCCTAGATATCTGTTTTCTTTTCCTAGAACCACGATATGCTTGTCCCGCGACCTCTTCTGCCCACGCCAGAGAATCTCTCTCCGTCCACCTCGCTCCCAAGCAGCGTTCATGGCCGCCCGCCGACCGGGTCGTCGCGATATTAAGATAGCAACCTGCATAGATATCCGCCATGACGGCACTTTGTTGCTCCCAGTCGGCCTTATCGCCCTGAATAATGCACAGCGAGTCAATCCATATGTAACGCAACCCCAGGCTTCTCGTGACTGCAATGGCATCTTGGAATGTCTTCGGGAGTTGTTCTACCCCAATCCCTCGCATCCTGTCAGAAATTGTCTCCCGGGTTGTGACAAGTAGCTGCTCCTTTCCCCAACAGTGGCTCAGCGCAACATTATTATTATTATTATTATTCAATCCTATTTATTGTCCGGGAAGGGTTACACCCTTATGTTGGACATTTCTTTGACACTGAGGTAGGAAGTACGGGAGAGGAGAAACTACGAGAGCTGGAAAGTGGTGCGTCCCCCCGCGTACGCGGAGAAAGAACGCCCCTCGGGTTCCCAGCCGAGTTTTAAGGTCCACTCCCCTTTACTGCCCTTGTGAAGTCTAAGAGAAACTGGTGTGATAAGCAACGGTCCCGCGAACGGGAGGGGAAAGGGAAAGGAATGTGTCAGGCCATTAGGCATGCGCTAAGGGGGGGGGGGTGGAAGTATGTGTGCGGTTGATGGGGGGTGCGGGAGTGGGGGTGGGGGTGGAGCAGCGCAACATAGTGGCCCCGTTGTCCCAGAACCGTCTCGATGAGCCGAATCTGCTCACCGGATAGGTCAAGCACCCGATGTGGGAGCAACTCTCCTCGATGGTCAGTAGTCCTGCCTGTTCGACAAAGCGTATGCTCCTTGTTGCAATGATCTAGCCACGATGTAATGATCGTTCCGTACTCTGCCGCATTCGGTTTCGTTGGGACTTCGCCGGCGGCCCCGATGGCTTTCCATGGTGCCGCCTTAGCTGTTCATGCAAATTCAAGATCAATATGATGCTTTCCAGCAAACGTAATTCAGCTGACCATCTGGAAGCGTATATATTTCGACCTTAAATTCCTCTCTAGATCCACGCTTCGTATCACACCTCATCTCGATCTTCAAACTCCTGGACGCCCCACTCTTCAGCGCTGCTTGGCGCATCTTTCTCGCAGTGACCTTATCAACAGCATCGTTATCGTCTCTGTCCATAATTGTGATCTGATATTCGATTTGCTTCCCTGGAGGAACCTCCACGATCTCTCCAGAATTCAGCAATGTGTCGAATGCGGATTTCAGAAAGCTACAAGATTTGCAGGATGGATCTTTGGCCAGATCGTCGGACATGATCCAGTGCCGCGAAGCTTCTCCATAAGTACAGTTATCCATGTCGTTTTGTGGCTGGGGAACGCGTCGCATATCGAGAGAGAAGCAGGTTGGGCAAATGGTGGAAGTAGGAGGGCTATTGAGTTGGGCAGATTTGTTGCGCGCGCGACGAGGCATGATGACTATGCAAATGATACGAGCGCCAACTTGTATTTTGTTATCGATAACGGTAAAGGTTGTGGATTCGTTGAGCGCTTGTTCCTCGGCGTTTGTTTCTGTCACGAGATCCTCTGAAAAACAGTCGGCCTTCTATACATAGTGAATGGTACATCTCTCGGTCCGCTCTTCAGGTGATCCAGGATGACGCGCAATAAAAAGAATTTTGACAGGTTAAACAAGACGTTAAAGAAAGTGTATCAAACGAGTGTAGGTGAATATAAAGACTATAGCCAGGTATATGTTATTATGGAGTGGAATGGATCCAGTAAGAAATACGGGCAATTATAAGACAGATTTTCCCTGAAATATAACTGAATAAGCACAATATCTAAGCACGATGGCCAAGGAAACGTAGCAAGAGATATAATCATGCATTGCTCCTTCGCTTCGAGAATTGATCAGAAATAGGACTGATTAAACTGGTTCACTACCATGAGACGGACGCATAGCACAAGAAAAGCGGACCAGCTCACTTGATTCCAAGTTTGCGGATATTACATAGAGGTCTTCGCAGCGGTAAAGACGATATTTTTACGGTATCGAGAGTATCATTCCCATTTGGGGTTCCTGTGGTAGTTAGAGCCCATATCGTAGGCGAAAGATACCCTATTGTCAAGTACGTTGGGCAATTCAGCTTAAACGTGTGCACGCAAGGACATACCAGTAGGAAAGTATCTGCTAAGAAAGCGCATAGCGCCCCATCCGCAAGGGTGAGTTTCATAAGAGCATAGGGTATCCCAGCAATATGAAAGACTACGGATTGACTGAGAAGACGTGGCATCGCAAGGAAACAGTTGCTTACCTCCTCGCCAAGCATTGGTACCGAGGGTCACCTAATCAAATATGTATGACCATGGCTTGATTCCTTTGGGCACAGAAACATTGAGGAAGCTACGCCTGGCATATTGGAAACGGACTTCTACACAATTAGAGGGTATGGTCCCACGTTACATCATAGGAATGAAGTTGAGTCCCATCTACCACCGTAGATTGTAACCGCACGTTTGAATTGTTTCCCATAGGTATCGCCTGTTCTGAAAGGCAAACCGAGGGCGGGAATGTTGGGGCAGAAGATTCCGAGCCGGATGACAGAGGCCAGGCTCCTGGTCCTCAGAAGGTCACCCCGCGGTTGAGGTAATCTCTCTCCAGGAGGGGTAGAGCTTCGGCATCGGTCTCAACGGTTTGTGGCTTCACGACCATTGTTTCCTCGTCGTTCACGTTTGCTGTGATGAACGGAGTATTGACACTGAAAGGGCGTTAATACATTGAGAACAGACGTACGTATAGTATAAAGCCTACATTTTACCTTGGGCGGTACGGCCAGCGGGGGTGATCTCGCCGTCAATGGACACACCCCAAGGCTATAGCGACGGCGGTGAGATGGCCTCCCGGAATTGAGGATCGAATGAAAGCTTACGCGACTACTATATATAGTGGGCCGGCCGAGCATCTGATTCAGTGTTGTAAATCATTTCCCAGTCCTTCGTTCGAAGACATTTGAAGAATATACACCCACTAGGACAACTGATAATACCAACCAGGGTATTTTAATTGCCTTGGTATAACTCGAGGGCAATGGCAGGAACGGATGTGATTGTTCTAGACTCGAGAATCTATCGTAATGTCTGAATTAAGGTGCAACTCTGAAAAAAAAAAAGGCACCAGAAACAACTGACCGTGCCACGGAACAGCTTGGTGTTGACATAGAGCATGTGGTATGCGATTGACATACTGGTAATGTTCAATCGAGCGAGCTAACCGGGAAGAATCCACAACATACGCGCCGAATGACTGTCCAGAGACAGTAACCTCTTCTTGTCACCCCCGAAGGCACCGGTATTCTTCTGAACCCATTGAAGAGCTGATTTCTGATCATACAAACCAAGGTCCAATGCCCCGTTGGCAGCAACTTCTCTACCTCCCCTACAGAAGAACACGAAATGTTAAACTAGCCCACTGCCGTAATCCACTGCCAAGGCATTCTTTTCCAATATAGAGTAAGTTTCGAAACCCGCAAGTGTCGGTAGGGACGTACCGTTCCCTTGATTTGAGGACACGCAACGCTAGAGGAGGTGGCGTCGATAGTTACCGCTTTTGAATAAGTAGCGGCCACGGCCCGCCTGAACCTCAGCGCAGTCGCGTTCTTCAAGCCCTAAAAGTTATCGACACCGGTGCTGGCATCATGGACTCCGTTGACGGTCGCCTTTTGGAATGGGGCACTGACGGAGAAGCACAAATGAGGGAGATATAAGATAGGACAGCGACGACAAAAGGTAACGCACTGTAATGCCCACTCAAGAGTCCACTTACCCATGCCAAAAATGCAGCATGGCTTATAAGCCTGTTGGTTGGACCTCTCTGTGGCCCGGCACGGGCGAATTACGAACATGAGCCAAGTTTCTTGAAAGGGATGATTGGGCCCACAGGATGATCGATGATTGGTCACCCCAAATATCGGACAACGTCGAGCCCGGCGGTCCGCCGTTCAGCCGCCAAGTTGATCGTCAGAATTGGATTTTTCGCATCGTCCCGGACGTTATCGAGTTTAGATTTCGATATAAATCGTATTGGGCACTACTGACGCTCCCAGAATGGAGAGTAATAACCACCAGTCAGGTTTTTTTTAGGTATCTCGAGCGCATGAGGCGCAGATTTGGATCTATTTGGCAACGGGCACAAATTTGAAAAAATAGGAACGATCACTGCATCAATCGAAACTTATTAGATACCCTCAGTGGCAACCTCCAAGCTTTTCGCATAAAACACCCAAGCCATCGCCTGTACTTCGTCGTTCCTAGATATGGACGGGAATATCCTGAAGCCGCCCAGCGTGCGCACGGTAGTGGGCCGTGATCAAGATGGTCACTGACCGACGTTGGAGCATCGAGACGCGCTTTCTCCAAGTTGAACCGCCACAGTCGGCACCATGACATATCGTATTCACCTGAATTTGATATCCATTCCTTCGAACGGAAACAACATTGACAGCTAGTGTCGGGATTAATGTACTTCCGGTATGGCGAAACCTGACCTCAGCACACAAGCAAAAAGATATCAGATAACCCTCTGGGGGTCAGTGTGTTTTCCGTCCTGGTTTCATCGCAATTTCAGCTGATCAGTCAGCGATAGCCATATGTACCAAGCCAAGGTGACAACATTTCCATTCCTTGGGACTCGCAGACTTACTGATCAGCAGGATAAATCGGTTTAGACCCTCCACGCGGTTATCTTCAAATTGACCTAACGATATATCGATTGATGGGGTGGTAGCAAGCAGCCCGCCTTGTTGCTCTCAGACGCTCGGTCACCAATTGTTCCTGAAGTGGTAACCCATGCACGCAAATTTAAAACATGCTTCTCTTTTTTAACCTTTAAGCCTTGGCCAACTGTAATATGCCCCGACTCAGGAACTCGTCTCGCTTCTTCTGAACTATTTTAACCCAGTCATTGACAGGGCACGACGATCCTGGATTTTCTGGCTCCAAATCTAATACCCCACCTTCCTTTTTTTTCCTTCGTTCGTAATGTCGTGCCCGCCACCAGTCGTTGTGGCCGCCAATTATCTGAAAATTGCGGGTGCATCTATCTATGCATTCGGTACGCATATTCTGTCCATCCTTGCTATTTCTTCCCATATGAATGATTGTATGTTTCTTCTAGATTACTTTCAGACGTTGCCCGCAGAAATCCGTTTCTGTAGGTTTCCGTCGTTCTGTTTTTATACCTTTACCTTCTGAAACCCGTTCAGATAGACGGCAGAAGTTCATCACGCAGTTGTCTATAGCGTGTTGGCTGTTGATCTCTGTCCGGGTCAGTCCCCTTAGCTCACTTTCTGAAAGAAATCCTAACATGGCGTCACCCACAGTACCTGGGCATGGCCGGCATCATGCTGTCGATGATTGGGGGCTTCTCTACAAACTTTACATTAGAGTCCTGTACGCATTTCTTTTTATCGGTTCCGGTGGTCAAGGTACGTCAAACAGGAATCCGTCGCTATCGACTGATGCGACATCACTTCCAAAGGTTTTAGGCGCCGTGGCTTCGCAGGGAGTTTTCATCTTCCGAACGTATGCCATTTGTAACCGGAATCGAACGATCCTCAACTTCTTACTGGTGTTCGGAGGGATTCTGAGTGTCGCCGAAATTGTCGCCCCCGTCGTTGTGCCTAGAAACCCAAAACTTGGGGCGTCCGGAAACTGTATATCCGATCTCTCGAAGGTATGTTGGGGCTTTCGAATGATGACCACGGTCTGATTTTCCCATCGATAGGGCTCAACGAGTTGGATCCAATATCTGGTACGACGAATCGACTGGCCACCTTACCTGATATTTACACGGTCAACCCTTAACGCAGTGTCAAGTAGTGTTCGACCTTGTTATTCTTGTCCTCACTATCAACCGTCTGTTCCGTGGCATCGACATGAAGTTTGTGACACGTTCGGAGTTTACCAAGATCTTCTGGGAAAGCCAAGTCATGTACTTCATCGCTGTAACGATTATGAACATCCGTACGTTTCATTAATATTTTTGTCGTTGGTATCAGTTCGTTAAAGAAAATATATTCGTTAGTCAATCTCATTTTCTTCATCAAATTTAACAGGAGTTCTGAGTCGACCATGTTTGCCACTCTGGGGATCGCAATCACTGCAATTTTCTCGTCGCATGTTAGTAAGTAAATTTTCTCCAATACGTTGGTAGTCTGTAGCCCTTGACTCCTATGGACAGTCCTCGATCTTCACGAGGCTGCCCACGCTCACAACATACTCTACATCAGGTGTTATAGCACCACACCAGAATGCCAACGGAATCCACACAACGACGTACCGTAACGGAGAGATCGTGGACCGCCAGTTTAGGGTGATGACTGCCGAGGAAACAAAAGCTGAAGCCCATCGCATGGAAATCCTTGTGAGCCTCATTGCAAAATCGACTTTGTTACTGGTCTTACATTCGATTAGGATATGCCGCATGCTGGGGGTATCCATGTTCAACGTGAAGTTGTCGCGATGGTTGACTCCGACCGCTCATCTCTCAACTCCTGGGAAAGGCAGCAGCCTGGTGATGTTAAAAAACCTATATTCTGATTCTCGTTTTTTATGGGCGGTTCCGGGCTTCACATTGGGAGGTCATTCATAGAAGAAGTTCAACTAAACATTTGTACGGATCTCAATATGATACCATGTACAATACCCTATCGGTGCTTCCATTCATTGTGTAGGGTTCCGAGTCGGATATGGATTGACGTGTTACATCATGTGACTCGACGCGTTTGGTCATGCGGTTCACTGTTGATCGGGTACGCGAAGTTCGCACGCTCCTCGTGTTTGCCCACATCAATGGTCTGTCGGCAATCCCAACACAGCAACTAACACAGAGATGGCCCAAGGTGGTTAACTGGGATCCTCTGTTTCAATACATTCAGTCGCCATTCGTTCAGAATGCATTCGATCGAACGGAATAATTGAACAGTGAAGCTTCGGTGGCCGTGGAACCCTCCGGAGACTACTCATCGGGGCCACAGCTTTTAGACAGCTTTGCTACCTTTATAACCGGGACCTCCGGATTTGGGTTCTATTCTGATACCCCTTCCCCCACCATCGTCCTTAAATCCCTCCTAAAAACCACCCAAAGCTTTGTCGCGTAGTTGTCTAGCGTGTCATGGGAGGTTCCAGTTCTTCGTTGAGCGCCAGCTCATTTCATTCATGCCTCTCAAATGCTTCGGGTCAGGCGTCCGAGTCGTCGTGTTCGGGTAAGTCTTTCTCTTATGGTGGCCTATGTCGAGCTTTTAACTTGGGTTCATTCGTCTAGATATCTCGTCAAGGACCGATGGCCTGTTATGGGACCTAGAACACAACATCCACGACGGGGCCGCTATCGAGGATTTTGTTGAACACGTCTTCCACGTGACGCCCAAGCACATCAATGCTATTCTATCGCACAATTGGTGTATGGACCCCGAGCATTTGAAACGATACGAAGCGGCTCTGTCAGATTCCTTGGACGCCAACCCGAGCTCAGCTTTTGGGGCGTTGGTGGCCGATTTTGCGCAGAAAATATCCAACGCCATCGACGGCAGCTTCGACGCGCAAACACTGTCGGTTCACCTTCGATCGACCTTCCCATCCGTCACTCCTCCCGAGATAATATCAGTGCCGCCTCCAGACGCGGTCTACGTCGATCTCACGGACGAGGAGTCCGACTCTCTGGACTCAGACGCTGACAGCCTAGACAAATCATTTACCTCCGACAAACCTCACAATTCTAGACTCCCACTGCGACCTGTCACCTCAGCAGACTTACAGCTCATTGCCTATGCAGCAGAAGCATTGAACGCCCCGGAATGTCACTACACAACCTGCGCTGCCGTTCAGTCCTACTCTGTCACGTTGTGGTACTATGACCGCACATGCATGGTTCGAACAGCCGAGTTCGATTTCAGACATCAACACAAAGAATTCGCCCTCTTTGCGTATGGAATCAGCCACAAACCTAAAACTCCCTCTCCCGCGAGTAGAAGCCCACGATGTTCGCTCGAGGACACCCTCCAGTCTAATTTTACAACGACTGACGCCAAAATCACTGTCCGACCCAACACCTCGGGGCAGCACGATGCGACATTTACCATTATCGACACTATCTACGCGTACCACGCACTCATCGGCAGGGGAACTAAAGTGTTCGCAGTCACTCTGGACAACTTAGATAGTGACTTCGCCAATGAAGAACAAGTGCTAAAGCTAGCTTGGCCCAACGTCTATCGCCCTCAGGAGACGAAGCTCGTTGAGGCTATCGTTACCGCGGCGCCCCAATGGCAGGCACACCTTCCTCAGATCACCTTCTCGGCAACGTTTTCTGCGGATCAGTTGCTTCCACGGCCGAACCTCCTGAGAACTCTCCCTTTCAAGGCATTTCATGATCGGTATCTACACGTTATGGCCATGTTGAGATATCAAAAGCTTTGGGAGGTGGATAGTGTGGATGAGTTTGAGGATGCGTTCGTGGATTGTGTTGAATGTGCGTCGCCTTTCTCTACAGCTCTTAGTGCCACGTGCTGACTGGCACGCATATAGGCCACTTCCATTCATACAAAGAAGGCAAGGTTCTGCATTGCGACCTCAGCGAAAACAACCTCATGTGCAAGCGCGATTGTGGGCATATAAAGGGGGTCCTGAACGATTGGGACATGGCATCCCCAGTGGACGACAATGGCGACGTCTCACCCTCTACGAAGAGTTATGCCACAGGTACCATCCCATTCATGGCATACGATCTACTGGGCGAAAACCCACCACCCCATCTCTATCGCCACGATCTCGAGTCGTTCATGTACATCCTTATCTGGGCCGCCACCCACTACGACTTCACCGCGAAGCAGAAGCTCCCGGTCGCCTCGTCGCTCGCGGGCTGGGATCATAAGAGCCGCCGAGTCGCCCGCCAAGCCAAGGGCGCCTTCCTCTTCGACCCACACGGCACATCGCCGGTCTTCCAGAACGTCAGACAGGAATTCCGGCACGTGCTGGACGAGTGGATCACGCCGCTGCACGCTCTGTTTTCGAGTGCGATGGCGTCAACGCCAACGGACGCTCGTACGTTCGATGGGCGAATCACCTTCCAGACGTTCATGGGAGTACTCGGGAGGAAACCTCGATGATGTGTTTTGATTTTGGAAAACCTTCTTGGGCGTCATTCTCACTCTTTATCCTAATACGTAGTTAATGTTGGTTTAATCTCATCTATAATATGTCTACTTGCTCACTGAAGCCTCGTTACCTGAGCAGATCTACCTATACTGTGCGTAGTCCCTTCCTTCACCTTCGCTCGTTTGCTTTGGATGCGAGTATCGCTGAACTTTGGTTCCGCGGCAATTACCAGCATACACGTAAAAATGCAAAAATGTGGCTTCCAGGGGCGTTCTTACGCCCTCAACTTGCTTTTCGAACCATGCGCTCTAGGTCTTAAAGGGGGATGATGCCCACGACGAGCGACGGTGTACAAGGCCACTTATCCGCAACTCCCCTCCCATGGCTAATTACGTTCCCGTTCGCTACAAATCCATGCTTTCGCGGATTAGAAGGCCAAGAACGAACGTCGCTGGGAGACGAGAATACTACAGCGGGACGCTAGAGACATTTATGTCCCTCGGATTGGGGTCAGGGGTCGACGGAGGAACCATTTCGCATTTACCATGCGGCAATTCGGGGATGTCGGGGCGAGGGTCGACGTCACCGTGTTCAGATCCGGGCGTCCTAGCGTGTTCAAGGGTGCGTCAAGTTCTGATATTGCTCTCGATACTCGGCTGACTTTTATCTGACACAGTGCCTCCTCGTCAAGGTCAAAGCCCCTCATGATCACGAAACATACAGGCACTCACGTTACATACATGTATAGTATTGCTCCGGACGGTGCCAGAGGCAGCATTGGGCGAGACATCGAGTTGACTGCGAGAATTCCATTCTCGATCCAAACTGGCAACCAGCCTGGGTGTACGAAGGGCGGGACCCAAATTTCGGCCTTGCGATAGGGCCGGACTGCGCTAATGCATCAGGGGTTTTCCCCGCTGCTGATCATTTACAGCTAGCCTATAACGAGGGCCTTGGGGAGAGTCGTGATTTCAAGCTTTGTTTCGTCTGTGAGTAACCTAATATAATACATCAATATCATTCTCATCAACCCAGCATCCGGGGATATTCGTAGTCTGATCAAAACGGTGAATGGACTACCCAAGAATTATTCTGGGAAATGCGATATTCTGTTCAACGACACGGATGCGGTGATGGTTAACAGGAATCTCGTTATCCTGTATGCCCTTCTCAGCGCCGGCCCGTCGATAGAAGAATCTGCAGAACTGGCGATCCATCTAATGTACTCTGCCGCTCTCCCTGCTGCGAGTGCGGCGTATTTACAGGGGTGTGTTCGTATCATCTACGGGGATGGCGCTGGGGACGGAGACATGTCGTTCCGGACATGCCTGAAAACCAGGGGAGGCGGAAGGCTGATCTCATTACAGACAGCGACTGGGATAAAGCGACTGATGGAAATGTCCCGCTCGACATACGACCTCAGAAAAGGATTAAAGAGCATGCGCGATGTCACCTTGAATCCTGCTCGGGACGACCATCGGGATAAAACTTTTGTTGCGCTAAAGCCTGCCCATCGTCTGGCACTCTTGCACTTTTGGACAAATGGGATCCTGGGGCCGTTCTCCCTAGACACGAGAAGCTTCAATCAGCCAAATCGGTGCGTCAATATCGCCATCATCTATAATTAGGGCTAAACCGCGTTTAGGCTCCTCTTCTCGGCGCAGGGTGAATGGCTTGGTCACTTTGGAGCGAACCCCCTTCACCATTGGGATGTAACGAGTGTTCAGTCTTCGGGTCCGAAGTACGGAGTTGATTCATCCGATGTTTTTGGCTGTCTCTTCTTCCACGCCAAACACGAATCGATGGAATTTGCAAGACGAATGAAAGAATTTAGCATCGATATCCATCTCACACAATTCGATCCCCGGGTTCTGTCCAAGGGCATATCCGTTGGTGCGCTTCCGCCATTCAAGGACGAATGTTTTGATCGCATCGAAACTTCAGACTTGGTCGACCAAATCGGGATTCGGGAGTGCTTGGCCAACTGGGCACCTTTATTGAACAGACTAAACGACCATGTTAGTATTCTTATGCGGTCGAGAAGATGGCACCGAGACAAACCCAACGCTATCCCCCATTTGAATCCCCAAGCGGTTGAAACTCTGATGAAAAGGCGTAACAGCATTCCCAGATTGGTCAGTCCAATCTTTTGCTGTCGAATCTACGTATCTTATATATATATATTTAACGCAGGAACCCCGCCTGAGACACACATTCACGCAAGGGATGAAATCTCCAGGAGTGCTGAGGTTGGTTGAATCTCTTGATGCATTCGTCGATCATGAAGGGGCGTTTCAAGAGTACCTGCGGGATCAAGAAGCCGAGATGACCGCTAATATGTTGGGGCTGCGTCCTCGAGCCTGGCATCATATACACCCAAAAGTGTGTTTCCAAAGTTGTGAAGCTCATGCTCATAAACTCATAATTACTCGGTAATACAGAGATACGGCGTGCCAGTCAATACACCTCAGCAGAAGTTACCCAACCTATCAAGGAAAGAATTTTACGATATGTGTAAGTGCAATCATATGTACCTCAAGACCAGTGGGTTTGTGGAATTGACCTCCTATATGCCTAGTCACGATGGGTGGCGCTGAGCTTTCCACACGGTTCATTGAGTTCGAGTGTATACCCACCCAAAAATAGAAATGACGGGCTGTCAGGGTTGTTGCGATTGTGAGACGGCACTAGGGCCATCCCATACTGTATGAATCGAATGGCCCGGAAATTCTGGGGATCCCTCGGTGGAACGAGTAAGCGTCTAAGGTTATTTTTGATCGCGAGTATCGAGGAATGTCGGTTTAGCCGGGAACCTTATGACAGGTCGGAAAATCAAGGAATCGGCCGTTCCCGCTGAACCAAAGGGCTCGCATATGTGGATCTGCCCATGCCGGCATTTCTAGCTTCGCTACGTCGCTGAATTTTTCTCAATGCCTTAAGGACTCGAGGCTTCGATTCGGCTTCGACTGAGCTAGTCGCCAAGTACCCGATTATGCTAGTGAAATTATCAGACACTCCGACTTACAAGATAAGCGTTAGTCCATCTAACGGTGAAAACAGATTAATCCCCGTATCCTCTCTGGATTATACTATCAGTGTTGGTTTATCACTCCAGAGTTCTGGGGGTCTTATGGGGCACCGGATCCGAAGCTGTCGGTGTTCTACTCATCATTCATGCACTGAACCTGATCCAATTCCCTGAAAGCCTCTTTCTCGGGAATCATCTCCACATGGACATTGTCAGGGGTCTGGATTTATGTCCAAAAAGGATTCAACTTCCATGCCAACATCAACCGGCTTCTTCGGCAGAAGTCTCCATTCAGAGCGCTACGGCCAACAACCCAGGTTACTTATGTGCAAAACATGCAAGGCGAAAAAGATGGTGGCCGAAGAAATTCCGCATAACCTTCCACTCCTTACATCCGACTCATGGCTGCTGTTGTTGATGTGCCAAAAACGTTTGGAGCTCTTCTCTTGGGTGGCCTCTTTGCTGCAGTGTACGTCCTATGCTCTATATTCTTGCTCTACCATAACTTGCGCTTATCGTCAACTGGCCAGGCTGTCGGGAGTTGTAGCAGTACAAGTGATTGTGTACTTCAAAATTTACCCCTCTGACGCTTTTCGGACCAAACTTCTTGTGAGTAGCTGTTTAGTGTATCACATCGAGATCAATTGAAAGCTGGCTTCAACAGGTTCTTGTAATATGGTATAACCTCCACACTTTGATACCAACCCCCCCATCTCATGACTTCTTGGAGGTTTCTGGACACTTGCCACACAGGGTTTATTTGGGCGGCATTATGGGAGTACTTCATCCAACAATACGGTGACGTTGAGGGAATCGATTTTATTCCATGGTGAGTACAAACGATTCACCTCAAGAGCCCCACTATAGTTCGCGAATCCTTGCAGGAACATCGCGGTAGGTTTGACTTTCGTAGATCTCTACCAGCTCGCCTGACCTAACTCCCTAGTTGACGATCGTGCTTACCGTGGGTTGCTATTAGTGCGGAATCTATTGATAGAGATTGATGGTTTCGCAATTTTATAGGCCGTTCTCACATTTTTTGTTCATTGGTGCGTCTCCTGTCATCTTCCCTTCTTCGTCGCTCCAACGTTGACATTCATCCAAACGTAGCTTTTTCGCACATCGAATTTTCATGCGTGGGTGTCCCTGTTGTTCTCGATCCCACCCTGTCTAGTGACAGACCGATTGCACAGTGAGCCAGCGCAATTGGTTTATCACGATCCCCATTGTGAGTCGTCGTTTATGTTCAAAGCGCCACATTTGAAACCTAATCATTCCTCGACACAGTTTTCATTAGCTGTACTTCGACTTGGTGGGCTCAATTCCCCTTTTGGATTTATCACGGGACTTAATCACCCACTCCTCATCACCGATCAGTGTCGGCTTGTGGTGAGTGGAATGCCTAGTCTCTGGATATCATTGACTGATGTGGTAATTAAACCACGATAAGCGACAACGGGAACGATGTCAGTTTCCTAAGTTTAGAGCATAGAACCATTACTGACGACAAACAGGTTACACTTCCACTCCTTTACAAAATTTGCACTCCATGTTCGGGTAAGCTATTTCTGCTCTATATTGGGCCAAACCTGAGTGTACCCCTCCCTCCCTGTTTCTATAGTGGCTATTTACTCTAGGCCTTGCACTATCGTCGTGTGTGGACATTATTATTACATGTTCTCTGTTCTATCTCCTCCAAACGAGCCGTACTGGAGCAGCGAGGTACGCGTACATTCTATAAATCATCAAACGGCAAACTCATTTGGGGTTTATAAAGTCTAAACATCGTTATCGATTCTTTAATTCGGTACGCCTTCGAAACTGGGTCCCTTACGTGGTAAGTACTTAATCTCTTCTTGATTCCTCAACGCCTACTATTTAACAGTGCGGGGACAATTGTTTCTATGGTTTGTGTAAGTTAACGCAACTCATAATTGTTTCCTTTCATCGTTGCTGAGAATTCTCAGTGGGTGGCCATGCGGAATAACCTTATATTTATGGGCCTACATTTCGTAATATCCAAATGTTCGTTGTCATGTCGTTCTCTTTGTACTTTTGCTTATGCTGCCCCTCAGTCTATGCAAACTCCCTGCTGGTTACGTAAGGAAATACTTGTTGAACGTAGCTTTCTTGCTAACCTATCGTTAGTCTCAACGCGCGCCAGACGCTTCGTCATGCTCGCTCTTCGCAATCTGGAGGCCACGCACTACCCACTTTGCACCTTGATACCCGGAGGCCGATAAGCTCTGAACTTACCACGGTATAGACTCCGACTCTTTACAGTCTTCTGTGAATCTAATAAACGTACTCCAGCCGGATTCTTTCGCAGATTATGATTCAGATTTAAATCCACAGAATTTCAGAAACAAAAAAGTACGCCACATTTTCCCTGTTCTATCGAAGCGCACCGTGAACCTCCAATTTTCTCATATTTCCCAGGTTGAGATTAGTGTCGTAACAAGCATTGAGCAAGTGGAGGAGCCCGTTTTGTTCAGGGGCACACGATGAGGTTTATGATAAACCTCTATATATGATAAACGGTTTATCATATATATATACATATATACATTAATTTGTGTCATTCGATTAACTGACATTGACGGATGTCTCAATGTACGAATATAATCATTAGTGCCGTGTAGTAAGTACAGGGGCATGGTCCCTTGTTTTAGGCGAACGAAGGTGAAGAAATATGTAGTTCGGCCTTAAAGAACACCTGAGTCGAGATTCTGGAATGACCTTGGTAATGTTATCCTCTCAGCTTATTCTCCACGCCGATATTCCTGAGGTAATACGATGCAAATGCGCCCCAAAGCTCGAAGAAAGCTTGGGCACCTTTTTCAATCTATCCCCTACTTCACAGAGTTGGAAATGCAATGCATCAAATTGCGTGCGTAAGTGTGCCCATTGGTCATCCGTTTCTCCCCGTATAACGGCAGCTCGAATCGATCCTAATAACGTCCTTCGCATTTTGTAAAGGGCTTCCAACTGTTCAAGATCTCCGCGGCTGTCATTCGCCCGAGTTTCTTTTATCTTGCCCTTCAGGTCGGCCAAATCGTAACTGACCCTGTTGTTAAACTGGAGGTTTGACGTTTCAAGGCAATTCTTTATAATCGACCATGCGGACGCCACAGTGCTCAAGTAGCGATCGACACCCGCATTTTGATCTATCATGGCACGCCAGGTTCGTCCCTCGAGCTCTGTTTCTGTTCTTAATCCTACAACTTTGTCGACTTCGTTCCACAATGTGGTAACGAGGTGTACTTTGTGTAAGTCATTAGTTCCACAAAGTGTTTTATAACGGTGTATGTCACGGTTCGTCAGGTACTTTATTGGAATGCGATTTTCCGACATATTTTGCAGGTACAGGATCGCTGCCAAAGTACATCTAGATAAAGGTGTCAAAAGGAATCATGCTTGACGCTGAAGTTAGGGGTCTAAGCTTACGTCTTAGGAAGACAGCCTTCGATCTTCTTCAGAAGGTTTTCTTCTGATTTGCTTGTATGGTCAATCCCAGGACTGCCAACGAACATAATTCGTTAATCGCTTCGTTCAAACCCCTCAAAAATGACGAACTTGATGCTGTCATCACCAGAAGTCTGGAGGCCATGTCGAATAGCACCATGTTTCCCTGTCAGGTTGCCGATGATCTGCTTAGCCATTCAGCTAAGATTGTTTGAGAAAACTCAAACTTACGGAACTTTTTCCAGAGCCGTGCGCACTGATTACACTAGGCAATTCTCATCAGTGCCGGTCTCTCCGAGGTATGTGATACCTACGCGATTACAAGATCCATGTCGTTTATCGTGAGGGCAGTTTGTGCCTGCTGCACAATATGCTTTAACTGGGCGATGAATTTTTACCCATCGAATCACCAGACTATCGGGGAGCAGGATATCGTACCGTAAAAACACCAAAGAGTTTTTTCATAGAGGGTCTATGTGTTGAGGGCATTCCTGAACGAACGCTATTTAAGTATCCAGTTGGAGGAACGGAGGCGATACTCACAGCATGCATATACTCCCCACCAATCAGAGAGTGAAATGAAGTCCACGCCCCATGCGCAAATTTAATCGGGCTGTCATGCGTTAGAGTTATGCTCCCTAGATTTCCCTGATCCTTTGGTCAGCTCTCAAACACAGCCAGGGACGCCACTCTGTTCCCAGCGGGGCATCTTGGCGTCTGACGCTCTCGATAGCAGGCAGGCTATACAATAACTTCGAGCAGGCTTTCCCGAAACCTTGCAGACGCGTCGCATGCACAGCCTTTGAGAGAAACACGCTAAGCGAGGCCATTTGTCTAATTCTCTGTCAAAACCGCCTCATCTTGCAGGTCTGATCACGCCTAATTGTAGATCATGCATCGCTGGCTCACATAAAGTTTCGTCCAGAAATGTTCATATGTGATGCTGAGCGCGATATTATGACGAGAAACACAATAGCATAGTGACAGCGAATTTGAAGGGCGTTATACATTATATTGACAATCAAAGTAGTATAAAAGCGACATATTTCCTTCAGAGTCGAATTTCTTAGTTCTGTGATATGGCAAGAGCAGAAGAAAATTCAAACGTCGCATCAACAACATCGGAAAGTGCCGAAGATGAGATGCACGGTTGGCCCCGTAACATGTACACAGTATGAGGACTCGCACTTTGGAAAGTACGTGTGCCATCTCCGTGCGGTGTATGATCGCTTTAAACAGGGTCAAGACGAGAATGAGATGATCACCTTCAACCTAAGGGTTTTACGACATGGGAAGGAGTAGTTGAGTCAAAACCGGCGACAATTATGAGCTCAGCTTGCTTAAAGTGAACCGGGGTGACCATGGTTGGAGACTAGAAGAACGGAATGCAATATATAAAGAAGTCTGGCATCTGTTTATCTGTCTACAGCTTCAATGCCCGGCGTGCATTCTGAAGCACGGCCGCCTCGGGGATCAAGATTGCCCACTCGCCGTTAAGGTCTGGGACAGTGAGCGTCCACTCATTCTCGTCGGCCTCAAACTCAAACTCCACGTTCAGTAATGCGGGATCGGTAACAAACTGTTGGGTGGCAGTGTCGAGCTTTCCGATCACGCCCTGCGTCACGTCGACGGCTGCAAGGACTGCCGCGGAGAAGATGTAGTCGACTTTGACCACATCAGTCGCGGTTTGTTGCGCTGTCGGTCGAGATTTGGAACGTTGTTGGGTCAACGAAGAGAAATCCGGCGGGTGGCGCCGCGGGTGAGGCGTTCTGCTTCACTGTAGTTGCGTTGGGGGCAGTTGCGTTGACCTCAACCTCAAGCTTTCCTGCGGCCTGACCAGAGTATGATGGTGTCAATGACTTCTCGGAAGGAAATAACTTTGAGTGGAACGCACGCCTTCGGTGAAAACAATATCGGTCTTCTTGTTACCGCCCGGCGTAGCAATGGGTGTGTCGAATGCGCCGCCAACTTCCTGTTCGTCTGCTGAAAGGTTCAGGTTGGTACTTTGTTTAATTAGTATACACCGGTGCTGGTCTCACCATTGGCTTCTCCTTCACCGCCCACGGCTCCAGCTGCGGTAGGAATAAAGATTCCCCATTCTCCAACCATATTCTAGATTTAAGTGGTTGATGATCAGAGTAACGAATCAGTAAGCCATAAACATACAGTGACGGTAAGAGTGAGCTCATTTTCGTCTACTTCGAACTCCAGCTCGCCAAGCGCATCGTCGATGACGAACGTGTTGGTTTCTGTGCACAGTTTTCCAATTTTCCCTTGCGATACATCAACACCTTGAACGGCTGGACCTTATCAAACGCCTCATCAGTGACATAAGAAGCGGCTGGAGGAAAGTAGAACTGACTAGCAGCATCGATAACGTAGTCGACTTTTTGCAGGGTAAGGCCGCTCGCGCCTTTGGCTAGCTCGATCTTGAACGAAGATGGATCGAGGGCAAGGAATCCTGTCGGCGGTGCGGCAGGGGTCTTATTCTCAGTTACGATGAGGGTGTTAGAGCTGTCGTCTTGGTACTCGACTTCAAACGCGCCCAGAGCCTACAGCGATGCCATATTGAAGTGACCTTACGCTTAAAAAACTCTATGACATACCCCTTTGGTGTAAAGAACATCGGTCTTCACATTGCCACCGCCAAGCTCGATTGGTTGACCGAACACATCGGGCAGCTCTATATGGAGGTTTTTGTGTTAGACGATCGTCTGGATTGCCAGTTGTGTACTACCGATTTCTGAGCCAGGAGCAGCCATGGAAGGGGAGGGGGCGGGCCTTCCACCCTTGAAATTCTTCCTGCCACGGGAGGGTCCACGATTGTCACCGCGCTCGGCGATAAGTGGCAATGCAATGATGCCGGAAAACTGGGCGGCGAGGAGAACAATCGGGAAGAAGAGCATCTTAACTGAAAGAGGAGGTGCTGAGAGTTAATGAAACAAGGAGCAAGGAGGGTGGGCTGGCCGAGACGAAATATAGGCAACCGGACTAGCCGTAAAGGAATGGAAGGAAAGGAAAAGTTGACGCGGTCGACAAGATGAAAGCGAAAAAGAAATTGAAGCCTTTCAGGCCCTAGTTGAGCTCTTTATAGATATCGCGACCCGGGAGTGCCCTGTGTGTTCTTATGGGCGAAGGGGGTCAGTAAATATTTTGCCAAACAGATCTTGTAACCAGCCAAGCAAGTCGCGTTTGCAACAATGTGAGAGATATCCAACAGGGTCAGTGGATATACTGTGGGGGTTTAAGCGAGTTTGGGAGTAAGTGAAGCTATTTCTGTAATTTTGGTACGCTCCGGGATCCTCTGGGGGTCGAAGAGCGGATCCCTTCCTCCGGGTAGTTTGGATGAAGATTGGGTGCAAGGTTCCACTATGCTGGAAGTCTTGGCCTATTTGGCAAAGTCCTTCAGCGCGCCAAGGTAAAGCAGGTTCCAGGTGGCCAGTAGGGCAGTTGCTCCACAATCATGGTAACCTGTCGCTAAAGACAAAGGCGTAACTAGCCAAGCAAGTCTTTTGCGAGACAATGCAGTCACCGAAACCGAGAGCACCTCATAGAGCTCCACCCAAGCTCTTATTGTATTCGATCAGCACACACTCGATGTTTTGTTTGTATCCCGTTTGCTGGGCTCATCATCTAACGGAAGGCCAACTAGTTCCAAAGTTGGATGGTGACCGTTCTACTGGGGCGATCGGGCTTGGATGACGCAGGGATGACAAAGGGATGACGCTTGGCAGATCAATCCTCAACGTATTGGAAAATTCGAGAGGCGTGTTGAGGAAAAGGTGGAGTTGGCATGTGAGTTATAAAAATATTTGGAATCTGGCTATATTGTGCAAATATATTTGAAATTGTGCTCGTCGGGTTGTTGGCTTATGTGTAGAGTGTGGGGTGCTCATTTCATTGGCGGCCACTCACTGTGTATTCTCGCCCACCTGCCGAGGGCACGTCAGGGCTTATTTATGGCTTGATCGCATCGTAGGGTAATCGCTCGATGGGCAGGTGCGAGGTCAGAGGTAAGAAAAAGCAGGGCGCTGTCCTTATAGCAGATGTTCTCTTCGGAGCCTAATGTAACTGTGCCGGGAGGAGGAGCTCAGTGGAAGGGGTTACCGTGTGAATAGACATGTGCAAGGGAGACTGAGAGGTAGGGCGCGGTGGAGGCGACGTCCGATTCGAGAAGGTCGAGGTGCGATAGAGAGTTTGAAGAAGGTCGGGCGCTGGATCACTTGGAAGTGTGACCCAGTTCCGTTGCCTGTGAGTGAGCTGACCATGACCCACAGATATCCCTTCGAAAGCCACCCGATGTTCGGTCCATAGCAATATCCGCGCTCCTCATTTGGTACCAACAACCATCCCCACGTCGTGGTCGTTTAACCAGCCCATACCACCTGTCACACCCAACTGGCTTCTGTCTAGCACAACCATCCTCGTCTGAGCACAAAACTGCAACCAGCCCTTTTCTCGTCCAGCACTACAGTCTCAAGACGATCAGTCATCCCAACCACGCTTAGGTCCACCCCACAAACCTGCAGCTGCTCCCGGCATGACCCCCGCAACTGGGTTTCCTCCTTTGAGTTGGCAATAACACAATACCACAACTGTGTATATCTCAGAGGAGGGCGTTTCAACTTCACGGGTCTTCCCCAGACACCCTTATACGAGATATGAGGGCCATGTTGAGGGACTTAAGACTGCGATGGACGGTAGGACGCCGAGGCGCGGCTTGTGTTGATGGAGATTGGGCAGACTTGATATATGAACAAAACTTGGACAGTAACCTCACGGGACTCTATATGATCGCTGACTGCACCACCACCTTTGGGGACTTCCAGGACGCATACAGGCTGATGCGACGGATGGGAGCTTGTGAGCGTCTGAGGGTCGGGAGGTCGTATTTTTTGGGAGGAGTACAGGCAAAGGAAGGGGTAGAGATGGGATGAGATGTTGGTTTGATTTTCTTTTTCCATGGGCTTCGGTTTTGTACGACAACCTGGAAATTTGGCGTTTTCAGATGCGGCCGCCCTACACGATGTGGGCTGGATTGGCAAAGTTTATGGTTGGAAGAGTCATGAATGACGGCGCAGCAGTTGTGTCCGCCAGGGTAACACCGTTGATGCGGATGGACCAATAGGCCTGAGTGCGCAGGCCAGATGGGATCGAGAGTGCGAAAGGAATGAGTTTTGTCCGAGTGACTGAGTGCGGGGTGCCGAGGATGGGAATGAACTTATGTGCAAAGAGGCAGAATATGTAAGGACTGATGGAATTTTTAGACTTTCGGCTCATAGAAGTAGCTATAGGCTGACCTTTCGAATTGAAAACCACTAGGCTCGGCAGCAACGCACTTTAGAGGTACGGCAGCGATTAATATTGGTTCAAGTTGGACCTTGGGCTTGACCAACGGTCGAGGAAGGGTAGATCACGTGGAAGACCTTGCATCCCGCGTTGTCAACAGTCCAAGCGTCAGACAAAACGCAGGGCAGACTCCTTTATCGAAGTGAGCCTCGCATCGCGATCCTCAACTAATCTCTATTCGCGTTTCAGTGATTTCTTCCCTCACAAAGTTAATGAAAAGGATCCTTTGGATTACTTCATGGCTTGCGACATACTTAGTGTCTTGTCGCCGGTCCTACCGATGGACTTGCGTCTATTAAGACTTAAAAGCCGTACCCAGACTGAGCGTCGCCTGCAGCTCCACAGGTCCAGTTCCCGGCCATGGACAGTCCCCCAAATTCCCTAGACACCATCACCGTCAACAATGCCGTGTTTACGATGTTATATCGCAAGGCCTTCAAAAACAGGGCGGTCTACTGAATGCCATTCGAAATAGATTAGCTCGCTTTCGAGCCAATTCACAAACCAATGACTGCCAACCATTTAATGCCTGCGCCAGGGTTGTGAAAGACAGTTGGGCCGAAAGACGTGTTGTGCACCCCTCCGGTGATTTACTGTGTGTATCCAACGTAGAGGGGGAAACAGTATGGCTGCTTCTTCTACTGATTGCCACAAGGTGCTTGTTTTCACTGTAGGATTGGCTGACATACATCCTTGGAGATTGTGCGCTTGGAAGCCACCCTCGTACTTCATCCTTCTTACAAACCCGTTCTACTGCAAGGAAAAAGCAAATCCATATGCAACAAGAGCTTGTAAAAGCATTGAATAACTCACTCTTCCACGCCGGCCCCAAGGCGACTCGTCTCTGGCGTGGACAGCGCGCGCCCTCTATATCGTCCGCCAAGGCACGCTGGGTTGGCCACAACAACAGGTCTCGTACATGTTGCTCTCAGCGGATGGCTGTTGGAGGGGAGCTATTGCTTTCTCGTTCGTCGTGGTGATAATGCTTACGCCACGTGAACTGAATTCTGATTTCCTGTATACATCGAGGATCCAAAGGCGTATACAACGAAAAACGCCCTGCTGGGCAGTATGGGTAAAGTGGACCGTGCTGCAATAAAGTGCATGGGGGGGGGAGGCGGAGGCTGGACGACGAAGATGTAAGTCGTGATTGACTAGTCTCATTATTTCTCTGACTGTCCCTCAGGGAAGAGTTTGATCGTGGATAGCATTTGTGTACGGTACCCTAGATAGTCCCTTCGGGGACGGACGGCTCCCGTGCTATCGTGTACGTGATGGTTCGTCCACAGCTTGGGTGTTGCGGGAAGATTCTTGTCTGAATCAGTACAACATAGATGTTAACATATTTGATGCCCGGTATGAGATCTTTTTGCCATATACTTCTTTTCATCGTGGAAACATGATTTGACATCAAAATTCTCAGGATGTTAATATGACAACATATCAACCATTCGATCCCAACTCATTTACTCCCAGGTATCAACATTTACGTTCTTCAATTTGAAAAAAAATCAGTAGTCAGGTGTCCACCTCTACTATCCATCAATGAACATAAGCACAGAATGTGGTGAAGCTTTCCGGGCTGCAAATATCTTACGACAAAGCCGAAGAACATCAGATTTTAAAAATAGTTTGTGATCACGAAGGAGTATGTGCTGATGGCGTTTGACAGGTGGGAAGGGACATTACTTCATGTTTCAACATTGACGCCCGTTCTCTCGAGTTTGCGCTACCATGTCTGCTAGCGACTCCTTTTGCCTCGCAGCGAATCCGGATGTCTCTGGCATTGGAGTTCGAGCCGCCATCTATGCACAAAATTTCCTGAGCTTCATTCCTGCTTTCTACGCTCTCGCGGACGGAAAGGTCACCATCGACGAGCTCGATTCAATCGAAGTTCAATCCTCGACGATTCTTATTACAGCTCTCGCTATCCTTATCTCGGCAATTGTGGAAGGCGCCACGAACAAACTTTCGAATGTCCATGTGGTCGTTATTCTCAATTTGAGCTGGATGAATAACACGAATTTGTTCGTCTATTTTCTGCTCTATCTTCACCATACGGCGAGTATCGCTGGGGAAGAGGCATTGCGGTGGAGATTTTGGTGGAATGCGATGGGAGAATTGCTTGGGCGGGGCCATGATATACCAAAGCATAGTGCTGCTGAGGGAAACGTAGGTCTGGAAGTACAAAGGGGCTGGATAGGCTGGTTCGATAGGGTGCTCCGCCGGAAAAAATCTCATCACAATAGTGAGGAACGCAAATCTCCCGATGCATTCGTGGTAGTGTTAGGTATCGTTCACCTGACACTCATGGCTGCTGTTGGGCTCTGGCTATGGAGCAATCCCTTGGGGTTTAAACCTCCACCACGAGAGTCGTGTCAGCCACCTTCCCTTGTTGTTCTTGGTCGCACTATCCCAATTACATCAGAGATCTTACATGGCTTCTCCATTCTCATGTACAGTCTGGTCCTAACACCGCTGTTCAATGTTTGCATCCCAATGGCCTTAGTGACTCTGTTTTACATTCACTTCAACCAAAAATATCAGGGGCCACCTTTGATGAACACGTTTTTCGGGAAGGTTGTCTGTCTTCTCTCCCTCCAATCTCCCTTTGGTAATGAAGACCTGAAGAACCATCAAATATTTCCAATATCTGTCTGCCTCTTCCTTCTCGCCATCATAAATATTCTTTTTGTCATCGACACAGAAGTCACTCTCCTCCTGAACAAGCCGTTGCAAGAATCTGGAGAGTCAGAATGGTCATTTGGCCAAACCTTGGCAGTGCTGTTACTTCTCATCCCATTGCGTGATGTGCTCGAGAACTTTGTGAAACGTCATGAAGGGAAGGTTCGAGATCGAATCGAGAGGGCACACAAGGCTACTTCCGAGCTTGAGGAAGCTCTTCGAGTGGGTAGTGCACCCATGCTACAGAAGCTGATGGAAAATGGAGGATATCTTGACTGGCAAGGTATTCGTTTTTTTAGTGTATATTTGTTTGTTTATTAATGCTGTATGTTTAGACAAGGATGGCAGATCTGTGCTTTTTTGGGCTGCGTCTAATGGCCACTTGGGATTGGTGGAATATCTCAGGGCCAAGGGTGCACAGCTGAACTTACAAGGTATGCCTTGAGTCTTGGTAAATCTATTTTTCAACTAACACTGGATTGTTCCAGATAATGAAGGCAAGGCTCCACTTCTGATAGCTGCATATAATGGCCATCTTGATATTGTAAAATATCTGGGTGATAAAAAAGCACAGCTTGATTTGCAAGGTATGCTTTTATTTTCTGGGTGTTTAGGCATTATCATTTTAGTGTTTCAGATAAGGATAGCAAGACACCACTTTGGTGGGCTGCAAAGAATGGTCATACTGATGTGGTTAAATATCTGGGTGATAAGGGTGTACAGCTTGAACTGCAAGGCATGTTTCTATTTTTTGGACATTTGGTTTCTATCATTGATTTGGGTTATTTAGATCAGGATGGCTATACTCCAATTTGGTGGGCAGTGCAAAATGGGCATTTAGGTGTTGTGAAATATCTGGGTGACAAGGGTGTACAGCTTGAACTGCAAGGTATTGTTTCATTATCTGGATATTCCATTTCTATCCTTAATTTATGCTGTTTAGATAAGGCTGGTAAAACTCCACTTTATCAGGCTGCACATAATGGTCATTCTGGGGTGGTGAAATATTTGGGTGACAAGGGAGTACAACTTGACCTGCAAGGCATATTTTTGCTTTCAAAGATTTAGATATTTATTCATCTTATTTGTTTAGATAAGGATGGGAGGACACCAGTCTGGTGGGCTGCATATAATGGGCATTCCAAGGTGGTGAGATATCTAGGTGATAAAGGGGTACAGCTTGAACTGCAAGGTATATTTATAACCTTTGAATGCTTGTTTTCTTCCACTGATTCAAGTTGTTTAGATGAGGATAGCAAAACTCCACTTTACCAAGCTGCACATAATGGGCACTCTGAGGTAGTGAGATATTTGGGTGATAAGGGGGTGCAACTTGACTTGCAAGGCATGTGTTTATTCATTTACTCTCTATCTTGAACTTAAGTTTTTTAGATAATAATGGCTACACCCCACTTTATCGGGCTGCACAGAATGGACATTTCACTGTAGTAAAATATTTGGGTGACAAAGGGGCACAGCTTGATCTGCAAAGTATGTTTTTGTTACCTGGAAAATTGCTTAACATTATTGATTTTCATCATTTAGGCCGTTATGGTGATACTCCATTCTTTCGGGCTGCAGAGAAAGGTCATTTTGAGGTGGTGAAATATTTGGGTGACAAAGGAGTACAGTTTGATCTGCAGGGCATTTTTTTTCTCCCTGGATTTTTGGTCATCATCATTAACTCTGGTTGTTTAGGCAGTTATAACAGGACTCCACTTTGGTGGGCTGCACAGTCTGGACATTCTGAAGTGGTGAAATATCTGGGTGACAAAGGGGCTCAGCTTGACCAGCAAGGCATGTGACCATTCACTTAGTTTTTATTATCACTAATTCTGGTAATTAGATAAGAGTGGTTCCACCCCACTTGATCAGTCTGCATATTATGGACATGCTGCTGTTGTGAAATATTTGGTGGACAAAGGAGCACAGCTTAACCCACCAGGTGTGTGGGTAGTTATATTGTTTCCACTATTAAATCAATTTTATTAGATCAGGGTGGGTCAACTCCACTTCATTCATCTGCATTTAGGGGTCATCTTGATGTTGTGAAATACCTGGGGGATAATGGAGCACAACTTAACCTACAAGGCACACTCTCATTCTCTGGGCATTGATTCTGAGGATCTTACCCTATTATTCAGATAAGAATGGTAGTTCAGCACTCCATAGGGCTGCATCTGGTGATCATCCTGAGGTTGTAAAATACCTTGTGGGCAAGGGGATACAGCTTAACCTAAAAGGTCATTTCCTATTCTTCAGACATTATATTTTATTTTCTCAGTTTATTCATCTAGATGACCAGGGGCGGACTGCACTTGAAGTGGCTGAATCCAGGAGTGGAAGGTCTATAGCACATTTTCCTTCACAAGCTGGTGCAACCTGACCCCCCGACCATCTTTGCATTCACTGGCTCATATCTATGGCATTGTTATTGAGCATTTTACATTTTTGGACATTTTACCTTTGGCACCCTACATTGCATCAGTATCAACACATACCTACAAGCTCAGTTTAGGACACAAAAAGGAAATAGCTCAGAGCATTAGCACAGATTTTGCATCTAGAGGACATACACTAGATCATTAATTGATTTATACACAGCAATAGATTGGTATTGTTCAAGTTATTTTGAGCTTTCTTAATTACTGGTGTAGCAGAATATGCCAGATCAAAATGTAAGCTTTGTAAAAAAACCATTATAAATGCTCATACATATAGCCATGTGGTTTCCTCCTATTTCTTTGTATCTGTACATGGGGTGCAATGATAAGGGAGTAGCTCCACCTACAGTCATGATTCGGAGCTGACACATAGAGTGCTTCTTGATCATCTTCGGAGCAAAATGAGTCGGGCAGATTTTTTGTGGGTGCATGGGCAATAGACTTAAACATAACAGCTCCCATTTCCAGAACAAGCCCAACAAAAAACGATTTGAAATGATATTCCACCGTATTTAGATATTCGAGGTGCAATTAATCCCGAAGAGATTGTCTACATGTGTTATTACAGCATGGAGAGAGGGAAACTAATACAAAGATGATAAGCACATATTCCGTCAGTCTCTATCGCGGCCTTAACCGTGAGGAGTGCGGTCCAACCTCAGTTCTAAACCGTCCTAGAACTTGAAGTTAGAACGACTATTGTTGGCGCCGATAAAGATCAAAAGAAACGTACCTTATTTCTATACACAAGCAAACGCGCATCTGAAGTTCGAAACTTGGAACGTTTGACTGAGGCATCAACAGTGAAGGATCCATGGGCTTGTAATAAACGAATAAGGATGATGGATATTTCATCATATGCGACCTGAGGATCAAAGCCGGTCAGGCCACATCTTGATAGTAGAGTGGAAATGCCATACTTCTTCACCGAAACAAGCCCGTGATCCCCTGCCGAACGGGAGAAATATGTATGGGTTAGGTGAAAGATACTCTTGATACCTTCCATCGAGAAATCTGTCGGGGTCGAACTGGTCGGCTGGACAGGGTTAGAAAAGGCATGACGTGCGCGAGAATGAATTTACCATCAGGTCCCCAGAGGTCTTTAGACGTGTGTAGAGAATAAATATCATATGATACCCTGTGGACCGGTCGATACGACGGAAAAAGCTTGTGGAAAGTGACCTACCTTGTGTGGGCTGGAATGTATATTGGTTTTCCTTTGGGGTGAGGTGACGGCCAGGTCGTGGCAGCGATCGTTTCGCTTGAATATGCGTGTGGTGAACTTAAGCACATTTTTGAAAACAATCAGTCTTACCGGATGGTGCAGGGCCTGCATAGATAAGGAAAGAATCAGAAAGTGATAGAAGTGACAGGAAGGAAAATAGACTTACACTGGTGGAGCTAGACGTAAAGTTTCTAGAGACACACTATGAATGAGAACGAGTGATAAGGGCTATCATTAAATGCCCACCATTAATAACGGCCCTTAGGTATTTCATCGCAATCAAACTGCCACTGGTGGGCCGCCGAGTGGGTCCAAGATTCTCAAGTATATCTGCCCGTAAACGTAACGTTACGCGCGGATGTAATGCCAAATAATATACAATCGACATCAATGTTAATGCGACCTTGCAACGCGACAAAGGTTAAGCTTCGGTCAGAAGCTGGGTGAATTGCCTTACATTATCTCGCTGGGGGATTAAAATGTTCAAAATAACATCTTTGATCTGATACGATTCTGGGTCCCGCACCAACGACATTGAGGATAGGTACGAAGAACGACATAATTGACGTACCATCAGTCAATTCTGCTAGCTGGTTGAGCAGAGTTTCGCCCTCCCTCCCATCTAGTGCGTCAGTCGATTTCTCCTCTGCAGAATACAACACTCCAACGCCTCGCATCATTTTCTTTCCCATCGCGGTGACAATAAGAGGATCTAGCGTTTGACATATAACGCGCATGGGTTCTTTGGTTTTATCACTCAGCAATTCGTAAAGTGGCCACAGGGAACCCAACTCTTCGCGCCTTGAGATTACTTCTTGTATTCGAGTGATTGCGGCCGAAAAGTCCATCTCTGGATGAAAAGAGGACTTGCGATTGGGACACGCGTCATGCGGGCATGGCAAATTGCTTACACATGCGCCCAACAGCATCTCTGAAGCAACGTTAAGACTCGTCCGACGGAATAGATTCTTCGGTGAAAAGTGAGCGCCAGCAAAAGGAGATATTGGACGACGCACCATAATGTCTATGGAATAGCCTGCATCGATAATAGAATCAAGATGAGCCATCGCATATTGGGCATGCCGGTCGCACAACTCTAGGTGGGTAGGGTGACAGCTGCGCAGGAAAAAGGGGCGAACTACAGATCGATGAAATCTATCATCGAAAAACAGGCTGAGGAACCCATTGAACAACACTTGAAGGGGACGCTTACTTCCACAATGGTCCTTGCACATGATAAGCCGGTAGTATATTGTACAAAAAGGGACGCATACCGTCTGTAGTAAAAACTCCGGTACCCAGTGTTGACTTCGTGGCTTGAGTAAATGTCTCGCCTGCAAAAAGTACATACAGTTATGGATATTCGTCAATTCGACAGCCCAAAGATCCTTGCCTTTAACATAATTCTCTGGGTTTGTGGTAACGATAATTCCTACGTGTTCCGGACAAGTCGTAACGATGTTGTTGGACCATATGGTAGGAACATTTATAGTGAGTAGACTCTTTCCAACGGTCTCCCGCAGTATCGTATCTAGGAGCTGGTCAGATGCATAAACGGTACTCGTTTGAGCAGAGTACGTACGAGAAATCCCATGACTTCTTGGTCCACAAAAATAATCGATGGCGGCATGGCTGCATTGATATCGTGGTGCGAGACGACTACCCATCCTCGCCGCCTCTAATCTCTCGATCCACCCGCTCAGTGCAATGGCGGCAACGACGTATGCTGCAGTCCCGAGAAAAGGGGCCACGAGAAGCTGCCATGTTGCAGGGCAAAATCCGACTAAGGGAGTGACAAGAGAAATCGTAAGGAAAAGTATCAGTGGTATGAAGAGCTTCTGTCCGAGGAAATCAAGGCCTGGGGTCGTTGTGGCCATGGTGGACCAGTGTCGACCAACATTGGGTTTGAGGTCACCTAAAGGTTTGACGTCTCTTGGTCCGACCCGGATCCCATTTTGTACGGCATCGAACTATTCCGAATTTTCCGACTTGGCCGTTTTGTACGAAAGATCGTCACAGGCCTCCCAGCATGTTTTTCCTAATGAAATTGAGGTTCGACTGGGTTCAATGGATGGCAGAGCTAAGAGCTGAAGAAATCAGAAGAATGCCCCATCGTCACTGTCGAGATTCAAAATCTGGACAACACGTGAAACTCTGTCTTGCTATGCATTGCTTAGTCTCCAACCGAATTCTGGTGTCAAGTCTGCGAGCGCTGGTACTTACTAGATTCGCGAGCGTGCCGTTGAAGCAACACTGAAACCCCTTGGCATTAAGACTCCTCCCTCTTCCCCCCCGCCCCCCACCACCACCAAACTTGTCTTCTTGAATCAGGTGGCAAGTCCGCGAGACTAGTCGTCATTTCGCGCTTGAAAACTCTTTATGTCGGTATAGTTGACTATTTTCGTGCGATGATGGCACTCAGTAGACGAGGAATCCAACGAGACTAGAGAACCCTGAAGAGAAAAAACGAAAACAATCCAATGTTGGACGCCAACTCTGCGCCTAGGGTTGAAAGAAGTGCAAACACAAGCTGTTCGTCTGTTGCAAAAACCTCTTGTCCTTATTTACTCAACATCTGATAGGATCATTGCATATTTATTGTTCGTTGAGCGTATCTTCATGAACAGAAGACTACAGGGTGGCTGCAAATGGCTCGTTCTTTGAGTTCGTGTAGTAAAGAGACTGAGTTTTAAAGCTTGAAGAGTGATCTGAAGAACGGGTCTGCATTGGTACTCCTTCCTCCTTCTCGTGGACCCCTTCCACCGCAAGTGCAAGATACTTATCCTCATGTTATTTTAACTATAGGCCAGGTCGCCATCCTCCCTCCGAGTTCTCCACCTCCGGGCTCGTCTAGGCTCGCGCAATGCCAGCTATCTATTCACTTCTAGTAAAGATGCCGTGCAAACTCAACGAGAGTTGAATGAAATAACATTGGAAATCTCTAGGCTTCAGAATGTATCTTCGACCCGAGGAGAGATGATTGACACTACAAGGGCCGCGACCGCAATGTACGAGCGTGAGCATTGGGAGCAGGACGTGACCCCATGAGGCCTGAACGTTGAACGTTGTACTTCCACGTCAGAAGTAAACATGTACCAACCATCGGAGGCTCGTCCTCCCACGAATTTATAATATGACTACGGGAAACTACTCACCGAACCGACAAACATACCGCACCCTTTCGCTTTAACAAAACCTAACGTCCTGATTTATGCGCTGATGACATTCCTATCCGACTCGGAATGACTACAATGCGGAATTCCGAATGAACGCTGACTCGCCGAGAAAATCGACCCCATCTTGGCAGTGCTATTCAACATCCTCTCACCACGAACAAATTCGTCTTTACGATAATTTTGCAACGAGAATGAATCGTTTACCTGCTTCACCGGAATCCGCGAGAAAAGGCGGACTGTACAGATGCTATCGTCACACCCGCCAATCCCGGACCATCTGAGATTATTTTGGCGTAGTCCCCAATTTTCTGGGGGCGCTCTAATTCTGTAATATGACGTCTGTAAGCATGGATTCTTTCTATCTATGCCACTAGTTCGTGCTATAGTTACTAAGAGTAATTGGACGCACAAGGCCCGAAATAGATCCATCACCACAAGCACCACGAGTGATCGTTTATCCTTAGACTATGGGATTTTTCCGGAGGCTGACGGCCGCGGTTCTGACATCGGGGGAAGCTTCTCACGGCGTCACAAGATAAATCGCAGCTTCTGTTCCTTCAATCCTATCGAAGTAGCGAGCGACGGTCATATCCACTTGATACGCAACGCACAAGTGCACTCAGACCATCATGGGTGTGCCAGTTCAGCCTGTCCCGGTGATGCCTACCGACCCGCTCAACCTGGAGGATGTCCTCATACGCGATGTGTATCAGCAATTGGCTCGCGACTATCCCGAACGAGCATTTGCTAAATTCCTGAGCGAGAGTGACGGTGGCTACGATGTCAAGGACATAACTTGGGGAATGCTAATGGCGGACGTTCATGGAGTGATACAATCTATGGTTCAAATGGGTTTGGATAGCCCAACTCCGACTGTTATTGGGATTCTGGGAACCAGCGGATATTGGCTTTACGTGAATCTTGTAGCTTGCTGGATGCAAGGGTGGCCGGTCAGTGTTAGTTGGTCAATGTCTGCATGATTTCTGATATCCATGGTTGTGGAAGGCCCTCATGCTTTCTACCCGTAACAGTTTGCCTGCGCTAGAGAGTCTCCTGACGGCTGTTCAGGCATCCACGTTCCTCGTCGATGAAGCACACTCTGATATGGGCGGAGCTCTCAAAACACTAAAACCTAATCTTCGTGTATTTCCAATGACTATAGCGCATGACGGGAATAAAACTATAACCTTGTCCAGCAAAGTACATGGACAGCCTCGCTCCTCTATCGAATTGGATAGTGTTTTCCTGTACACTCATACGAGTGGATCTCAAGGTCTTGTGGACATTTACTTTATCTTACCTTGGATCACGAACATTTACATATAGGACATCCCAAACCTGTGCCCATGACGCATCGGCAGCTTTTGAAGCAGATAAGGCAACGATCAGCTTCCAAGTATGCGGGAACCCCAGCATATGCTCCGGTCCCTCTATTCCATGTAAGTTGGCTCAGCTTTTCGTATCGAGGCATATTATCATCCTTTTCCAGGCCATGGGACTTTACTGCTTCACTCGCTGGCCAATCAGCTCCGGTGTAGTTCCCATCTTTCTTGCAATGGACAGGCCTGTGAATGGTCACACCATGTTACAACATCTCAAGCTTTTCCCTGGTTCACTTGCATTTCTTCCGCCGTCTCTCCTGGAAGAAGTCGTGGATGAAATACCATCAGAGTTGAAAGCACTGCGAGACTGCGTCCGTGTATTCTTTGGAGGTGCGCCGATGAACCCTCAGGCTGCAGAACGCTTGGTCCACACGGGTGTACCGCTTATAAGCGCTTTTGGAACGTGAGTAATCCGTTTGATTGATACAATGCTCAATGCCAAGATGTCATCCAGATCTGAAGTCGGTCTCATGACCAAACTTGACTTCCCTTCTGATAATCACACTGCTGATTGGGAATATGTGCGTTTTCGTGAGGACCATTACGTCCTCCATTTCCTTCCGACAGATGAACCACCTTTGCGGGAAGTTGTATTTTCCGTATGTCTTCTAAAAACATTCTATGTGCCTGCATTCAGGCTAACGATCATTTAGCCTAAAGGTCTAGATGTCCCTTGCATGTGCAACCACAAGGATCCTTTAGGATTTTCTGGCAACGACGTATGGTCCCCTCACCCGGTCATACCAGGTTGGTTTTACAATTTGTCCCACTAATGTGATATTGATGTCAGACAAAGGGATTTGGAAGCATATTGGTCGCAAAGATTCTGTGGTAGGATTGCGACCCTATTTTTGTGTATTGTTCTCACAAACGGATAATAGACGGTTTTGAGTAATGGCGAGAAAACCGATAATAAACAACTCGGTACTGTTCCCGGTGTTTGACGAAAACTTTAGACTTTAACCTCCTGATAACAGAGCAGCTACTCCTCGAGGATAACCAGATTGAGGGGGTCGTCGTTTTTGGCTCTGGAAAGCCCATGAACGGGGTCCTCATACAAACGAAAGGCACAGTTCTGCCTGAACAAGAGAAATCCTTCGTGGATGCACTGTGGCCAAGGATCGAACAGATAAACAGCCAAGTTCCACACCATTCACGCTTAATTCGACAAATGATCCTAATAGCGGACAGAAACAAACCGTTTGCGTTGACCGACAAGGGAACCATACGTACCAAAGACACTTTGGCGTTATACGCCTCCGAGATCGATGCGGCGTACATGTCCATGGACAAAGTAACAGAAGAAATACAAGATGACCTATCAAGCGAAGATATCCAACGGTTCGTGAAGAGCCTAGTCCAACGAGTCACCTCGAAAAAAGTTGTTTCGAATGATGTCGATCTGTTCGACATTGGTACGTTACATTATATTTTTTCGGTTTCGCCACAGGAGAACGACTGATTTTGTAAAAGGTATTGATTCTTTGCAAGCTTTGCAGATAAGAGTGGAGCTCTTGCCATTACTTCGGGGTTTGGACCCGGCTTCAGTCTCTCGGAACCTTGTGTACCAGCACGCAACTATATCTCAACTCGTGGAATATGTGGAACGTTGCCGAGGGGGATCAGACAAAATTATCACAGACTCTACCGACAGGGTGAACCGCATAGAGAATTGTCTGCGGCGGTTCACTGAAAAACCTTTTACTCTTGCGACTGACCGCGGAAGCGCAGAAACTTTACCGACTGCTGGCCATTGTGTCATTTTGACGGGAGCCACGGGAGGCCTTGGGTGTCACATCCTAGAGGAACTTCTGGTGAACCCAGAGGTCAAGAAAATACTATGTTTCCATCGTGGTCCTTCGGAAATCGCGTTGCAGCGGCACGTACAGGTTTTCGGGGAGCGCAGCCTTCCTGTTGATGTGTTAGAGAAAACTAACCATAAGTTGGAATTCGTATCCTGCGACCTGTCACTACCTTCCCTTGGTCTCAAATCTGATATGTTGGACTTTGTACGTCTCATTCATTTCTATCGTTGTTCTATGTCTCTGAGATATCGTGGAGATTCGCTCGCAAGTAACCCATATAATTCACGCCGCCTGGGCGCTGAATTTCAACTGGAAACTGGAACATTTTGAACGCTTCCACATTGCAGGAGTTCGCCACTTGGTCGATCTTGCGATGTCTTCGTGTATGCCACAACCCCCCCGGTTCATTTTTCTGTCTTCTATCGGGGCGGTGATCAATGCACCTTCTCCTATACTCGAACGTTCCTTCGGCGATCCCTCAGTTACCAGTGATCAAGGTTACGGCGAAGCAAAATACGTCGCTGAGAGGATCATCGACAAGGCATGCGAATCAGGACTTCGTGCGATTGTCTTTCGTGCGGGGCAGCTATCAGGATCGACTACAGGTGGTTACTGGGCCCCATCGGAATATATCCCAACCTTATTCCGCGTGAGTAAGAAGCTTGGATGCTTACCGGCTGACTTACCTGTAAGTCACCAATGATATTTGATCACTTGCGGTCGCTAAAGTGTATCGCTAGGAGGCCCGCTGGATTCCCGTTGACATTGCTGCAAAATGCTCTGTGGCACTATCAATCCAGGACGGTGGACCTCAGTTAGCATACTACCACATTGAGAACGCGACACCTACTCCTTGGGACTCTATCCTTCAAGCATATGTCGAAATTGTTGGTCCTCATATCAATGTCACACAGCCAGACGTGTGGTTGAAGTTGGTTGAACAAGAGAACCATGAATCCCAGGACATTTCGGCCGTCGCACTCATTCCGTTCTATGCAGAATTCGCGGCCGCCGGACAAGCTGGTTCATGGGCTAAACTAGACGTTTCAATGTCACTCCGCAGGTGTCCTGAACTAGATTTTGGCCCTATTTCTGTCGACCTTATGCGAATATACTTACAATCCGCGCTTGAAACCAAAGCATCTCGTTGAAGAAATATTGAATGGACCCACCTTCCCCCTATATATCCAGCTATGTACTATATAAATGTCAAGAATATATATATATCGCTCGCGAACCATCTAATTTCTGAATAACAGGTATATTGGAGGATCCTGGAATATATATAGGTTATTGATCTGGTGGTCGGGTGACTTTGACTAGTATAGTCTCTCGACGTCCATATCGCTATTTTCTTCATCTACCTGGAAGATATTTAGATCTTCATGGGTGACCGGTGACCGACACCCATTTGACCAATGCGATCGAATACAAATTTCCCAGAAATAGTGCTGATGTGGTGTGGCGTGGTAATAGAGCAACGCCAAGAATCGCGATGGCTGCTATTAGTATTTATGGAGTTGATGATGATGGTTGCTTCTTGCCTATCAATGACCCGTTCTCAATCGCTTAACGGGTGATTCTCGTTACTAATATCTATGTGGCCTTGATAGTAATCCGCTGCCGAGAGAGCTGGGATAACCGACAAGATGAAAGAATAACGACTTTGAAATGTGGACACATGAATTAGGTCAGAAAAGTGGTGATAATTATATCACACGCCGCGCGCCCCACAAGCCATATCTATAGTCATTAATGAGTGATATATCTTTACAGAGTGACTTTTGCCAGGTCTTACGGTCGTGGCCGTTTGTGTTTGAAGCTTTCTCAAGTCCCCAATGTCTGATAGCTGTACACCGATTATGAAGACAGAAACTGTCTGAAGTAAAGCGACCTTGAAAAGGGTCAATTTGAGCATATAAGATGGTTTAATTAAGCTAGAATACCGCGGTCATCATGATTCCAGAGATCTTCGATCCAGAAAACATATAAACTTGGTACGTTTAAGTTGACCTAGACGGTGCAGCTTGCTACCCCCAAGTTCAGCTTTTCCGTTCATGGGATATAGTCAGAAAGAATGTACTCATTCCGGCCACTATGGGTATGCTGAGTTACTGTAGGTTTACACCGAAAAGCGCTTCGGCATTCCCGTAGCTAGTTACGAAGACCACAAACATTGTATGGATGTCAAGGATTGCTTGGACGGTTTCAAACGCGAACAAAACCCAAGACCAAGCCTTTGGAGACGATGTGACCTTGGAAATCGCCATGTAATAGTAATCTTCAGGAAGGCATTGAATCGGTCAACATAGATTTGTCAGTATTCACCCACTCACACACTTTTTCGCAAAGGGCTCCATGGCAGTAGACTGTACACGGTCCGGTCCGGGCCAGGTCCGACCTAGTTTTGCTGGACCTGGCCCTGGTCCCGAGGGCCGGTCCACCTCTTTGTCGGACCTGGCCCTCTGATAACGTAAGTCACGGGACAACTGGTCACTTTTTGACGGTTTTTGATCTCATGCAAGCACAACTCAAGAGGAAAAATTATGTAGGGTACCAAAAGTACTGCAAGCAGCAAGCAGGTCAAATTTGATCTAGAGTTGCTCCTATAGCAAAATATTCAATGTGTTGTTTAATATTCGCAGTCTGGCAAGGGGTCTCGGAGCCAAAATTTCGCGCGCCCCCACGGCTCAACTGGTCACCGGATTTGCCGAGTCTCGGCAACTTCCGTGGGTCGATCTTATTGTAACTTCTATGATCTCGGCCGCATCTCTCGACGATTCCACTATCTTCAACCCATCGGTTAACGGTTCTATCATTTTTAGGTCATATCTGTCCCTTCCAATCCAATATGACTCGCCCAAAACCTCAAACAGTCCCTCAATCTAGCTGCGAAGACTGACTTACAGCAGCAGTGGCAGCATATCGGCATTCTAATCCAAAGCCATCTGTTCGGAGCCTTGCCAAATCATTTGAAGTCACTCTTGCAACTCTCCAGAACCGTCTCAATGGTGCTCAGCCTCGCTCACTAGAGATGAATTCTCGTCACCATCTCAGTAAAGTTGAGACTCATGTTCTTGCAGAGCATGCATCACGCATGCAAGACTTGAAGTTTCCTCTGACTCCAGCTGATGTTTGGCTTGAAGCTGAGCGCCCCTTTCATGCAAAAAATCCAGAGGCTGCAGAGCGGGGGGACAAGATTAGTAATAACTGGTACCGGACAGTTTTCCTAGAGGACAATCCAGATTTTGTGAATAAGTTGGGAAAAGGGTTAGATCGTGACCGGGCAATCTGTGCAAGTCATTCTCAACTTGCAGCATGGTTTGAGAATGTAAGTCACCTCCCTATTGTTCCACTACTAATTTTCCTAATACCTGAAGCTATAGTTGTTGGAGTACAGTATATGTTGGCAGGTGGTGAAAGTGCTACCAAATAGTGGGTGTATATAGTGGGGGAATAGAGAATGCAAGATCAAACCTCGAAAAATAATAACTCTTGTCCGAAATTATTAGTAATCAATGATTTTTGATCAAATTCCTGTTGTCAAGTGGCTTCAGAGCAGAAAATTCTCTGATGATCCAGATGTGCAAGGAGTGAAAATACTAGGATAATTCATTGGGAGATAGTTGTATTTAATTGATAGATGTTAAATATGGTATGTATCAGCAGTAGACATCTCCCCAGACTATTAAACAATTTCTTTTTTTTTTTACCACTGGACCCGGTTGACCTGGGGCTGGCCTTGAACCAACCTGGCCCAGCCCTGGCCCTCTAACATAACTCATGGGACAACTGGTCACTGGAATTCTCATGCCTCAACTGGTCACCAAAGCAAAAAACAACACCCCGGGCTCAATATCCCATGAAAGTACATAGAGTAAGTTGGTAGTATCATTGAGTAGGTAGTAATACATGATATAGCACACAGAAAATGGCCCTAGAAGCGAATCAAGATACAAAAAAACAATGAATAAAATGATGTGTCATGTGTGAGAAAATGAGACCCTTCCAAAACATTCCTGGAACTTCACCATTTAATAGCATTTGGGTGGGCGAATGGTACAACGAGGTCGGGTATGAGCCAATGATCCCTCAGAACCCACAAGAATAGTGGTGGAAGCCCCTTGGGCTGTACTGGGGGAGGGGTTTGGTGGGGTTACCTCTTGGAATGGCTCACTTGTGCTATCTGAGCTTGAGTCACTCTCAGAATTGTTGTTTGAGTCACCAGATGGGCTGCTATTGTTGTTAGAGGCTTCAAAGGGATTCTGTGGGAGGTTATCAGGATCTGAATCATCTTCATTGCCTGGCAGTTCCATGGGAAATGGCCTTGGAGCCTGGGGCCCTTGAACTGCTTTCCCCTTTCCCCTCCCCTTCCCTCTCTCATTTCCCTGGCCACAGCCATGAGTTGCAGCATTTGCAGTCTTCTCAGCTGCTTTGGCTGCCTTCTCAGCTGCCTTCTCTGTCCTTTTCTGCTCTGCATCTTCAGCCCTCTGTACCTTTGCTCTTGCCTCTTCAACTTTCTTTTGCTCTCTCTCCACTTTCTTCCTCTCCTTCTCACTCCTTCTCCTCCTCTGCAGCTTTCCTTTGGCACTCTTCTTCTTCCCATGCCAACAAAGCAGCTGCATCCATGGCCCCATACCCAGATTTGACAATATTCCCACCTTGTTCTCTGGGTTTATTCTTGTTTACAAGTTGTGTATTTAGATGAAGGTGTAATTGTTGATTGAGAATGTGTTGAGCAGTCTGCTTCTTGATAAGTCTATCTTGGACCTCAATAAACTCCTGCTGTGCAGCAACAATCTCATTCCAACCAGCCTCACATTGAGATGCAAGAAAGACAGCTTTTTTGAGTTCCCCAACACGATGGGGTGTCACATTCAGTGCCAAATCACACATACATGTATTGAGGTCTTCAATCTGTGCAGCTTGTAGGTGTAGGCGTTGGGTGGGAGAGTTGGTATGGGAGTGTGAACGGGAATGAGAGCATGAGTGAGAGTGGGTGTGGGAGCCCAAACCAGAGCCAGAGCCAGAGTGGGAAGGCACAAGGGTTTGGGAAGTTGTAGGAGGTGTAGATGGAGGTGTAGTTTCAGAAATGCTAGTGCCATGATCATCAATTGGAGAGGTGGTGGTGATAGTGATAGATGGTAGAGAAGTATCATGATTACCATCAGACCATTCTCAACCTGGCGAGGAGGTGGCACCTGTTTGTATGTGTAACTTGCCTGAAAGTTGACTGGACGCAAGCCACAGGCTTCAAATGACTTGACAATGTTTGAGGCAGTGAGAACAGTATTGCGAACATCATTGAGAAGATGGCTAAAAATGGTCTTGTTGATTGAGATATTGAGCTTGGTTTGCTTGAAGACAAGTTGACTATACTCCCTTTGCATCATGCTGAAAATGAGTACATCAAGGGGCTGGCAGAGATGGGTGGAGATAAAGAACTGATCTTGAACCACGGCCGCGACTTTGACTCTCACCTTTTCCCTGCTGACACGAAATCGGAGACGACAGCAACCTCAAAAATCATGCGAAAAAAAAGCCAACCAAATTAATTTTATCAGACACAAGCAAAGCACTATGAACATCTAAGTAGCAAGAAATAAAAAACCAGTACATACATCACATACATCGTAGACATTCCGCAGCACCCAACACGGCTCCCTCCCTGCTCCCACCGCGTTTCCTCGTGCGATCCACCCCCTCTAAGAAACAGCGCGATGTCATTCTGGTCGGGCTCAGATCCCGGAGCCGATTATGTCTATACCGCACCCACCGACTCTTGTTCCCACATCACACAGGCAGGCTCTCCCAAACACCCACCCCTATTCCTAAATCCTAAATCCCAAACTCCGCACCCTACACGGCCATCATCACCGAAACCTCTCCTCAAACCTCGCAAACACAATCGCCGACAGACACTCCACCTCTCTCAAGTCCAGCAAACTCTGCTCACCCGGGGTAAGGGGGGGGAGAGTCAGAACCAAAAGAAAAAAAAAGAGCACAAAAAAAAGGCACACCTCAACCAACTCATTCGGCACCGCACACAGCGCTCTCTCACTCCACCTCGCCAAACCAGGCAACATCCCCGCCAGCCTCACCCGCACCGGCTCCCCCGGCGGCGGCGCCGGGTCCGACGCGCTCACAAACACCTCGCGCTCCAGGCCCGCCACAAGCACCCCCGTCGCGCAATCCAAACACGCCGCGAGCACGTGCGCAAAGTCCGGCGCCGCCACTGTCGCGTGCGTCTCTGCGAGGAGCGCGGCGAAGGCGGGGTTGTGGTGCAGCGGGGGTGGGGGCCGGGTGGGGAGGTGGGCGTGCGGGGGTGTGGGGGAGGGGAGGGGGGGGAGGTGGGAGTGCGAGAGGGAGAGGGAGAGGGAGAGGGAGAGGGGGGAGGAGGCGGTGTCGAATTCGAGGAGGTCGAGGTGGGTGTAGGGTGGGTTGGAGGGAAAGCCGCCTTGTGTGAGGACGTGCTGCACCGTCTCGGGCGTTGATGGGAGTAGGGACGATAGGAAGCTAGATGAGGGTGCATTCAACACGGGTCCAAAATGAAAAAAAGGAGATGCGCGAGGGGGACTTACTTTATTCGCCTTTCCTGCCCTTCAAACGTCACCTCATGCTCCACCCTCCGGCGAACATCGCTCACGAGCCGATGCAAATCCATAGCCGAAAGCTTGCTCTTCAGCGACACCCTATACGCCTCCTCATGAGCCCCCCCAAAAAAAAACCAAAGCCACAACAGCGACAAGACACGTACCCATCAAACACCTCCTCCACCCCGCGCCTAACGCGCTCACCCACGTCCTTCCAGCCCACATGCAGCATCCACCAGCTCATCGTCAAAAACATGCTTTCCACCTCCTCGCTTATCCCCTCCTCCCCGCCGCCCCCCTGCCCGTCCTCGTCCGCCAGGAGCGAGCTCATGTCCCCGGCCATCAGCTCCTCCAGCCCCGCCGTGCGCCCCAGCATGATGTTCGCGAGCGAGAACTGCGCCGCGAGCGTCTCTTGCATGCGCTCGTCGCGCTCCTTCGCGATGATGGACTGCACGTACTTGGTGCGTGCGAGGAGGGTCAGCTGGAGTGCGGTGAAGAGGGAGAGCAGAGTTGTTGAGTAGAGCGTTGTGAGTGTCCTTGTGAATGCTGTGGGGTGGGTGGGGTGTGTCAGATGGGTGTTGGGACATGAGAGGGGGGTATTATTTACTTAGAATTTTGACTTCGTTCCAGAGGTCTGCTGTCGTACGTGAGCTGCTCATGTCAGAAGTGAACGATGAGCTCATCACGCTATCTGTCTACAATAAACCGAAAAAAAAACACATTAACATTCCATTCCGTTCCAATCAAGTCAAGAACGAAAAAATCATATCTCACCATGCCCGACTCGGTAACCGAAAGCGCATCACCATTCTGCACCGACTCCCTCACATCCACATCCACATCCGCGTTCGCAGCAAGGACTGGTGCCCCCGCCCCCACCGCCTCCACCCAGCTCCCCATCCCCACCGCCGCCGCCGATACGCTATCCACAGACCCACCCACACCATCACTGCGCTCCGCAACATGGTACGACGACATCAGCGACGACCCCGCCTCCGACGCCGTCTCGAGGTGTCCCACCACATCCACACTCGACGCCAAACTCGACGGGGGCCGCGATCCCTCCCCGTCCTGCCCTTCCCCCTGCGCCTGGCTCACCCCCACTCCTGCCCCTGCCCCCGCCCCCGGTGCCAGAGCCCTTGCCGCCCTGCGCGCCTTCGACCGGCTCTGCAACTCCCGCGTCAGCCCCTCCACGTCCATCTGCCCCAAAACCTGCTCCGCGAGCGTCTGGATTAGCGCCAGGACCGTGTACGAGATATCCTCCTGCGTCTGGTCGAACCGCCTCTTCAAGCTGCGGGAACAAGCAACCAAAACAAAAACAAAAACAAAAACAAAAACAAAAGAACCAACACACGCCAGTCAGTCAGTCAGCTAACGATAAAGGGGGACAATGGACGAGGGGAGGGGAGACGCACGTATCGCGAGCGACCTTCTCCTCCTCGAGCCTGTTCTTGACCTCGTCGAGCCGGTCCGTGATGTACTGCCGGACGAGATAGAGCGCGCCTGCTATTCCTGCGGCCTTTGTGAGGCCCTGCCGGCGTGTGGAGACAAACGACTTGACGGAGGTGAGCATGGTGGTCGAGAAAGAGTCGAGTGTCTACTTATTTCCGGCAACCTTCGCGTACAGGAGAAAACACATGGGCTGATTAGTCAGCATTCGGGGTGATAGAGATGTAAATTACAAAACGGTACATAATTACGTTTAGTGCTACGGATAGAAACCCACAACTACTCCATGTCAAAAAACAACACCTCCGCCGCCCCGCTCCCCACATTCTCAACAACCAACTTCTGCCCTTTCGTCTGCACATTCATATACACTCCGTCTCCCTCCCTCAGCTCCAACTCCTCCCCGCCCCCACTCACCCTCACACTCGCCCCATCCGCCTTCCCAGGGTTATACTTGCTCGTCTGCACGACATGCACGTATCCCTTCTTCCCCTCGACCCCCTTCTCCAATCTCCCCCCCTCCCCAAGGATCGTCGCATACAGCGTCAGCGCGCTATGCACCGGCGCAGGCCCGGGCGCCTCCCTGTCGGGCGAGACGCCCTCGCCCCCGGCGGGCGCGACGATGCGCACCCAGGTGTCCCTCTTCTCGGCGTCGGTAAATGAGCGGGTGAAGTACTGCGGCTGGAGGCGCGGGGTGTGCGGGAGCGCCCAGATCTGGAGGAAGTGCACGGGCTTGGTGCCGTGTGCCTTTTCCGAGTGCGAGATCCCCGTGCCGGCTGAGGTCATCTGGAGCGACCCCCGTTTCAGGATCTCGGTGTTGCCCATGGAGTCTTTGCTACAGACGGGCGGACGGGTGTGTGAGCTCTGAGAGTCTTCAAGATGATATGGACTGGACTTACTGTTCTAATTCACCCGAGACGACATACGAGAAAATCTCGAACTCGCGATGCGAGTGTGTGCCGAACCCTGTGCGCGGTGCGACTCGATCTTCGTTGATAACACGTAATGGCCCAAATTGTTCATGCTTATGGTCCTGGTACCTGCAAGGTCGCACAAAACCCAACAGTCAGATCCCCCCATCAAGAGTAAAAAAAGGCGCTAAAACGACAACGACAACATACATGGCAAACGAGAACGTATGGAACGTCTTGAGCCACCCATGGTCAGCTTGTCCCCGCTCCTCACTACGTCGCGGAACAAACTTAATAGCCGTCATATCACCTTCCAAGTCCGATTTCGAACGCGAGGGAGTAGCAGAAGTAGTAGTAGACAAAGGAACAAACAAGATGCGCTGGCGCTGTTTGAGAGCGTTTGCTTTCGCGAGACGGAGTAAAACAGACAGGTTAGCGGTGAGGGGTTGTGGGACAAGATCGAAATAGAGGGCTAGGGTTATATAGAGGGGCAGGAGGGCGATGTGAAGGAGAAGGAAGGATTTGGGTTGCATGACCGATCCCGCCACTCACCATATTTGACGCTGATATAATGAGACAGACATACCGGGCGTCTGTCAGCACTATTTCCCTTTTCGTGGTCGCAAGTCCCACATGACAAAACGCGGGACACGTGGTCATGACGTGTTTTCTCGGAGAAATAATTTTTAAGAGACCTTAGCCGAGATCTAATTTTGAAAAGCTCCAAGTAATCTCTCTCTCCAGCTGTCTTGAGTGAAGCTTAGGCCTGAATGGAGAGTTCACTGGAACTGGGGTCCTGTAATATCTGTAAGGGCAACCCTATGTTGCATCATGTTAACCCAAGATCAGCTGGAACAAAATCTAGCAGAGGAATTCAAAGTTATATTTTAAAAGTCTAAACAATGCCAGGGTGGCCATGTGTTATCCAATGGTGTGCACAGTCAGCATGCACACATTGCAATAATGGGGTGAGCAAGTGCCAATAATGAATATGCCAATAGCAGGAGGTGTAGAGGTGTCAGTTGCTGGGTGTGCAATGAGCAGGACAGAAGGTGCAATAGCACATGCAGAACAGGTACTCCCCTTACACTCACATCATGCAAACCTGCCCTTTGATCTCACTGGGAAAGATACACCATGGCATGAGGTGGTATGCAACAGGAGGCAATATGCAGTCACATTCCAACCAGTACTTGCATTTGCTGATAACAACTGTCTGTTTTGCATTGAGACTGACAGCTCCAATTTCACAACTGGTGCAGTGTTATTGCAACTCTTGAGTGCAGAAGATGACAAGTGGCACCCCATTGCATTCCTCTCAAAGAGCTTGAACACAGTAGAGTGCAACTACAAGATTCACAACAAGGAAATGCTTGCAACCATCTGTGCAATAGAGGGATGGTGTCACTACCTGGAAGGTGTGTGACATGACTTTGAGGTCTGGATAGACCACAAGAACTTGCAGTACTTCCACACAGCACAGAAGTCAAATTGATGACAGACTGCTCTACTTATTATGCTTCAATTTTTCACTGCATCACAAATCTAAGTGCAGCATGGGCAAGCCAGATGCTCTCTCTCAGCATGCAGATCATGGCAATGGAAGCAAAGACAACAAGGACCTTGTCCTTCTCTAACCAGAACTGAGTAAGGGCAACTCTATGTCATGCCACACTAACCCAAGGTCAGCCAATGTGCAATCTAGCAGAGGAAATTCAAAATTATATTTAGTAGTATAGTAGAGCCTATGTATGTACTCACCTAGCAGAGGAAATCCAAAGAGATTACCCTAAGGGTCCTCTGCCAGATGTTGCTATCCTATATACCTAGTCTAAAAATAATAGGGGGTTCCCCATTGTAGCCATGTGACTCAGGGTCATACTGTACATTATCCACAAGCAAGCTGTGTGTCCTCTGACTGTTGTTCAACTTGAAATTTGAGGTGTGGGTGTGAGTTCCTGTAAGGGGATTGCTATTGACACTAACACAACTACTGCTGATTGAAGACTATTACTGCATGTTGAAGCTTGTACCATCAATCAATGGATTGCACAGCAAATGACCATGCCAATATGCATGCCACTTGTCAAAATCATGTCAGCCCATCACATGAACATACCTATTGTATTACTAGCCCTATTGTTTGACCCTGAGACACATGGCAACAATAGCAGTACATAGTGGCATTGTGTAGGATAGGTATATAGTTAGTGTTTGGAGGTCTGGTCAGGTCCGGTTTTTGCCCAAATTTGGACAGACCGCAACCCAGACTGGTTGCCTCGTTTATATAAAGTCAACAAGACTGGACTGGACCAGGGGGGACTGGTCCTTCATAATCCAGTAACTCGAGACCAACGGTTTGCCACTGGTTCAAGATGCAACCAGTCTGCAACCAGTCAGGACTGGTTTTTTAGTAGTAACTACACAAATAAAGAAACAATTTCATCCCCCTCGTGGTCCCATGCCTGTTTTTCATCATCAGCTGCCACCAAATCACTGTATTCCCTTACTTCATTCACCTCCTCCACATCAGCTGAGTTCCACACAGCCCAGTCATCAACATTGTTACACCATGCGAATTTCATTACCTGCAACTCCTCAAACTGTTCTGCCCCAAGCTGTGCACAATGTTTGGTTGCGATCTCCCCACCACCTGAGAATAGCCGTTTGCAAGGAACAGAAGATGCTTGGCAAGGGAGATAATCAAGAGCAATCCGTCGAAGGGTTGGGTAGACAGAGCCATTGTCCTGCCATCAAGCAATAAGATCTGTATTGGCCAAAACATTGGGTGGGAAGTCCTTGAGGTAACAACAAAGCTCCGCCTGCCAGCCTTCGTTGCCTTGAGTGAGTATTTGGGATTGGTGTATGCGGTCATACTCCGAAGCAAGGGAACTGATCTCTCCCTGGGCAGCAGCTCATGGATCGGGGACTTGAATTGGGGCATTCGGGCGCATATTCCAGTAGGACTCCATCTGTAATTGTGTTAAGAATATCTAGAGAGGAGGGTCAACATGCTTACTCCATGTTCTAGCACCTTAAGTGCCTCATCCTGCCAATTCTTCGCAAAAGGGTTGCCGGCCTTCCTTCCCTCTGCTTGTTCTTTTGCACCTCCCCATGCATGTTCAATGTACATCAGTTTGTAATAAGGGTGGAGTGCTGTAGATGCAGATCAGGTAGTGGCATACAGAGAGAAATGGGGACATTACCAAGAGCAATGATGTATGCCGGTTTCTCATCAAATCATGAGTAATACTTATTTAGATTCACCAGGCCATCATTAATTGCATTGCAATATTGTGCAAATCGTGGGCTGTCCTGCTTCTTCTCCCATGCAGTTTGTAGTTCCACGATCAATGGGAGAGCCTGCCAGAGAGTTGGGTGTTTTTCAGCAGAAAATCCTTGTTGGATTTTGTTAGAGTCCTGAAATGATATAAGTATACGGTTGGGTCCTTATGAGGCAACATACAGCGAGTAGGTCAGTGGCTTCACTGACACGGTTCCAGTCGTCATCGCTAAACATGAAGGCCAACCAAGTAATGTGCTTGTCAATGCGGCCATTGCTGCAGATGGTGGTGGTGGGCCCGAATCTTTGGTCAGCAGTAGCAACAAACAGTTGGATCAGCTGTTAAATCTTAGTTAGCAGGGAATAATTCTGGAAAAGAAGGTGTTACTTACTTTGCGAAGCTTGAATCCCCTTGAGAGCATGCAATAAGCAGTTCCCCATTGCACGTTGCTGTGAAGGGGGATTTTATACGGGTTGACAAAGTTGCATTCGAATTGAAGTTTGTTAAACACTTTGATATGCTGGCCATTAGATTGGATCTGCTGGAGGTAAGAGGTTGTCGACAAAGGTAATTATTCATTGCATACTTTTATTGCCAATGTTCAGATCACTGCGATAACATTGAGGGAGCAGTTTAACAGGCGGTTATCAGTTAACTTGGGGTCGTATTCCCATATGGTGGTGGTTGTCTCCACTGCGGCAATCTGCATAATGTGCTTCACAACATCAACATTGCTGAGATTCACCACATGGGAAAGGCACCTTCATGAATAGAGTATAACATTAGTAGATAAATGTTAAATGAGGAAACGAGATTCGTACCCAAGTTGATTATCCTGGGCCTTCCAATCAGGGAGGTTTTGAGAGCAATGGATGCTATCAATGGTGTCACACATTGTATTGTTGTTGGATGTGTTGTCCAATGTGGTAGTGTAGGTGAGCACACCATGATCAACACATGTATCACCTTCAATGTCTGGGCATCTATTATCCCTACACATTTGCACACACCCACGAAATAGCAACTGAGATTTGCTCCACTGTGTTTGCTGGAAATCCCACAAAACCTGATGACTTCCGATCTCAACACCCACTCTCCATCCTTCACATCAATCCAGTGCCCTGTCACCCCAAGGAACCCAGCCTTTGTCATGCCAACTGATCAGCTATCAGCAGTCATCGAGACTTTCCCTGGTGCCGCTGAAAGGGGGCTCTTGGGCTATAAGTGTGCTGATGCTATGAAATGTAATCCCTTACACACACACACCAAACCTAACAATCAACACACGAACAGTAGGAATCGCCTGTTTTGAGCTCGGGTTCAAGTGCTTAGAAGCACTAAGCTTTGAATAGTACTAGCCAAAGCCCTTTCCAATGATCTCTCAACGGGTTTGATTTAGACAAAAGCTTCAACACAGGTTTAAAAACCTGATAGGTATATTTATAATATCTCTCGATCCAATAGACTGAGTACCAAGTGTACGTTCAATTATTAATGATCCCAAGCGGATCTATAAGTCCAAGCGACTTATCAAACAAGACAGTGCCAAGTGCACTAAGGCCAAGTGCCTAGTAATTCCAACGGACAATACAGTACTAAGTTCCAAGTGAACTAAGTTTCTTTAATTCTGTGGTTCTTCAATCAATTCCAATCAAGACACGTTGAAGCAATCTGATCCTTAATTCGGGCACACAATAGTGTTTTAACAAATGTGATTTGTATACTCTATAGTAGCGCGAAGTGGGGGCAAGATTCCTTGCCTTAGCGCTACTCATCTACAGTCTATTTATAGTGTACAAACTAAATATCATACGGAATTGTAAATTTGACACGGAACTGCGCTCCTGCACGCCAAGGATCTGTATTCAATGCTGACGCGTCCTCTACAACTTGGCGCGCGTGCCATGCATGCCAATTATGCCATTTACTGGTTACTTATCAAATATTGAAAGAGCTGGCTAAACTCTTATCAAGTCCCAACCGCGTGCTTTGTTATTTAAAACAGCGCGGCACTGTCGTTTACTCCTCCTGATTGTCCCGGTGATAGGGCCCAAAATTGTTTGCACTTATAAAGTCGACAAGTAAGGCTATTAGTATCATTTCTAATAACCAAGTAAACGGAAATAAAGGATTAGAGTCGAGCTCCAAGATGGCTAATCAGAGTGAACTAGTCTAATGGATAATACACTATCAGTACAGAGGACTATGAGTACGGTCTATTATTAGTCCTATTCACCATGCCCGGTTACAACCTCGGTGTCTTAGTTCATAAGTAACCATTGTAGTATGATATCATTAGTCCGGGGATCATCATTAATAGGAGAAGTAATTGTAAATTCTGGACTTGCACAACCCGATCCTAGTCAGGGGTACTTGGTGTTAACTACTGGAAGCGACGGGACCCCGTGAATAACAACTGGGACAATCAGGAGGAGTAAATGACAGTGCCGCGCTGTTTTAAATAACAAAGCACGCGGTTGGGACTTGATAAGAGTTTAGCCAGCTCTTTCAATATTTGATAAGTAACCAGTAAACGGCATAATTGGCATGCATGGCGCGCGCGCCAAGTTGTAGAGGACACGTCAGCATTGAATACAGATCCTTGGCGCGCAGGAGCGCGGTTCCGTGTCAAATTTACAATTCCGTATGATATTTAGTTTGTACACTATAAATAGACTGTAGATGAGTAGCGCTAAGGCAAGGAATCTTGCCCCCACTTCGCGCTACTATAGAGTATACAAATCACATTTGTTAAAACACTATTGTGTGCCCGAATTAAGGATCAGATTGCTTCAACGTGTCTTGATTGGAATTGATTGAAGAACCACAGAATTAAAGAAACTTAGTTCACTTGGAACTTAGTACTGTATTGTCTGTTGGAATTACTAGGCACTTGGCCTTAGTGCACTTGGCACTGTATTGTTTGATAAGTCGCTTGGACTTATAGATCCGCTTGGGATCATTAATAATTGAACGTACACTTGGTACTCAGTCTATTGGATCGAGAGATATTATAAATATACCTAGCAGGTTTTTAAACCTGTGTTGAAGCTTTTGTCTAAATCAAACCCGTTGAGAGATCATTGGAAAGGGCTTTGGCTAGTACTATTCAAAGCTTAGTGCTTCTAAGCACTTGAACCCGAACTCAAAACAGGCGATTCCTACTGTTCGTGTGTTGATTGTTAGGTTTGGTGTGTGTGTGTAAGGGATTACATTTCATAGCATCAGCACACTTATAGCCCAGGAGCCCCCTTTCACCGGTTGCTATTCACGGTGTCCCGTCGCTTCTGGTAGTTAACACCAAGTGCCCCTGACTAGGATTGGGTTGTGCAAGTCCCGAATTTACAATTACTTCTCCTATTAATGATGATCCCCGGACTAATGATATCATACTACAACGGTTACTTATGAACTAAGACACCGAGGTTGTAACCGGGCATGGTGAATAGGACTAATAATAGACCGTACTCATAGTCCTCTGTACTGATAGTGTATTATCCATTAGACTAGTTCACTCTGATTAGCCGTCTTGGAGCTCGACTCTAATCCTTTATTACCGTTTACTTGGTTATTAGAAATGATACTAATAGCCTTACTTGTCGACTTTATAAGTGCAAACAATTTCGGGCCCTATCACTGCCTTGAGGATAAATATGTCAGTCTTCTCAGTCCTTTGATGTGAAAATCAGTGTCTCACTTTAATATCATTTTTCAACCCTTTTAGCCATCTGATAAACTCGTTGTGAAGGTGCGTTTCGATGTCATGCGTTGTCGGCAGGTCTGCTTTAATTGTCTTGGGCCTCATCACTACCAGGCAATTCCGAAAAACCGCCTTGTCAGCCAGCATAAGCAACTACTCTCGGTGAGCAAGCAATTCTATCGCGAGAGTATTATTTACTTGCCTGATCGTCACACGCAACCAACTGGGTAATTGCGTGCCGCACCTGTTCTTGTGCAAACTCCTTGGGGATGTCCACCTTCTGAATGACACCATCCAGAGTTAGGGCATGGCAGGGGTAACCCTCAGGTTTTTTTTGCTGAACCCGTACCTGCACCCGTAAACACTGTACCCATAAGGGTAAGGGTACAGGTACACCTACAGAAATTGTGGGTACACCATAGAATTGCAGGTACACCATGATTAGCATGGGTACACATATGAGGCCATGCACTGTGTCCCCATTGGATCATGAAATTCAGCCATTTAATTGTGGAAATATGAATTTCCACACTTAAATGGCTGAATTAAAGGGGTATGAATTGTGGCTGAAATTCCACCCCATATATTTCAGCCATCCAATAGATGAAAAAAGGTATTAAATTTTCCCTCCATTAATTGGATGAAATTTCATCCTATAAAGGAGTGAAGTTGGTGGCCTGATTTTCATCCCCCATATTTCAGCCATTTATTAGATAAAAATATGTATTAAAAATCCCTTCAATTAACTACAATTAATTGGATGAAAGTTCATCTTATAGAAGAGTGAATTTAGTGGCTGATTTTCATCCAAAATATGTTAGCCATCCATTAGATGAAAAAAAGTATTAAATTTTCCCCCAGTTAACTGGATGAAATTTCATCCTATAGAAGAGTGATTTTAGTAGTTTATTTTCATCTCACATATTTCAGCCATCCTTTAGATGAAAAAAGATATTAGAATTTTCTCCAATTAACTGGATGAAATTTCAACCTATAAGAGAGTGAGTTGGGTTGTATATTTTCATCTGATAGGGGGGTACAAAATTTATACAAAAGAATGGAATTTAAAGACAGTACTTTGATTAATTAAATTAATAGGGGGAACAATCTGAGGTTATATTTTGTAAGCTTGGAGTACTTAGTAAGTTCAGGTGAAGGGGGCCCAAAGGCAAGCTCTTGAGAGTAATTCAGCATGGCATTAAGGAACCAAAGGATTATGCTATTACTATTATTAAAATATTGCTTGAGCAAGGCTGTAAGATGCATGGGCAAAAAGAGTAGTATATGTAGTTGATAAAAGAATGGATGTATCAACTATGTATGTATTGAAGATAAGGAATGACATCGATCAATAATTGACCACTTTCCATGATCCATAATGCGACCAATCACACATTCCACCTGGTTGAGATCAACACATTCTATAGATCCTAGGTCTTTGTAATAGTTCAAGGAACAATAATCAGTTGCTGCTTCTGATATCTTGACCTGCCTGATAACTGCATAAATGAATGATTCTGCCTCAATCCCCTCTCTTGGGGATGCTGGGATATCAACAACAAGAAAATGACGGAGTTGCCTGAAAAACTCTCGCAGCTCAAACTCGGATCTTTGGGACCTGCAATGTGCAAATTTATCAACCTCGAGTTGATACTGGGGTTTGTATGAGTCAGAGTATGTCAAAAAAATCAGAAATGCATAATATACCTTGACAAATGACATATCACGGCTGTCAGACCTAAGCGGAAGAAGCTCGCGGGCATGCATAGTATCACCGCCCTCCAGGTGGTATACTCGGCCATATTGATGGAATTGCGTCACTTGTGGTATAAGCCGTCGAATCACTGATGGGGATTTCTTGAGGCAGGTAGCCAATGTCGCTGTGAGCACCATCCATAGGGAACGAGAGAGGCTTGCTGCAGGTCCTTTTGGTGGGGTGAGGACGTGTAATGGATCTTAACTATAATTATTGAAGGACTGCATAGTATGATAAACAACATACATTCATCTAATTTGAAATCCTGATCATGGGACTTTGCAGGTAAGACCTGAAGTTTGCCTTGTAAATTGTAGAGAAGAGTTATGTGTGCCAACTGGGCACATGAGGTGATATAGTTATTGATGCTCGCATAAGGAAACCGTTGGCTCTTGACATGGCAGAGGATATCACCACAGTAGTGCTCTATTGGAAATGCCCAATAGGCCCAGACCGGACCCATGGCCCTGACAGTTGGTGCGATATGGAGTAGTGCGTGAATTGTGAGGGGGCAAGTCGATACGCGCAGTGGGTCATATTTATAATATAGGCTGTTAATATATATATCAGAAAATGACCTCTGGGTTGCGAGAAGTGCTTACCGCTCATACACCTCGACCCAATCCTGAAACCCCCTTTCAAGCTCATCTATTTGATTTTGTGTAATTTCAAATTGGAGGCAAATTGTTAACAGTCTAACTAGTTTAATAAAGTGCTTATAGTATCGGGGATGTACAAATCGGCCTTTAAGGAGAGTTGGTGTGATGTAAAATGTCCAGACTGAATATGTTTCTGCAATCATATTAGACCTCTCTGATGCAATATTAGGAACCCTAGACCCAAACGCTGCCAGAGTAGTACTCCCCGCATCTGCAGTGGCTTCTCCAATAGCCTTCCATATGGTTAAGGATAATACATAGCCTTCGTCATTGTGGGGAAGATCTTTGAATTTTCCAGTCCAAAGCCGAATTAAGTTTGGGATGAGATTAGACCATATAAGATGCATGAAATCATAAGGGAACAAGGTAGGAAAAGATAGTGAACTCAGTGTACTGAGGAGTGGAATACCCTTGATGCCATATTTAGTTGCAAGGCGTTCGGACTCTGCATCAGTTACAGCAAACTGGACTTTTTTTGCTTGTTCAATGAATGACGAATGAGTTCGTAGTGGAAGTTCTGATGCATTGTATTGTTCTTGTGGCTGTGGAAAGCCATCGCAGCACAGCGGAACATAATGGGTTGTCACTCGCGAGGATGGGGCGCGGATGCCTTTGATGGTGCACATTCTGCAAGGATAGATGGCGTTGTGACTCTTCATTCGCATGACCATGGAAACTGCAGGTATATCACCAAAAACAACAATTAGAAATGCTCAGAGAAGGAATATGGATTCAGTCAGAGCATTGAAGGCAGAAACACCAATCTCGAGCTGTAGTAATTCTTGAACTACAGGCCACAAGAAGGAATCCATATCGTAGGGTTTCTTTGGCCTGGGAATTGACCCAAGTGGAATGATGTTTGCCTTGAGCATTCGCTCTTCAGGAGGAAGGTTGTAGTTAAATAGAATTAATGGCCAGGCAGTTTTGTTACGGCGCTTGAAAGGACCAAAACCGTCCATAGATAATCCCAGTGCTACGTCGCAGGGATCTGAGAAGAACCATATAGGGAGTTCTTCATCGCCAATTGTAATATAAGTCTCCCGGAGTAATTGATAATGTGTACCATCAAAGATATCAGTCATTTTTGTTGGGATATGTTTGTGCTTAGACCGATATTGCATCTTCCTGGCTTGAGCATGGCTTGAGACCATGGCGCAGAGTCGGGGGATGATAGGGAGATATTCATAATAGGAGAGGGGTGTTTTTCCATCAGCTTTGTAGCAATCCTTATTGCATTTGGGGCACTGTATAAGGGTTTTGTACGGCCCAGTGTAACACACACATGAGGAGGTGCAACAGTCATAATGTACTGGCTGAAAACCGGAAAGAAACTGGATTCGTTTCTCTGTGTTCTTCAAACTGTTGGCTGACAGCTCAGGAAGAAGATAACGAATTTTGTTGTAAGCTTTATGAGTGAGGCCTTCTTCAATTTTGACTTGGGTGGAGTGGGCCAACACACTGTGTGGCAGGTACTCGTTCTTTATTTCTTTTCTTAGGAGAAATAAGTCCATTCCACCTTCAGCAAGTTGTAAAAATGACTAGAAACAATGTAGATGATAGTTTATAGAGGTCATGTGACCATGGGAAAATGTTACCAAGCAAACAAGCAATGCCTGTGTACAAAAACCATCAGAACTTACTTTTCCCAGGATCATGGACACTAAATGAGCATTCAGGTTGTTGTCATGTATTTGGTATGCTTATGTGATGGAATAGATCATGTGACATATGTCAATATATAGAGAATTCAATCCTCTTTGTATTTCAGGTAAATATAGTAGTAGTTGTTGATTTTTCCAATGTTTAGGATAATTTCCCACAAGGGTCATGTTTGGTCAGGGTCATTGTTGTTATAAGATGTTTGTTCATCCCTGACATAATACACAGACCTTCAAAACTAGCTGAATCTGGACATTTCTAATATCTCGCTCAAAATAGACCGTGGGAAAAATGAGCTCAACAAGGAAATTGTAGAGCCATGTTTGTACATTCCAAACATATAAAAACAAAGGTAATAGCTTTACTGGTTATGGAGAAAATCACAAAATAAATTTTGAAACGCGACGCTTTGAAATATTAGATATGCATAATTTTGATGGCATCATCAAAAGCATTATGTAAGCATCCCAAATACATGCAAATTATGTCACAATACTTTGTATTTGTGGAGAAATGCTGTAAAAAGCCATAAGAGAAGAAAAATCCCATTATGGAAATATTTTCCCATGGTGTTGAAATATGAATCAATGAATTAACCTTTTTGCCCGAAAACGGGGTCGATAAAGAACTCATAACAAAGGTGTGGCAATGGTAATGTGACTGTGGCATGTGTCTCCATATCATGTGACCTGTTTTTGTCGACTTGAGGCTTTATCTCTCAGCTGGGAATGCCAGTCTTGCCCAGTGGTTATCCATGCCGAAATTTTTAATATTACATAATGATCCTCCCTGTGACCATTCGAACCTGGTGGGGTGCACATTTTTCAGCCTCCTATTAATAACAAATAATATACAATTTGAATAAATAAAATTTGTCAGCATTCCCACATTTGATCACATGGCCCCGTTGACCGAGATGCCCGACGGCGGGACATTCCGAGCTATATTACGAGTTCTTTAGTTTACTAAAGACGAGTTCTTTATCAACCCAGTTTTCGGGCAGAAAGGTGATTCATTCATTCATTGATTCATATTTCAACACCACGGGAAAATATTTCCATAATGGGATTTTCTTCCCTTATGGCTTTTTACAGCATTTCTCCACAAATACAAAGTATTGTGACATAATTTGCATGTATTTGGGATGCTTACATAATGCTTTTGATGATGCCATCAAAATTATGCATATCTAATATTTCAAAGCGTCGCGTTTCAAAATTTATTTTGTGATTTTCTCCATAACCAGTAAAGCTATTACCTTTGTTTTTATATGTTTGGAATGTACAAACATGGCTCTACAATTTCCTTGTTGAGCTCATTTTTCCCACGGTCTATTTTGAGCGAGATATTAGAAATGTCCAGATTCAGCTAGTTTTGAAGGTCTGTGTATTATGTCAGGGATGAACAAACATCTTATAACAACAATGACCCTGACCAAACATGACCCTTGTGGGAAATTACACTAAACATTGGAATAATCAACAACTACTACTATTTTTACCTGAAATACAAAAAGGATTGATTTCTCTATTTATTGTCACATGTCACATGATCTATTATAAGTATACCAAATACATGACAACAATCTGAATGCTTATTTAGTGTACATGATCCTGGTAAAAGTTAGTTCTGATGGTTTTTAATGTGGAATGGACTTATTTCTCCTAAGAAAAGAAATAAAGAATGAGTACCTGCCACACAGTGTGTTGGCCCACTCCACCCAAGTAGAACATTAGTAGATAAAATAGTAAGTAAACTCTTATATGTAAGTAAGTAATTTATAATAGTAAAAGAAAGTAAGTGAGTCTGCACAGACTCTGTGGAGTCCATGCAGAGTCTGTGCAGAGTCCACAAGGACATGTGGGGGACCGTAAAATACAGGAAAACCATCCTATATATCCCCTTGTATGGGATGAAATTCACTCCTTTTATTAGATGAAAATCATCCCATACATCCCCTTTTATGGGATGAAATTCACCCCTTTTATTAGATGAAAATCATCCCATATAATTCACCCCTTATGGGATGAAATCCATTCCATTAATAGATGGTATTTTAACAGTACAATTTCACCCTCTTAAAGGATGAAATATGTGGGATGAAATTTCATCCTATTTTCATACCCCTTAATTTCATCCACTAAACTTAGGAAAAACCCTTTTCATCCATTAAGTGGGGGAAAAACCACCCCCACCAGGTGCACAGTGCAAGACAAGAAGGACATAGCTGCCAATGCCGAGGTCTTTACACTAAGCCACATAACCCGTGCGGACTCCGCATGGACTCATTTGGCAGGACCGTCAGCCAGACAAGAATCCGTGTCTGTGCCGAGTCCACATCAATCCGTGTAATTTTATGCGGACACACGGACTAGCACAGATGGACAGCTCGCAGAGTCCGCGCAGCCAGTGTATTACTAATCAGATTACTAATATAATTTTTAAGTTATTAATAACATAACATAATGGTGCTGAAAAACTTGCGTCCAACTGGGTTCGAACACATAGACAAGAACATTACGTAATATATTTGGCATTCATAACCGTTGGGCAAGATGGGCATTTCAAGCCCCACGCTACATTGGCCTCAAGTGTACAGGCTTATGTCACATGACTACGAAGCACGTGCAATGGTCACATTACTGTTGCCACGTCTTTGTTGGTTCTCTTCAACCACATCAACCAAACTACCAACACCAACACCAACACCAACACACTCACACCGCCAACACCAACACCAACGCACCAAACGCCAATCAACGGCACCATAACGATGCACAAGGCGATGTGGGGTGAAGGGTAGAACCGGACGCGGAACGAGGTGATGACGAGGAAAGGGTGCCCCGAGGGGCAAAGCAGGGTGAGTCCCACACTACCACTCACTTACATGCTCACCGCGCAGCATGTCCCCTCCTGCTTCAGGATCCGGAGACGAGAATGACACGGCTGCCAACGCCCAGGGTGCCCCGGCGCACCTGGAAGATGACAACAACAACAACAACAAAAACAATGACAACAACAACAACAACAACAACAACAACAACAACAACAAAGACAGCAACAGCAGCAGCAGCAACGGTGCTGACGAGGCCTGTGGCAATGATGGCAACAGCAGCGGCAGCAGCAGCACCAACAATGGCACGATGACGATGACAACTACAACAAAGACTACCACTACCACCACGAGGACAATGACAAGGACGAGAACAGGGACAACAACAAGAAAAGCAGCTAGTGCTGTCGCCGCTGAAACCCAGGCTGCTGACGATGATGGGGGGGCCGACAAGAATGGCAGGGGGGCGGGGGCCCCCGCCCCCGCCTATATTAAATTGTCTTATCATATATGTATCATATTTAGTAATAATATATATTTTATCCTATTAATTACATAGATTGTTAGTAAGTAAAAGAGTAATTATAAGTAAGTACTTTATAATAAAAGAAAGTAAGTGAGTCCGCGCGGACTCTGTGGAGTCCACACGGAGTCTGTGCGGAGTCTGTGCAGAGTCCGTGTGGACTTTGTGCTGTCCTTGCGGAGTCCATACGGAGTCCGCAAGGACATGTGGGGGAGTGTAAAGTACAGCCAATGCCCAGGGTGCCCTGGTGCACCTGGAAGACTGTACTTTACACTGAGCCACATGTCCTTGTGGACTCCGCACAGACTCCATGTGGACTCACTCACTTTCATTTACTATTATAATACTTGCTAATAAGATTGATAATAAAAACCATATATTAATAATGAAGACTACAAGATTGTAAATACTTATTCTAGTATGGGCAGGGGCCCCCACCATCCCTGACATCCTTGTTGCCATAATCACCATTGTTTTTGGCACTGGATAGTGCAGAATGCGCCCCTGCAGCATTGTCAGTGGCCTGGGTAGCAGTGGTGGCAGCACTGGCATGGTCCAGTGCAGGCTTAGTTGTTGTTGTCTTCATTGTCCTTGTGATGGTAGTCATTGGCTTTGTCCTTGTTCTTGTTGTTGTCCTTTGTCATTGTCATCACACGGTTGTTGGTACAGCTGCTGCTGCTGCTGCTGTTGATAGGGCCCAAAATTGTTTGCACTTGTAAAGTCAACAAGTAAGGCTATTAGTATCATTTCTAATAACCAAGTAAACAATAATAGAGGATTAGAGTTGAGCTCCAAGACAGCAAATCAGAGTGAACAAGTCTAATGGTTAATACACTATCAGTACAGAGGACTATGAGTATGGAATATTATTAGTTCTATTCACCATGCCCTGTTACAACCTTGATATCTTAAATCATAAGTAACTGTTAAAGTATGATATCATTAATCTGGGGATCATTATTAATAGGAGAAGTAATTGTAAATTTGGGACTTGCACAACCCAAGTCTAATCAGGGGCACTTGGCATTAATTACTGGAAAAGACAGGACACTGTAAATAACAACCAGAATGATCAGGAGAAGTAAAAGACAGTGCCACACTGTTTTAAAAATAACCAAGCACACAGTCAAGTGTTGATAAGAGTTTAGCCAGCTCTATTGATATTGGCCAAGTAATAAGTGTTACGGCTGTTTAGACCTTATCCTCTAGATCAATCTGAAATATCGCTAGTTCGTTCTAGACTGTTGACTTTGTAAGTCTAACGTCTATTGACTCCCTCAGTAGGGCTAAAGTCAAGTTATCGAGTTATCGGATCAAGGATGCACTACCCCCTTCGAAAGGCGAGTAAGATCAAGTTCACATCGAGAAGTCAAAGTAGATGAATAAGGTTGATTCAGCTAGGTCAATTTAAAGAACTAACTAAGCTAAAGTATCCCTATATATATGTAACAGTCCAATAAGCGTGGTTTACACTATTCGTTATAGATAAGAAAATGAGTAAGCTTCAAAGAGGATGAGTAAGAGTAATATAAAAGATGAGTAAGCATGAGAAAGGAAATGCATATATGGGTTTTGAAAGATAAGGGTCGATAAGCATCTGATAATCAGTAATGCGTAAGAAAAGAAGTAATGGGGCACGTGAATAGGGAATTTGTAACAATAAGTAATGACATAATTGGCATGTATGGTGTGTGCACCAAGTTGTAGAGGACAAGTCAGCATTAAATACAAACCCTTGGTGCAGGAGGGCCTTGTTCCTTATAAAATTACAATCCTTTATAATATTTAGTTTGTACACTATAAATAGATGGTAGATAAGGAATCTTGCCCCCACTTTGAGCTACTATAGGATATACAAATCATATTTGATGAAACACTATTGCATGCACAAATTAAAGATTGGACTGCTTCAATTGTCTTGATTAGAATTGTCTCAAAGCATTTGGCTAAAGGGATCACAGAATTGAAGAGTTCAGTTCATTTGGAACTTAGTACTTGTATTGTCTGTTGGAATTATTAGGCACTTGGTCTTTGGTGCATTTGGTATATATATATATCACTGTTGTTTTAAAAGTCACTTGGACTTATTGATCCACTTGGTCTTCAAGTTGCTCCTATATACAGCATCCAGTGCTACTTCAGCTGTTGTCATGGCTAGGGGGATATCACAATTTGAAATTGGGTCAGCGAGCTCTCTTTCTGAACCATCAATGTGATGAAGGAGTCTGCATGTGCTGATGGACCAAGTAAATCTGTCCTTGTAGATAACCCAGTTTGTACCTGCAACATTGAGTTTGGGGATGCGCAGAATTTCATCTCTGACTTTTGCACAAGTATGATAGGAGATTTTGTTAGGCAAGTAATAACATTTGATGCAGTATTCTTGTTCTAAACATTGGGGTCAGGGCCCATAACCTATTGGAATAAGTAATGCTACATGATAATCAGTAAGTAGGTTTGGTAAGTTAGAAGTAAAGTACACACCTCAGTCAACATAGAATAGACTGAGGTGGTATGATGATTTTTGTTAGTAGATATATCTTAAGGATGCCAAGGCCTGTAACCATACTATGGGGCATATCAATGAAATAGAGACAAAAATGGTAAGCTAAGAGTCTGTTCTAGTCCATTGTCCATTTATGGGCATGCATGATGCAATGCAGCAGGGCACCACAGGTTGGAGTTCAAGGATTCTCCAACAGTAGCTAGAGATGCAGTATATATACAACTACCTAAGGGGGACCAGAGTAGAACAAATAGGGAGAGGTAAACCAAACATAACCAGGGTAGTGTACAGCATTAATCAAATGATGAAATGGAATGATGGGAATGATGGGAGAATTGTAACTACTGGGGATAGATGAATTAACAGTCAATCCCACTAGATAAGAGGTGAGATAAGATCAAAAAGATGGAGATAAGATAGGAATATAATTTTCATGACAAATACCAATGTCCAATGTGTGAAGTCAGGAGGTTTGTATGCAGAATTGGGTATTCCCCTTACAATATGGTTGTAATGTCAGAGCATGAGAATGAGTTGCCATGTATGGAATTATTGGAGGGGGAATCATAACTTGTGTTTCTACTTGGGGCTCTACCTGTGCTGGCCATGCCAGCTTTGGGAGCAGAAGTAGGTGAAGAAAGAGATTTAATTGGAGAGAATGGCTTGTTAAGCCTTAAATATCTTGGGTATCTTAGGAATAGGTAATTCTAACTTAAAGATGATACTCAGCCAATATAGAGTTGCCCTTATGACTGTGCCCCCATGTCCCCCAAATATTTTACCACATCAGAATGGCCATTATATCCAGCCCACATAAGTGGAGTATTGCCATTATTATCTAAACAACCCGAATCAATAATAGAAAACAAATATCCCAAGAAAAGACACATGCCTTGCAAGTCAATTTGTGCCCCCTTGTCCCCCAAATATTGTACTACATCAGAATGACCATTGTATGCAGCCCACAAAAGTGGGGTCTTGCCATCATTATCTAAACTGTCAGAATCAATAACAGAAAGCAAATGTCCAAAGAAAAGAGGCATGCCTTGTAAGTCAATCTTTGCTCTATTGTCCCCCAAATATTTTACCACATTGGAATGACCATCATATGCAGCCCACAAAAGTGGTGTTTTACCACCATTGTCTAAACAACCAGAATAAATAAAAGAAAGTAAATATATCCAAAGAAAAGAGACATGCCTTGTAAGTCAATCTGTGCCCTCTTGTCACCCAGATATTTCACAATCCAAAAGTGGCCTTTTTGTGCAGCCAACAAAAGTGGGGTGTTGCCATCATTATCTAAATATCCAGAATCAACAATAGAAAGCAAATATCCAAAGAAAATAGACATGCCTTGCAAGCTGATCTTTGCCCCCTTGTTACACAGATATTTCACTATGTAAAGGTAGCCTTTTTGTGCAGCCAACAAAAGTGGGGTCTTGCCACTATTATCTAAACATCCAAAATCAATAGTAGAAATCAAATCCAAAGAAAAAGGTATGCCTTGCAAGTCAATCTGTGCCCCCTCATCCCCTAAATATTGTACTACATCAGAATGGCCATTATATGCAGCCCACAAAAGTGGGGTCTTTCCATCATTATCTAAACATCCAGAATCAAAAATAGAAAGCAAAAATTCAAAGAAAGAGCCATGCCTTGTAAGTCAATCTGTGCTCCCTTGTCACCCAGATATTTCACCACATAGAGGTGGCCTTTTCGTGCGGCCAACAAAATTGGGGTGTTGCCATCATTATCTAAACAACAAGAATCAATAATATAATGCAAATATATAAAGAAAAAAGACATGCCTTGCAAGTCAACCTGTACCCCTTTGTCACCCAGATATTTTACTACTTCAAAACAACCACTATATGCAGCTGCCAGAAGTGGGGTCTTGCCATTGTTATCTAGAACAATCCAGCCATTGGATCTAACTCCCTATTCTGAGATCTTAAAGCATACCTTGCAAATCAAGTTGTACTCCTTTGAACTCCATATATTTGACCAGGTCACAGTGACCATTAGATGCAGCCCACAAAAGTACAGATTCACCATCCTTGCCTAAATGCAGAGAGTCTGTAAATATAAATATGTCTACAGGGTAAAAATATACCTTGCCAGCCAATATCAGCTCCATCCTCAAGTAACTTCCAAACCATGGACAGATTACCCTTTAGAAGGGTGTTTTCTAGTTTCAAGGTAGCCTCATATGCTGTTTTAATGCGACCTTGAACTTTCCTCTCATTGTGTTTCACAAAACTATCAACCACATTACGTAATGGAGCAAGAAGCATTAGTATTGCCAGTGTTTGACCAAATGTCCAGTCTGACTCCCCAGGTTCCTGCAAGGGCTTGTTCTGGTGAAGAGTAACCTCTGTGTCAACAACCAGCAGAATGTTGATGATGGCAAGAAATAAGAGGCAGACAGAGATGGGAAATATTTGATGGTTCTTCAATTTTTGGTTTCCAAAGGGAGATTGGAGGGAGAGAAGAGAGACAACTTTCCCAAGAAAGGTGTTTGCTGGAGGTGGGTCTGGGTATCTCTGTTTGAATTGGGTGTAGAACAAAACCACCAAGGCCATGGGAATCAAGACATTGAACAGTGGTATAAGAACCAGACTGTACATGACAATGGAAAAGCCATGAAGAACCTTTGAGGTTATTGGGGTGGTACTGCCAAGAACAACAAAAGATGGTGGAACATGGCATTGCCTTCGCCATGAAGAGTCAAACCCCAGGGGATCACTCCATAGCCAGAGTCCAACACCAGCCATGAGTGTCAGGTGAATTATACCCAATAGCAGGACAAATGTATCAGGAGACTTGTGTTCTTGGTTAGCTTTATAAAGCTTTCCACTACAAAGCACTTTGTTGAGCCATCCCATCCACCCCATTCGTGGTCTGAAACTCTCAGTTCCCTTAGCTGCAACATCCCCTGGTATGTTACGGACCTGCCCAAGTAATTCCCACATTGCATTCCACCATAACTGCCACCCCGATGTAGTGTTGCCAGAACTGGAATTTGTGGCAGTATGGTGAAGGTAGAGCAGAAAGTAGATAAACAAGTTTGTGTTATTCATCCAGCTCAGATTGAGTATGATTGCTGTATGGATGTTTGAAAGTTTGTTTGTGATACCTTCCACAATCGCTGAAATCAAGATCGCGAGAGCCGTAATAAGAATCGTCGAGGATTGGACTTCGACTGAATCCAGTTCGTCGATGCTGACTTTTCCATCCGATAGAGCGTAGAACGCAGGGATGAAGCTAAGGAAATTCTGTATATAGATCGCGGCTCGTACTCCAACGCCAGAGACGTCAGGATTTGCTGGAAGACAAGATGTGTTGTTGAAGGGCATTGTAGCATTGAAGGATATCGTGGCGTAAATGGAAGAGTTCATGGTGTTGGCAGATGCATAGCCCATGGGGTAACAGCAGTCCCTCCGATTCCCGATGGCCACGTGCACGAGGTGATGTGGCCAAGCAGACGATCGTTGTCCGTTTCCTTATCCTATATGCACACGATGACTAAACAAGCCACCAAGCAACGTTGTCCCTCAGGGGATGCTGGCGTCGACATCCTAAACTGCCGGATTCCCCATCTCTATGCTTAGAAATTTATCGCGCACTCGCACCTTTTATGCGGATTATTGACAGTATACCTTCTTTCTCGCCAGATACCCAAGAGCCCAACTAATAGCGTGGAGCATCGTTGGGCGCAAGCAGCATGTAAGTTTGTACCTCAAACTCCGCCGTGTTCTCTTCGAGATCGACGCTGCTCGGATGTTCGGTGAATTTTCTCCCCCTTGATCCTTTCCTACTTCATTTCATTCACTTCCGGATCGTAACGGTGCTAAGGGCCTTCCCTTCCAGAAATATCAGTGGACAACCCCTGCTGGTTCGCGCAGGAGCTCCGCACCGTAGAATCACCCTCCGTGTGCTCAGGAAACGATTCATCGCGACGTTCTAGAGTATACCGGGCAGTTGTGGGATGGTTCGTTCCCCTTTGGTGAGGAGATTATGATTAGGTTGTGGGACACCAACGTGAGTCCTCTTTCACTTTTGGGATGCGGTGCACTTGCTGACGAAGATACAGTGATGATATTGACTGCTGCAAAGGCTTCACGATTCCATCATTGTGACGCTTTATGGGAACCCCTTCACCCCCTTCACCCCATCCCGACATTATAGTGCGATGGTACATCCGCGAGGTATACCCGCCGACAAGATGCGTACATGTCGATCGACTATCGCAATGCCGCCCCTGCTGTACAACTTCAACGTCATCCAAGCCCCCTCAGGCCCCGCACACCTCGACCCCAAACCTGGGCCTAACTTCTACATTTTGTTTTCTTTCAATGCGGGCCAAAACCATCTTTAGCAACTGAAGGGGACGGAAGCTGTCTTATGGGGTACGTCTATTTCATTCGTCTCTGATCCTTGAACATTCGTGTGCTGACCATAGGCTTTCGTTCTAGGGTCACGGCACGGACTCGCTCTATCTGCCCATTGGGCTGCCGGTCCAGGGGCCAGCTCTCGACCTGGTAGGATCTCCCCACCATCCATTGCACAACACCACCCACCCACAACCCCTCAAGCCCGCAATTCCACACCCCTTCACTCCACCAATTCAAGCAGCATGTGTCCGCAAACCCTCCCTTCATTTCGTCTCGGAAATTTGGATATCCTGATGGCCTGTTAATCAATAGTTCGTGTTCCTCCGTGTTCCTCCGTATTTCTCTAGCTGGAGCACTCTGAAGATGTGGAGCAGGAAGGTTAGACGAAATGTCAGTCACGATCAAATCTGGTGGAAAGAGATACCACCATGACAGCCAGGACGCTAGCACTTATTACTGCTAAGCTAGTCCCCTCAACGCCCTTGATATCCGGCCCCACTTCCCTCTTCATAGCCCTCGTATCCCATGGATGGGTGTCTAGGGAAACCATGCGAAGCTGGAATGCCCTCCTCTGGGATATACAAAATTATGGTATCGCTAACTCAAAGCGGGAAACCTAGTTGTGGAGGTAGTACAGGAGCAGCTGCAGGCTTGTGGGGTGGGACCTAAGCGTGGTCGGAATGACTGATCACCTTGAGACCGTAGGGCTGGGCGGGAAAGGGCTGGTTGCGGGCCTTCCGATTAGACGACTATGTTGGTGTCAGACAGAAGCCTGTTGGGCGTGACAGGGTGGTACGGGCTGGCTAAACGACCATGAGGTGGGGATGGTTGTTGGTACCAAGTGATGAACGCGGACATTGCTGTGGAATGAACATCGGGTGGCTTTCGACAGGGTGTCTGTGGATCGTGGTCTGCTCGCTCAAAAGACTACCAAAGTACGACAAGCGTTTCGATGCGTCTTGTTATCCGAATTATGGCTTGTTGTATGCTTGAGAGAAGTCCGCCCTGCGTGTTAGCCTCAAAGCGAGGACGCTCATGCAAAGTAGGTAACTAAACTCACTCAATTCAACTAATCACCAATGTATCAGGTCCTGCTCATGATTCAATTCTCCCAAACACAAACCCTTTCCGTGGTTCGCCGAAGCTGATGTTCCCTTCCTCAGTAAAGCGCATGCCAAAGCCAGGAGACCCAGGAATTTATGTGACACGCAAAGAGTTCCCGGAAACCAACTAGGTCAACTTTGAGAAGATACGACTATTACCATTCTCGTTCTCTGTGGTTATGACTAAGATCTTGTCACAAGTATCCCTGATCAGAATCACTTATGAGTGCTATTGAAATAGTACCCTCATAGTGCCATAAGAATCGTAGATCCGGCTGGAGGGGCAAAACCTGCATCGTGTTTAGTGGAATACAAGCAGTATAGATCCTGCAAACAACAAAAGTTCGACGGGTCCGCGACATTGTATTGATTCTCCGCAGCACGGATAACACTATGGGGATCTTTCAGTGCTGTGGTTTCGAACCTGATCCAACTTCCCGTCACTGTGAGCTTGTGTTTTCCACTGCCAACTGGCATGAAAAACCCCCGCACACTTCGCGACATGCTCACCCCCCCTGAAAATGGTGAGGGGACGAGGCATTCCCTCATAGGTCGTGTTCGATTGGTTACACGGCTGGCGACAGCTGTATTATACGTCCACACTGCAAAGCTCACCCATAAGAACATCCGACCGGAGAATATTCCTCTGTTAGAACCAGAAAGCGATGATCCAGCGTTTAGTTATCCACGTGCCTTAGGAACATCATTTCTCGTCGGTTTCGATGTCGTTCGAAAGGATGATGAGGTATCTACTCGCACTGGAAGTGAGGATTGGGAGAAATATATATACAGACATCCGGAACGACAGGGCCTACCATGCTGCATGATATTTATAGCTTAGGTGTGGTGCTGTTAGAAATTGCAGGCTGAAAATCCTTCGTACTGCCCCGAGAGGAGAGAAAAGGCATGACATATGTTCCGAATACCAAAGCCTGCAAAAACGTGGACAGAACGACAGGAAAGTTAAAGTCGCCTCCCGAAATTCAACGTGCATTTGTAAAGAAAGCAGAAGAGCACGCCCCACTTGTCCTTGGTGAAAATTTCGGGACGTGGCATTGATGTGTTTAATTTTAACTCAGTAGATGGAGCATTTGGCCATATGCTGGATGACAATGGCGTGATCCCGATCGCCAGTTTGATATTCATACAAAAGGTATTCACGGCTTTGGAGGAGATTCAATCTGAACTGTTGAACGAACATTCTATGATCTCGTTTTTAGAAATGCATTTGGGAACTAGAAGAGGTGATCGTGCAGGAGTCAAATAATGAACATATTTGATTTTGAAGCTGATTTACTTGTACCACTGTTATAGCAGGCAAACATAGACTTGCATTCATTTCATCTTTTATGATAGTTAGACATATTGGTTATAGACATGTAGTGTTTACTTGCCACGAGGTCATTACTATCAGGCTCTTTCATAAGGATATTCGCTGGTTTCAGATCTGCATGCACGAGATCATGGGCATGTAGCGCCGCCACGCCATCGGCAATGTCAGTAATCAAGCTCGCGGCCGTCTCGAACGGCAGCCGCGTAGGCAAAGTTGGATTGTCCGAGGCATCAAGGAAAAGGCTAAGGTCAGGGAAGTGGCTGTTGGTGTGCTTGACAACGAGAACGGGCAACACCAATGTTCCTGTCGGGTCGACGTTGGATGTCCAGTCTGGGTCAAATGGGATGGCGAGCAACGTGACTATATTGCAACACTCATTCAGGGAAGCATTAGACATGATTTGCAGCTCGAAACTCTGATCCAACATTGCCTGGCGATATTCACGCATGGCATTCGCCTTGGAGTGCGCGTCGCACACATCAAACACATGCTTCTTTATGCGCTTCAAAGCAACGCTTTGCATACCCCATGCTCCCTGGTGCACTTGCATCATTAGCCCACTGCGCATCTGCGCGCTGCTCTGCCAGTCAGCAGAGGCAAGTTGAATGTCGGCGAGTGGCGCGATGGGCACATTGTTCCGTCCAACCACTCACAGAAATGCAAGCTCGTGGTCGTGGCTGGGGGATGGCAATCCGAATGGTATGCGTACATGACGCCAAGTGGAGGGGGCCTGTGCTGCTAGTATGGACGAAGTGTCTCCATGGTAGGCCCGAAGCGGTAGGCATTCTGATGATTCCTGTGAGTTCATGCCTGGTGCTGTTGTATCAAATCTGGCTTTGATAGATACGGACTGCTCTCAGATTGCAGACTGCGACCACCGGGACTTTGGCTGGGGGCAGACGAGGAGCTTTACGAGGTGCTATGTCATTGTTTGTTAAGATACGGCACGGACCACTGGTCACAAGACTTTAGACGCCCAACTGTCGAACCAGCACTCACGGAAAGCCTCCACCTATGGTGTCATGCTGACACTTTTCTTGCAGCTGTTGTCTAGCGCATTTGATAGTTGTATCGTAGAAAATCATCGTTGTCCACCGGTTCCACCTCACCAAATCCTTTCTACCACGTGAGAACACAACAATCAGCATGGGCGTAAGGGGGGATTGATAAAGCCTCACAGGCCTGTTGACGTTATCAGGACAGTGCGGCCAAGAATAATGAGGCGAGGGAGGGCGATGCAGGGCATCTGCGTTCCATGTCAAGTCGCAATGATGAATTTAACGTGAAGGAATTGCTCCGGAAGAGCGTAAAAAGCAGGGAAGAAACTGATGAAATTATGTGTGTATATGGTGGCTCGTACACCGATGCTGGACAGGTCTGGATTGACTGGAAGACAAGAGTCATTGTTGGCAGACGCGGGGATGGAGCATACGTTCAGTGGTCCGTGTCATCGTTGTGCTATCGCCGAGACGCTCTTCTCTAGTCATTTCTGAGAAATTCGAATTGGATCGTGTTGAACTTTCGAAGAAGAAACTGCGAATGGGTGTGCCAAATTCGCCTTTGCTTGAGTGGTGCAGGAGAAGGTGGAGATAGGGCTGATGGCAACAAACAAGCTGGAAACAAAAGAGGCATTCCCAAATTCTGAGGTACCGAAATCTTATCATCATGTAAACCCATAGGCAGCTGAATGGTCGACTGATGCCAATCTCAATGACTCGGATACTAAGCGATGAGGCGTAGTTGCAGCTTGTGCCATAGTCCGGGAATTGACTGTCCTCAACAGCTTTACGCAGGGCGTCCACTAACAGCGTTACACAGGATCCCATCATTTCATCTACCAGAAATAGTTAGACAAGAATTGGCAGAAGCCAAGATGTTTGTTTCAAAAATACAAGGGCCCTAAACACCCAATGTCCATTTGCTCCGCGTGGAGCACGGGTGACCACTAGTACTAGTGGGATTGAGAACGAAGCCGAGGTAATACCGTAACTACCACTGGCATTTGTCCGGCTCTACGCGAATGTCACATGTGCGTGACTGGCGTGACACAATCCACGCTCGTTGACATTGTTCGAGGTCGTCCACAGCTAACCAGTGTCAAAGCTCAGAACAACGCATTGCTTTTCAAGTGCCGGTGCCGGGGAGTTCCTGCCTATAAAAGGCTCCAACTCCTACGATCATGTCGTATACCCCGACCTCCGACTCGTCCCACTCCCACCACTCGCATCTATATTGGTCAGGCTCGTCTACTTCTTCAAGGGAGTCAGGTTGGCACACGTTGATTACCTACCCCACCTTTATCATTAATTAGTTCACAGATATGTCGAGTTCCACGCCCAGTAAACGTGGGGTGACGGGCGTCACAAAACATACTTTAGATAACGTGAAGCCCCATTTGAAAGAGGACGTCAACAACAAGCTCTTTTCGGGCGCTTCCGTTGAAAGTTTTGTCCAACGTGTTTGGGGAATTGACGCGGAAGTTATAGCATCCATCAAAGCCCATTTCGGCAAAGACTCAAATCCCCTCGATAAAGACTCTTTCAATACCTACCAGTCACTGTGCAAAGACTCGTCGCACGAGAAACACCTCTACAAGCCATTTCAGCAGATATTGGAGTCTTTGACATGCTCGGTCCGAGATAGTTTCAAGTTAGGCGAAAGTCCTTTTGTCTACTGGAATGCACTAGGCCAATATGTTATGAAGAACCTTTTTGAAGAGCGCAAACCAGACATGCTCACCATCCACAAGGAAATCGTTGAACCAACGTGGATAATAACCCTACTAAGCATCGAATTCAAGAAGAAGCGGCAGGGAGCCAATAGTAACGAGGGCTTGATGAGCCAAATCCCAGAAGGTGAAATAGTAGATACTTCAACATTGATGGTGGCGTCGGGATCGGAGAACCTCGCCGTCAAGTCGAAGAAGAAGGTACCCGCCAAAGGACGCAGGACACGTTCTCTAACATCCGGTGTTTCGCAAGTGACATCACGCTCGTCCAGTCCCGCTCTCGTCCTCGATGTTAGGCATTCAACCTTTGAAGAGGGCGACAGGCCGGCGTCGACTCGGAGATTCAGCCCACACGTCGCTACAGCCTCAAATGAAAATCACTCCTCTACTCCCTACCATTCTATCTCATCTAGTACGACCAGTCAGAAGCGCAAACGCTCAGAAGATGGTTTGGATTCACTCGCCAAACGCCTCAGACCATCGGTGGTCACAAATGATCAACTTCAGCTCGCCACGTATGCTCTAGAATGCATGGATGTATCCACACGCCATTATACGACGGGCATCTTCATCGACAAGTTCAAGGTTTCGTTGTGGTATTATGACCGCGCATGCATCATCCGGACAGTTGATTTCGACTTCAAAGAGACACCAGAGCTCCTGGCACTTGTCGCTTACGCTATTAGCACCTGTGACAGTCGCCGCGCAGGATTTGATCCACACTTACGAGCGAACCCTACGAATATATCGCCCTCCCTTGATCAACCCGTTTCAACGGTTATCGGCGCGCACCTGAAATTTCCCCAGGTGACATTCCAGATCGACGGTATCTTATATCAGTATCGCGGCCTCATTGGTCGTGGAACAATGGTCTACGACGGCACCCTGCTCTTCGACGATGGTCATTCAATTAAGAATCAGGCCATGAAAGTGAGCTGGCCTGTAGTTGTTCGCCCGTTGGAGGCATCAACGATTATGAAACTGCGCGCAGTCATTCCCGACTGGAAGGACCACCTTCCAGAGATCAAATTCTGCACAACCCTCACCTCGAAGGAATTGAACCTTCCACGTATGGAACTTATTAAGGGTCTGACAAATTGTGGGGAACTCGAGGACAGGCAACTCCACGTCCTAGCGATGAAGAAATACGAACAGCTTTGGAAAGTTGGTAGCGTCTCTAATTTCAAGAACGCTTTCGTTGATTGTTTAGAGTGTAAGTGAATACCTTTCAGCTCCTGGTCTCACTGAATAATCACTTCTTCAGGTCACTATCATGCCCATACCACGGGAAAAGTCCTGCATCGTGACTTGAGCGAAAACAACTTGATGTTCGACCAAGATGGCGACGTGGTAAAAGGAATACTCAATGACTGGGATATGGCCTCGTTACTGGACGACGCTGGGGAGGTCCCAATTTCTACAGCACGTCACCGCACAGGAACAATTCCGTTCATGGCAACTGATCTTCTCCAACCAAATCCTCCAACTCATCTCTACCGCCACGACCTCGAGTCATTCTTATACATCCTAGTCTGGGCTGCCATGAACTACGATCTCGGGAAGGGAGAACGTTGCAGAATTCAGAAAGATATCGCGTATTGGGATAACGACCCCACGCTTTCGGGCCAAAGCAAGGATTCCTTCATCATGAACAGCATAACGTCAACGAGAATGCTTGCTCAGGTCAGACCAGAGTTTAAGGAGCTTGCGAAGGAATGGATAGAGCCCTTGCTGGACCTGTTTTGGCTTGGTCGAGTAGCGCAAAGGCGTGCAAAGAAGGCTCCGACACAGTCCTACGATAATGCCACATATGGAGGGCATGTAACTTTTCACAGTTTCATGAAAGCTCTTGGCCGCACTCCTCGCCATCCCCCGAAAAGACAAGCCATAGTATAACGAGCTCGCTCTGCTCTTTTTGCTTCACTTGAGAACAATAATAATAATTGTTGTGTGCTGCCCGTTATTCTGGAACCTACATAGTTCTTCACACTTGTACCTGAAAGAGATGTTTTTAAGAGTAAGTACTCGACGCCAACACGATTATCTTGTACAGAAGCGATGATTGGTGATTCGCAACGTTGGGAGGGCAGCACATGTCACGTGCCAACGGGCGTCGGCATCGATTCCCGAGGTTAATCCTTTTTTCAATCTCACTCCTCTGAGTGAGAAACGATACCTCAACGAATGTCTGCACTAATCAACACAAATCTATTAAAGGGGAGGTCAGGAATATCTAATCCACGTCCCCCCAGAATACCCCCTTTTCGCTTGCAACTGACAGGACATCGGCGTACGATGTGATCTCGAAGAATGTGTGTAGCATCTCTCGCGGGCTGGCTTCCATATTCATGTATGTTAGACGATCGCTCGTCAGATGAATTCAGGGCATACCCGATAAAGGGAAACTCTTCACCCAATTGTCACTCTTTTGGTGCGAGAAATGGCAACACATCACTCACAATCACTTTGTCATGGCGGATGTCGATAAGATGCATGAAGAAATGCGCCAATACAAGGAGCAGTTGGCAGGTTGAACGATGCTTTGTGAACAAGGCGGAAGACCAAAGCGCACACTCGATACATCAAGATATGGACTCACTTTCTGCCCTACAGCAGCCAAAATTATCAGCCAAAGATTCTATGACCAGGTTGGAGACGCCACCGCGTTGAAGCTATACACCACAGCCACAGACTACGCCCGGGGCGTCATCCCCCCCGACACCAAATTCGAATTTGGGCTCATCACTTCCTCCACAGGAAGAATGAACTGACTCCTGGCTCCCCTCGGTACTGATTCGTGGATACCTATACACCTGGTGGGCCTCAGCCAAGCTTCAACAAACATATGTACGTGACTGGTTGGTGAGCACTGGTTTCCGGAAGAGCCTAGAGAGTGGCCCGGAGGGTCATGCGGGAAAAGGATGGGAGCAATGGAATGATAAATCAATTAAGCCGAACCCCAGCAGCTAGGAAACACATAGGATTGACCATGTAGGTATTACACAGCGACGATTGAACCGGTGACGCCGATGCACTTGCGTCGGCTGTAGCGCAGAATTGATACGTAGTGTTGACACGAACACACTTCAGTATGTCCAAATGGTATACTTTGTGGTTGGCTTGAAAATGCAAGCTAGCAGCATCTAACCGTTCGTCTTGCACCTCGATCCTAAGCCATCCCAGTACCTGTCAATACGTGGCCGGGCAATTATTAATCAAGTTCGGTACATTTTACATAGGGGACACCCTGTCAACGGCATGTAGCATGTCCCCAGTTGAGAATACTTGTCCTCGTGGGGTGCATCGTGATCACCAGATGTCATATGTACTAATATACTATTATCTACTTCGCGCCTCATGAGCGGGTGCACATGGACTACATGGGACCTATTTCTTTCCGAATATAACGCGTTCCCCTCATTCCTCTGAGTGTTCAACCTGTGAGCCGCAATTTCTGTTTGCGATCCGAAAACAAGCAGAAGACGATGCAAGCAGGTGATCGTATATCACTCTGACAACTCGGCCCATCCCCAGTATAAGGACTTTAAATTACTCATTGAATTCGAGCCCCAGAAACCTAAACAAAGGACTGTTCCTCTCTTTGTGTTCAGGGTTTTCATCACTAAACCATTTCCATTCGATGTTGTTCCATTCGCCGTCACACGATCGCCGGAGGGAAATCCTTCCACAGTCCACAACTAAACGGGATACTGTATGTTGTCGCCAGCACCGATGACAAGCGCTCATGGACCTGATCACCATAGCTTAACGTAGCGTTGATAAAATTTCAGGGAGCAATCAAATCCCGGCTCATGTCGCAGGGAAGAATTTTCTTGGATACTACCGCTATTCGCAGAAAGTCGAGACAATCGCGTCTGGTAAATAGAATAGGCAGGGCAATTCATACTGTATACCGTTTTACAGAATATTTTATAGGTCGGCCATCACAAAGCTTATATGAAGCACTCGGGATCGCTGCTTGAATTTCGCTCAATGAAATGCTCTGAGATAGGAGTACATCTCATCGTACGCACGCTCTGCGATTAGCCGAAGAGTGGAGGCTAGTATCCCCTGTAGGCTTTTGCCACCTGCTGGCGCGCCACAGGGTGACTCAACATGATTTTCTGTGTTAATAAGGCTTACTTGGATTGGATTTGTCTATGGATAGGGAGCAGAGATTTGATGGAGCGTCCCACGTTTTGATTAAGATATCAACGCTTTCTTTCCATGACAAAAAATTTTAATTGTGTCCCAACTTGCAGGCGTCCTATAGTTCGCAGGGTGACTAATGCAGCTAGAATCAAAAGGGCTACTACATGACTGGGTAACAAGGTTGTCGAGCTACGTTAAAGCTTTCTTTCTATTCAGGGGCAGTATTTTATAGTACGGTCCATAAATTAGGTGTACAGGAAATGAAACGGTGTTCGAAGGGAGGTCACGTCATATATAGGTAAATACAACTGTATAGTCCAGCATGTCTGGAGGCTGCGACATGTTAATCAAATTTAAATTAAGAAAGGACAGCGGTATACGAAATCAACGTCAGAAAATACATGCAACATCTTCACATATGTAAGCTACAATGTAACGTACCATACGGTCCAGCGGGCATATACAATGTAGTGTATGGTACGGTCCGCGGACGCTACATTGTCCGCTACAATAGAAATATGTAACTACATGTAATCGTACCATGCGGTTCTAGCGGACCACGCATGGCCCCAACGGATAGATATGTATTTCCGCGTGGCCGTACGGTATTCATATTTGGCACGGACTACATATAGTCCTGAGCCATATGGCAATAGTGTAGCATCGATGGCCAACGGCTAGATATGTATTCCAATACTGAGAGAGCAGCAACAGTTACATACATATATACTACAAATATTCCCCATCAGATCCAGAACCTGTATAGTCCAGCCAGGTGTCGGGAACATCTCTAAAAGACTCCGCATTGTATGGACCTGGATGTACAAGTGGTTCATCATCTGAAGATATCATGGCCGCTGCATCGATGGCCGACATTGCAGCGGCTGAAGCGGAACCACCTTCCCCGTCCGAAGCTGAGCCACTATGACTTCCCTCATCTGATGATATCATGGCCACTGCATCCGGGACCGAAATTGCAGTGGCCAAAGTAGAGCTATGATGATTTCCCTCATCCGACGATATCATGGCCACCGCATCCATAGCCGAAATTGGAGTGGCCGAAGCAGCACCACTTTCCCCATCCGAGATCATAGCCAATGCAGCAAGAGCTGACAATGGATTGGCTGCACCCCCATGACTTCCCTCGTCAGATGAGATCATAGCCACAGCATCCCGGGCTGAAGCGGAGCCATCATGACTTCCCTCATCCGATGATATCATGGCCACTGCATCCACGGCCGAAGTTGGAGTGGCCGACGCGGCATCACCAACCCAATCCGACATTGTGGCTGCTGCAGCTATGGTGGGTACACGGGCTGGGGCTTGCGTGATACGTTGGGGGGGGGCTGATTCATCATCTGAAGATGCCTGATCTACTGGCCGGGCTTTAATAAACACACGGTGGTGCGGGGCCGAAGGAGTAGGCAAAATTGTAGGCATGGGAGATGCCAGCGCTGGTGCCAGTGAGGAAGCAATCCGATTGGCCGCCGGAATGTCAGTGGAAGAAATGAAAGATATATTTGCTTGGGGGGATAAGGGACCTGCCTGACTATCTGTGGACATATGGGTATCTTCGTTTAGTGCTAATGGGGTAGGATGGGGTGCGGGGGATGGTGCAGTTGAACCAACGGCCAGCATGGCCGAGCTCGGCATGCCAGGGAGATCCAGACCAGGAGTGTGAGTAGGGAGTTTTCCCGATGGATACCTGCCACTGTGTCCTGATTTTCCAAACCTTAAAGGCCAAAAAGAAAAGTGAGATGGTATTTGAAGGGGGGACAGCTCTGGAGGATCCTGGATATCCTTGCTGAGTGGGCTGAAGTGTACATCACTAGGGAAGGTTTCATTGGCATCAGAATAACTGCCACTTTCCGCGCTATCGGCCAGGCTTGCATCATACCCAGAATGTGGCTGTGCAAAATCACGGTTATCTGAGCGCACAAGCTGGCGGACATCATCCATAGATAGAGTGATACCAGCAGACCATTTGAGGGGTGGTGCTGACTCTAACCGCTGTTGTTCTGCACGGGCTTCATCCTCTACAGCGTGGCCGAGGGTGGCTTGCTGCCGCATTGGCAGCGGATTGTCCCTGAACACGGATTCAGTCTCTTTCAACACGGCAGCTTCAAATAATTTGTTAAAGCCAGAAGCGCGCCGGATAGTTTGTCTCATTTGGCTGTACTGGGAGATTATGTGAGCATCAACCCGACGCTGCAAACCTTGGAGGGCCATCGGGAAATCAAGCCGAGCCGATTGGCCGATCGGCCATGTGTTTGCTGATACTGGCATATCAACGGCAGATGGTATTGTTGCTTGGGCCACTTCAGAACGATACTTCAAATCGAACCTCAGTGCTTTTCCAATAGTCTTGCTATTGATATAGTGGGAAGGGTTTGCCAGTTTTGCATGGCCGACCCACCAGCTCAGTTGATATTTGGCAACAACTGCAGTAGGATCGTTGTAGGTGGTGCTAGCATCAAGTAACAACTTGAATGGCTCTGAGTAGTCAAGCATTTGTTGATCGGATGTGGTGAGTGACCGAGCGGCAGCAAGGGATCTGGTTATGATTGGGATCTGTATGTTGCGGCCAGTGGCGGTGGCCGATCCGATGCATGCCAAAGAAAAATCCTGAAAATTTGTTGGAATGTACACAAAAACATGCCAAATTGGGGGACATACCAACTCATTGAAGAGGTTAATCTGTAGTGCTTCCTGTGCCCTGCTGGATGCTTGGGCAATGGCAGATAGTGCTGCTCGGAAGCGTGATTCACAATAGAAGATCACCCTTTGTAGACTATCCAGATCTTCAATGAAAGTATCTGCTCCATTGATAATGAGGGGGTCAAACAGAGTGAGGTAAGCGTTGGGCATCTTAAGACAGTTTGTAGGCACAATGATAAGAAAATGATTTTATTTTATCAATATTGATCAGTATGGTCAGCTGTTACATAAGCCGGTCACGCAATCCGCTCAAAGTTCGGATTCACGGCCTCAAACTGCCATTGAGCGGCCTCGGCAATTGTAACCCAAGTGGCCGATTTCCGTGCAGCGTATGCCTGAGCGCCAGCTGAGTTCCTGGTATCTATTCGTCTTTCCTTCCAGATGTCTGCTTGTCGACGGTAGTAACGGACTGTCCATTCCATCTCATAGCCAACTAATATTGCTTCCTCATTCCAGTGATGTTTATGTGCTCGGGCGCGAAGCCAGTGCACACGGTTAACTAGATTATTATTAATTAGCACTGTGTGGCTTGGTTTACAAGCATACTTACATTCAAGAAGTGAAACTGAATCCATATCATTGACATTATGATATTGCCAGATCCATGACAGCTTCACCTTGGTTGATCCTGGTATATTTGGGTCCAAAATAGCAGTACTGCTCTTTACATCCTCCCTTTGCAATAATTGATATTTTTTCAGGGTGTCGGCATCGGTGCCGAGCCGGATCATGGCCACACGGCATCGGCCATATGCACGGCAATGCAGTGCAATCTGATCATTTAATTTGGATATCTGGTTCCGTGAACAGGTTGTAACTGCCTTCCGTGGTGCATTGCGGATGACGTGTGAATACTGGAAGGATTTGTCTGCAATCACAGCACGAAGGGCAGATAGATGCCGATCGGCCATCTCTTTCCGTTGCCGGAGTTCCATTACACAGTACGGATGGGTGGATGGCAGGCATGTCGAGGGCATAGACAGTACCCTATCTTCGGGCGGAATCAAAAGTGGCTCCTCCAGGCCAATCCCTGCACTGGCCAGTGGATTGTTGTCTGTGGAATATGAACTAATGCCATCAATATTTTCAAAGTGTCCGAGCATATTGCTGTCCTCAAATCTGCATAGCTCGTGAAAGCCTATGCGGATTTCCTCTTTCACACTGTCCAAACTGTCCATCAATGCAACCAAGAGTTGCCGAAGCCGTTCCACTTCTTGCCGATTGTCCTCCCGTGGGTTTTTCCGGAGGCGGAGAACCCGATCTTGTAAGTCCAGCCTAATAGGTTATTGAGTATTTTAATTGCAAGCCATATGTTTACAACACACTGTTGCTCCTCAATGCTAAGCGCTAACTGTATCCACCTTTCACCTTCACTTGTGCCAGTGTGCAATCCGACATTGGCCGAATCCGCTTCCGGATCCGAACTGACTTTCCGTGTTGCAAGGACATCCATCATGGCTGGGTTATTGCAATGCTGGTCCTCTGCCATCTTTATTTCCTGTTCCCACACCTGAGTGTTCTCTATTGGGATGGCATCTGTCATGTTCATGAAATATTGATTAGCATGCTTTGCCATGGTCTGGGCCTCTTCAAATTGTTTGCACAATGAGGACACTGAAAATATTTAGCAACAAGATTGGCCTAGTGGAGTATGTACACACCCATGTTCAAGCCTTTCTTGTGATTTGAATCTGTGACATGATCATCCATCATTTCAGCCCGATGTGCCAGCGTTGCCGTTCGCATTGCCGGTGATACCGAATTCAGCCCTGCCCACAGAGATTCCAGAATTTCCCCTGCAACCATTCCAGCACCTGCTATGAATGAGGTAGCATACCGAAAAAAACACTGTTCCTTGTGCCCATGAACATGAAATAGACCAATTGCAGGATCTACTTGCAATCCGGCCGGTAGCAAGTGGCCGATCTGCCAGTGTAAATAAACCCAATATTGGCAGACAATATCATATATAAATGTCACACCTTGATCTGGATCAATCCCAAAAGCCTCCAGGGCTTTGAGAAATGACCAATCAATGTTTTTTTGCTGTTCACCTCGGTAAAGGTTAGCAATACTGTTTGGAACAAAACATCCATGACGGGCACATGCAATAGCCACAATTCCTGTGATATTGCATGCCTTAGATGCAAGGAGAGCCTGTTCTACTGCCCGGAACTTGTTTTCACATGGTGCTTTCTGAACATATGCAGTTTTTTCAATCATTCTTATCTTCAGCAAAGGGGCTTACCGTTTTGCGTTCCCTAGCAGAGAGCAAAAATTGCTCATAATCAGCTCTTTTTCCCATCATTCCACCACCCTCTGATAGCCAGACATCCTTCACAATGCCCTTCTGCCGCACATGGTCAGCCTTGAAGTTTCCATCAGCCGTAAGCGATGGCCGATATACCCATCTGCAACCCCACAGATGGTTATGCAATGAGAACCAGACACTGGATTGTATCTTACCTGTTCTCATCTGTTTTCCAATCATCACGCAGGTTGATTCCAGGTTGGGGGCAGGTGGGACAAAATATGGCCATTTCACCCAGTGCCGGATTCTCCGGATTGGCCTTTCCATGGCCGAATCCGGCCCACTTCAACTTCTTAATCCATCGCCAAATACGAGAAAGCCTACGCAGTTCATGGTATATATTTGGTACCATTGCTGGAGCCATGGGGTTTGTGTAACGCCTGAGCAGCTGAAAATATTGATATGCTGAAGCTTTAAGCTCTAGACTAGAGAAACGAAAATCGTCAAGGACAGCCAGTGTAAACACTGTCCGGATTGTTTCAAAGCTTGTTGGCATCAGACCGGAAAACACAAGGTCTGATGGAAGGCAATCCGATCCCTGACATGGACAGGAAACAAGTGCCAGGTGATGTATGCCATTTGTATGAACCACGCGGACATAAGGATTGACCAGAGCATCTTGGCGAGGTGGCCGTCTGGCCACATTTTTGGATGCCGGATTGACCGTTGGCAGGTCCTCGGCCACATCTGGCACGGCAGGTACAAGGAAGCCCAATTCATCTTCCACTATGTGTTCTTCATCATCCTCTTCGAGCATAGTGTCTCTATCTGCCTCATTATCATGATCTTCTCTTTGCCATGATGGTAAATCCATGCAATCCGAGACCCTGTCATACTGAGTTGCCAATGCCAATGCCAATTCCGATTCCGATGCCAATGCTGATGCTGATGCTGATGCTGATGCTGATCTTGAATTTCCAGCTGGTGCCTCAGATGCCTTTTGCTCCTCAGCAATATCAGTACTTTCTTCTAACATGTTTAGAGTGTGCATCTGCTTCTTTAAGGCCTCACATATTGGTGCCCCATTTTGATGTTGAACCAACATGTAGACACCTGCCTCCCAGAGTGCCGCATCCCGGAAATACTCCCCAGTCCAATACTGAATGCGATGCAACTGATTGTCCTGATGGTAATGTCGGAAACACCCATGGCACATCATCCGGCCCCTATGACAATCTCGGCAACGCCAGCGAGCCTCCCGTTCGGCACATACATTGCATTTGCCTTCTGGCAAAGATTCACGTGCTAGGAGAGCCTGTAATATACCTTCCCAATGTTTCGCATGTTCTTGCAAGTAATATGATTGGTCCTGCTATGCATTTAGTATGTTTCAGACTCTTTTCATAATGCACTTACCTTCCCCTGTGATGCCACCGGCTGGCTATTATCCAGATCAATTGGGTCATTGCCAGTATCAATCAATGTCTCAGTTACACTTTCAACCCATGGTTGACCTGATACCTCTTGTCCACCATGTATTGCTGGACGTAGTGGTACTTCCACTTTTTTCTCCACAATGCCTCGTTGTGTTTTCACTTGTACATGCTCTATGGTAACAGAATCAAATGCAAGATCATCATCTTCATGCAGGACATTTTTCTTGATGCGTCTCTTCTTTGCAGGTGGATGGGACATTGTGTTCTGCTAGTAATTGAGGTGGGGATAGGTGTGCAATGCACATATGTTTTATCAAACCCATTTTATCATTACTACCTCAAGCTAGAAATAGCCAATAGGGCCAATCAATCAATCAGGCCGGTCATGAGGGGCAATGATGACACTTAATCTCATCATCATCACCACATGGTTTGTTATCTGATTGCAGATTTTCCGATCATGTGGATTACACCCAGCATATTTATTAAGCATGCAATCCACCCTGCCAACTTAAATTGGAACCCTTAATTCTTCCTCAGGCACAACATGGCAACTTCTCCACGGAAAGCCTGCAAAGATTGTATCTACACTCCTGATGAACGCAAAGTGCTTGATGGATTTAAGGAACAATATTTCTTGCAAATGGACAGAGCTGGCAGAGGTAATGTACTAAGGTCACAAATCTTGCCAGCCATGTTCAATTTCTGGGAAATGCGTGGCGAGCAAAGTAGTAATGAGGAGGAAAGGTTGGGATGGGCAAGGGTGAATAAACATATTGCACATGTCACACCAGGACTGATTGTCAATGTAGAACCTTGCAAATTGGATATCCAATAATTGGCGGACAAAAGCTAACCATGCATTACCAAAACCCACAATCCATGTCAAACGGTTAGATATGGTTTGGAGGCTCCATCCACAAGAGGTTTGCAAGGAGGTCAAGGAAATACTTGGACTGGAAGGTGAACCAACTACTGAACAACTTTTTGAGAAACGAAACAAGGCAGCAAAAGCAGTGTATGACAAAATGGATGATACGGCCCGTAATGTGATTTTGCAGAAAGTTGAAGAGACTAAGCAGCAGGGCCATGATCCAACAAAACAAAATGAGTGAGTCCATGCCAACTCTGGCCAATCTGACCCAATCCATGTGGCCGATTGGCAAACCGATCCTATCCGCGGTGGCCGCCATTGGCAATCCAATCCAATCCGCGGTGGCCGCAATTGGCAATCCGGGCCAATCCGCAGTGGCCGCAATTGGCAATCCGATCCAATCCGTGGTGGCCGATCGGCACATCTTGTGGGCAATCCAATCCAATGCAATGTGGTTGATTGGCATGACATTATGCTCATCTATTTGCTAGGCTGGCTGCTAAACAGGGGGATAAACAGGTCCAGCAATGGGCCATGGAACGATACCTGGAAATGGGGATGTTGACGCTTACATTCATGGTCTACCACACCACAGATGGTAGGTTAGTGGTAGATGCGTAAGTATTTTCCACATTATACCAGTTGCTTCAAACTGACTAGGTACCACAAGGAATGACCAGATGGCTACAAACATGGGTGTACCATCTCCAACGTTTCTTGATACAGAAAAGGATCTTGTCTTGCAGTTCAAAAGAAAATTATTGGACTATGTAAAGTCACTTCGTACTCGGGAAAGTGGTGGTGATGGGGTGGGCAAGCCATCCATCCCACCAGAGTTGGATATCAAAGTGCCAAACACCTTCCCAGAGTTGTCACCAATATCCAAATCCACATCACTCAAAAAACTTCAACTCACTGACCTGCTACGGCGTTACTGGGGATACCACTACAGTGAGTACTTGAAGCAGTTTTTTCAGTTTTGAGAAGTTGGAGATCTCATGTTGATAATAGAGCTTGCAACCAACAACCGTACTACTCATGTCCCCTATCGCCAAGTTATATTGAATCCAGAGTTGTACATTCCCAGCAAGTACTTGCCAGACCACATAAAAATCCAAGACCCACAGAACATGCGAAAGGGGGAGATATTGGATGTTTTACAGCATATCCATAAGCGCCAAGTCCTGTATGGTGCTGCGGCAGCATTCCGGTTTTCCCATGTGGTATATGGAGAGGACCGATGTGTGGCCGAGTATACCACCCTATATAATGATGGAGTCCCCAGCGTTGCCACAGGAAAGGGCAAGGGTAGGCATGTAAATCCCAGGAAGCCCAGGCCAAAGGATGTGGCCACAATGGCAGCCATCCAGTTCCCGGCCACAAAAACATTGGCCGTCCAACCCCCAGCAACCCAAAGTTTGGCCATAGGAGCCTCAGCTGTGGAAACACCAGCGGCAGAAGGTTTCTATTGGCCTTGTAGCACCCAAGAGGTAATGGGATTGCAAGGCGCTGGTTACAACATGCTGCCTGTCAACGGCCCAAATGATGGAGAACCGCTTTATTTAGTTTCCAGCCAGATGACCCAATATCTTGGCACCATTGCAGATACACACTCTCAGCATGCCGTGCCCGACAACACTACAACAGGCATGATGGCAAATTCAGCACAGGTCACTATTCCAATTGACCCTAAGTTGCTTGAGCAACCTCCGGCCCATCGGCCACACCTGCCGTTGCCTAACACACACTCACCACCGGCCATTCAGCTTGATGAGCAACCTCCGGCCCATCGGCCACACCTGCCGTTGCCTAACACACGCTCACCACCAGCCATTCAGCTTGATGAGCAACCTCCGGCCCATTGGCCACACCTGGTGCACCTGCCATTGCCTGACACACAGTCACCACTGGCCAGTCAGTTAGATGAGCAACCTCCGACCCCTCGGCCACACCTGCCGTTGCCTGAAACACAGTCACCACCAGCCAGTCAGCTAGATGAGGAACCTCCGACCCCTCGGCCACACCTGGTGCACCTGCCGTTGCCTGACACACAGTCACCACCAGCCATTCGGCTTGATGCGCAACCTCCGGCCCATTGGCCACACCTGGTGCACCTGCCGTTGCCTGACACACAGTCACCACCAGCCAGTCAGCTAGATGAGCAACCTCCGAACCCTCGGCCACACCTGCTGTTGCCTGACACACAGTCACCACTGGCCATTCGGCTTGATGCGCAACCTCCGGCCCATCGGCCACACCTGGTGCACCTGCCGTTGCCTGACACACAGTCACCACCAGCCATTCGGCTTGATGAGCAACCTCCAGCCCATCGGCCACACCTGCCGTTGCCTGACACACAGTCACCACCGGCCAGTCAGCTAGATGAGCAACCTCCGACCCCTCGGCCACACCTGGTGCACCTGCCGTTGCCTGACACACAGTCACCACTGGCCAATAGACCTATGCCAAGGAAGAAAGGAGTCTCAAGAAAGATGGTGAATGCTGATGCACTGGCTGCTGAGGAAGCAAAGAAATATGGAACTTCTGCCAAGCGGACCAGACAGAAGAAACTCCGGGCAGATTATGATTAGAAATATATTTACATGTATGGTATATTGATGAGCACTGATATTTACATGTACAAGATATGAACAAATATGTCTACAAGAAATCAACTACTTTCTAATTTTTTTGGTGGAGGGCACTTCCGAAGAGCTGGGCTCCAGAGGCCGCTTACCAGCCTGAGGTGATAACCGTATTGGAGTGCCCTCATCTCCTGGCTGGGGGCTAATACTTCTGGCATGTAGGCGGGGAGAACGCCTGTGAGGCATTGGTGGGGGGTTGAGTGATGGTGGAACAAGCAATTGGGGACCGGTAGGCACTTCCTGTGATGTAGCTGGGGTTGCAGGAATGAGCTGCACAATTGGATTGGACGATGCGGCTGAGGATTCAAGTGTAGATGCTGCATCCATTCTGTGTTCTGCCATTGAGTTGGGCTGTGCCACTGCCAAAGTTTGTATTGTGGCCGGAGGTGTTGTGGCTGAAGGAGGTGCTGTGGTGGCCGCAGCCGAAGGAGTTGTGGCTGAAGCGGGTGGGGTGGTGGCCGAAGGAGGTGGGGCGGTGGCCGAAGGAGGTGCGGTGGTGGCCGAAGGAGGTGGGGTGGTGGCCGAAGGACGTGGGGCGGTGGCCAAAGGAGGTGGGGTGGTGGCCGAAGGACGTGGGGTGGTGGCCGAAGGAGGTGGAGTGGTGGCCGAAGGAGGTGGGGTGGTGGCCGTGGGCATCCTGGTGGCCAAAGCCACCTCCGTTTCCGGTGCCATCTGAGTGGCCTGTGCAGCTTCAGTGGCCGGTTCACTATCCACATCCATGTCAGTAGCCACTCCTGACACCATTACTGGTGGTGCTTCCGTGGCCAATATGGAGGCCTGCCTCGAGGGGCTGTCCCCCGTATCACTACTCCGCAGAAGAGGGGGGGGTTGGTTGTGAGTGTCAACCTCCCTTACCCTAGGGGTTTGGACGCCCTCAACTGATTGCTCCCTCTCATACTTTGCCTGAGCTAGCCGCGCCTTCATGCGTTGCATTGTTTTGCACTCCAACCATGCCTCCCCATTGTCAAACTCACCCCCATACTGTAGCCAAGTCTTTACCCATTCCTGTGTTTCCTGTGCTGGCCATACATCCGTTACAATAATTGGCCGTCGGAATTCGTCATAGTGGTTTCGCAGTTCCCGTGGAAAACCTTCCAGTGGTAATCCAAGATACTCCGCGATATCACGATAGACAACCGTTAAGGCATCAACTTGATTCTCCAGAGTTGAAATTTGTGCCATAGCATGACCAAGGAGGGAGGGGACATCTGCCAAGCCAGGTGCTCCCTCTGTACCTGCAAATAATGCCCCTATGTGAGATGAGGCAGCAACTAAGCGTCTGCTGGCCTCCGCGAGCGACATGTCGGCATTTTCACGAGGAGGGACACAGCTGCGGCGGGTTTGACCGGCAGCAAAGTGTTTGTCTTGTGGCCCTGCAATGTGCATTTCAGTAAGCATTGTAGTGTGTGGAAAGGGAACAACTTATGTTTTTCCGCTCGGCGTTCCGTCCTCCATTGCTCTGAGGGGCTATCGTCCGTGTCTTCATCCGGCCGGGCTTTGTCCACACGTCCTTGGGCCGCCGCTTTCCCTGCTTGTTTCCGTTTCTTGGCCTGTTCCACCACTTCCTCTTGTACATCGGAGGGATTATCTGAATCTGGTTCAGACTCTTCAAGAACCTTCTTCCTTTTCCCCCCTCTTGGGCCGCTATGGAGGCATTTCGTCTTTGCCTCATAGCATGCAACGCACGCTCCACCCATGGCTTGTTTCTCACATGGAAGATTTCTTCGTATGCATTTTAGACACTTCTCGGCATGGTAGCGGCCTGTCCGCTGAGCTCGGCGCCATGGCCTATTGTCAATCCGTCGCTTCTTCTGTGTCGGTTCCGTCTCCCCCTCAGTTTCTCTGGCAGTGCCCTGGACATCCGGTATATCCTCTTCCTCATCCTCTGACGGCATAGCGAGCTCCTGAAATGACCGGAATGGGGCCTCATCAACCTCCATGTTGGTATTTTGCCAGTGACGGGAGGGGCCAGGACTCGCATTTCGTGGTTGCAAACGACGAGGAGCACGGGGCTGATTGGTTCTGGCACGACCCTCATCCATGGCTCCATCAGCTCTGAATTGCCGCCTAGCACCGGCAGATTGCTTCCCAGGCGCAATGTAAATGGATCCGGAGTCGTCGGATGGCCTTTCGCCAGCCTCGGATTGCGTTGCCTCAACTGCGGATTGCTTTTGATGCCTGCCGGATTGCCTCGTGCCGCCTTCCAAGCCCCTTCCATCACGATCGGATTGCTTCCCTTGCCTACTGGATTGCCTTGCTCCTGCTCCTAACGCCCTTCCGTCACCCATGGATATCCTCCCGCTCTCGTCGGATTGATTCCCCCTAATACCAGAATGTCGGCCACCACTGGCCGAGCGACGGCCAGGAAGTGCGGATTGCTTTTGGTCACGGCCGGGGGGCATGGATTGCCTAGCATCGGTGTCGGATTGGTTTTGGCCACGGCTGGGGGGCACGGATTGCCTGGTATCGGCCTCGGATTGGTTTCGGCCATGCAATCCGATAGCCGTGGGTGCCCGGCTGGCTGTTCCAAGGCCTTGTACTGGACCCTCTGTGTCTGAAATGATGAGCATGTTTGATTTATATATATGTTCATTTGCCACTTACCTTCATGATTCCGCTCCCACTCCTTTAGGATTGCTGGTAATCGCGATGCCAGGACAGGAATGGGTTGTCGCTTTACAGCCTCTTTGACAAACTCAAAAATGAACAGGTTTGTGTTGCCGACGGATCCTGTCAGCTCGGCCTTGATGCTTTTTACCTCACGCCAGATCCGGTCATATTCATTTTCAAGTGTCCCGGATTTGATTGTGGATCGGATCTTCTTGTCAAGCAAGGAGATTGCAGAAGTTTTGGTGATGTGTTGCATACTGAGTTTGATGGATGAGATGCGGCAGGGATTACAACGGCAGCTTGTGGTGGTTGAAGATAAACGGCAAGCATCAAAAGTTTTTAAAAAACACAGACATTACGTAAGTATCACGTGACCCGTTCGGCCTCTCTACTTGCAGCCGTCTGATCTCCATCATCCGATCAACTCCCTTCCTTTGCATCCAGAATGAATACACCCTCTGGATATACCACCATAGCCAATGCAGATGGGAATCCCATCATTATACCAACTTATATGATTGATGGTAAATCAGTCATCATCCCAAAGTACCTGCTGCCGGCCACAAAGCATGCCCTAGCAGCAAAGAAAGTCCAACAAGGCCTGGATCTTGCATCCAGCAGAGGTGTGAGTCACCTTCTAACCTAACCTGAACTGTAACACATTATTTACACCACTAACACAGCCATTCAATCCATCTGGAGTGTATGGCAGCATGGTGGCCGAGGGGACTGTGATGGTACCCATAGATCCAGTAAGCCTTCTCAATATATCTACAATTTCATTCTGTTTAATGCAAAATCAGAGCCTTACAGACAGAGAAATGGTCTCTCTACATGCTGAGGCTTTGTCCATGCAACAGCAATTGGGTATCAGCTACAAAGATGCTGCCCATCGCCTCTACCTGGCTGAAGTAGAGAAGTTAAAGGCACAGGACATTACCTACAAGGCACTCAATGCTATCCAGGATGACATTTCCCAAGCCATTGCATACCGGAACTCAGTGGATAGCAAAAATGATCAAGAGGCCTCCCATAGCTGAACCTGTTGTATATGCACAGTAATTGTAACTACTAAATTGCACCTATGATTTATTATATTATATACTGTGGTCAAATTTTCACCTCAATTGTATGCTCCAAGGCCAACAGTCATGTGCCGAGGGTCTGTTCCATTGTGGCCGAACTTCGGCACCAATTTCAGACTGCAAAGCTAATCATCACAAGCCGAGTCTGTGCAAAACATGATTGACGTACGGCCACTCGGATAGGCTGTAGGTGGCCCACTATCATTGCCGCATGGTCGAGGACTCATATGTAGTCTGTGCCGAATATGATTGCCATACGGCCACACGGATTCGGCCATGTGTGGCCCACTAGAATTGCTGCATGGCCGAGGACTCATATGCAGTCTGTGCCGAATATGATTGCCATACGGCCACACAGATGGGGCCGTGTGTGGCCCACTATCATTGCCGCATGGCCGAGGACTCATATGTAGTCTGTGCCGAATATGATTGCTGTATGGCCACACGGATGGGGCCGTGTGTGGCCCACTATCATTGCCGCATGGCTGAGGACTACATGTAGTCCATGCCGAATATGAATACTGTACGGCCACATGGAAATACATATCTATCCGTTGGGGCCGTGCGTGGTCCGCTAGAACCGCATGGTACGATTACATGTAGTTACATATTTCTATTGTAGCGGACAATGTAGCGTCCGCGGACCGTACCATACACTACATTGTATACGCCCGCTGGACCGTATGGTACGTTACATTGTAGCTTACCTACCTGACATCTTTGAGCTGCACGTTCGGCGGATACCTGTCTACAAAAGATTTTCTGGCCTTCTGTTGAAACAACAACAGGTCTTTCAAGGGCACATCCTGTGCCGAGACAAGCGGTGAGGAGGGGTCAGATCAAAAGGGCCAATAGTCACTCACTACAGCCAATAACCGTTCAAGTATTGATTATTCTCGAAGGCGTGGTCATGTTGAGCAGGCGCAGTGAAGTCTAATTCACTCCACTGGACAAAGTCAAGTGCGGGGTCCCCACCACTGGTAATAATTGCCTCGGGATAAAAGAGGCCTTGGCCATACCAAGCATAGATATTCTGGTGAGCGAACTGAGCTGCGAGAAGCGTGTTTTTCGCTGTGCCGTTCAGCAGGACAGGCCGTGGAGCGCAGAGCGGTACCCTGGGACCTAAGCCTGGGGCGCCAGTAACGGGGAGGGAAATAATTTTGGACGAATAATTATGCGATGCTTGTAACTCGGTCGACGTCAGGCTTTTCAAGGTGTACGCGACAGTAAATAAAATGGTGCCTTCGGGCAGGCCCCCGTTCTCCTGGAGAAAGTGTGGGATTCTCATGATTTCCTATGTTACAGTGCACAGTGTTAGAGATTGGCAGGGGTAACCCCCGGGTTTTTCTTTGCTACCTGTACCCTTACCCTCCAAAACCCCTTACCCTCCAATAGGGGTAGGGTTTTTGGAGGGTAAGGGTACGGGTTCCCCGGGGTATGAGGGGTATCAAATACCCTCAAGGGTATCATGTAAGCTTATGGGTCAGGTTGCCCGTTTTCATGCATTTTTCATGCATTCTTGCATGGAACAGACATATCTACTCAAAGTTAATAGCGTCCCAGTCTTCTGCAAGCTTTTCTTCATCTTCACCAACCTCAGGAAGCATTGTAGCCGCCTTCACATCACCATCCTTGACAAACCCCATCCGGCTCCACCCTCCCACACACATCAGAGCACGCATGGACTGAACGGAAAGCCGGGAACGGAGATGTGATAGCAATATTCGCCCTTTGCTAAAAACACGTTCGACATTGTCGATGTCGAACGTGTTTTTAGCCATCAACAGAAGTTGCTGATACAATGATTAGATCACAATAGCACCACAGTACAAGTGAACAAACCTGGGATCAAAAGGTAATCTATTGCCATCTGTGAGAGGCATGGATAAGTGTGCCGTTGCTCAGACCACCAAGCGAGCACATTTGGAACATGCTCTGGATCAGTACTGAGGTAACGTTCAAGTTTGCCACAAAGTTCTGATGGTTGAGGCGCTGCAAGTGCGGGAAGGTCATCAAAGATGTTCTTGGATGCTGCCAAACTCTATGATATGATATAAGAACCCTATCTTGCATGAGAAAATTCTAGACCGAGGTACCCCATCAGGACCAGGGTGAACTTTGTCAGAATGATTGGGCTTGTATCTTTGAAACCTGTCCTGTACAATCCTCTCTGCTGTTCTGACCCACTCATCTTCCCAGCTCACATTCTTAAAATACTGCAGCTTGTGGCGGGGGTGGAGAACTAGAAGTGATTTGTAGATCAACAGAGACCAAAATATTACTCAGAGACGCACCCATCGCAATCCTATACACCTCCAACATGTTTGCCATGTTGTAGTACCGGTTGAGAGTCCTCTTTCCCATCAGAAGCGCAGCCTTCACAGAGGGTTGGAACTCAGCATCGAGATCAGCATTATCTGTGAGAACCTTCTTGATGTGGTCCATGGCTGGGATAACAGTTGCGATGCTGGGTGTACCATGTGAGAAGAAAAGAGTCGCATCCTTGAACACCTAGGTGTCGTCGATCCAGCATATTGGATGTGAAAGAACTAAAAACAAACCTTCAAGGCTTCCCATAGTTGACGCGCAATCTCCCATTCATCATCATCCATCTCATATTGCCTCAGCTTCATCTCCCGGTCACCAGTAATGACATCAAGTGCCTCCCAATACTGAATTGCGAATTCAAGCATGTCATAAGTAGAATTCCATCGGGTAGTCACGTCGCGAGGCATCATGCGGTCAACAAGCCTAAGCTCATCAAGGGTAGCATACCACTTTGGCAGAATGATCGTTGTTGAGTTTTTTATTGCAAATGATACCTTGCAGGGCTAAATTGGTGATATAGTTGGTCTACAGGTTCAACGAAATTAGTGGTTGCTGCACACCTTCACAAGCACCTTTCGTACAGGTTGCACATCCACCTCTAGACTGTCAAGGTCCCACTGTTCCATCTCTTCACGCTCATTGACCCATCCCTCAACATTGTTGTCATCCTCATCATCTGTGTCATCCTCCTTCGATTCACTCGCCCTCGTGATCAACTCCTCAGCTTCAATACCATCAGCCAAACCTCCCAACTCTTTCAAAACTTTGTCAGTAAGTGTCTTGTCCGTGGAGTTAGGCACATTGAATTGTCGGATGACAGTCTTCGCAACCAGGTTGACGATGTGGGCAAAGCAACATGTTTGGCTGGCAGCACCAGAAAACTCAGTGAGGAGGTTCTTCAGTTCATCAATCATTGTGTCGTTGTTTGATGCATTATCGCAGGTAACACTGAGGATCTGAAGCCATAGTCAGGATAGAAACTTATTGTACATGGTTGGATTTTCGAAACTCACCTTATCACTTATTCCAAAATTTTCAAGAACCTTGGCAAATGCAGCGGCGAGATTGAGCCCAGAGTGTGACTTCGCAACTTCAACTAGATCCAGCAGCATGCAAACTGGGACACCTTTGTCCTCAAAATGGACTGTGATTGCAATGTATGCTTTGTGATTAGGCGAAGTCCAGGCATTGGTTGCAAAACTCAAGGCTCCATCGTATTCCTAGTGCAGTTATTGAGCTTCGTGTTTATCTTCAGAATTTCACTTAATGCGCACCTGTAGCATCCTCGCAATCCTCTCTCAACAACAAATGAACACTTGTCTAACATCGCGAGATACAGTCTCAGGTGATGGAATGTAGTAACTTGGGTGGAGTGGGCCAACACACTGTGTGGCAGGTACTCGTTCTTTATTTCTTTTCTTAGGAGAAATAAGTCCATTCCACATTCAGGAAGTTGTAAATGACTAGAAACAACATAGGTGATAGTTTGTGGAGGTCATGGGACCATGGGAAAATGTTACAAAGTAAACAAGCAATGCCTGTGCACAAAACCCAATGCCTGGCTATGGAGAAAACACAAAAACCATCAGAACTAACTTTTCCCAGGATCATGGACACTAAATAAGCATTCAGATTGTTGTCATGTATTTGGTATACTTATGTGGTGGAATAGATCATGTGACATGTGACAATAAATAGAGAAATCAATCCTCTTTGTATTTCAGGTAAATATAGTAGTAGTGGTTGATTATTCCTATGTTTAGCATAATTTCCCACAAGGGTCATGTTTGGTCAGGGTCATTGTTGTTATAAGATGTTTATCCACCCCTGACATAATACAGACCCCCAAAACTAGCTGAATCTGGACATTTCTAATATTTCGCTCAAAATAGACTGTGGGAAAAATGTGCTCAACAAGGAAATTGTAGAGCCATGTTTGTACATTCCAAACATATAAAAATAAAGTTAATAGCTTTACTGGTTATGGAGAAAATCACAAAATAAATTCTGAAATGCAATGCTCAGAAATATTAGATATGCATAATTTTGATGGCATCATCAAAAGCATTATGTAAGCATCCCAAATACATGCAAATTATGTCACAATACTTTGTATTTGTGGAGAAATGCTGTAAAAAGCCATAAGAGAAGAAAAATCCCATTATGGAAATATTTTCCCGCGGTGTTGAAATATGAATCAATGAATGAATGAATCACCTTTCTGCCCGAAAACTGGGTTGATAAAGAACTCATAATCAGGCTGTCTGGTCTTCATCAAACACTGGAAGCCGCGATCTTTCACGATCTGGAAGGGCCGTGTGCTTTCAGCCACCCAATGCACAATCTCGGCACTGTTGAGTGAGCTGTGAGCCATTAGGTCAGATCTCAGACGATTGGATGTACCATGACTCTGTTTTAGTATGCTGCCAATGTGAGTATGTCACCTTCTCCTTTCCCACCCTCTCGAATGCAGCTGTGATAGAACTGTCCCTTGTGATCATCTTTGCGAGGACATCTCTAGCAGTATGGACATCTTTCATGTGACCTGCAGCTTCAATTGCATCCTCCCCCCAACAGATCTTCGCATGCCACCTCAAGTTGCTTGTCGACGTTGCATCCCCTGTGTTCAAATAACGCCGAACATGCCGACCATTTCTTCCTTTAGCCTTGCAGTTTTTTGCTCCACACTCAAAAATGTGAACGCAGTGGCCATCAAGGTGGTCAATGAGGGGGGTCGGTTTAAAGAATGCATAGATGGGGGAATTCCAATCCTTTGCAAGGCATGCTGCTTGTTCTGTGAGGTGCATTGCTTATATCCATGGCTTATTCACTTACTCAGCTCGTCCTCGGGGGATTCTTCAGGCTCCTCATCATCTACATCAATAAGTTCTGGTGCATCATCTTCACTGTCATCACTACCATCAGAAGCCGAGCTGAAAATGCAGTCGCGATTGGTTGGCTGTGTGCATTGTTGACAAGCAAGATTGTCTTCATCTTCAACCTCTTTGATCTCTACCGTTTTCTGCCAAGAAGAAGTACTGAGGGCCGTACTGGGGCCTTTCAATGTATCTGTCGCTTTGGGTTTGGGTTGCATGGAGGTTTTCACCTTTTTATTCCTTGGTAAGAGTGGATCAGCATTCTCTGTTAACTGAGCGGTCTCTTTACGCTTGCGAGGACCCTCAATGATGTTGTCCGAGTTTGTGGGAGGCATGGCTGGAGAAGCGAGATGCAGTGCAAGAGAGACGTTATTGGTATTTCATTCGTTTGTCTTATCAAAAAAAAAACTCATTATGTTGTGCTACAGGAAGCGGGGATGCTCGGTCAGCCGATAGACCTTAAATAAGTTTTGTTCGTGCTCCGAGTTGTGTTACAGGAGGCGTGGATGCCCATTGCTCTGTCGGCCGACCCATTGTAATTTGATTTGCTCTGTAATGGATGAAACAGATGTTGATGGTGTGATGCATTGCAACCATCTAACCTTGTTATGAATTACTGAAGAAAACCCCTCGAAAACCCTCTAAAAGTCCCTACAGGTAGGGGTTTTGTGAGGGTACAGGATGTGATACCCGTACCCATACCCCCCCATACCCTTACCCGATACCCCCAGGGGTATGCATACCCCTGCCAATCTCTAAGTGCACTGTGATAGGTCTACAGCCATTTATCAGTATTTAAATATGTTATGCATGCAGATCCACATACTGATTGCCTTGCACAACTTCTGCCAAAAGCCCAGTATTATGCTTGAGCCGTAGACATACCGAATATTGCCCTGGACCCCAGAACTTGGTGCTGAAATCGGAGAAAGGCATGTGGCCTTGGAGTACACCTGATCCTCGTTAATGAAGACATTGAAGCATGAACGATAGTCGGTGGGCAGGGGCAGCAGAGTGGAGAACAAGATGTATGGAATAGCCTGACTAGCATGTCCAAGTGCCTCAATGTGTAGATTGTGGGGGAAGGAGGGCGGAGGGTAGAGACCGCTGACAGGGTGGCCAGATAGGTCAACGATATGTGTACTGACCAGTGTTGTCAAGGTCGATATGACCCTGGTCAATCGGAGGTCAGTCTGAACAGGTTGGTCTGTTGGACTCGACCGGTCAAGTGGGTCGATGGTGGTCTATACCTTTTTTGGAAACATGCCATGTGCTCTCTAGCACTTCTCTTCGGTTGGATACAAATAGTATAAATAAGTGATGACTATTGGCCTGAACGTTCCTGGCTACTCATCCTTTGCTCAAATGCCTCCCAAAAGTTGGGCCTGGAACCACTTCTACACTGATGGCAAGAAGTACAAGAATAACAAGTATGACTCAAATGCCTGGTGTAATGCTTGTACCCAGAAAGACCCTGATACCGCTCAAGGATCTCTTCATCTATCCTGAAGATCCAGCAGCACATTCCGATTTGGAATTCTATTGGAAGAGTGGTGTTGCGAAACTAGAGGAGACAATGGCTGCATATGAACTTGTTTCAGAGTTGGGGATGAACGCGGATGACTTGTAGACCTGAACAACGTTAGCAATGCCCAATATAGAAATGATATCCTAATTAAGAAAACCCTGTGACCGGTCTGACCATTGTTGACCATTTGGTCAATATAGACCGGTCCTGCCAACCGACTGGTCAGACCTTGGGTCGTGACAACACTGGTACTGACAGGACGAGAATTCAAAGGAGATGAGACGAACTCGATATGCACGGTCGGCATGGAAGCACTGATTTGTACTGGAAAATAGTCCGAGACTGGACCGGCAAGGTTGGGGGAGGCTAGATCCGGGGTGTGATGGACACTGTTGGGGAAAACATGCGTTAAGAGGAGAAGTCGTGAGGGAAGCTGAGGAAGACGGTGGGGGGTTGTCGGATAGGTCAAGATCACACACGGGGATATTTTTGTCTTCAGGTTTAGGAAAATCCTGGCGGGACAACAGATTCAAGACTAAAGATGACATTTAGAATTAGAACTAAGGCAAGTTTGATTAGAGACATACCATCCTCCTCTCGACAAGTGTCGCGAAGCTGTTGGAGGCAGCTTCCAAACTGTTTTGGCATTCTCACCTTCCCCATAACTTTGAATGGATGGTCTGATATGAACCTGTTGCGCTTCAGAACCCGTCACAACAACCTAGGATCACCAGTGGAAGTTGGGCGGTACTTGCTAGGGGCTACAGGGGATAGGATTAGCGGTGTGAAACATTGGAGGTGGTACACACCTTTGAAAAGCACAGTTTCGATATGGGGGGGCCACATCGCTTCCTTCTTGTCCTTCCGTGTCTTCCAAGTCTTTCTCCCCATCTTAACTACGAAGCCTTGAGTCACACGCCCATGACGGGAAGGGGGCATGTTACATCCAAGATCGCCCACAACTGAAGTTGACATAAAGCTTTCCTGGGGATTACCCATGACAAAGGAAAAGGGATGATAGATCGAAGCAGCTACAATTGCCAGTGAGTAGACAGCTTCAACATGACATGAGCCACGTTCATAATAGAGCCGCGACTTTCATGGTTGTGGTTGGGGCTCATCACATGAGCTCTATTTGGAACTCCGAATGTCACAACGTTGTACAGGCTTCGTGGCATAGAATCGGGAGAACCGATGGCATTATCAGAAGCTCGACAGGGGGCTATCAATGCTTACCTCCTCATGATGCTTACTAGGGGCCTCTTTCGACAATATGGAACGCTTCAGGAAATCTGTCAGCAGTTCAACATTGATGTTAATGCTCTTTTAGCTCGTCACGAAACTCATTATCTTAATGGACAGGATCAACGCATTCCTAAGGCAGGGAATATGCATCTTGCATGGGTGTTCAAAGAAGATCCATCTCTTCATGGTCAATTTGAGCAAATGCTTTGTGTCTCCCCTTATGTCTTTGACACAATCCTCGCCCTCATTGAACACCACCCCATGTTTTGAAACAACTCCAATCATCCACAGACACCTGTTGAACTCCAGCTTGCTGTGACTCTCTACTGAATGGGACGGTATGGTAATGGAGCATCTGTTCAGGATATAGCATGAGTTTCAGGTTGTTCAGAAGGCTCAGTGGAGAACTACACCAATTGCTGAATGGATGCCATCGAGGAATTGCAAGAGTTCTTTGTCCGACCCTTAACACTGGGAGAGGAGGAAAAAGAAAAAGAATGGATCAATGAGCAGTTGGGTTTCAAAGGTGCATGGAGGGAAGGCTGGATGATGTATGATGGTACAATTGTTGTGTTGTATCAACGACTAGGTTTGAATAGCAATGCATACTATACTCGCAAGGCAAATTATGGCCTGAATGTCCAGGTATTAATCTCTTGATGTTCAACATTTGACACTCATATCCACACCCATCCAGATGGGAAATGTCCCTTCAAATTTATGCATTGTAGACTTCTCTCATGGCCACACTGGCTCATGTCATGATGCTCATGCATTTGAAGGTACAGCTGCACATAAATACCCTAATTGGCTTTTCAGTGGAGAAGAGTTTGCCTGGATGGACTCTGCATATCCATGCACATCTTGGAGCATTCCTGTCCACAAGGAACCACTATCATTAGTCCCACACAACGCCATCTTTGACAGATATGTCTCCCAACTACATGTTCAATCTGAGCATGCAATGGGTGCTCTCAAGGGACAATTTCAGTGCCTGTGAGGCCTCTGTCTTCCGATTAACTCCAAATCAGACCATGTAGAAGCCTGTTGTTGGGTTACTATTGCAATTATTCTCCATAATGTTGTTGTGGAGTTGGAGGGCAGCAGATCAGCCACAGCATTTGCTCACTTACATACAAATGTACAAGAGGATGAGGATCGAGGACCAAGACAATGACCAGACACAATTCCACCACCTGATGGAGAGGCCAAGAGGCAGATGCTGATTGACGAATTAATGACATATAGATTGGCATGAGATGAACTACCTAACGAGGATTAGATGTTATTTAGGATATCAATTGTAAAGAAATAATACTGGAATGAAGGGATGAAATAGATCATTATATCTCTGGTGACAAATCAGGCCAATCTTCTGGCCAGTCAGGAGAATCATGGCGTCGCCATTTAGCAGGGGTAGGGTTAGTCAGTTCTCGTACCATCCTTCAGTACTCCTCTGGTGTCCAAACTCCAGCCTGAAGCTTGCTCAGCAGCATAGCACATTGGTCATTGATCTGTTTCTGGGCTGCATCGGCACGCATGAATTGCATGTTTTCCCTATCCAAATCATCAGGGAATTTCGCAACAGTGGGGCAAAACACATTGACGACCTGCAGAGCCGCGTCACAGCTGGTCACAAGTGCGGACTATGAAAATCGGCTCATGTGATGAGCCCCAACCATGACCGTGAAAGTCGTGGCTCTATTTTGAACATGGCTATTATAAATATACCTTTAAGACCCATTCCATTTTCAAATCCAAAGAAAGTAGTATCATGTATTTGGCAAGCCGTTGAGGGCGGCGGCTTCTAAAGCTCATAAATGCTGAAAAAATGGCTTGCAAACAAGGGTTATGGCATGAGATCCTGGCAAGAAGTGGGAAAGTGTGGAAAAAGCTGAAATGGACCAGAAGCTGGCAAAGTGGACCACCCTTGGCCTTGGGAGTTTACATAATACAGCCATCGACGTCGGGTGCAACTGGAGCGCTTCTGCTGATGTTCGGCTACTTGCACCAACACTCCTTACAGTGAGAGGACACTGTCTCCTTTTGCCCTGACTATATCTACCATCTAATGTCTGAAATATACACTACACCTATCTGTACTATTAATTTTTGAAGCTACTAACACCCTTGGATTTTGCTCAACTTGATTTACGATGCATTTGAAATTTGCACTTGGAGTTTGAGGTTACCCTTGGGATGACTTGAACTCAGAGAAAAATTAAAATAATAATAATAATAATAATAAGTATGTCAGAAATTTCCCAAGTTGGACATAACCGGTTATAACCGGTTATAACCCGCATGATCAAAAAGGAACTCATAACCCTATCTGTCTTCTGTCTGTCTGTTTCAGGGGGGGGGCGGTAGAAGAATCCAAGGCCTTGAGTCCCCTGGACCCTTACATCAAGGGTCTCATAGGGTCCTCCATGGGACAACGTCTCAAGTAGGAAATTCAGTTCGGCTAATTTCGGCTAAGTTCAATTGCACCACACTGAATGAGAATCTGTTATCTTCTTCTCCTTATTCCACCCCATCTATGTACTTCACCATATAAATATTTGCAAGTCAAGGTAAATGATACTAAGAGTCTTTGGTTTAACCTTACCCATATACATCAGGGAGCCTGCCCTAGCTGTAGCTATTGTAACCTTCCAAAGCATCTTACAGTGAAAAAGCTTGAGGCTGAGGCCAACATTAATTATTACTTATGTGGGCAAACTACAAAGCTCAAAGACATGAGGAATCATGTGGGAAGGCACTTGCTTTTTGCTCAGAGGAAAACAAATCAATTTGAGTTCCTACTTGAAATGTTGTCCCACGGAGGACCCTACGAGACCCTTGATGTAAGGGTCCAGGGGACTCAAGGTCTCAGATTCTTCTACCGCCCCCCCCCCCTGGTCTGTCTGTATCTTCTCTGTCTCTTCTCTCTGTATCTCTCTGTATATATTAAAGTACCAGGAATGTGGGAATTGATTGTGACTAATCCTGACTAAGCGCTGACTAAGTCTGACAAAGCAGCAGAAATGTTGTCTTTTAAGTAGAGTGCTGACTAAGGATGACAAAGCAAAAAAATTGTTAAAGTCACATGTTATGTCACCTGCTCAAGTCACCTGCTTAGATCACCTGTTCAAACCAGCTCAGAGTCACCTGCTTCAAAACACAACATGACCACTCACATCACATGACCTCCAAAGTGTACAAAATCAATAAATATTAACCCATTTGTGTGTACACTTCCTCATAAATTTTCAGAAGCTCAAACTAAATTTTAGAAAATACATTTGAATGATGCTACTGCTCATAAAATTTTACAAATCAAAAGCAGACAGACAAAAATGAAAATGACTTTACCTGACCAATTCTGATGTAATAAAGCCTTGGATTCACACAATATATTCCAACATTGCAAATTCTGTTTTAATTACATCATATTACACTATATATTTAAATATGGAAAAAAAAACACCTATCCAGGTATCACATGCTAAGTCGCCTGCCTGAAAACAAAACATAATCACCTGCTTTACAACACAGGATAACCACCATTAAAGTAGACTAAATCCACAAATGTTATCTGTTATCCTTAACTTATTTGTGTGTATACTTCAGTCAAACTAAAACAATAAAATAGGCATTTAAATGGTACTACTGCTTATAAAATTACAAATCAAGAGCATACAGATAAAAACTTAGAAATGACTTTTACCTGGCCAATTCTGCTATCAAGCCTTTAATCAACACAAAATAATCCAACATTACAACTCCTGTTTTGAAACCTGATACATTATACTTTGAAAAACTTACTCTCTATCTAAGCCTAGGTTGAAAACAATTAGAATCCAGTGCAAATGATCAAGGGAAATAGTAATATATGGCTGAGAGAAATATTATGGGTAGAAGAAATATTGATTTCAAGGATTTTAAATAGAGTTGATCTCTGTTAGATTAGAGCACTGAAAACTTTTCACTATAGATGTATGACAATTTACAAATGTGATAGGAAATGACTACACAATATTGGACAGCATTGTTATGTCTTCAATATAGTCAACTGGGTGTTCTGGAATATTAGAGAAGGTAATAGAGGCTTTGGTGGGCTGACTGTAGTATTTGATAGTGACTGCCAACAAACCCTACCTGTTATCCCTAATGGTTCACTTACACAGGCTGTGGGTACCTGACTCATATACTCCCCCACTGTGGAATGAACTTCAGATACTCAAACTAAAGAAAGGTATGTTCTTATATGGTGTTACTGATGATAAAATCAAATTTGTCAAATGGCAAATTGAAGTTGGCCATGGGAAGCTTACAGATGATAATGGAAATGTCACCTTACCTGGCTGCTTTCACAGTACTCAAAATACTGTGGAGTCTCTAATTGACACAATATATCCTGACATTGGAAACCCTGTCCTAAAACCTGATACATTTTATTCTGAGATTTCTGCCAGAAATGATGATGTTGACTCTCTCAATAAGAAAGTACTGGATATGTTTTCTGGAGATGGCAAGGTGTACCACAGTGCTGATTCTATTGCACATGAAGGAATTGATGGAGCTGAAGCAATGTATGCTGTTGAATATCTGAACTCTATCAATGTATCAGGGTCACCTGTATCCAAGCTAACTTTAAAGGTGGGGTGCCCTGTCATGATATTGTGCAACTTAAACCCAGTTGATGGTGTTTGCAATGGGTCAAGGGGAATAATAACATGGATGGGCAACTGTGTTGTAGAAGTATGGTTGATTGGGGGGCAAAATGATGGGCATAGGGAATTTATCCCAAGAATTGGAATGATACCATCTAACAGCCTGATAGCTTTTAAATTGACAAGGTTGCAACTACCTTTATGGCTGGGATTTTGTTAAAAGTTCTTTAGTTTACTAAAGACGAGTTCTTTATCAACCCAGTTTTCAGGCAGAAAGGTGATTCATTCATTCATTCATATTTCAACACCGCAGGAAAATATTTCCATAATGGGATTTTTCTTCTTTTATGGCTTTTTACAGCATTTCTCCACAAATACAAAGTATTGTGACATAATTTGCATGTATTTGGGATGCTCACATAATGCCTTTGATGATGCCATCAAAATTATGCATATCTAATATTTCAAAGCATCACATTTCAAAATTTATTTTGTGATTTTCTCCATAACCAGTAAAGCTATTAACTTTGTTTTTTTATGTTTGGAATGTACAAACATGGCTCTACAATGTCCTTGTTGAGCACATTTTTCCCACAGTCTATTTTGAGTGAAATATTAGAAATGTCCAGATTCAGCTAGTTTTGAAGGTCTGTGTATTATACCAAAGATGAACAAACATCTTATAACAACAATGACCCTGACCAAACTTGACCCTTGTGGGAAATTATGCTAAAGATAGGAATAATCAACAACTACTACTATATTTACCTGAAATACAAAGAGGATTGATTTCTCTATTTATTGACACATGTCACATGATCTATTCCACCACATAAGTATACCAAATACATGACAACAATCTGAATGCTTATTTAGTGTCTATGATCCTGGGAAAAAGTTAGTTCTGATTGTTTTTGTGTTTTCTCCATATTCAGGCCAGCTATGGCATTGGGTTTTGTGCACAGGCATTGCTTGTTTACTTTGTAACATTTTCCCATGGTCACATGACCTCTATAAACTATTACCTACATTGTTTCTAGTCATTTACAACTTCCTGAATGTGGAATGGACTTATTTCTCCTAAGAAAAGAAATAAAGAATGAGTACCTGCCACACAGTGTGTTGGCCCACTCCACCCAAGTATGACAATCAACAAATGCCAAGGGCAATCACTGCACTGAGTTGGACTTGACTTTAGATCTCCTGTATTTACACATGGACAGTTCTATGTTGCAATTTCATGTGCAACATCAGTACATAGAATCAAAGCTATCATACCAGATACTGCAGACAATAATAGGTATACCAAAAATGTAGTTTACCAAGAGGTGCTTTTAGATTAAAAATATTATATAAATTATGATTTCTATAAGGGAAAAAGCTTACACCTAAAATATTGAGATTGAGCATATAATAAAGTATTGGGCTTAAGAGGGGGTCTGGAGGCAGAGCCCCCAGCAAGCTGAAGGTTCTGTGGTGGAGCCATGGGTGAGCATAGCAGTGCCATAAGCTTGTCTGTCTATATTAAAGTACTACGGCCGTGTGAATTTGATTGTGACTAATCCTGACTAAGCGCTGACTAAGTCTGACAAAGCAGCAAAAAAGTTGTCTTATAAGTAGAGTGCTGACTAAGGATGACAAAGCAAGAAAAATTGTTAAAGTCACATGCTATATCACCTGCTCAAATCACCTGCTCAAATCACCTGCTCAAACCAGCTCAAGTCACCTGCCTCAAAACACAACATAACCACCACATCACATGACCTCCAAAGCGCACAAAGTCAATAAATATTAACCCATCTGTATGCACACTTCCTCATAAATTTCAGATGCTCAAACTATTTTATGAAAAATACATTCAAATGGTGCTACTGCTCATGAAATTACAGACAGACAAAAATGAAAATGACTTTTACCTGACCAATTCTGCTATAAAACCTTTAATTCACACAATATATTCCAAACAAATCCTATTTTAATTACATCATATTGCATTATATTTATTTAAAAAAAATGTTCTATCCAGGTCATGATCACATGCTAAGTCACCTGCCTCAAAACAAACATAATCACCTGCTTTACAGCACAGGATAACCACAACTAAAGTGGACTAAAGTCAACAAATATTATCTGTTATCCTTAACTTATTTGTGTGTATATCCTGCCTGACAAGTTTCAGATGCTCAACTAAAACAGTAGAATAGGTATTTAAATGGTGCTACTGCTTATAAAATTACAAATCAAGAATATACAGACAAACATGGAAATGACTTTACCTAATCAATTCTGCCATCAAGCCTTTAATCAATGCAATGTATTCTGAGATTACAAATCCTGTTTTAAAACCTGATACATTATACACTAAAAAAAACTCTCTTTCCACCAAATACAATGATATAAACTCTTCCAAAATACTAGAAATAATTCCTAGAAATGCTAAGGTATGCATACCACATTATAAATTCTGTTGCATATGACAGAATTGATGGAGCCACAGCATGTACCCCAATGAATACTTGAGCCCTATTCATGGATCATCACTACCTCTTTCTAAGCTTATATTTAAAGCAACTGGAATCCAATGCAAATCATTAAGTGAAATAGTATAATTGATTTCAAGAACTTTGAATAGAACTGATACTTGTTAAATTAAGCCAATATCAATCACCCTTCTATGCTGGATTATGTATGGCAACTAACAAATATGGTAGGACAATAACTACACAATGTTGGATCTGACCTTAGACTATTTGTATCCACAGTTTTGGGTTACAGTTCAACCAAGTTATGTATATATGATTGTTTATCTACAGAGGGGAAATATGGACATAAATATAGCAATAACACAAATATGGATGTGCAAGAGTAGGTTTGTAAGATCTGGAAGACAGGATAAAATAGGATATGACAATAATGCATAGGGTGGTTGACTAACTGCTGGATTGGAATAATAAAGGGCCATATCTGGAAGCAGGACTGAGGTAATATTATGAAAATTGTAAGTACAACAAAGCCCCAACCATTTACATAGTTTTTTTTATAAAATGGTGTAAACTGAACACTTACCAAATGATAAGAAGGCCATTGAGGACAAGAAGCACTCAGATAAACTTTAATGCATCAAGTAGATGGTAATGGACCATTTGCAAACAAATGATGAAGTTTGAACCAAATCTAAGAGGCCTTGGCTGGGTTGTCTTTTATATAAGTACATACCTCCTTAACAGTTGTGTTTTGACAGCCATAGTATGGTTATTCATAACATATGCCATTTGCCAATTACAGGAAGCTATATAATATAAGTATGGATACAGCATGCTGTAGTATCACCACCCCACCACTCATGGTGACCATTTACTACTGTTTGTTTACCAATTGTTTAGCATTTAGATAGGTGGTGAGTAAACTAAACAGAAATGGTAAACAGTAAACAAATGAAACAATTGGAGCCTTAAGAGGTAAATAGTGATTATAAATATGATATAGGCTATATGAATGAGATAGAAATAAAAATGGTAAGCTGAGAGTGTATGTTTTGTTTCCAGGCATGTGCAGTAGGGTGCAATAGGATACAATAGAGTAACTGGCTCCAAAGACGTTTTAAGATAAAGACAAGGATTGGGGTGCAACTGAAATGCTACAATGTGGGGTTTTATAGGATATTGGGTTATATAATATGCTGGATACAGTATATAGATTTCTCTATGAAAGTGAAGGCACTGACTAAAATTTTGAGATGTGATGTGTGATAAAAATTCTGAAATGAAGGGGGGGTCTGGGGGCAGAGCCCCCAGCAAGCCAAGGATTTGTGATGAACCATGGCCCAGTGCCACAGTGCCGTGGCGTAGCCATGGGCCCTAAGCTTGTCCTATATATTAAAACAGAACAGTGTTTTGACCCTGGCTAAGCTGACTAATAGAGAGATGACTAATATTACTAATCACCTTCAATGACTAATCAACTTGCCTTTGCTTCAAGTTTAGGTAAGCTCTGAGCACCTGATTGGTCACATGACTCAAAAACAGCACACAAATATCAATATCAATATTATTATGTATTTACCAATCATGATAATACTTACAAGGAATAACATTGAAATAATAATAGTGGCTATTATGTTGGAAAACTGTAGAGTTGGCAACACTGCAATAATATATTATTTACTGCCACCCTCCATGCCAAAGGCACGGGTACTATGCTTGTCTATATCTGAATTGATTGTGACTAATCCTGACTAAGTGCTGACTAAGTCTGACAAAGCAGCAGAAAAGTTGTCTTTTAAGTAATGTTGTTGGCAGAATGCTGCCATTCTGCCAAATTCTGCCAACTGCTGGCAGTAGCCTGGCTACTGCCAAGAGGGTGCTAGCAGAATTTGGCAGAAAATAATGTGGCTGTGCCTGACCGCCCCTGTCATACAACAATTCGAAACAAAAAGTTGAATAAATCCTCTACATATCCTGCCCTCTATGTCTGGTTGAAAGCAGCCTGCTATTGTCACTGACAACTTCATGGTTATTGAGAAAAAGAATGATAAATCTGGGCAATACTGGCTGCAGTGTAACCACTGTGGTCCCAACAGTGATCGCATTCAGAATCATGACAATAACCACATCAAGCATCTCACCAATCCCAAGAAATGCCCCAATGCATCCTCAGATATCCATAAACAAGCCTTAATTTTTTTGGCAGGCAAAAATGCAGCAGGGTCATTATTCATGACTGCTGGATCAACAAGTTTGTACTTACAGAAGTTCTCGTTTCTCACCATTGAGTAATGTAATGACAGGTGATGCAAAATGTGTCCCCATCAAGAAACTTGGGTGGAGTGGGCCAACACACTGTGTGGCAGGTACTCGTTCTTTATTTCTTTTCTTAGGAGAAATAAGTCCATTCCACATTCAGGAAGTTGTAAATGACTAGAAACAACATAGGTGATAGTTTGTGGAGGTCATGGGACCATGGGAAAATGTTACAAAGTAAACAAGCAATGCCTGTGCACAAAACCCAATGCCTGGCTATGGAGAAAACACAAAAACCATCAGAACTAACTTTTCCCAGGATCATGGACACTAAATAAGCATTCAGATTGTTGTCATGTATTTGGTATACTTATGTGGTGGAATAGATCATGTGACATGTGACAATAAATAGAGAAATCAATCCTCTTTGTATTTCAGGTAAATATAGTAGTAGTGGTTGATTATTCCTATGTTTAGCATAATTTCCCACAAGGGTCATGTTTGGTCAGGGTCATTGTTGTTATAAGATGTTTATCCACCCCTGACATAATACAGACCCCCAAAACTAGCTGAATCTGGACATTTCTAATATTTCGCTCAAAATAGACTGTGGGAAAAATGTGCTCAACAAGGAAGTTGTAGAGCCATGTTTGTACATTCCAAACATATAAAAACAAAGTTAATAGCTTTACTGGTTATGGAGAAAATCACAAAATAAATTTTGAAACACAATGCTCAGAAATATTAGATATGCATAATTTTGATGGCATCATCAAAGGCATTATGTAAGCATCCCAAATACATGCAAATTATGTCACAATACTTTGTATTTGTGGAGAAATGCTGTAAAAAGCCATAAGGGAAGAAAATCCCATTATGGAAATATTTTCCTGCAGTGTTGAAATATGAATGAATGAATGAATGAATGAATCACCTTTCTGCCCGAAAACTGGGTTGATAAAGAACTCGTAACAAAGGTCTGGAACACTGGCAGGGATGGTTGATTACCCATTTCCAGAAGAGCAACAAAAGCGGGCAAATATGAAACTGTTCCGGTCTGTCATTCCACCCTGAATGCCCTTCCAGCGGCAAGCTCACAAATAGATCAGGTTTGTGGTTCATGCCAATGTTGCATTTTCCGTTGCCGAGAACTGGTTTTTCCAGGATTTCCATCATGAGCTTCGCCCATTGTATGAGACTCCCAGCCGCTATGTCTTATCACACTCAATAATGGATGCTGAAGCAGCAAGAGTGGAGTTAGAGGAGATTGAGTACATGAAGAACAGGAAAATGCTGACTCTGATGATTGATGGATGGGAGGACATCCTCAAACGAAGTCTCTATGGATGTGTTGCAGCCAAAGTTGGACAATATCCTTCCATTCTGAGCCTGACAGACATGACTGGTACCATGGGACAGCTGACAATATCATGACAGCTGCACAAGATGCAATGAAGACAATGCAACTGGAAGATGGACAGAACTTCATTGCTGTGGCAACTGACAATCCATCAGTCATGCAGGCTTTTCAATCCAAGTTCCAGGAAAAGTATTTTTGGATCCTGGTAGGAAGAATTGTGCCATTCCAATATTAGTGCCTCTCATTTCATTTTGTCACAGGCATTTGCATGCTTTCTGCATCAGATGAATACAATCATTGGTGAAATCTGCGCCTTTCCTTCGATGAAGCAAATCATCAAGCAAGCAAATCACATTGTCACCTTTTTCAATAGCTCCCACTATTGGGGTGGTTAGCTGAAGGAAGATGCCAAGAAATCCCATGTCAACCAAGGTTTAAAGAAGAATTGTGAGACAAGATTTTATGCACTCTCATTACAAGCCCAGAGTGTACAGTCAAACAGGCATGTAGATTGATTGAACAAACATACTTGTAACACTTAAACATGGTCCAGGACACCACTATCGCATACCTGTCTTCGACCAGATGCACAGCAGAAAGTAAATGGCTTATCTCCTGTTGCTGCAGATGTTGTGGAGACTGAGAGTTCTGGCCTTGCCTGAATCAACTGATTAGGGTAATCAAACCTCTGGTTGATGCCATCGGGAATGTTGAATCCTGAGATGCAATGCTGGCTGATTGCATGCTGGAACTTATCCGTTGTGCACAAGCAATGCTTCGTGTAGCTATGGAAGAGGGGGATGACACAGCATTCTTGTGGCATGCCCGGACTGTTTTCAACTGTCGCTTCCATTCGATGAACACCAATATCCACTCCCTTGCCCTTTTTCTTCACCCCCTATGTTGAAAACTTGCCATCAATGAAGCAGCGAAAGGCCGGTCACTTCAATTTATGGTCAACACTGCTCTTGGCCTTGCAAGGCAATGGAGGTGGAGCAAAGACCAGGCAACACAGCTTGCAGCAGACATCAAGCAGTATTATCAGAGCAAAGCACCATTTACCAGGGGTGGGAATGATGGTCTTCATTGGTGGCAACATCTTGCCATGAATGTGCACATTCATCCATTGAAGAAGCTTGCAATCAGAATCTTGTTGATTGTTCCTCATGCAGGTGAAGTCAAACAACTGTTTTCTGCTCTTGGTGGCACACAAACCTGCAAACAGTGTAATCTCTCAGTTTCAACATTCGAGACTCTTGGAAAACTTCGTGCTAACTACTGCCGACACCTCTATGAACAAGATTGCTTGGCTGGGAAAACTACTCATTGTTGCCATGCCCACATGCATACACAAGATCAATCCAGTATCAATGTGGACCTCATAAATGACCTTGACTAGACATTTGTGTGGAAGCCACCCTTCTCAACAGCCGATGACAATGAGGATGTTTTGGCTGGACCAGAAGACATTTCCCTTGACAAATTTGATACTGCCTTTCACGAGTTGGACAAAACCATTGAGGCTGAAAGAGAGGGTGAGGGTGATGCATTACAAGAGAGGTTTGTACTGGGGGAGGGGATTCTCAATGGGAATGTTTATGACTTCAAAGAACTTGCTAAAGTTGATAATGGCAAGGTTCCAACCCTGGTTGTGGAGGATATGGATGTCATTGGAACAGCAGATGATGATGATTGGGACATTTTAGCTGTAGGAAGGCTGTAATCAGTTGTATAGTGGCCCTCAAATGCGTAACATCCATGTCTGCCCCCCAAATCTTTCTGCCCAATTCTGCCACACCCGGCAGTTGCTGGTCTGCCAGCAGAATGGCAGAAAATTTCCGAAAACAATTCTGCCACCCACACTACTTTTAAGTAGAGTGCTGACTAAGGATGACAAAGCAAGAACATTGTTAAAGTCACATGCTATGTCACCTGCTCCAGTCACCTGTTCAAACCAGCTCAAGTCACCATAACCACCACATCACATGACCTCTAAAGCGCACTAAGTCAATAAATATTAACCCATTTGTATGCACACTTCCTCATAAATTTCAAATGCTCAAACTAAATTATAAAAAATACATTCAAATGGTGCTACTGCTCATGAAATTACAGACAGACAAAAATGAAAATGACTTTTACCTGACCAATTCTGCTATAAAGCCTTTAATTCACAGAATATATTCCAAACAAACCCTATTTTAATTACATCATATTACATTATATTTATTTAAAATAAAATGTTCTATCCAGGTCATAATCACATGCTAAGTCACCTGCCTCACAACAAACATAATTACCTGCCTCACAGCACAGGATAACCCCAACTAAAATGGACTAAAGTCAACAAATATCATCTGTTATCCTTAACTTTTTTGTATATGTACACTGCCTGACAAGTTTCAGATGCTCAACTAAAACAGTAGAATAGGTATTTAAATGGTGCTACTGCTTATAAAATTACAAATCAAGAATATACAGACAAACATGGAAATGTCTTTACCTAATCAATTCTGCCATCAAGCCTTTAATCAATGCAATGTATTCTAAGATTACAAATCCTGTTTTAAAACCTGATACATTATACACTAAAGAAAACTCTCTTTCCACCAAATACAATGATATAAACTCTTCCAAAATACTGGAAATAATTCCTGGAAATGCTAAGGTATGCATACCACATTATAAAATCTATTGCACATGACAGAATTGATGGAGCCACAGCAATGTACCCCAATTGAATACTTGAACTCTACCTATGGATCAGAGCTACCTCTTTCTAAGCTTATATTTAAGAGGTCTTTACACTAAGCCACATAACCCATGCGGACTCCGCACGGACTCATTTGGCAGGACCGTCAGCCAGACAAGAATCCGTGTCCGCACCGAGTCTGCATCAATCCGCGTAATTTTACACAGACACGCGGACTAGCACGGACGGACAGCTCACAGAGTCCGCACGGCCAGTTGATTACTAATCAGATTAGTAATTTTTATTTACACAAATTATATATACTATTTGTTATTAATAATTTAACATAATGGCGGTGAAAAACTTGCATCCGACTAGGTTCGAACGCGTCTAGGCACAAACATTACGTAATATGTTTGGTGTTCATAACCATTGGGCAAGGCAGGCATTTCTAGCTGCCGGCTCACTGGTCTCAAGTCAATGGACTTAGGTCACATTACCGTTGCCACATCTTCATTGATTCTTTTCAACTACATCAACGACGTCCACCAAACCACCAACGCCAATGCCAATGCACCCATGCTGCCAACACCAACACATCAAACACCAACTGACATCAACATGACAACACTCAAGATGGTGTAGGGCAAAGGATAGAAATGGACGCGGAACAAGGGGACAATGAGGAAAGGGCGCCCCGAGGGGCAGAACCAGGTGACTCGTACACTGCCGCTCACCCACACGCTCACCACGCAGCATGTCCCCCTCCCCCCCATTTCAGGAACTCAAGACAAACAATACCGCTGCCAACAGCAATAGTGAGGAAGGCGGCAACAACAACAACAACAACAACAATGAAGACAGCAACAGCGACAGCAGCAACAGTGCCAATGAGGCCTGCAGCAACGATGGCGACAGCAGTGGCAGTGGCAGCACCAACAACAGCGTGACGACAACAACAACTACGACAAAGACAACCACCACCACCATGAGCACGGCGGCAGGGACGGGGACAGCAGCAAGTAGAGTGGCCAGTGCCATTGCTGCTGAAGCGCAGGCTGCTGACAACATCATGGGGGCCAATGAGGACAACGGGGGGGCGGGGGTGGGGGCCCCTGCCTATATTAAATTATCTTATCATATGTGTATTATATTTACTAATAATACATGTTTTATCCTATTAATTATAGAGATTGTTAGTGAGTAAAAGAGTAAGTATTTTATAATAGACAAAAGTAAGTGAGTCTGTGCAGAGTCCGTGTGGACTTTGTGCTGTCCTTGCAGAGTCCTTACAGAGTCCGTGCGAAGTCTGCGCGGACTTTTGCAGTCTGCGCAGAGTCCGCAAGGACATGTGGGGGAGTGTAAAGTACAGATATTTAAAGCAACTGGAATCCAGTGCAAATGATCAAGTGAAATGGTGTAATTGATTAAAAGAAAATATAAAGGATAGAAACATTGATTTCAAGAATTTGAGAAGAACTGATATTTGTTAAATTAAGCCAATGATAATTACCTTTTCATGATGGATTATGTATGGCAACTAACAAATGTGGTAGGATAATAACTATGCAATGTTGAATCTGACCTTCAACTATTTGTTACGAGTTCTTTATCAACCCAGTTTTTGGGCAGAAAGGTGATTCATTCATTCATTGATTCATATTTCAACACCGCGGGAAAATATTTCCATAATGGGATTTTTCTTCTCTTATGGCTTTTTACAGCATTTCTCCACAAATACAAAGTATTGTGACATAATTTGCATGTATTTGGGATGCTTACATAATGCTTTTGATGATGCCATCAAAATTATGCATATCTAATATTTCTGAGCGTTGCATTTCAAAATTTATTTTGTGATTTTCTCCATAACCAGTAAAGCTATTACCTTTGTTTTTATATGTTTGGAATGTACAAACATGGCTCTACAATTTCCTTGTTGAGCTCATTTTTCCGACGGTCTATTTTGAGTGAGATATTAGAAATGTCCAGATTCAGCTGGTTTTGAAGGTCTGTGTATTATACCAAAGATGAACAAACATCTTATAACAACAATGACCCTTACCAAACATGACCCTTGTGGGAAATTATCCTAAACATTGGAAAAATCAACAACTACTACTATATTTACCTGAAATACAAAGAGGATTGAATTCTCTATATATTGACATATGTCACATGATCTATTCCATCACATAAGCATACCAAATACATGACAACAACCTGAATGCTCATTTAGTGTCCATGATCCTGGGAAAAGTAAGTTCTGATGGTTTTTGTGCACAGGCATTGCTTGTTTGCTTGGTAACATTTTCCCATGGTCACATGACCTCTATAAACTATCATCTACATTGTTTCTAGTCATTTTTACAACTTGCTGAAGGTGGAATGGACTTATTTCTCCTAAGAAAAGAAATAAAGAACGAGTACCTGCCACACAGTGTGTTGGCCCACTCCACCCAAGTGGGATAAAGCATTGTGTGGCACCGTGCTGAAGGCATGGGTCTTTAGCTCGTTTGATCAGAAAGTTCTGGTTATAATGGCTTATGTCATGATCATGATCACTCTAGAGATCCTGGTTGTAACCATGGTTGTGGCCAAGATTATGATGATGATTGTGGCACAGATTTGACTGTGATGGCTATTGTGTTTACAACTATGATTACAGCTATTGTTACAATGATTGCTACAACTACAACTATCACTACAATTACAATTCTACAATTCAAGGATGTTGTCATGATCATGGGCTAAAACCAAGCAGCACAATCAATGGTGGTTCAACCATTGAGATCACTGTTCCTGCTGTAGCTCATTGTCATCAGCCCATTATTTGAGATTTTGGATGTGGATACTTACCATGCTGACATTCAGGAGTCAGGCTAGCAGGGGTTGGTTTTGAATATAGTCAGTGGGCATTGTTTGCCTAGTGGGCAGGGTCAGGTGGGCTTTATTGTGACCAGTTATTGGAATAGCATTTGGGCAGGACTGTACTTTACACTCCCCCACATGTCCTTGCGGACTCTGCACAGACTCCATATGGACTCTGCAAGGACAGCACAAAGTCCACACGGACCCTGCACAGACTCCACACAGACTCTGTGTGGACTCACTTACTTTCTTCTATTATAAAATACTTACTTACTCTTTTACTTACTAACAATCTATATAATTAATAGGATAAAACATATATTATTACTAAATATAATACATATATGATAAGATAATTTAATATAGGCCGGGGCCCCCCACCCCCCCCCCCTCCATTGTCCTCGTTGGCCCCTGCAATGTTGTCAGCAGCCTGGATGTCAGTGGCAACAGCACTGGCCACTTTACTTGTCATTGTCCCTGTTCTCATTGTCATCATTGTCCTCATGGTGGTGGTGGTTGTCTTTGTTGTAGTTGTCATTGTTGTTGTCATGCCATTGTTAGTGCCACTGCTGCTGCTGTTGCTGTTGCTGTCTTTGTCATTGTTGTTGTTGTTGTTGCTGCCTTCCTCACTGTTGCTGTTGGCAGCTGTATCCTTCATTTTGAGTTCTTGAAGGCCATCATTGTTACCAGCTGTGGTGGTGTGGGGTGGCATTTGCTCATTGCTGGCCTTCTCCTCATCATTGCTGTCATGTGCTCCATTGTTGCATGGTTCACCTTTGTCCGTGCCTTTGTCATTGTTTTCGTCATTGTCCTTGTTGTTGTTGTTGTTGTTGTTGTTGTTGTTGTTGTTGTTGTTGTCCTTGTCATTGTCCGTTGATAGGGCCCAAAATTGTTTGCACTTATAAAGTCAACAAGTAAGGCTATTAGTATCATTTCTAATAACCAAGTAAATGGTAATAAAGGATTAGAGTTGAGCTCCAAGGTGGCTAATCAGAGTGAACTAGTCTAATGGATAATACACTATCAGTACAGAGGACTATGAGTACAGTCTATTATTAGTCCTATTCACCATGCCTGGTTACAACCTCAGTGTCTTAGTTCATAAGTAACCATTGTAGTATGATATCATTAGTCCAGGGATCATCATTAATAGGAGAAGTAATTGTAAATTCGGGACTTGCACAACCCAATCCTAGTCAGGGGCACTTGGTGTTAACTACCGGAAGAGACGGGATACCATGAATAGCAACCAGGACAATCAGGAGAAGTAAATGACAGTGCTGCACTGTTTTAAATAACAAAGTGCGCGGTCGGGACTTGATAAGAGTTTAGCCAGCTCTTTCAATATTTGATAAGTAACCAGTAAATGGTATAATTGGCATGTATGGCACGTGTGCCAAGTCGTAGAGGACGCGTCAGCATTAAATACAGATCCTTAGCGTGGGGGAGTGCAGTTCCGTATAAAATTTACAATTCCATATGATATTTAGTTTGTACACTATAAATAGACTGTAGATGAGTAGTGCAAAGGTAAGGAATCTTGCCCCCACTTTGTGCTGCTATAGAGTATACAAATCACATTTGTTTAAAACACTATTGTGTGCCCGAATTAAGGATCAGATTGCTTCAAAGTTGTCTTGATTGGAATTGTTTGAAGAGATCACAGAATTAAAGAAACTTAGTTCACTTGGAACTTAGTACTGCATTGTCCATTGGAATTACCAGGCACTTGGCCTTAGTGAACTTGGCACTGTTTTGTTTAATAAGTCGCTTGGACTTATAGATCTGTTTAATAAGTCGCTTGGACTTATAGATCTGTTTGGGATCATTAATAATTGAATGTACACTTGGTACTCAGTCTATTGGATTGAGAGATATTATAAATATACCTAGCAAGTTTTAAACTTGTGTTGAAGCTTTGTCTGAATCAAACCCGTCGAGAGATCATTGGAAAGAGCTTTGGCTAGTACTATTCAAAGCTTAGTGCTTCTAAGCACTTGAACCCAAACTCAAAACAGGCAATTCCTACTGTTCGTGTGTTGATTGTTAGGTTTGGTGTGTGTGTGTGTAAGAGATTACATTCCATAGCATCAGCACACTTATAGCCCAGGAGCCCCCTTTCACTGCACCTTTGTTGTTGTTTTTGTTGTCCCCGTCATCCTTGTCCTTGTTTTTGTTGTAGTTGTCTGCTTCTCCATTGTCATTGCTGCCACTGCTATTGCCATTGTTGCTGCTGGCCTTGTCATTGCTGTTGCTGCTGCTATCTTTGTTGTTGTCATTGTCATTGTTGCCTTCCTTGGGTATTGTCTTGATATCTGAGCATTGTAGACACCCAGTTGTTGTTTGGGTGACTTTGTCCTGTACTGGCAGGGTGGGTGTGGTGGCTGATTGCACATGAGGTGGGGGTGCAATGCTGGTAGTTCCTGCATCAAGCACATGTTTGGTCCTGGGATGGGGAATTAGTAACAGATGCAATCAAAAAAAAGATGGAACACACATGGTTAGGTGTGCTGGGGCACCTTGGGTGTTGGCAGCCACATCCTCCTTGTTTCAGGTTCCTGACATTTTCCTGGAGGGGGGGATGATCTGTGTGGTGAGCGTGTAAGGAAACAATGTTCTCTGACCTCCCTCTGCCCCTTGGGGCGCCCTTTCTGCACTGTCCTCTCATTCCACATCCTTTTCCACCATTTCCCCCACTTCCCTCAGCCTTGTTGTTTGCCATTTGTGCATCTCTGGGTGCTTCAGGTGCTTGAGGGGCTTTGGCTTCTGTTTTGGTTTTCTTGGCTGCAGCAGTGGTTTTGTTGGTACTTGATAATGTGTGCTTGCAAGATTTTGATGGAGGAGGTGATGAGCGGTCAGTACTTCACACTCCCCCACATCCTGCAGAGGATTCCGAGCGGAATCCGAAATTCCGACAGGAATCCGATCGGAATCCAGAGGAATGCAGGAAGATTTTGAAAAAGTTTTAAAACAGAAAATTCCTTTGAGGAATTCCGCAATATTCCGCTCGGATTCCGCTCGGAACACAGAATTCCGATTGAAATCATCGGAATTCCGCAGAATTTTGAGGAATTTCTTACAAAGTGTGGAAGAAGAAAATTCTCAAAGGAATTCCGCAACATTCTGCTCGGATTCTGATCGGAATTCATAAGTTTTAAGTCAAAACAGTCAATAAAGTCAACAGTATATCTAACATTTTGAAGTACTAAATTACTCTCTTTCAGCCTGTCTTTTTAAAATCTGTTGAGTATGATAAAAAAGCACTCTATAATTAATACGATAAAACATGTATTATTACTAAATATAATACATATATGATAAGATAAATTTAATATAGGCGGGGCCCCCGCCCCCGCCCCCCCGTCGTCCTCGTCGGCCCCCGCGACATCGTCAGCGGCCTGCGCTTCAGCGGCGACGGCACTGGCCGCTCTACTTGCCGCTGTCCCCGTCCCCGCCGCCGCCGCCGCCGTCCTCGTGGTGGTGGTGGTCGTCTTTGTTGTAGTTGTTGTTGTTGTTGTCGCGCCGTTGTTGGTGCCGCCGCTGCCGCTGCTGTTGCCGTCGTTGCCGCAGGCCTCGTTGGCACTGTTGCTGCTGTTGCTGTTGCTGTCTTCGTCGTTGTCGTTGTCATTGTCGTTGCCGCCTTCCTCACTATTGCTGTTGGCGGCCGTATCGTTTGTCTTGAGTTCCTGAAGTGGGGGGGAGGGGGACGTGCTGCATGGTGAGCGTGTGGGTGAGCGGCGGTGTATGACTCACCTGGTTCTGCCCCTCGGGGTGCCCTTTCCTCGTCGTCCCCTCGTTCCGCGTCCGTTTCTATCCTTCTCCCCACACCGTCTTGTGCGTCATCATGTCGACGTCGGTTGGCGTTCGATGCGTTGGTGTTGGCGGCGTGGGTGCGTTGGTGTTGGTGTCGGCATTGGCGGTTTGGTGGACGTCGTTGATGTGGTTGAAAAGAACCAACGAAGACGTGGCAACGGTAATGTGACCGTTGCACGTGCCTCATAATCATGTTTTCACCGCCGTTATGTGATGTTATTAATAACAAATAGTATATATAATTTGTGTAAATAAAATTTATATTACTAATCTGATTAGTAATCAAACACGTGACCACAACGCGTCGTCACAACGCTCCGGCATTCCATCCAGGAATTCCGATAGAATTCCTGTGGACTCTGTCAGAATTTCAGTATTCTGAAGCCGGAATTCCTGTGGAATTTCATTCCGCTCGGAATCCGAGCGGAATCCGTTCGGAATTTTTATCTATTTTTACAGCCATTTTCTATTACTTCTGCAGCCAAAATTCCGACAGGAATCCGAGCGGATTCCTGTCGGAATTGAGGATTCCGCTCGGAATCCGCTGGAAGATGTGGGGGAGTGTAAAGACCTCTGAGCGGTGTAAGCTGCTGTGTGTGGTGGATCCTGTAGAATGTGTTGTTGCTGGCATACCAGTGTTGGGCATTGGTTCATTGGTCGGCATTGGGCAATGTTGGGTGCATTGGTGGTTGTTGATGTGGTTGAAGATAATCAATGAAGATGTGGCAATGGTAATGTGACTGCAGCACATGCCCATCATCATGTGACTTGAGGTAGAGGGCCATTACTGGCAGATACAAGTCCTTATGTTTTTTTTTTTGATTAACTTTTCTTTATATTTCTAGAACCAGGTTGTTACAATAGAACTAGCTATCCAGAATCTCTTCAACTTTATATTACTTTTTTTTGTTGATAAGTTTGGTTCTGGAACACTTGTCAGGCATTGTCCTAGAGTTAGATTGTAGGATACAGGGAGTAGCTTGACATCATGGAAGGCCTGATGGATACACAACATGAAGATGTAATATGACCACACATTTGAGCTTGCCAAATACTTGTTGCACTTCTGTAAGGGGTCATGTTGCCAAGAGGCTCAGACAGGGAGCAGTATACACAGTATGAATAACCATGCAGGGAAGGGATGAACATAGAGCACTAGAGGCTTGACTATGAGTAGAGAACCCAGCCCAAGTCTATTGCAAAGGTGCCCTTCCATGGAGAGGAAGGGGCACCTTATATACAGTACATTGTACCTATGTCTCAAATAACAACAGAATCTGATATCAGTAACTCTACTGATGTAACAATACATCTGTGATATGTTAGTCCAGAGTAAACTACTATCTGTCAAGGGGTTAAAGCAGTGTGTGTCAGAATAATAGATATAACAGTGAGGATATGCAAGCTGTGCAATAGTGATTCTGATGGCTAGATGTGGACAAACAAGTGATCCCCTTACAACTTCAGCCATATCCATGGTTATGCCAATAGAAGTTGGTGTTTATAGATCCTATACAAATATCCACCAATAAAAGGTAACAATATATATCTAGGCATTTTCCTTAAAAACAAGTCAGCTGGTAAAGTGGGGACTTAGACTCTCAGAGATGGACTATGTGAAAAAATTAACAAACTTGGAAATGTAGATCCATATTTGTATATTCCAAATATACAACCAACTCAGTAGCTTCTCTGGGGACTTTATGCTGAGCTATATGGGCCACACAGACCACACAGACAAATGCAGGTGTCTACAGTCTGAGCTCAGACCCTGTTTGGCAGGGAGCCCTGCTTAATTGGCAGTCTGCATCTGAGCCAAGTCAAAGCTAAGTCCATAAATCCACACTGTTACTTGGATGCTCAGACCCAGTTTGGAACAACTCCTCATGAAGTCCATGCAGACTGTCCAGATTGCTTACTTAATCATAGTTACCATTGCTTATTTGATGCACAAAAATGCAATATTTTGGAGAGTCAAATACAAGGCCTCAAGGTTACATGTCATGTGCATAAAGCATGCAGATTAACCATTTGGTAAGTCCAAGGTGCTTGTTTTTATAATGACCCCTGCTGCCTACTCTTGGCCATTACTGGCAATGGCTGAATATTGTTGATAGATACTACATCACCTGTCAGCCTTGTTGTCAACCTCCACCACTACATTCCCAGCTGCCCCACCCATCACCTCCCTGCCATATGATTGTGCACAATACTGCCAAGTACAATGCCAGGTCCCACTGCCATGGATACCACCACCCTCTCTCATACCCACCCCTCTCAGTAAAAATAACAACTGCAAAATCACAACAATAAGAGCTGCAGCAAGAACTACAGAGGCACCTGTCATATTACCAGTGACTGCCTGACCACATCTGCTAGTGAGCAGCTAGCATGGTGGACATGGATGGTGCAGTGGTGTATTCCATATGGTAGAACCATCACCTGGTGGCTGGGTGTGCACCCCTGGATGTGCTGTCTAGACCAAGTAGTGCCAATCACCCCTGTGCCCAAACTAGATGTGTGTAAGGTGAGTGCATATGTGCCTCACATCTAGTTGCTCAGATATACCTTGTTCTATTGTATATGCACCTATATACTGCTGTATACCTTGAGACTACCTTGGTGTAATTCTATCTACATTGTGATATGTTCTTATTCCTTTTACAAATATTAGTTTACTTCTTACTAATACTTTACCCCTGTACTATTTGCACAGCTCTAGTAGGCTGATATAGACTTCTGGTACACCCACAGTATTTATCCAATGTACCTATTTATAGATTGGACTACCCAATTGTGAAACTTAAACTAATTGTTTAAATTTTAAGACAATTAATAAACAAAGAATATACCAAATAGTTAAATCACTAAGAAAGTAATATTGATCCAAATGCCTACTTGGGTGGAGTGAGCCAACACACTGTGTGGCTCCATTCCACATTCAGGAAGTTGTAAATGAGTAGAAACAATGTAGATGATAGTTTATAGAGGTCATGTGACCATGGGAAAATGTTACCAAGTAAACAAGCAATACCTGTGCACAAAACCCAATGCCATAGCCTGCCTGGTTATGGAGAAAACACAAAAACCACCAGAACTAACTTTTCTCAGGATCATGGACACTAATAAGCATTCAGATTGTTGTCATGTATTTGGTATACTTATATGGTGGAATAGATCATGTGACATGTGCCAATAAATAGAGAAATCAATCTAATTTGTATTTCAGGTAAATATAGTAGTAGTTGTTGATTATTCCAATGTTTAGTTTAATTTCCCACAAGGGTCATATTTGGTAAGGGTCATTGTTGTTATAAGATGTTTGTTTACCCCTGACATAACACACAGACCTTCAAAACTAGCTGAATCTGGACATTTCTAAAATTTCGCTCAAAATGGACTGTGGGAAAAATATGCTCAACAAGGAAATTGTAGAGCCATGTTTGTACATTCCAAACATATAAAAATAAAGTTAATAGCTTTACTGGTTATGGAGAAAAACACAAAATAAATTTTGAAACACAACACTCTGACATATTAGATATGCATAATTCTGATGGCATCATCAAAGGCATTATGTAAGCATCCCAAATACATGCAAATTATGTCACAACACTTTGTATTTGTGGAGAAATGCTGTAAAAAGCTATAAGAGAAGAAAAATCCCATTATGGAAATATTTTCCCGCGGTGTTGAAATATGAATCAATCAATCAATCAATCAATCAACTTTTTGCCCAAAAACTGGGTTGATAAAGAACTTGTAATCAATCAATCAATCAATCAATCAATTTTTTGCCTGAAACCTGGGTTGATAAAGAACTCGTAATAATAGAAACAAGTTCCCATAGTATTGAAATGTATACCAACCATTCAACATTTAACATTTTATTTCTAGCCTTGCATCCTGGGTTAATCAAAAACTTATCAGATATGCTAAAAATAGAAATATCATCATCAAAGACAAAGTTCAAACAAATGTACATATGTCTGTTAAGTGTTTTTTGTTGTATTATCACATACTATATTTAACCATACTTATATAGCTAGCCATTGTCAAGATATTGAGCATTATAGATTCCAGGAACATCCACATTGACTTGTTTGGCTATGCTTATGGCCAAGTAATATATAAATGTGATATTAAAATAGATATAATAAGAGATTATAATCAAATTTGGAAAGGCAAACAAATATAAATATACATTTCCTGGTGTACCCCCTCCATAGGTCTAGGGGTAGTAGCAATTTCAATTGTTTCTGTTAGCCTTGTATTTGCTGAGATATGCATCATCTATATTGTGGGAATTTCATTAATATTGTTTGTTTGGCCAGATATTGGCAAAGTAATATACAGATGATATTCATTTGTAATATGTAGTAAAAAGGTTGTTGTTGATAATGAGATTTGGAAGGGTACAAACAACTACAAACACATATAAACAAACACATCATGTATTCCTTTACAATGTCTAGTAGTAGCATGTCCATCAGCTTTGTATTTGCTGAGATACAGTAAGTATCATCTATATTGTGGGAATTTCTTTGATATTATTGTTTGTTTGGCCAGATGTGATGAAGTGATATACAGACAGTATTCATTTGTAATATGTAGCAAGAAAATTGTTGTTGATGAGGTTTATAAAAATAAAAACAAATACAAACACTTACAAACATATACATGAGGTACTACTTCACCATATCTAACACTAGCAATTTAAATTATATCCATAGGCCTTGTTGTTGTTGAGATATGCAATGATTTATATTGTGGGAACTTTGATGGTATTGTTTGTTTGGCTAGCTGTGGCAAAGTCATATACAAACTTGATATTCATTTGTAACATGCTTGTAGTGAGAGAGCTGCTTTTGATCATGATGTTTGAAGGTGAACAAACAAATACAAATACATACAAATATACCAATTGGGTAGCCCTTCACCATATCTAGTGATAGCAATTTAAATTGCATCCATAGGTCTTGTCATTGTTGAGATATTCAATGTTTTGTAGTGTGGGAAAAGTTTGGCCCAAAGCGGAAGAAGCCTCTTGTAATCGTGCTTACGTTTGTCAACTACGCTGTAACAGCGTAGTTGACAAACGTAAGCACGATTATGCAGTGGACAGTTATTAATTAATTCTTGAGATATCCCAACATAAGACCAATTAACTCTTAAATTATGGTATTGAATGCAGCTTATGTTAGCAGTTGCCTTTTTTGCTCGAAATCCGCGCGTCGGCTAATTTTGATTCCCACAGTTAGAAAAATATTTCCACGACTACAAAGTGTTACTGATGTACTTCAAAATGTTTACTGATCATGTTCTAATGAATTCTCGGAACACTTCAAAATTACTAACCGTGGGAAAAACAACACTGGATCTTGTTGGGTACGCTGAATTTTCCCCGCAAACCCAGGATGATGAACGAGTTACTTATGTAAACATAAGGACTCGTAACTCAAGTGTGTAGACTTGAGGCCATGTATCTTTCAGCTATGAATGCCAGTCTTACCTAATGGTTATGAATGTCAAAAATATTATGTAATGCTCCTGCCTGTGCACATTCAAATCTTGTTGGGTGCAAATTTTTCAGCACTGTTATATTATGTCATTCAGTTACATAATTTGCGTCAAATTAATAATCTGATTAGAAATAATATTAGTCAGCATCTGGCTGTGTGGACTCTACCAGCTGTCCGGCTGGGCTTGTCTGTGTGTCCACATGAAATCGCATGGATTGACATGGACTCAGCACAGATGTGGACTATCATCTGACTGAGCATCCTGCCAAATGAGTCTGTGTGGAGTCCATGTGTCTGCATGGAGTCCGCATGGGTTATGTGGCTTAGTGTAAAGACCTCTTGTCATCCTCAAGGTGGTGGTAGTTGTCTTTGCTGTAGTAGTAGTTGTTGTTGTTGTGCCATTGTTGGTGCCGCTGCTGTTGCCATTGTTGCCACAGGCCTTGTTGGCACTGTTGCTGTCTTCATCATTGTTGTTGTCATTGTCATTGCTGCCTTCCTCACTGTTGCTGTCGGTGGCCATATCCTTCATCTCAAGTTCCTGAAGTGGGGGGGGGGGTACAACTCACCTGGTTCTGCCCCTCAGGGCGCCCTTTCTCATCATCCCCTTGTTCTGTGCCTGTTTCTATCCTTTGCCCCACACCAGTCTTGTGTGTCATCATGTTGACATCAGTTGGCATTTGATGCATTGGTGTTGGTGGCATGGGTCTGTTGGCATTGGTGTCAGCATTCACTCCTGGCAGCAGACAGTTTATCTGAGGGATATATGAATGAAAAGACCTGTTCCCTACCATCTGATATGTGTATATTTTGGATAAAGTATTGGTAGTTATCTTGGAAATTCCCTAGATAACCCCCCCTGCTATCTGGAGTGTTTTTTGTGGACAAATTAGTAATTTATCCCAAAAGAATTCCTACAGAAAAATTCTGGACCCATGTACCCTGTTTTTGACATGTATATCTGAGAAGCAAGTTTTCTGTACCCATGGATATTTCTGGGGGAAAAACTTATTGAATATCTTAAAAGGAATTTCCTTGGGAAACACGTTACTTTTATCTCAACAAAATAACAATAGAAAAATATAATATTGTTCTGATGGATATCTGTTTGGCAATATGTTTCACATATTTCTAGCAGAAATATGCAAAGAAAAAGACATTGTGTCGCTCATTGTGCTGCTCATTGACATACACATGTGCACTCAAGGGGTCACCTGGGTGTGCATTCACTCAATGCCCCCACTCTTTACTTGGCACATTCACTCACTGCTTCAACATGCCCACCCACCACTTTGACACGCTCACACACCCACACAACTTCCTTACTCACTACAGTGGCTCAAAAAACTGCCCCAATGTTTGTACATTTTTGAAAGATCAATATGGTATGAAGTGCTGACATAAGCAGGGGACCTGGGGTAATTATGTAAGATACTATGACATCGTGGCTTTCCAATGGACCCTGGATCATGTGATTTGGATCAAAACCCATTAAGCTATAGGCCAAACAAAATGATTACTCATTGGGGCAGTTTTTTGACCCTCTATTAATTTTCTATCTAATACTTTGTATGACCACCTTTTGCCTTTATAACTGCTTGTATCCGCCTGGGCATACTTTCTATCAGGTTTTGGCATACCTCTGGTGGAATTTCACCCCACTCTTCAGCCAATCTATCCCACAACTCATGTACTCCTTTGGGTGGTGTCGGATATTCTTTAAGACAGCGCTTGAGATGTTCCCAAAGGTGTTCTATTGGATTCATGTCAGGGGATTGGGCAGGCCAGCCAAGGACTTGAATGTTGTTGTCTTCAAACCACTGTGTGGCCAGTCCAGATGTGTGTTTGGGGTCGTTATCTTGCTGAAAGTAGCGCTCGCCATTGTTACAATTTCCTCTATTCTTTCGTCACATCATTCCTTTCCTTTCTTCTTTACTATCAGACGCTCATTTGACCTTATCTTTGACATCCATATATGCATTCTTTTTCTCATGGTTACTAAGCTTTCTTACTCATCTTCTTAGATAGCTTACTAACCCTTATCTATAACGAATAGCGTAAACAACGCTTATCAGACTGCTATGTATATATACGGGTAGTTTAGCTTAGCTAGTTCTTTAGCTTGACCTAGCTGAATTCACCTTATTCATCTATTCTCTTGACGCGAACTCGATCCTATCCGCCTTACGAAGGGGGTAGTGCATCCCTGATCAGATAAACTCGATAACCTGACTTTAGCCCTATTGAGGGAGTCAATAGACGTTGGACTTACAGAAGTCAACGGTCTAAGAACGAACGAACGACTCAGCATATTGATCTAGAGGATAAGGCCTAAACAGCCGTAACAAAAGGTCAAGCTGATCAGAACCGTCAACCTATAAAGGTTCAGACGCAACGGCACCACGATACGGATTGAAACCTGCGAGCAGCAGTGAAAGTAGCAGAAGCAGCAGCAGACAAAGCACAATCAGCAGCGAAGACTTCCAAGACGCGGAAGAACAACCAAGACTTGTAATAATCACACAAACAGAAACGCCCACCACGCCGAGACAACCAAAAGCAGAAAGTTCCAAAGGAAAGGAACCAGAGAAACCGAAACCCGAACCACCGAATTCCCCGATACCACCAGACTCAGACGTAGAAATGGCAGACGAGCGAAGACCCACCGAAATTAAACTTAGCTCACCGAACATCTTCGATGGAAATCGAAGAATGACAAAGGACTTCGTCCTTGATTGCAAAATGTATTTGCAGGCAAACGACAGAATCTACGATACAGATTGGAAAAAGATCCTCTATGTACTTTCGTACATGAAGGGAGGAACAGCAGGACCATGGAAAAAGTCCTGGTATGGAGAAAACAGCGATCACCCAGGAACTTTCACAACATTTATGACAACAGTTGAAGAAGCGTTCTCTACTCCAGATGAGGCAGGAGACGCTAGACAAACCTTGAAGACACTGCGCATGTCAGGAAATATGACTGCAGACGACTACATCGCTGAATTTAAATCAGCCGCATCAGAAAGCAAGATTACAGAAAGTGAAGCACTTGTCGAATACTTCATGGAAGGAATACCTCCTTCTTTGATGCAGAAAATCTTAACAATGGACAACCCACCGACCACCATCAAGGGTTGGTATGAAAAGGCGTCCATATTCGACACTCAGTACAGACGTGCAAAATCGATTGTAGCACGCATCAAAGGAAACACCGGAAAGACGACGGGAGGAAACAACGGAAAGAAATATAATTTCCAACGAAATAACAATCCCAAATACGTTCCGAATAACAGTCGAGATCCAAACGCGATGGACATCGATCGATTAACCATCCAAGAAAGGGATGAGCATATGAAACGAGGACTATGCTTCGAATGTCACAAATTTGGACACCGAGCATCAGACCACAAAGCAGGAGGATCGATTCCTCAAACACAAAGGAAGGAAGAACAGAAGATACCGATGAAAGGCAAAGACGCCTATATGAAAATCCGAGCACTCATGGCAGAGCTAGACGAAGAAGAGAAAGAAGTAGCCCTAAAGAATATGGAAGATGAGGGTTTTTAAAGCGGCGGACTGAATCGACGTCAGTACCTGCCGAAATCTTTTCAGTAACACTATCACCTGTAATACTAGGAGAAATGAATCGACAATCATTATCTATTCCAATTACGGTGATTGAAGAACAGAAAAACGTCGAAACCCAAGCAATCGGATTAATCGATTGTGGAGCGGGAGGAATTTTCATTGACAAAGCATTTGTCGAAGAAAACGGGATAAAGACAACCCCATTAAGGAAATCATACTCGGTTAGAAACGTAGACGGCACAAAGAACCAATCAGGAAACATCACTGATTGTGTATGGACCAAAATCCGAATCGGAGACGAAGAAATCCGAATCCGATTACTCGTCAGCGGACTAGGAAAAGAAAATATCATTTTAGGATTACCATGGTTAAAACGGCACAACCCCAAGATTGATTGGGAGAAAGGGACACTCGACTTTGGATCAAGCATCAAGAAAGGAGTCCTTTCAGAAGCAATCCGAAGAAACCTGGAAATCCGACAAATGAAATTAACACGGCAATACCCCAAGGCAACGGCAATAGAAATACAGGAAGAATACCCGGAAGAAATCCCAAGGAATCAACCCCTTGAAGATTGGCAGCCGATTCTTTTAGAAATCAATGAAGAAGATGATGAACCTGAAATCAATCTACTTAGGACATACATCGACTCAGAAGATGATGAAGAAGAATCCATTTGGATACAGGCGAAAACATCAATATCACAGGAACTAGAACATAAGGCAGAAATCGAAGACCAGAAACCAAAGAAGACGTTACCAGAATTCTATCGAGAATACGCGTCATTATTTGACAAAACAAATTCGGAAAGGATGCCAACACGACGATCATGGGACCATGCGATAGATCTTAAACCCGATTTTATCCCAAAAGATTGTAAAATCTACCCCATCAGCCCAGCGGAACAAGGAAAACTAGACGAGTTTATTGATGAAAACATGCGAAAAGGATACATTCGACCGTCGAAATCCCCACAAGCATCACCTTTCTTCTTCGTATCAAAGAAAGACTCGACAAAACTTCGGCCAACCCAAGATTATAGAAGACTAAACGAAGGAACTATTAAGAACGCATACCCTTTGCCACTTGTAGGGGAGCTTCTCGATAAACTTAAAGGGGCAAAATACTTCACAAAGTTGGATTTACGATGGGGATATAATAACGTTCGGATCAAAGAAGGCGATGAATGGAAAGCGGCATTTAAAACGAACAGGGGATTATTCGAACCCCTTGTTATGTTTTTCGGTCTATGCAATTCGCCGGCAACGTTCCAAAACATGATGAACGATATCTACGCAATTGAGATCGACGAAGGATGGATTCTGATCTATATGGACGACATCCTTATTTCCTCCGACAACATCGATGATTTGCGAAGAAAAACCCTTAAAGTCTTGGACAAATTGAAGGAAAACGATTTGTATCTGAATCTGGACAAATGCGTATTCGAAGCCACGGAACTTGAATATCTCGGACTAGTCATCAGAGAAAACGAGATAGGTATGGAACCGACTAAATTGGCAGGAATTGCAGATTGGCCAGCACCAACAACAGTAAAACAAGTCCGATCATTCCTTGGATTCGCAAACTTTTATCGAAAATTCATTGGACATTACGCCGAACTCAGCAGACCATTAACGAATTTGACAAGAAAAGACGTCGAATGGAAATGGACACAAGAATGTCAAGAAGCATTCGATGGTCTAAAACAGAAATTCTTGAAGTCACCAGTTCTTATGATGCCAGATAAGAAGAAACCATTCCACATCGAATCAGATGCTTCGAAATGGGCCACAGGCGCGGTATTAAGACAACAAAACGATAACGGAGAATGGCACCCATGTGGATATATTTCACATTCATTCACAGAAACCGAACGAAATTACGAGATCTACGATAGAGAACTATTAGGCATCATTCGAGCCTTGAAGACATGGAGACATTACCTCGAAGGATCACAATTCCCAACAGTAATTCTATCCGATCACAAAAACTTAACGTATTTCCGAATGGCACAAAAATTGAACCGACGACAGGCAGGATGGAGCCTTTTCCTATCACAATTCGATCTTAAACTCGTGCATACACCTGGAACACGGATGATACAATCTGATGCTTTATCAAGAAGATCAGATTACGTCAATACAGAAGACACAGATAACGAAGACCGGATTTTATTGCCAGATGATATCTTCATCAAAATGATTGATATAGGATTACAAGAAGATCTGAAGAAATCAGTTGAAGAAGATGATTTGTTTGCAAAATCAATCGAAGCATTAAAAGAAACAGGGACGCCACCGATTAAATCAAACTTATCGGATTGGAAATTTGAAGACGGACTTCTGTTTTTCAAAAACAGATGTTATGTAGGACCGGATGCAAAATTACGGAAAGAAATAGTGCGAAGATATCACGACACGAAACCAGGAGGACATCCAGGCCAATATAAGACACAGGAATTAATCAGTCGAGAATATTGGTGGCCAGGTATGGGAGTGTTTATAAAAAATTATGTTGACGGTTGCGCCACATGTCAACAAATGAAAGTCAACACACATCCAACAAAACCCGGATTGATACCAATCGCAACAAATGGAGAACCGAGACCATTCTCATTTGTCACAGCCGATTTCATCACAGACCTGCCAGAAAACGATGGGAAAGATAGCCTCATGGTCGTGGTAGATCATGGCCTTACGAAGGGAGTAATTTCTATCCCTTGCACTAAAACGATCGATGCTTTAGGAACGGCGAATCTTTATTTGGAACATGTTTACAAAAGATTTGGACTACCCGACACTTTTCTATCGGATCGAGGCCCTCAATTCGCAGCAAAAGTTTTCAAAGAACTAGGAAAACTCCTTGGAATCAAACTCGTAATGAGCACGGCATATCATCCACAAACAGATGGAGAAACGGAAAGATTAAACCAAGAGCTCGAAATCTACTTCCGAATGTTCTGTCAGAACAACCCGGCGATATGGAAAGAACTTAACTCAATCGCAGAATTCGCGCATAATCAAAAAAATCATTCCACTACAAAGAAATCTCCATTCTTCCTAATGATGGGATACGAACCCCAAGCGATTCCATCAGCATTCCAGAAGACGAATGTTCCGAGTGTAGAACAACGAATGATTGAACTTAACAAAGCCCGAGAAGAAGCGATGGCCGCACACGACTTAGCGAGAAGAAAAGTCGCAGAAAGGACAACACGAGGTTTTACTCCATTCAAACAAGGAGAATACGTTTGGCTAGAAGGAACAAATCTTCGAATTCCTTACCCATCAAAGAAATTAGCACCAAAAAGAGAAGGACCCTTCAAAATCCGAGAAGTCCTCGGACCAGTGACATACAGACTAGAACTTCCATCACAATGGAAGATTCATCCCGTGTTTCATGCATCACTCCTCACACCATACAAAGAAACCGACACCCACGGACCAAACTTCTTAGAACCACCACCGGATCTTATAAATCAAGAAGAAGAATACGAAGTGGAAGGGATTATTAATCACCGACAACGAGGCCGAGGCTTCCAATACCTCGTGAAATGGAAGGATTACTCATCCGCACACAACACATGGGAACCTGAAAGTCACTTAAAAAGGGCTCAAACAATCCTTCAATCTTACCAGAAGCTACATCGCCTCTAAACAGACTATCATCTCTCATCGCTCTCAACGAATTTCAAAGCTCATACAAACAATGTCTTCCCCCATCACCAACAACCTTTACATCGCCACCGCCACCCCTCTTAACACTCCTACCGACACTCCTGTTGTCAACATTGGATCCCAAGAACGTCTCGAGATAGCTACGAGAATCATACGCAGTCAAAAGTTCTTATCATGGTTCATGAACGAAGAACACCGTGAAAGAATGATCCAAGCGTTTGATCAACCACCGTACAACCAACTCATCGAATTAGTTGGGAAATATTTAGAGATTAGGAATATGTTGTACACTCAAACTGCGGATATCAGTCGAGCACTAGACCAGGTCACTGACGAGCTGACGAACACACAAGAATTCCGGATCCTAGAAGACTTAATCCCACTGCTACAAGACGGAATTCGATTACCTACGTCCACGCCGTCGACACCTACGGAATCGACTACAGATATCTCAACAAGTGACAAAGAAACACAAACATCCCCTCCAATAACGCCAACACCTTCAGTACCCAATTCCCCTATTTATGAACCCGCACCATTACCAATTCCGCCCTTTCGCGAATCATCCCCTCCATCCTCGCAACATTCCACCCCTGATCCAAACGACATGGTTCAAAACAAGGAAGTATTTAAACATCTAGAAGGACGAAAAGGTACAAAATCGGTCATAAAGAAGAAGAAAACCCTCAAACCAATCAAATACACGATGAACGCTCTCAATCACGTTGGAAGTCGAGAGAAACCAATCGACCTCACGCAAGTGGAACGAGCAATCATTTACAAAAACGTGTTATGTTCTCGATGCCTTAACTTCGGACACTCATCAATACACTGCGAAAAACAATATTGTCCAATATGTTACAAACCGGCCCCAGGACATCGACGAGACCAATGTCCCGAAAGACCAATAACTAGGACAGCAGGATACCACCGAAGTTGGCGACGAGTTGGAGATGAATATGAGGATGTAGATGACGGAATTGACGACCCCTTTGACTTCCCAGAAGCCATTGCCAACATGTCGGGAGAGCCAATTGATTTCTAAAGCTGGGACGCTTTAGAGATAGAAGGGGGGTAATGTTACAATTTCCTCTATTCTTTCGTCACATCATTCCTTTCCTTTCTTCTTTACTATCAGACGCTCATTTGACCTTATCTTTGACATCCATATATGCATTCTTTTTCTCATGGTTACTAAGCTTTCTTACTCATCTTCTTAGATAGCTTACTAACCCTTATCTATAACGAATAGCGTAAACAACGCTTATCAGACTGCTATGTATATATACGGGTAGTTTAGCTTAGCTAGTTCTTTAGCTTGACCTAGCTGAATTCACCTTATTCATCTATTCTCTTGACGCGAACTCGATCCTATCCGCCTTACGAAGGGGGTAGTGCATCCCTGATCAGATAAACTCGATAACCTGACTTTAGCCCTATTGAGGGAGTCAATAGACGTTGGACTTACAGAAGTCAACGGTCTAAGAACGAACGAACGACTCAGCATATTGATCTAGAGGATAAGGCCTAAACAGCCGTAACAGCCATCCACCATTTCCAACTTCTCAAAACTTTCCTGAACTCCACTCTCCAAAATTTCACAGTATTGAACCTTGTCCATGTTCCCCTGCACCTCTATGAGCTTTCCCACTCCATTCCACCCCATACAACCCCATACCATGAGGTTTCCTCCTCCTCCATGTTTGACAGTAGGTGATGTTGTTCTATCAGATGGTGGTTCTCCCCTTTGTTTCCAGACATAAACCTTTCCATCTGACCCAATCCTATTGATTTTGGTCTCATCTGTCCATAGAACCCTTTTCCAGTCCTCCACAGTCCAGCTTTCATGATATTTTGCAAACTGGAGACGCCGGATGCGATGGGCTCGTTTGAGAAGAGGAGCTTTCCTCTTTGTAGCAGCATAAAATTGATTTTCCTTGAGTGCATTTCTGACTGTCTGGGGTGTGACAGGATTGGGGATGATGCCATTGATGAATTGGGTAGCCTGAACTGCATTATCAAGCTTCCCTGACTTGATTTGACGAATAATTGACTGTTTGTCACGAACAGACAGCTTGGAGGGGCGGCCACCAAGGTTGTTTTCTTTGTTTCCATCCACATCTTTGTTGATCCTACTGATGGTACCCTTCCCTAGACCAGTTTTCTCCTTGATTTGACGCTGAGAATAGCCCTCATTGAGGAGAGAAACAACAGTATTGTGCTGAGCAGTAGAAATGGCTTTCATGATGGTGGTAAGAGGTCAAGAAGATGATTGAACCAATTCCAACATGTCAAATTGATACAAATAAAGTCACATGACATTGTTTATTCTTCCCACAGTCCATAATGTTCTTGCATTGGATCATAAATGCCAGAATAATGGAAAATAAGATAAGGGTCAAAAAACTGCCCCAATGAGTAGCCATTTTGTTTGGCTTATAGCTTAATGGATATTGATCCAAATCACATGATCCAGGGTCCATTGGAAAGCCACGATGTCATAGTATCTTACATAATTACCCCAGGTCCCCTGCTTATGTCAGCACTTCATACCATATTGATCTTTCAAAAATGTACAAACATTGGGGCAGTTTTTTGAGCCACTGTATGTCAACTCCCTCTGCTCGTTACACTGACACCCTCCCCCACTTCCCTCACCCCCAATCACCCTTCCAACTCTCTAGACTCCACTTCAGTCCCTCACTCAAATATACAGTCACATGGAGGAAGTTTTGAAAATAAACCTAGCAGATCCAATGTGTTTCTTGTGAATGTTATGATTTTGCAACAGGGGAATACATTGATTACTGTGATTGACAGGTAATGTTTATAAATTCCCAAGAACATAGGAGGTCCTTATGCTAATTTGCCAGATAATAGCTCCAAACCTGGCCATTGATGCACTAGATTGTTGTGATTGGGTACTCATAGTTGCCATTTCATATCATTCACACAAATCACACCTACCTCACTTGACCTCATTATCCCACCAGTGAGCTGTAGCAAGAATCTTACCATTCTGACTTCTGCAGCTAATAGGAAACCATGAAATCCCTAAACGCAATAATCTTCTGAGTTGCAATTGACAGCCAGATTCAAGACTGCCTGCCCCCCAACTACAACTGAAAACTTATGTGTTCTTCCACTTGGCATGGTGGCATACAGGCATTAGCAATACATGAGACACAGAGGGTATCACTGGTGTTCAGTGTTGTACAATTTTAGGATTGAAATTCTGTTACTGGAAACTCTGGAATAAATTGGCACCAGGGAGTTGCTTGAGAATTCAAACAATGTACAATCACGAGTTCTTTATCAACCCAGTTTTCGGGCAGAAAGGTGATTCATTCATTCATTCATTCATTCATATTTCAACACCGCGGGAAAATATTTCCATAATGGGATTTTCTTCCCTTATGGCTTTTTACAGCATTTCTCCACAAATATAAAGTATTGTGACATAATTTGCATGTATTTGGGATGCTTACATAATGCCTTTGATGATGCCATCAAAATTATGCATATCTAATTTATTTTGTGTTTTTCTCCATAACCAGTAAAGCTATCAACTTTGTTTTTATATGTTTGGAATGTACAAACATGGCTCTACAGTTTCCTTGTTGAGCACATTTTTCCCACGGTCTATTTTGAGCGAGATATTAGAAATGTCCAGATTCAGCTAGTTTTGAAGGTCTGTGTATTATGTCAGGGATGAACAAACATCTTATAACAACAATGACCCTTACCAAACATGACCCTTGTGGGAAATTATCCTAAACATTGGAAAAATCAACAACTACTACTATATTTACCTGAAATACAAAGAGGATTGAATTCTCTATTTACTGACATATGTCACATGATCTATTCCATCACATAAGCATACCAAATACATGACAACAACCTGAATGCTCATTTAGTGTCCATGATCCTGGAAAAAGTTAGTTCTGATGGTTTTTGTGTTTTCTCCATAACCAGGCAAGCTATGGCATTGGGTTTTGTGCACAGGCATTGCTTGTTTACTTTGTAACATTTTCACATGGTCACATGACCTCTATAAACTATCACCTACATTGTTTTTAGTCAGTTACAACTTCCTGAATGTGGAATGGACTTATTTCTTTTACAAAAAATAGAAAAAAGAAATAAAGAACAAGTACCTGCCACACAGTGTGTTGGCCCACTCCACCCAAGTCAATCTGTATGTCTGAAGTGGCTCTGAGGGAATCATAAATATAGAGTCCCAATTGCAAGCATCCATGTAAAGGTTTCTCAGAATTCTTGGTTGCAGACTGATTGCCCCATGGACATTTGTTGATGTGCTGCAGTAAACATATACAAATCCCATGGCCATCTGGTACACCAAGTGCCTGAACACCTTCTCAAAGACACAAGTTGTGATTTGTGAATCATAGAAATGAAATATATGTGGCTCTGGTAGGCTTTGTTTGAATCACATCTATATCAAGCTGAGGCTCTGAGTGCCACACTCAACCAAGCCTCTGTTCATGCCATTGTCATTTCCAGATACCATCCCCTGCATTGTCCTGGTTGGTGAGAGGAGAAAAAGTTAGTTTGTTGCCATTGTTTAGTGCTCCATTAAGTTTCTTGCTTGACATATGGTTAAATCAATGATTCCTCTAGGTGAACTCAACCTAGTTGAACATTTATGTGGAGCAAGTCTTCTTCTTCATCAGTTTATGTCCAGCCCTCACAGAGTCTCACAATCTGGCACTCAGGTCAATGTCAGCATGCCCAGTTATGCTGTAACTGAGTGGCACCTTTCCCCAGGACCAATGTCTGCACAAGTGTTTATTGCATGGTCCCCACTCCTAGGTAATCCTACACCCAGGACCCCATTTGGACCTCTGTTGCAAGACACATTGTCCATTGAGTCCACCATGTGCCATGCCCAAATTTCTACATTTCTTCACCACAAAGAAGCAAGCACTGTCTTCAACTATCCTGAGTCATCCATTTATAAACTTCACACCTCCCTCACTGAGTTTAACATGTTCACCTTGCATGTGGTACATGTTGTTTATCAACATCCAGAGATTCCGTTAAAGGTTACTGTTGCAGACCTCCCAGGTTCATTCCCTGTGATGTTCAGTTCCCCTACCCCTCACCTGTCCAATAGATCCACTTAACCATGGGAACAAAACATTTGAGTTGCTCAAGGACATTATGCTTGCAAACATGAAGGACACAGCTGCAGTAATTGCCACCACAATCCCCACAGCATGTAAGTCCAATATGGTGGTTCAGCAATTTACTAATCCAGGATAGCCTCTATCAACCAGGATTCAATGTGATATCTTGTGAGAGAAGCTGATCCTAGTGGATATTGTACCATTGGTATGAGGTTAAATCCACAACTACCCCCTCTACTCACATGGTCTTAGGCTTGTTGACAGAACCTCTCTTGACCTCAGACATTATTCAGAACACTGGCAATCATTCATTCTTGAGTAACTTGTTGTCTGGTTTTTATTTTTCTAAACCTCATCAACAACAAATTTCTTGCTACATATTGTAAATGAATACTGTCTGTATATCATTTCACCACACATCTGGCCAAACAAACAATAATACTGAGGGAATTTCCCACAGTATAGATGATACTTATCTCAGCAAATACAAAGCTGATGGACATGCTACTACTACATATTGTAAAGGAATACATTATATGTATGTTTATATGTATTTGTAGTTGTTTGTACCCTCCCAACCACATTATCAACAACATTTTTATTACTACATATTACAAATGAATATCATCTGTATATTACTTTGCCAACATCTGGACAAGCAAACAATATTAATGAAGTTCCCACAATATAGATGATACATATCTCAGCAATTACAAGGTTAACAGATACAATTGAAATTGTTACTGCTCCTAGACATATAGAAGGGGTACATCAAAAAATGTATATTTATATTTGTTTGTACCTTTCCAAGTTTGATTATAATCTCTTGTTATATTAGATCTATTTTAACATCACATTTATATATACTTGGCCATAAGCATAGCCAAACAAGTCAATGTGGACACTCCTGGAATCTATAATGCTCAATATCTTGACAATAGCTAGCTATATGAGTATGGTTAAATATAGTATGTGATAACACAACAAAAAACACTTAACAGGCATATGTACAAGGTACATTGGATAAATACTGTGGGTGTACCAGAAGTCTATATCAGCCTACTAGAGCTGTGCAAATAGTACAGGGGTAAAGTATCAGTAAGAAGTAAACTAATATATGTAAATCAGTAGAGTTACTGATATCAGATTCTGTTGTTATTTGAGGCATAGGCACAATGTACTGTATATAAGGTGCCCCTTCCTCTCCATGGAAGGGCACCTTTGCAATAGACTTGGGCTGGGTTCTCTACTCATAGTCAAGCCTCTAGTGCTCTATGCTCATCCCTTCCCTGCATGGTTGTTCATACTGTGTATACTGCTCCCTGTCTGAGCCTCTTGGCAACATGACCCCATACAGAAGTGCAACAAGTATTTGGCAAGCTCAAATGTGTGGTCATATTACATCTTCATGTTGTATATCCATCAGGCCTTCCATGATGTCAAGCTACTCCCTGTACCCTAAAGTCTGATTCTAGGACAATGCCTGACAAGTGTTCCAGAACCAAACTTATCAACAACAAAAAGTAATATAAAGTTGAATAAATTCTGGATCAGGTAGTTCTACTGCAACAACCCGGTTCTAGAAATATAAAGAAAAGTCAATCAAAAAAAAAACATAAGGCTCGTATCTGCCAGTAATGGCCCTCTACCTCAAGTATATTACCAAGCAATTATGCCAAATTGGCGCTACCTTTGGGAAATGTGAAACTCCTGCTCAAGAGCACTTTTTACACTCCATCAAAACCATTGGGGGCCTCATTGCCACTCTTTGTCATTATAATTAATTAACTGATGATTCTGTACTCCTCCTCAAACAACACATAAACTGTGTCATTGATCTTGTCGAAGATGAAAACCATGAAACTGCAAAGGAATTTGGCAAACTTTTGCAGAGGTTATGGACCTGTTTGGGCAGCAACCATAGCCATCTGAATGATTTTTTTGGAAGACTTAAAGCTCTATCCACAGTTGGGAACCATAACAAAGTGATGAGAAGTATCATGGGAACCATTTGCCCAGACCTGGATCAGCTCCAGAAGTCCATGGATGTGCTGCATATCATTGCTACAGAGCCTCTCTTACTTGAAGGGCCTCTCCCTTGGTCTGTAATTCTACACCAACTTTCAAGTGGCTGTGAGGATCTGGAGTGTAGCTTGTTGTAGGAGGCCTTGGAGTCTGGCAACAACAGAAGCTTCAGATTGGTACTCAACAACAGGCACCATAACACAAACATCTTTAGTTACCCTCAAAATAGCCTTTCAGTTATAACCTTTCATTTTACTCAGAATCTCTGTAATTTACTACTGCACATATGTGATATATATTTTTATAATAGTTGATGCCACAAGATTGACACATGACCATCTCATTCTCAATTCAGTGTGGCCTTTGGTCTGAATGAAATCAACTTGCCACTGATCACCACTGGTCAAACCACTCCCAGCACACAATTCTTTATTCAGCTTGTTATGAACATCCTTCCAAGTCTTATCTATAAACAGCACTATCACCTCATTAGTGAACATTCTGATTCAATCACTGTGCTTTCATTCAATCCAAGTGGGATGTTGCTTGTGAGTGGTGGAATCAACAGAAGATTGTGCTTGTGGTCTACAAACTCTGGCAGGGTTGCTCACACTATTACTGGGAGATTGGGCTTTCTGTGTGTCACTTGGGTAGACAATCAGATGCTGTTTGTAGGGATGGAAGATGGCATGCTTCTGTTAGTGCAGATCACTCAGGTGTGTACCTTACCAGCTGTCCAAACACCTGCTACTAATTCCAACAAGTCAAACCTCATAGCTTCAGGCTTCTCCTTACATGTCCCCCCACTGGAGTGTCTTTCCCAATCCAAAAAAAAAATTTGGAAATATTATTGGCAACTGGGGCACACACTGAAGTGTGTATCTGGAAAACTATTTCGGGCAGTAAGCCAATATTATAAACCAACACTCCCTTGGATTTGAATTGAATTCTCCCAGAGATGCTGTCCCTGATGCAGACACTTGCTAATCCCCTGCCCCTCATTGGAAATTCGGACCAGCAGGTTCTTGTAACTTCATTGCATTGGGCTCATGAACACTTTGCAAACACATTAATCTCCTCATATTTGTACCACAGAATTGTGTACATTTCATGCAATGTTCACTTCTATCTATTATTCACCAAAGCTATACAGGGTTTGGGATGCATTCACAGGAGACAAAATTTGTGCCATACCAATAGAAATGGTGTAAGTTTTTCCCCCTTTCTTTCATACATAGATATTCAGTCTGGTTTTGCTAATCAGAGGTGACACATGTTCAAGTCACAATCAGTGTCTGTTACAGCTGTTTAGGCCTTATCCTCTAGATCAATCTGGTATGTCGCTAGTTTGTTCTAGACTGTTGACTCTGTAAGTCCAACGTCTATTGACTCCCTCAACAGGGCTAAAGTCAAGTTATTGAGTTATCTGATCAAAGATGCACTACCCCCTTTGTAAGGCAAGTAGGATTGAGTTCGCGTCGAGAAGTCAAGATAGACAAATAAGGTTGATTCAGCTAGGTCAAGCTAAAGAGCTAACTAAGCTAAAGTATCTCTATATATATGTAGAGGTCCAATAAGCGTGGTTTATGCTGATTGTTATAGATAAAAGGATGAGTAAGCTTCAAAGAGGATGAGTAAGAATAATAGGAAAGCTGAGTAAGTATGAGAAAAGAAGTGCATATGGGGGTGTTGAAAGATAAAGGTTGATAAGCGTCTGATAGTCAGTAATACATAAGAAAAGAAGTGATAGGTCATATGATGGGGAATTTGTAACATTACCCCCTCTCTATCTCTAAAGCATCCCAGCTTTAGTAATCAATTGGCTCCCCTGTCATGTTTGCAATGGCTTCTGGATAGTTGAAAGGATTGTCAATCCCATCATCTACCTCTTCATACTCTTCACCAAACCATCGCCAATTTTGATAATACCCTACTGTTCTGGTTGTAGGTCTTTTGGGGCATTGATCGCAACAATGTCCTGGTGCCGGTTGAAAACATATTGGACAGTATTGCTTTTCGCAGTGTATCGACAAATGTCCAAAATTGAGACATCAAGAGCATAATACATTTTTGTTGATGAGTGCTCTTTCTACTTGAGTGAGATCAATGGGTTTTTCTTGACTTCCAACGTAGTTGAGAGGGTTCATCATGTATTTAATGGGCTTGGGTGATTTCTTCTTTTTGATAATGGATTTAGTGGCTTTTTGATTTTTTAAATATTTAAATATTTCTTTGTTTGGAACCATGTCCGCTGGATCAGGAATGGAATGTTGCAATGATGCAGGGGATGGTTTGCGAAAGGGAGGGATTGGGAGAGGTTCAGGTTGATAGATAGGGGAATTTGGAGTTGAAGGCATTGGTGTTCTAGGAGGGGATGTCTGCATTTCTTCGTCGACTGTATAAATTTTCTTGGTAGATTCTGTAGGTGTCGAAGGTGTGGATGCGGGTAGTCAAATTCCGTCTTGTAATAATGGGATTAGATCTTCCAAAATTCAGAATTCTTGTGTGTCCACTAGTTCTTCAGTGGTTTGGTCAAGAATTCAACTGATATCTGCCATTTGATTATACAGCATGTCCCTGATCTCCAGATACTTTTCAACTAGTTTAATGAGTTGATCATACAGTGGTTGGTTGAATGCTTGAATCATTCATTCATGATGTTCTTCATGCATGAACTATGATAAGAATTTTTGACGACGTATAATCTTTGTGGCTACAGTGGCTCAAAAAACTGCCCCAATGTTTGTACATTTTTGAAAGATCAATATGGTATGAAGTGCTGACATAAGCAGGGGACCTGGGGTAATTATGTAAGATACTATGACATCGTGGCTTTCCAATGGACCCTGGATCATGTGATTTGGATCAAAACCCATTAAGCTATAGGCCAAACAAAATGATTACTCATTGGGGCAGTTTTTTGACCCTCTATTAATTTTCTATCTAATACTTTGTATGACCACCTTTTGCCTTTATAACTGCTTGTATCCGCCTGGGCATACTTTCTATCAGGTTTTGGCATACCTCTGGTGGAATTTCACCCCACTCTTCAGCCAATCTATCCCACAACTCATGTACTCCTTTGGGTGGTGTCGGATATTCTTTAAGACAGCGCTTGAGATGTTCCCAAAGGTGTTCTATTGGATTCATGTCAGGGGATTGGGCAGGCCAGCCAAGGACTTGAATGTTGTTGTCTTCAAACCACTGTGTGGCCAGTCCAGATGTGTGTTTGGGGTCGTTATCTTGCTGAAAGTAGCGCTCGCCATCCACCATTTCCAACTTCTCAAAACTTTCCTGAACTCCACTCTCCAAAATTTCACAGTATTGAACCTTGTCCATGTTCCCCTGCACCTCTATGAGCTTTCCCACTCCATTCCACCCCATACAACCCCATACCATGAGGTTTCCTCCTCCTCCATGTTTGACAGTAGGTGATGTTGTTCTATCAGATGGTGGTTCTCCCCTTTGTTTCCAGACATAAACCTTTCCATCTGACCCAATCCTATTGATTTTGGTCTCATCTGTCCATAGAACCCTTTTCCAGTCCTCCACAGTCCAGCTTTCATGATATTTTGCAAACTGGAGACGCCGGATGCGATGGGCTCGTTTGAGAAGAGGAGCTTTCCTCTTTGTAGCAGCATAAAATTGATTTTCCTTGAGTGCATTTCTGACTGTCTGGGGTGTGACAGGATTGGGGATGATGCCATTGATGAATTGGGTAGCCTGAACTGCATTATCAAGCTTCCCTGACTTGATTTGACGAATAATTGACTGTTTGTCACGAACAGACAGCTTGGAGGGGCGGCCACCAAGGTTGTTTTCTTTGTTTCCATCCACATCTTTGCTGATCCTACTGATGGTACCCTTCCCTAGACCAGTTTTCTCCTTGATTTGACGCTGAGAATAGCCCTCATTGAGGAGAGAAACAACAGTATTGTGCTGAGCAGTAGAAATGGCTTTCATGATGGTGGTAAGAGGTCAAGAAGATGATTGAACCAATTCCAACATGTCAAATTGATACAAATAAAGTCACATGACATTGTTTATTCTTCCCACAGTCCATAATGTTCTTGCATTGGATCATAAATGCCAGAATAATGGAAAATAAGATAAGGGTCAAAAAACTGCCCCAATGAGTAGCCATTTTGTTTGGCTTATAGCTTAATGGATATTGATCCAAATCACATGATCCAGGGTCCATTGGAAAGCCACGATGTCATAGTATCTTACATAATTACCCCAGGTCCCCTGCTTATGTCAGCACTTCATACCATATTGATCTTTCAAAAATGTACAAACATTGGGGCAGTTTTTTGAGCCACTGTATATCAATCATTTTAATGAAAATGTTGTCTGGTAACAAAATCCAATCTTCATTGTCTGTATCTTCCGTGTTGACATAATCTGATCTTCTTGATAGAGCGTCAGATTGTATCATCTGTGTTCCAAGCATGTGTACAAGTTTGAGATCAAATTGTGATAGGAATAAACTCCATCCTGCTTGTCGTTGGTTTAGTTTCTGTGCCATTCAGAAATATGTTAAGTTTTTATTACGAGTTCTTTAGTTTACTAAAGACGAGTTCTTTATCAACCCAGTTTTTGGGCAGAAAGGTGATTCATTCATTCATTGATTCATATTTCAACACCGCGGGAAAATATTTCCATAATGGGATTTTTCTTCTCTTATGGCTTTTTACAGCATTTCTCCACAAATACAAAGTATTGTGACATAATTTGCATGTATTTGGGATGCTTACATAATGCTTTTGATGATGCCATCAAAATTATGCATATCTAATATTTCTGAGCATTGCATTTCAAAATTTATTTTGTAATTTTCTCCATAACCAGTAAAGCTATTAACTTTGTTTTTATATGTTTGGAATGTACAAACATGGCTCTACAATTTCCTTGTTGAGCTCATTTTTCCGACGGTCTATTTTGAGTGAGATATTAGAAATGTCCAGATTCAGCTGGTTTTGAAGGTCTGTGTATTATACCAAAGATGAACAAACATCTTATAACAACAATGACCCTTACCAAACATGACCCTTGTGGGAAATTATCCTAAACATTGGAAAAATCAACAACTACTACTATATTTACCTGAAATACAAAGAGGATTGAATTCTCTATATATTGACATATGTCACATGATCTATTCCATCACATAAGCATACCAAATACATGACAACAACCTGAATGCTCATTTAGTGTCCATGATCCTGGGAAAAGTAAGTTCTGATGGTTTTTGTGCACAGGCATTGCTTGTTTGCTTGGTAACATTTTCCCATGGTCACATGACCTCTATAAACTATCATCTACATTGTTTCTAGTCATTTTTACAACTTGCTGAAGGTGGAATGGACTTATTTCTCCTAAGAAAAGAAATAAAGAACGAGTACCTGCCACACAGTGTGTTGGCCCACTCCACCCAAGTGATCTGAAAGAATTACTGTTGGGAATTGAGATCCTTCGAGATAGTGTCTCCATGTCTTTAAGCATAATTTGCATGTATTTGGGATGCTTACATAATGCCTTTGATGATGCCATCAAAATTATGCATATCTAATATTTCTGAGCATTGTGTTTCAAAATTTATTTTGTGATTTTCTCCATAACCAGTAAAGCTATTAACTTTGTTTTTATATGTTTGGAATGTACAAACATGGCTCTACAACTTCCTTGTTGAGCACATTTTTCCCACAGTCTATTTTGAGCGAAATATTAGAAATGTCCAGATTCAGCTAGTTTTGGGGGTCTGTGTATTATGTCAGGGGTGGATAAACATCTTATAACAACAATGACCCTGACCAAACATGACCCTTGTGGGAAATTATGCTAAACATAGGAATAATCAACATCTACTACTATCTTTACCTGAAATACCAAGAGGATTGATTTCTCTATTTATTGTCACATGTCACATGATCTATCCCACCACATAAGTATACCAAATACATGACAACAATCTGAATGCTTATTTAATGTCCATGATCCTGGGAAAAAGTTAGTTCTGATTGTTTTTGTGTTTTCTCCATATCCAGGCAAGCTATGGTATTGGGTTTTGTGCACAGGCATTGCTTGTTTACTTTGTAACATTTTCCCATGGTCACATGACCTCCATAAACTATCACCTATGTTGTTTCCAGTCATTTACAACTTCCTGAATGTGGAATGGACTTATTTCTCCTAAGAAAAGAAATAAAGAACGAGTACCTGCCACACAGTGTGTTGGCCCACTCCACCCAAGTTTACTGACCACCTATCTAAATGGTCACCATGAGTGGTGGGGGGGTGATACTACAGCATGCTGTATCTATATTTACATCACATAACTCCCTACAATTGGCAAATGACAACTGGCATATATTATAAATATCCATTCCATGGCTGTTAAGGAGATATGTACTTATATGAAAGACAGCCAAGGCCTCTAAGATTTGTTCAAACTTCATCATTTGTTTGCTGATGGTTCATCACCACTCACTTGATGCATCAATGTTTATTTGAGTCTTTCTGTCCTCAATGGCCTTCTTGTTATTTAGTTTACACCATTTTATAAACAAATACTAAATGGTTAGAGCCCTATAACCTCCTATACCTACAATTTTCATAATATCACCTCAGTCCTGCTTCCAGATATGGCCCTTTACTATTCCAATCCAGCAGTTAGTCAACCACCTTATGCATTATTGTCATATCCTATCTCACCCTGTCTTCCTGGTTTTACAAACCTACCCTGGCACATCCATATTTGTGTTATTGCTATAATTATGTCTACATTTCCCCTCTGCAGATAAACAATCATGTATATATAACTTGGTTGAACTGTAACTCAAACAGTGGATACAAATAGTCTAAGGTCAGATTCAACATTGTATAGTTAGTATCCTACCACATTTGTTAGTTGCCATACATAATCCATCATGAAAAGGTAATTATCATTGGCTTAATTTAACAAATATCAGTTCTTCTCAAATTCTTGAAATCAATGTTTCTACCCATTATATTTTCTTTTAATCAATTATACTATTTCACTTGACCATTTGCACTGGATTCCAGTTGCTTTAAATATAAGCTTAGAAGGAGGTAGCTCTGATCCATGGATAGAGTTCAAGTATTCAATTGGGGTACATTGCTGTGGCTCCATCAATTCTGTCATGTGTAATAGAATTTATAATGCGGTACGCATACCTTAGAATTTCCAGGAATTATTTCCAGTATTTTGGAAGAGTTTACATCATTGTATTTGGTGGAAAGAAAAGTTTTTGTTAGTGTATAATGTATCAGGTTTTAGAACAGGATTTGTAATCTTAGAATACATTGCATTGATTAAAGGCTTGATGGCAGAATTGATTAGGTAAAGTCATTTCCATGTTTGTCTGTATATTCTTGATTTGTAATTTTATAAGCAGTAGCACCATTTAAATACCTATTTTAGTGTTTTAGTTGAGCATCTGAAACTTGTCAGGCAGTATACACACACAAATATGTTAAGGATAACAGATAATATTTGTTGACTTTAGTCCACTTTAGTTGGGGTTATCCTGTGCTGTAAAGCAGGTTATTATGTTTGTTGTGAGGCAGGTGACTTAGCATGTGACTTGAGGTAGAGGGCCATTACTGGCAGATACGAGTCCTTATGTTTTTTTTTGATTAACTTTTCTTTATATTTCTAGAACCAGGTTGTTGCAATAGAACTAGCTATCCAGAATCTATTCAACCTTATATTACTTTTTGTCATTGATAAGTTTGGTTCTGGAACACTTGTTAGGCATTGTCCTAGAATTAGATTGTAGGGTACAGGGAGTAGCTTGACAACATGGAAGGCCTGATGGATACACAACATGAAGATGTAATATGACCACACATTTGAGCTTGCCAAATACTTGTTGCACTTCTGTAAGGGGTCATGTTGCCAAGAGGCTCAGACAGGGAGCAGTATACACAGTATGAACAACCACACAGGGAAGGGATGAGCATAGAGCACTAGAGGCTTGACTATGAGTAGAGAACCCAGCCCAAGTCTATTGCAAAGGTGCCCTTCCATAGAGAGGAAGGGGCACCTTATATGCAGTACATTATGCCTATGTCTCAAATAACAACAGAATCTGATATTAGTAACTCTACTGATGTAACAATTCATCTGTGATATGTCAACTATTTATCAAGGGGTTAAAGCAGTGTGTGTCAGAATAATATGTATAACAGTGAGGCTATGCAAGCTGTGCAATGGTGATCCTGATGGCTAGATGTGGACAAACAAGTGATGCCCTTACAACTTCACCCATATCCATAGTGTATGATATAAGCAACTGCATATGAATTGCCAATAGAAGTTGGTGTTTATAGATCCTATACAAATATCCACCAATAAAAGGTAACAATATATGTATATCTAGACATTTTTCTTAAAAACAAGTCAGCTGGTAAAGTGGGGACTCAGACTCTCTGAGATGGACTGTGTTAAAAAATTAACAAACTTGAAAATGTAGATCTATATTTGTATATATTCCAAATACACAACCAACTCAGTAGCTTCTCTGGAGACTTTACACTGAGCAATATGAGGCGCACAGACCACACAGACAAATGCAGATGTTTGCAAACTAAGCTCAGACCTCATTTTGCAGTCTGCATCTGAACCAAGTCAAAGCTGAGTCCATAAATCCACACTGTTACTTGGATGCTCAGACCCAGCTGGGAACAACTCCTCATGAAGTCCATGCAGACTGTCCAGATTGCTTACTTATTCATAGTTACCATTTCTTATTTAATGTACAAAAATGCAATATTTTGGAGAGTCAAATACAAGGCCTCAAGGTTACATGTCATGTGCATAAAGCATGCAGATTAACCATTTGGTAATATGAGCTTGTCAGTCCAAGGTGCTTGTTTTTATAATGACCCCTGCTGCCTACTCTTGGCCATTACTGGCAGTGGCTGAATGTTGTTGATAGGTACTACATCACCTGTCAGCCTTGTTGTCGACCACCACCACCACTACATCCCCTGCTGCCCCTCCCATCACCTCCCTGCCTCATGATTGTGTACATACTGCCAAATACAATACCAGGTCCCACTGCCATGGATACCACCACCCTCTCTCATACCCACCCCTCTCAGTGAAAATAACAACTGCAAAATCACAACAATAAGAGCTGCAGGAAGAACTACAGAGGCACCTGTCACTGCCTGCCCACTTCTGCTAGTGAGCAGCTAGCATGGTGGACATGGGTGGTGCAGTGGTGTATTCCATATGGTAGAACCATCACCTGGTGGGTGGGTGTGCACCCCTGGATGTGCTGTCTAGACCAAGTAGTGCCAATCACCCCTGTGCCCTAACCAGATGTGTGTAAGGTGAGTGCATATGTGCCCCACATCTAGTTGCTCAGATATACTTTGTTCTATTGTATATGTACCTATATGCTGCTGTATACCTTGAGACTACCTTGGTATAATTCTATCTACCTTGTGATATGTTCTTATTCCTTTTACAAAGAATATACCAAATAGTTAAATCACTAAGGAAGTAATATTGATCCAAATGCCTACTTGGGTGGAGTGGTCCAACACACTGTGTGGCAGGTACTCATTCTTTATTTCTTTTCTTAGGAGAAATAAGTCCATTCCACATTCAGGAAGTTGTAAATGACTAGAAACAATGTAGATGATAGTTTATAGAGGTCATGTGACCATGGGAAAATGTTACAAAGTAAACAAGCAATGCCTGTGCACAAAGCCCAATGCCATAGCTTGCCTGGTTATGGAGAAAACACAAAAACCATCAGAACTAACTTTTACCAGGATCATGTATACTAAATAATTATTCAGATTGTTGTCATGTATTTGGTATACTTATATGGTGGAATAGATCATGTGACATATGTCAATAAATAGAGAAATCAATTTTATTTGTATTTCAGGTAAATATAGTAGTTGTTGTTGATTATTCCAATGTTTAGTGTAATTTCCCACAGGGGTCATGTTTGGTCATGGTCATTGTTGTTATAAGATGTTTGTTCACCCCTGGCATAACACACAGACCTTCAAAACTAGCTGAATCTGGACATTTCTGATATTTCACTCAAAATAGACCGTGGGAAAAATATACTCAACAAGGCAATTGTAGAGCCATGTTTGTACATTCCAAACATATAAAAACAAAGTTAATAGCTTTACTGGTGATAGAGAAAAACACAAAATAAATTTTGAAACACAACACTTTGAAATATTAGATATGTGTAATTTTGATGGCATCATCAAAAGCATTATATAAGCATCCCAAATACATGCAAATTATGTCACAATACTTTGTATTTGTGGAGAAATGCTGTAAGAAAATTGTTGTTAATAATGTGATTTGGAAGGGTACAAACAACTACAAACACATACAAATAAACACATCATGTATTCCTTTACAATATCTAGTAGTAGCACGTCCATCAGCTTTGTATTTGCTGAGATAAGTATCATCTATATTGTGGGAAATTTCTTTAGTATTATTGTTTGTTTGGCCAGATGTGTGGTGAAATGATATACAGACAGTATTCATTTATAATATGTAGCAAGAAATTTGTTGTTGATGAGGTTTAGAAAAATAAAAACAAATACAAACACCTACAAATATATACATAAGGTACTACTTCACCATATCTGATACTAGCAATTTAAATTACATCCATAGGCCTTGTTGTTGTTGAGATATGCAATGAATGATTTATATTATGGGAACTTTGATGTTATTGTTTGTTTGGCTAGCTGTGTGGCAAAGTCATATACTTGATATTGATTTGTAACATGCTTGTAGTGAGAGAGCTGCTTTTGATCATGATGTTTGAAGGTGTACAAACAAATACAAATACATAGAAACATCTACATTGCATAGCCCCTCACCATATCTAGTAGTAGCAATTTAAATTGCATCCATAGGTCTTGTCATTCTTGAGATATGCAATGTTTTGTATTGTGGGAAAAGTTTGACCCAAAGCGGAACAAGTGTCTTGTAATCGTGCTTACATTTGTCAACTACGCTGTTAGAGCTAACAGCGTAGTTGACAAACGTAAGCATGATTATGCAGTGGACAGTTATTAATTAATTCTTGAGATATCCCAAGAAAAAGACCAATTAACTCGAATTTATATTATTAAATGCAGCTTGTGTTAGCAGTTGCCTTTTTCGCTCGAAATCCGCGCGTCGGCTAATTTTGATTCCCACAGTCAGAAAAATATTTCCACGACTACAAAGTCTTACTGATGTACTTCAAAAACTTTACTGATCATGTTCTAATGAAATCTCGGAACACTTCAAACTTACTAACCGTGGGAAAAACAACACTGGATCTTGTTGGGTACGCTGAATTTTCCCTGCAAACCCAGGATGATGAACGAGTTACTTATGTAAACATAAGGACTCGTAATCATGACCTGGATAGAACATTTTTTTAAACAAATATAATGTAATATGATGTAATTAAAATAGGGTTTGTTTGGAGTATATTGTGTGAATTAAAGGCTTTATAGCAGAATTGGTCAGGTAAAAGTCATTTTCATTTTTGTCTGTCTGTGATTTCATGAGCAGTAGCACCATTTGAATGTATTTATTATAATTTAGTTTGAGCATCTGAAATTTATGAGGAAGTGTGCATACAAATGGGTTAATATTTATTGACTTAGTGCGCTTTAGAGGTCATGTGATGTGGTGGTTATGGTGACTTGAGCTGGTTTGAACAGGAGACTTTGAACTGATTTGAGCAGGTGACAATGCATGTGACCCACCACAACTTTTCCCGCTTTGTCATCCTTAGTCAGCACTCTACTTAAAAGACAACTTTTCTGCTGCTTTGTCAGACTTAGTCAGCGCTTAGTCAGGATTAGTCACAATCAATTCACACGGCCATAGTACTTTAATATAGACAGAAGACAGAAGAAGACAGAAGAAGACAGAAGAAGAAGACAGACAGATTTAAGATTTGTTGGTTTGCCTTATCAGCTGGTTGTGCACTCAGTGTTTCTATGCTTTGAAATTTATCGTGCACTTGCACCTTTTATGCGGATTATTGACAGCATACCTCCTTTCTCGCCAGATACCCAAGAGCCCAACTAATAGTGTGGATGATTCGGGTCCGACATCGTTGGGCACAAGCAGCATGTAAGTTTGTACCTCAAACTCTGCCGTGTTCTCTTCGAGATCGACACTGCTTGGATGTTTGGTGAATTTTCTCCCCCTTGATCCTTTCCTACTTCATTTCATTCACTTCTGGATCGTAACGGTGTTAAGGGCCTTCTCTTCCAGAAATATCAGTGGCCAGCCCCTGCTGGTTCGCGCAGGAGCTCCACACCGTAGAATCACCCTCCGTGCACTCAGGAGACGATTCATTGCGACATTCTAGAGTATACCAGGCAGTTGTGGGACGGTTCGTTCCCATTTGGTGAAGAGATTGTGATTAGGTTGTGGGATACCAACGTGAGTCCTCTTCCACTTTTGAGATGTGGTGCACTTGCTGACGAAGATACAGTGATGATATTGACTGCTGCAAAGGCTTCACGATTCCATCATTGTGATACTTTATGGGAACCCCTTCACCCCCTTCACCCCATCCTGACATTATAGTGCGATGGTACATCCACGACGTATACCCGCCGACAAGATGCGTACATGTCGATCGACTATTGCAATGCTGCCCGTGTTGTACAACTTCAATGTCATCCAAGCCCCCTCAGGCCCCGCACACCTCGACCCCAAACCTGGGCCTAACTTCAACATTTTGTTTTCTTTCAATGCGGGCCAAAGCCATCTCTAGCAACTGAAGGGGACGGAAGCTGTCTTATGGGGTACATCTATTTCATTTGTCTCTGATCCTTGAACGTTCGTGTGCTGACCATAGGCTTTTGTTCTAGGGTCACAGCACAAACTCGCTCTATCTGCCCATTGGGCTGCTGGTCCATGGGCCAGCTCTTGACCTGGTAGGATCTCCCCACCATCCATCGCACAACACCCACCCACAACCCCTCAAGCGCGCAATTCCACACCCCTTCCCTCCACCAATTCAAGCAGTGTGTGTCCGCAAACCCTCCCTTCATTTCATCTCGGAAATTTGGATTTCCTGATGGCCTGTTAATGGATAGTTCGTGTTCCTCCGCGTTCCTCCGGCAAAACCTGCATCGTGTTTAGTGGAATACAAGCAGTATGATCCTGCAAACAACAAAAGTCTTTGACAGGTCCGCGACATTGTATTGATTCTCCGCAGCACAGATAGCACTATGGGGATCTTTCAGTGCTGTGGTTTCGAACCTGATCCAACTTCCTGTCACTGTGAGCTGGTGTTTCCACTGCCAACTAGCATAAAAAAACCCCGCACACATTGCGACTTGCTCACCTCCCCTGAAAATGGTGAGGGGGCGAGGCATTCCCTCATAAGTTGTGTTTGATTGGTTACACGGCTGGCGACAGCTGTATTATACATCCACACTGCAAAGCTCGCCCATAAGAACACCTGACCTGAGAACATTCTTCTGTTAGAACCAGAAAGCAATGATCCAGCGTTTAATTATCCATGTGCCTTAGGAACATCGTTTCTCGTCGGTTTTGATGTTGTTCGAAAGAATGATGAGGTATCTACTTGCGCTGGAAGTGAGGATTGGAAGAAGATATACAGACATCCAGAATGACAGGGCCCACCATGCTGCATGATATTTATAGCTTAGGTGTGGTGCTGTTAGAAATTGCAGGCTGAAAATCCTTTGTACTGCCCCGAGAGGAAAGAAAAGGCATGACATATGTTCTGAATACCAAAGCCTGCAGAAACATGGACAGAACGACAGGAAAGTTAAAGTCGCCTCCCAAAATTCAACGTGCATTTGTAAAGAAAGCAGAAGAGTACATCCCACTTGTCCTTGGTGAAAATTTCGGGATGTGGTATTGATATGTTTAATTTTAACTCAGTAGATGGAGCATTTGGCAACATGCTGGATGACGATGGCATGATGGCCAGTTTGATATTCATACAAAAGGTATACACGGCTTTGGAGGAGATTCAATTCGAACTCTCGAACGAACATTCTATGATCTCATTTTTAGAAATGCATTTGGGAACTAGAAGAGGTGATCGTGCAGGAGTCAAATAATGAACATATTTGATTTTGAAGCTGATTTACATGTACCCCTGTTATAGCAGGGAAACATAGACTTGTATTCATTTCATCTTTTATGATAGTTAGACATGTTGGTTATAGACATGTAGTGTTTACTTGCCACGAGGTCATTACTATCAGGCTCTTTCATAAGGATATTCGCTGGTTTCAGATCTGCATGCACGAGATCATAGGCATGTAGCGCCGCCACGCCATCAGCAATGTCAGCAATCAAGCTCGCAGCCGCCTCGAATGGCAGCCGCGTAGGCAAAGTTGGGTTGTCCCAGGCGTCAAGGAAAAGGCTAAGGTTGGGGAAGCGGCTGTTGGGGTGCTTGTCAACAAGAACAGGCAACACCAATGTTCCTATTGGGTCGATGTTGGATGTCCAGTCTAGATCAAATAGGACGGTGAGCAATATGACTATATTGCAACGCTCACACAGGGAAGCCTTAGACATAATTTACAGCTCGAAACTCTGATTTAACATTGCCTAGTGGTATTCACACATAGCGTTTGTCTTGGAGTAAACGTTGCACACATCAAACACATGCTTCTTTATGCGCTTCAGAGCAACGCTTTGCGTACCCCACGTCCCCTGGTGCACTTGCATCATTAGCCCACTGTGCATCTGCGCGCCGCTCTGTCAGTCAGCAGAGGCAAGTTGAATGTCGGCGAGTGGCATGATGGGCACGTTGTTCCGTCCAACCACTCGCAGGAATGCAAGCTCGTGGTCGTCGCTGGGGGACGGCAATCCGAATGGTATGTGTACAGGACGCCGAGTGGAGGGGGCCTGGGCTGCTAGTATGGACGAAGTATCTCCATGGTAGGCTTGAAGCGGTAGGCATTCTGATGATTCCTGTGAGTTCATGCCTGGTGCTGTTGTGTCAATCTGGCTTTGTTAGATGCGGACTGCTCTCAGATTGCAGACTGCGACCACCAGGACTTTGGCTGGGGGCAGAGACTACCGCTATCCATAGAAAGTAGAGACAATTGCGTCTGGTAAATAGAATAAGCAGGGCAATTCATATACCTTTTTACACCCACCTGGAAAATTATTGTTGTCCACCGTTCTGCCTCACCAAATCCTTTCTACCACGTGGGAACACAACAATCAGCACTCCCAGGAATACTCGCGCTACGGGGAAAAACATTGGAGCAAGCTGCCTGGGCGTGTCACGTGTGGGATGTATGTGTAGAGGCTAGTCAGGATGCCTAGTCGAGGACAACTAGACGATGGTCTCCGAAAGCGTCCCAGATGCAGACACATAGTCCTAACGGTGGAAGGAAGAGGGTCAAACAGTTATGAGTCGAGATACAGGAGGCTGAGGGCCTACTTTTTGCTAGTGATGTGCTGGGCCCGGCTCAAAGCCGTCGAGCTGTCAGGGCCGAGCTCTCTTGGGCCAAGCTAGGCCAGGCTTTAAGACAGCTCAGTGAAGGCTGAAAGCTTGGCTTGCACTCCAGCAAAGCCGAAGCCGGAGGCTCAGGCTGTGGCTTAGGGTTAGCCTAAAACATGCCTGTTCGGTGGACTTCCACGTATGTAATGCTTGAACGTGCTGTTTCTCTGAAGAGGGTAGTGTTCCCAAGCCATTTCAAAATTATATCATTTGAACTATATGGTACATCAGATTGTTGACCAGTTTGTTGCAGCATTGGTCTCGGCTGAGACAGACCACACCAAGCAACAGAAACTCAATGACCTTCAACTGTCAGAGGAGGAATGGGGACAAGTAGAGTCTTTCTTGGATCTCCTTGCAGTAAGCGGTCTCTCCTTCATTTAGTAGATGTTCCTTTATTCCTGATATCATTATCGCAGAGTTTGACTAGAGTATCATTTTTGTGCAATAAGCCTCGGCCTGAGCCGTCCCAAGACTGAGCCAAGCCTAAGCCGTCCTCGACGGCCTGGCTTGAGTATCTGGCAGGCCCTTGTCCTAATAAGCCAGGCCGAAGCCCCGGCTTTCAGGCCAAGCCGGGCCGGAACATCACTACTTTTTGCCTGATCATGGAGAGGCAAATGGTCGAAGCTGGAAGGGTGACATAAGGTAGAACTTTGCCCTGCGGTTAAGAGGGAGCGCCGCTGGAGAGGCAATACCTCTGGAGTGACAGAAACAGCAATAAGTCTCATTCTAGGCGATCTGGATGGCAATCTTCCGACAGTCGGTGCGTTGACTGAACAAAGGTGTTGTTTGACATCCTGATATGTGTAGGTGGATATGAGGCCGACGACCTAAGCCAAAATATGAAATTCGTGTCAAAGGACGAAAGGAGAGCCTGAGCTTTCTAGCGTACGTGCACTGCCAGTTCCACCTGAGCTCTACCAACATCCCCAACATCAATGATCTCCAATAGTTTCAACTCCGGCAGCCAGCGTAATTTTTTTCCGTTCATCCCGTACCCTTCGTCGAGTAAAGGATTGTTGGCTAGTGACGTGAAGCTACCTAAGCTTGGAAATTGGAGGTATGTAATATATAAAGAGAGATTGGAAGGATAGCAGAGAGACAACCTCTGCGAGGAATGCGCTTCTCAGAGGAGAGTCCTGATACCTCCGATTGCATTCGATGTAAAAAAGAATCGTCAAGGCCACGGGAATGAAGATGACGAGCATGGGCGTAAGGGAGAATTGATAAAGCCTCACAGGCCTGTTGACGTTATCAGGACAGTGCGGCCAAGAATAACGAGGCGAGGGAGGGCGATGCAGGGCATCCGCGTTCCATGTCAAGTCGCAATGATGAATTTAACGTGAAGGAATTGCTCCGGAAGAGCGTAAAAAGCAGGGACGAAACTGATGAAATTATGTGTGTATATGGTGGCTCGTACACCGATGCTGGACAGGTCTGGATTGACTGGAAGACAAGAGTCATTGTTGGCAGACGCGGGGATGGAGCATACGTTCAGTGGTCCGTGTCATCATTGTGCTATCGCCGAGACGCTCTTCTCTAGTCATTTCTGAGAAATTCGAATTGGATCGTGTTGAACTTTCGAAGAAGAAACTGCGAATGGGTGTGCCAAATTCGCCTTTGCTTGAGTGGTGCAGGAGAAGGTGGAGATAGGGCTGATGGCAACAAACAAGCTGGAAACAAAAGAGGCATTCCCAAATTCGGAGGTACCGAAATCTTATCATCATGTAAACCCATAGGCAGCTGAATGGTCGACTGATGCCAATCTCAATGACTCGGATACTAAGCGATGAGGCGTAGTTGCAGCTTGTGCCATAGTCCGGGAATTGACTGTCCTCAACAGCTTTACGCAGGGCGTCCACTAACAGCGTTACACAGGATCTCATCATTTCATCTACCAGAAATAGTTAGACAAGAATTGGCAGAAGCCAAGATGTTTGTTTCAAAAATACAAGGGCCCTAAACACCCAATGTCCATTTGCTCCGCGTGGAGCACGGGTGGCCACTAGTACTAGTGGGAATCTGGGGATTGAGAATGAAGCCGAGGTAATACCGTAACTACCACTGGCATTTGTCCGGATGCTCTACGCGAATGTCACATGTGCGTGACTGGCGTGACACAATCCACGCTCGTTGACATTGTTCGAGGTCGTCCACAGCTGACCAGTGTCAAAGCTCAGAACAACGCATTGCTTTTCAAGTGCCGGTGCCGGGGAGTTCCTGCCTATAAAAGGCTCCAATTCCTACGATCATGTCGTATACCCCGACCTCCGACTCGTCCCACTCCCACCACTCGCATCTATATTGGTCAGGCTCGTCTACTTCTTCAAGGGAGTCAGGTTGGCACACGTTGATTACCTACCCCACCTTTATCATTAATTAGTTCACAGATATGTCGAGTTCCACGCCCAGTAAACGTGGGGTGACGGGCGTCACAAAACATACTTTAGATAACGTGAACCCCCATTTGAAAGAGGACGTCAACAACAAGCTCTTTTCGGGCGCTTCCGTTGAAAGTTTTGTCCAACGTGTTTGGGGAATTGACCCGGAAGTTATAGCATCCATCAAAGCCCATTTCGGCAAAGACTCAAATCCCCTCGATAAAGACTCTTTCAATACCTACCAGTCACTGTGCAAAGACTCGTCGAACGAGAAACACCTCTACAAGCCATTTCAGCAGATGTTGGAGTCTTTGACATGCTCGGTCCGAGACAGTTTCAAGTTAGGCGAAAGTCCTTTTGTCTACTGGAATGCCCTAGGCCAATATGTTATGAAGAACCTTTTTGTTAAGCGCAAACCAGACATGCTCACCATCCACAAGGAATCCGTTAAACCAACGTGGATAATAACCCTACTAAGCATCGAATTCGTGAAGAAGCGGCAGGGAGCCAATAGTAACGAGGGCTTGATGGGCCAAATCCCAGAAGGTGAAATAGTAGATACTTCAACGTTGATGGTGGCGTCGGGATCGGAGAACCTCGCCGTCAAGTCGAAGAAGAAGGTACCCGCCAAAGGACGCAGGACACGTTCTCTAACATCCGGTGTTTCGCAAGTGACATCACGCTCGTCTAGTCCCGCTCTCGTCCTCGATGTTGGGCATTCAACCTTTGAAGAGGGCGAAAGGCCGGCGTCGACTCGGAGATTCAGCCCACACGTCGCTACAGCCTCAAATGAAAATCACTCCTCTACTCCATACCATTCTATCTCATCTAGTACGACCAGTCAGAAGCGCAAACGCTCAGAAGATGGTTTGGATCCACTCGCCAAACGCCTCAGACCATCGGTGATCACAAATGATCAACTTCAGCTCGCCACGTATGCTCTAGAATGCATGGATGTATCCACACGCCATTATACGACGGGCATCTTCATCGACAAGTTCAAGGTTTCGTTGTGGTATTATGACCGCGCATGCATTATCCGGACAGTTGATTTCGACTTCAAAGAGACACCAGAGCTCCTGGCACTTGTCGCTTTCGCTATTAGCACCTGTGACAGTCGCCGCGCAGGATTTGATCCACACTTACGAGCGAATCCTACGAATATATCGCCCTCCCTTGATCAACCCGTTTCAACGGTTATCGGCGCGCACCTGAAATTTCCCCAGGTGACATTCCAGATCGACGGTATCTTATATCAGTATCGCGGCCTCATTGGTCGTGGAACAATGGTCTACGACGGCACCCTACTCTTCGACGATGGTCATTCAATTAAGAATCAGGCCATGAAAGTGAGCTGGCCTGTAGTTGTTCGCCCGTTGGAGGCATCAACGATTATGAAACTGCGCGCAGTCATTCCCGACTGGAAGGACCACCTTCCAGAGATCAAATTTTGCACAACCCTCACCTCGAAGGAATTGAACCTTCCACGTATCGAACTTATAAAGGGTCTGACAAATTGTGGGGAACTCGAGGACAGGCAACTCCACGTCCTAGCGATGAAGAAATACGAAAAGCTTTGGAAAGTTGGTAGCGTCTCTAATTTTAAGAACGCTTTCGTTGATTGTTTAGAGTGTAAGTGAAGACCTTTCAGCTCCTGGTCTCACTGAATAATCACTTCTTCAGGTCACTATCATGCCCATACCACGGGAAAAGTCCTGCATCGTGACCTGAGCGAAAACAACTTGATGTTCGACCAAGATGGCGACGTGGTAAAAGGAATACTCAATGACTGGGATATGGCCTCGTTACTGGACGACGCTGGGGAGGTCCCAATTTCAACAGCACGTCACCGCACAGGAACAATTCCTTTCATGGCAATGGATCTCCTCCGCCCAAGTCCTCCAACTCATCTCTACCGCCATGACCTCGAGTCATTCTTTTACATCCTGGTCTGGGCTGCCATGAACTACGATCTCGGGAAGGGAGAACGTTGCAGTATCCAGAAAGATATTGCAGATTGGGACGGCAACCTCAAACGTTCGGGCGAAAGCAAAAATTCTTTCATCACGGACATTGATGTGTCAACGACAATGCTTGCCCAGGTCAGACCAGAGTTTGAGGAGCTTGCGAAGGAATGGATAGAGCCCTTGCTGGACCTGTTTTGGCTTGGTCGAGTAGCGCAAAGGCGTGCAAAGAAGGCTCCGACACAGTCCTACGATAATGCCACATATGGAGGGCATGTAACTTTTCACAGTTTCATGAAAGCTCTTGGCCGCACTCCTCGCCATCCCCCGGAAAGACAAGCCATAGTATAACGAGCTCGCTCTGCTCTCTTTTGCTATGTTTGGGAATGATAATAATAATTGTTGGGTGCTGCTCTTTATTCTGGAACCTACATAGTTCTTCACACTTATACCTGAAGGAGATGTTTCAAAGAATAAGTACTCGACGTCAACACGATTATCTTGTACAGAAGCGATCGGGATTGAGGATTAGTGATTCGTAACGTTGGGAGGGCAGCACGTGTCACGTGCCAACGGGCGTCGGCATCGATGCCTGAGGTTAATCCTTTTTTCAATCTCACTCCTCTGAGTGAGAAACGATACTTTAACAAATGTCTGCACTAATCAAACCTAATCTATTAAAGGGGAGGTCAGGAATATCTAATCCACGTCCCCCCCAGAATACCCCCTTTTCGCTTGCAACTGACAGGACGTCGGCGTACGATGTGATCTCGAAGAACGTGTGTAGCATCCCTCGCGGGCTGGCTTCCATATTCATGTATGTTAGACGATCGCTCGTCAGATGAATTCAGGGTATACCCGATAAAGGGAAACTCTTCATCCAATTGTCACTCTTTTGGTGCGAGAAACCGCAACACATCATTCACAATCACTTTGTCATGGCGGATGTCGATAAGATGCACGAAGAAATGCACCAATACAAGGAGCAGTTGGCAGGTTGAACGATGCTTTGTGAACAAGGCGGAAGTCGTCCCGCTTGACGCGATCGTTAGAGGGTATCCATCAGGTTTGGCCGATCTTTGATGATTTGGTGAAGAAACTAAACTTAGTATTCTTCAGGGGTCGGCGTGGGCCGACAAAAAATCCGGAACAGTTCACACCGAAATGCCCTTCCTCCCAGGCCTTGTCGAATCCCAAAAACTCCCTAAGCCCATCATTACTCCGTTGACCAAAGAAGGGCAATCATGACGAGAACACCTCCCCTGAGAAAGGCCAAAGCGTACCCTCGATACATCAAGATATGGGCTCACTCTCCGCCCTACAGCGGCCAAAAATATCAGCCAAAGACTCTATGACCAGGTTGTAGACGCCACCGCGTTGAAGCTATACACCACAGCCACAGACTACGCCAGGGGCGTCATCCCCCCCTGACACCAAATTCGATTTGGGCTCATCACTTCCTCCACAGGAAGAATGAACTGACTCCTGGCTCCCCTCGGTACTGATCCGTGGATGCTTATGCACCTGGTGGGCCTCAGCCAAGCTTCAACAAACAATATGTACGTGACTGGTTGGTGAGCACTGGTTTCCGGAAGAGTCTAGAGAGTGGCCCGGAGGGTCATGCGGGAAAAGGATGGGAGCAATGGAATGATAAATAGATTAAGCCGAACCCCAGCAGCTAGGAAACACATGGGATTGACCATGTAGGTGTTACACAACGACGATTGAACCGGTGACGCCGATGCACTTGCGTCGGCTGTAGCGCAGAATTGATATGTAGTGTTGGCACGGACACACTTCAGTATGTCCAAACGGTATATTTTGTGGTTGGCTTGAAAATGCAAGCTAGCAGCATCTAACCGTTCGCCTTGCAACCTCGATCCCAAGCCGTCCCAGTACCTGTCAATACGTGGCCGGGCAATCATTAATCAAGTTCGGTATATTTCACATAGGGGACACCCTGTCAACGGCATGTAGCATGTCCCCGGTTGAGAATACTTGTCCTCGTGGGGTGCATCGTGATCACCAGATGTCATATGTACTAATATACTATTATTTACTTCGCGCCTCATGAGCGGGTGCACATGGACTACATGGGACCTATTTCTTTCCGAATATAACGTGTTCCCCTCATTCCTCTGAGTGTTCAACCTGTGAGCCGCAATTTCTGTTTGCGATCCGAAAACAAGCAGAAGACGATGCAAGCAGGTGATCGTATATCACTCTGACAACTCGGCCCATCCCCAGTATAAGGACTTTAAATTACTCATTGAATTCGAGCCCCAGAAACCTAAACAAAGGACTGTTCCTCTCTTTGTGTTCAGGGTTTTCGTCACTAAACCATTTCCATTCGATGTTGTTCCATTCGCCGTCACACGATCGCCGGAGGGAAATCCTTCCACAGTCCCCAACTAAACGGGATACTGTATGTTGTCGCCAGCACCGACGACAAGCGCTCATGGACCTGATCACCATAGTTTAACGTAGCGTTGATAAAATTTCAGGGAGCAATCAAATCCCGGCTCATGTCGCAGGGAAGAATTTTCTTGGATACTACCGCTATTCGCAGAAAGTAGAGACAATCGCGTCTGGTAAATAGAATAGGCAGGGCAATTCATATACCGTTTTACGGAATATTTCATAGGTCGGCCATCACAAAGCTTATATGAAGCACTCGGGACCGCTGCTTAAATCTCGCTCAATGAAATGCTACGAGATAGGAGCACATCTCATCGTACGCACGCTCTGCGATTAGCCGAAGAGTGGAGGCTAGTATTCCCTGTAGGATTTTGCCGCCTGCTGGCGTGCCACAGGGTGTCTCAACATGACTTTCTGTGTTAATAAGGCTTACTTGGATTGGATTCGTCGGTGGATAGGGAGCAGATATTTGCATCCCACGTTTTGATTAAGATATCAACGCTTTCTTTCCACGACAAAATTTTAATTGTGTCCCAACTTGCAGGCGTCCTATAGTTCGCAGGGCGACTAATGCAACTAGAATTAATAGGGCTACTACATGACTGGGTAACAAGGTTGTCGAGCTACGTTAAAGCTTTCTTTCTATTCAGGGGGAGTATTTTATAGTACGGTCCATAAATTAGGTGTACAGGTAATGAAACGGTGTTCGAAGGGAGGTCACGTCATATATAGGTAAATACAACTGTATAGTCCAACATGCCTGGAGGCCGCGACATGTTAATTAAATTTAAATTAAGAAAGGACAGTGGTATACGAACTCAACGTCAGAAAATACATACAACATCTTTGAGCTGCACGTTCGGCGGATACCTGTCTACAAAAGATTTTCTGGCCTTCTATTGAAACAACAACAGGTCATGTAAGGACACATACTGTGCAGAGACAAACGGTGAGGAGGGGTCAGATCAAAAGGACCAATAGTCACTCACTACAGCCAATAACCGTTCAAGTATTGATTATTCTCGAAGGCGTGGTCACATTGAGCAGGCGCAGTGAAGCCTAATTCCCTCCACTGGACAAAGTCAAGTGGGGGGTCCCCACCACCGGTGGTAATTGCCTCGGGATAAACGAGGCCTTGGTCATACCAAGCGTAGATATTCCAGTGAGCGAACTGAGCTGCGAGAAGCGTGTTCGCCGTGTCGTTCAGCAGGACAGGTCGTGGAGCGCGGAGCGGTACCCCGGGACCTAAGCCTGGGGCGCCAGTAACGGGGAGGGAAATAATTTCGGACGAATAATTATGCGATGCTTGTAACTCGGTCGACGTCAGGCTTTTCAAAGTGTACGCGACAGTAAATGAAATGGTGTCTTCGGGCAGGCCCCCGTTCTCCTGGAGAAAGTGTGGGATTCTCATGATTTCCTACGTTACAGTGCACTGTGATAGGTCTACAGCCATTTATCAGCATTTAAATATGTTACGCATGCAGATCCACATACCGATTGCCTTGCACAACTTCTGCCAAAAGCCCGGTATTATGCTTGAGCCGTAGACATACCGAATATTTCCCTGGGCCCCAGAACTTGGTGCTGAAATCGGAGAAAGGCATGTGGCCTCGGAGTACACCTGATCCTCGTTAACGAAGACATAGAAGCATGAACGATAGTCGGCGGACAGGGGCAGCAGAGTGGAGAACAAGATGTATGGAATAGCCTGACTAGTATGTCCAAGTGTCTCAACGCGTAGATTGCGGGGGAAGGAGGGCGGAGGGTAGAACTGCTGACAGGGTGGCCAGATAGGTCAACGATATGTGTACTGACAGGACGACAATTCGAAGGAGATGAGACGAACTCGATATGCACGGTCGGCACGGAAGCACTGATTTGTACTGGAAAATAGTCCGAGACTGGACCGGCAAGGTTAAAAGAAACTAGATCCGGGGTATGATGGACACTGTCGGGGAAAACACGCGTTAAGAGGAGAAGTCGCGAGGGAAGCTGAGGAAGACGGTGGGGGGTCGTCGGATAGGTCAAGATCACACACGGACATATTTTCGTCTTCAGGTTTAGGAAAATCCCGGCGGGACAACAGGTTCAAGACTAAAGACGACATTTAGAATTAGAACTAAGGCAAGTTTGATTAGAGACATACCGTCCTCCTCTCGACAAGTGTCGCGAAGCTGTTGGAGGCGGCTTCCGACCTGTTTTGGCGTTCTCACCTTCCCCGTAACTTTGAATAGATGGTCTGATATGAACCTGTTGCGCTTCGGAACTCGTCGCAACAACCTAGGATCACCAGTGGAAGTTGGGCGATACTTGCTAAGGGCTACAAAGAATAAGATTAGTGGCGTGAAACATTGGAGGTGGTACATACCTTCGAAAAGCACAGTTTCGATATGAGGGGGCCACACGGCTTCCTTCTTGTCCTTCTGTGTCTTCCAAGTCTTTCTCCCCGTCTTAGCTACGAAGCCTTGAGTCGCACGTCCGTGACGGGAAGGGGGTATGTTACATCCAAGATCGCCCACGACCTTTCCTGGGGATCACCCATGGCAAAGGAAAAGGGATGATAGATCGAAGCAGCTACAATTGCCAGTGAGTAGACAGCTTCAACATGACATTATAAATATACCTTCAAGACCTATTCCGTTTTCAAATCCAAAGAAAGTAATATCATGTATTCGGCAAGCCGTTGAGGGCGGCGGCTTCCAAAGTGACCTTACCCTTTTTAATCTCAAGGGGTTCATAAATGTTGAAAAAATGGCTTGCAAACAAGGGTTGTGGCATGAGATCCTGGCCAGAAGTGGGAAAGTGTGGAAAAAGCTGAAATGGACCAGAAGCTGGCGAAGTGGAAACCACCCTCAGCCTTGGGAGTTTACATAATACAGCCATCGACGTCGGGTGCAACTGGAGCGCTTCCGCCGATGTTCGGCTACTCGCACCAACACTCCCTACAGCGAGAGGACACTGTCTCCTTTTGCCCTGACTATATCTACCATCTAATGTCTGAAATATACACTACACCTATCTGTACTATTAATTTTTGAAGCTACTAACGCCCTTGGATTTTGTTCAACTTAATTTACGATGCATTTGAAATTTGCACTTGGAGTTTGAGGTTACCCTTGGGATGACTTGAACTCAGAGAGAGTCCGAGGTCGGAGACACACCAATTTCTGTGTTCTCTGAACCTACAAAAAATCAATGTTTGAGAAAAAATACTGTTATGGTTTTTTGAATTAAGATACTCTGTCATCAAATTAAAAAGTAGATCATACATAGCCTCAGGCAAATTCTTCTATAAATATTGCAGAAGACGCTCACCGTGAGGAACGGGGGTCGTCTGGCGGCGGCCGGGTGTGCCGTACCGGTTTGACACCGAAGTGCAATTGTTTCCTTGTTGAATTCATATTAATGATCGTCTTAGACCAATAGTCTCTCCACTCGACAAATTGTGGGGAACTCCCGGACAGGCAACTCCACATCCTAGCGATGAAGAAATATAAGAAGCTTTGGGAAGTCGGTAGCATCTCTGATTTCAAGAACGTTTTTGTTGATTGTTTAGAGTGTAAGTGGAGACCCTTCAAACTCCCGGTCTCATTGAATGATTGCTTCCTCAGGTCACTATCATGCTCACACTACGGGAATAGTCCTGCATCATGACCTGAGCGAAAACAGCTTGATGTTCGACCAAGAAGACGATGTGATAAGAGGTATCCTCAACGACTGGGATATGGCCTCGTTACTGGATGACGCTAGGGAGGTCCCAATTTCAACAGCGCGTCACCGCACAGGAACAATTCCGTTCATGGCAACTGATCTCCTCCGCCCAAATCCTCCAACTCATCTCTACCGCCACAACCTCGAGTCATTCTTATACGTCCTGGTCTGGGCTGCCATGAACTACGATCTCGGGAAGGGAGAACGTTGCAGTATCCAGAAAGATATCGCATATTGGGATAACGACCCCACACTTTCGGGCCAAAGCAAGGATTCCTTCATCATGAACAGCATAATGTCAACGAGAATGCTTGCTCAGGTCAGACCAGAGTTTGAGGAGCTTGCGAAGGAATGGATATGGCCCTTGAGACGCCTGTTTTGGCTTGGTCGAGTAGCGCAAGAGGAGGCTCCGACACAGTCCTACGATAATGCCACATATGGAGGGCATGTAACTTTTCACAGTTTCATGAAAGCTCTTGGCCGCACTCCTCGCCATCCCCCAAAAAGACAAGCCATAGTATAACGAGCTCGCTCTGCTCTTTTTGCTATATTTGAGAATGATAATAATAATTGTTGTGTGCTGCTCGTTATTCTGGAACCTACATAGTTCTTGACACTTGTACCTGAAGGAGATGTTCCAAAGAGTAAGTACTCGACGTCAACACGATTACTTTGTACAGTAGCGATCCGGATTGAGGATTGGTGAGGCGCAATGTTAAGCGGGCAACACGTATCACGTATCAACGGGCGTCGGCGCCTATTCCTAGAATCAACACCAATCTTCCAAAGGGAAGGTCAGGAATATCTAATCCATGTCCTCCTCGGAACACCTCCTTTTCACTCGCAGCTGACAAGATATTGGCATACAATGTCATCTTGATTGCATGTAACATATCTTGTGGGCTGGCATCACTGCCAACATTTATGACAATTTATTCATACTTGCTTAACCACTACACCCAAATACAAAAGGAGGAAGGGGTCTGGCCCCCAATCAGCCACTGTCCCTGCACAGAGCACACCTCTCTGCCTGCATGTAGCTGGGTCAAACCCACATGTGCTTAATATTATTATATGAACCAAAAAAAAAAAAAAAATACATCATTCTCAATCACTCTGTCATGGCAGATGCTGGTGTATTTGAGAAAGAAAGTTATTTGCATCAGCATCCTGGCTTGGCTTCCATGTCTTTGTCCCAGTAAAAAAACAGAGGTTGCCAGCTGACTTTTTGCACCCAAAATGTAGGTACACTGTTGGCTTTTCTAGCACTGTCCTCAAGTAGTCCTACACTTGTATGGTGCAAGTCCTATGATATTGATTTCTGAGATCTGTAGGCAGGGTGTTGAGCAACATCCCCCTGTTGTCCAACAACAACATTCACTTGACATCAGCCCCTCCATCACACATGATACCCAGTCAGAAGTCTGGTATTTGAAATTGATTACAATTAATTACCTTCCACAATAACATATTTCAATTGACACCCTACTCAATAGCATACCCCAGCAGATAGAACACAATTTTCTTTGATTACTACATGTTGAGGTCAGGCAAACTGCTTATAATTGACCATAACATTTGCAAAATGACTCTTTTCAGTTGCAATACATTTTGTTTAGTCACAAACAATTACAGTAGATTTTCAGTACAATATGGCAGTAGCTACACATTATGAGTCCTTATGTTTACATAAGTAACTTGTTCATCATCCTGGGTTTGCAGGGGAAATTCAGCATACCCAACAAGATCCAGCATTGTTTTTCCCATGGTTAGTAATTTTGAAGTGTTCTGAGAATTCATTAGAACATGATCAGTAAACATTTTGAAGTACATCAGTAAGACTTTGTAGTTGTGGAAATAATTTTCTAACTGTGGGAATCAAAATTAGCCAGCATGCAGATTCCAAGCAAAAAAGGCAACTGCTAACATAAGCTGCATTCAATACTATAATTTCGAGTTAATTGGTCTTTTTGTTGGGATATCTCAAGAATTAATTAATAACTGTCCACTGCATAATTGTGGGGGTGGGCAATGCTTAGTAATTTCACATACTGATGCAAATAGCTGCTGGTAAATAAACTTAATTGGACTGTAAATAGACTAACAAATTCACTGGAGAGAATGGTTTTGCATTTTCCAGCTTCCAAAATCACTTCAAACACTCAATTCAAAGACAAACTAACTCAGAATTTTACTCCCAACAAAATGTTAAATACAGATCTTTTGAAATCTTTTTCTTTTGTAGAGAAGTCATGCCAAGCAGGGCTGTTCTGAGACATTGCTGCAACAGCCAGAAAATCTGGATTTAATAAATTGTAGTCTTGATATGTAGGAACAAGATTAGTCAATGACTCAAGGCCTAAAAATGAGCCTCTGAGGATATAAAGTTAAAAGACTATTTGCAAGGGTCTACATTGTTTTTGACTTTATAAGATAGTGGTTTGATAAAATATATATCTGTATTCAGAAACATATTCTCCTAGTGTATATGGAAAAGTTTCACTAATGGTATGAGAGGAGGCAGTAAGTATTTGCAAAACACATGCCATGTCCACTCATGTGTGCTGCAGTGCACATGCACAATGTTACAAATTCCCTATTCACGCGCCCCATCACTTCTTTTCTTACACATTACTGATTATCAGATGCTTATCGACTCTTATCTCTCAAAGACCCATATATGCATTTCCTTTCTCATGCTTACTCATCTTTTGTCTTATGCTTACTCATTCTCCTTGAAGCTTACTCATTCTTCTTATCTATAACAAATAGTGTAAACCACGCTTATTGGACCTTTACATATATATAGGGATACTTTAGCTTAGTTAGTTCTTTAGCTTGACCTAGCTGAAATACACCTTATTCATCTACTCTGATCTCTTGACATGAACTCAATCCTACTTGCCTTATGAAGGGAGTAGTGTATCTTTGATTCAACAATCTGACTTTAGCCCTATTGAGGGAGTCATTGGACGTTTGACTTATAGAGTCAACGGTCTATAGTAAACGAACAATAAACCAGATTGATCTAAAGGATAAGGCCTAAACAGCTGTAATAAAAGGTCAAGCTGATCAGAACCATCAACCTATTAAGGTTCAGATGCAATGGCACCACAATATGGATTGAAACCTGCAAGCAGCAGTGAAAGCAGTAGAAGCAGTAGTAGGCAAAGCACCTTCAGCAATGAAGACTTTCAAGACACAGAAGAACAACCAAGACTCTCAGTAGTCACACAAACAATAGAAATGCCCACGACACCGAAACCAAAGGCAGGAAGTTCCAAAGGGAAGGAACCAGAGAAACCACCGAAACCCGAATCACCAGATTCCCTGATACCACCCGACTCTGATGTAGAAATGGCAGACAAACAAAAACCCACTGAGATCAAACTCAGTTCACCAAACATTTTTGATGGAAACCGAAGGATGACAAAAGACTTTGTCCTTGACTGCAAGATGTACTTGCAAGCAAACAATAGAATCTATGACATGGAATGGAAAAAGATCCTTTACGTGCTCTCATACATGAAAGGAGGAACAGCAGGACCATGGAAGAAGTCCTGGTATGGAGAGAACAGCAACAACCCAGGAACCTTTACAGAATTCATAGCAACAGTTGAAGAAGCATTCTCCACACCAGATGAAGCAGGAGATGCCAGACAAACTCTGAAAACGCTGTGCATGGGAGGAAACATGACAGCCAATGATTACATTGCGGAATTCAAATCAGCCGCATCAGAAAGTCAGATCACTGAAGACAAAGCACTCATTGAGTACTTCATGGAAGGAATACCCCCTTCCTTGACTTGGGTGGAGTGGGCCAACACACTGTGTGGCAGGTACTTGTTCTTTATTTCTTTTCTTAGGAGAAATAAGTCCATTCCACATTCAGAAAGTTGTAAATGACTAGAAACAACATAGGTGATAGTTTATGGAGGTCATGTGACCATGGGAAAATGTTACAAAGTAAACAAGCAATGCCTGTGCACAAAACCCAATGCCATACCTTGCCTGGATATGGAGAAAACACAAAAACAATCAGAACTAACTTTTTCCCAGGATCATGGACATTAAATAAGCATTCAGATTGTTGTCATGTATTTGGTATACTTATGTGGTGGGATAGATCATGTGACATATAACAATAAATAGAGAAATCAATCCTCTTTGTATTTCAGGTAAAGATAGTAGTAGATGTTGATTATTCCTATGTTTAGCATAATTTCCCACAAGGGTCATGTTTGGTCAGGGTCATTGTTGTTATAAGATGTTTATCCACCCCTGACATAATACACAGACCCCCAAAACTAGCTGAATCTGGACATTTCTAATATTTCGCTCAAAATAGACCGTGGGGAAAATGTGCTCAACAAGGAAACTGTAGAGCCATGTTTGTACATTCCAAACATATAAAAACAAAGTTAATAGCTTTACTGGTTATGGAGAAAATCACAAAATAAATTTTGAAATGCGACGCTCAGAAATATTAGATATGCATAATTTTGATGGCATCATCAAAGGCATTATGTAAGCATCCCAAATACATGCAAATTATGTCACAATACTTTGTATCTGTGGAGAAATGCTGTAAAAAGCTATAAGAGAAGACAAAACCCATTATGGAAATATTTTCCTGTGGTGTTGAAATATGAATGAATGAATGAATGAATGAATCACCTTTCTGCCCGAAAACTGGGTTGATAAAGAACTCATCTTTAGTAAACTAAAGAACTTGTAATGCAGAAAATTTTGACGATGGATAACCCACCTACCACCATTAAGGGTTGGTACCAGAAAGCATCCCTATTTGACACTCAGTACAGACATGCAAAATTGATCATAGCACGCATCAAAGGAAACACAGGAAAATCAGCAGGAGGAAACAATGGAACAAAATACAATTTCCAATGAAACAATCCCAAATATATCCTGAACAAAGATCCGAATGCAATGGATATAGATTGATTGACCATCCAAGAAAGAGATGAACATATGAAATGAGGATTATGCTTTGAATGCCATAAGTTTGGACATCGAGCATCCAATCACAAAGCAGGAGGTTCAATTCCTCAAACTCCACGAAAAGAAGAACCAAAATTACCAATGAAAGGCAAAGATGCCTATATGAAAATCCGATCTCTCATGGCAGAATTAGATGAAGAAGAGAAAGAGATTGCCTTAAAGAATATGGAAGAAGAGGGTTTTTAAAGAGGCAGACTGAATCAATGTCAGTACCTGCCGAGACCTATTCTGTTACATTGTCACCTGTAATTCTAGGAGAGATGAATCGACAATCATTATCTATTCCAATTACAGTAATCAAAGAACAGAAAAACATTGAAACCCCAGCAATTGGACTCATTGATTGTGGAGCCGGAGGAATCTTTATCAACAAAACATTTGTTGAAGAAAACAAAATAAAGACAACTCCGTTGAGAAAGTCAATTTTGGTCAGAAATGTAGATGGGACAAAGAACAAATCAGGGAACATCACAGACTGTGTATGGACCAAGATTTGAATTGGAGATGAAGAAATCAGAACCTGACTGTTAGTCAGTGGATTAGGGAAAGAAAACATTATCCTCGGATTACCATGGTTGAAACAGCACAACCCCAAGATTGATTGGGAGAGAGGAACACTCAACTTTGGACCAAGCATTAAAAAAGGAGTTCTATCAGAAGCAATCCGAAGAAATTTAGAAATCTGACAGATGAAACAAACACGGCAATATCCCAAGGCAACAGTAATTGAAATACAGGAAGAATATCCAGGAGAAATCCCAAGGAATCAACCCCTTGAAGATTGGCAACCAATTCTTTTAGGAATTGATGAAGAAGATGATGAAGAAGAATCTGTTTGGATAAATGCAAAAACATCGATATCACAAGAACTGGAACACAAGGCAGAAATCAAAGATCAAAAGCCAAAGAAGACGCTACCAGAATTTTACCAGAAATATGTGTCATTATTTGATGAAACAAATTCGGAAAGAATGCCAACACGACAATCATGGGACCATGCAATAGATCTAAAACCAGACTTTATTCCAAAAGACTGTAAGATCTATCCCATCAGTCCAGCAGAACAAGGAAAATTGGATGAATTCATTGACAAAAATCTACAAAAAGGATATATCCGACCATCAAAATCTCCACAAGCATCACCCTTTTTCTTAGTATCAAAGAAAGACTCAGTGAAACTTCGGCCAACTCAGGATTATAGAAGATTAAATGAAGGAACAATAAAGAATGCATACCCTTTACCACTTGTAGGGGAACTTCTTGACAAACTGAAAGGGGCCAAATATTTCACGAAATTGGATTTATGATGGGGATACAACAATGTCCGGATCAAAGAAGGTGATGAATGGAAGGCAGCATTCAAAACTAACAGAGGATTATTCGAACCTCTTGTTATATTTTTTGGCTTATGCAACTCACCAGCAACATTCCAAAACATGATGAATGATATCTACGCAATAGAAATCAATGAAGGATGGATCCTGATCTACATGGACAACATTTTGATTTCCTCCAACAACATCGATGATTTACAAAGAAAGACCATGAAAGTCCTGGATAAATTAAAGGAAAATGACTTATACCTAAATCTGGACAAATGCATATTTGAAGCTACAGAACTCAAATACCTCGGATTGGTTATTAGAGAAAATGAAATAGGCATGGAACCAACGAAATTAGCAGGAATTGCAGATTGGCCAGCACCAACAACAGTGAAACAAGTCCGATCATTCCTTGGATTTGCAAACTTCTACCAAAAGTTCATTGGACACTATGCCAAACTCAGCAGACCATTAACAAATCTGACAAGAAAAGACATTGAATGGAAATGGTCTCAAGAATGTCAGGAAGCATTCGACGGATTGAAACAGAAATTCTTATTATCACCCGTCCTCATGATGCCAGACAAAACCAAACCATTTCACATCAAATCAGATGCTTCAAAATGGGCTACAGGCACAGTATTACAACAACAAAACAACAATGGAGAATGGCACCCATGTGGATATATTTCATGTTCATTCACAGAAACTGAAAGGAATTACGAAATCTACAACAGACAATTATTAGGGATCATCCAAGCCTTAAAGACATGGAGACATTATCTTGAAGGATCACAATTTCTGACAGTAATTCTGTCAGATCACAAAAATTTAACATACTTCCAAACAGCACAAAAATTAAACCAACAACAAGTAGGATGGAGTCTGTTCCTATCACAATTCAATCTCAAACTAGTACACATGCCTGGAACATGAATGATACAATCTGACACTTTATCAAGAAGATCAGATTATGTCAACACAGAAGACACAGACAATGAAGATTGGATTCTTTTACTAGATGACATTTTTATCAAAATGATCGATATAGGTTTACAAGAGGACCTGAAGAAATCAGTTGAAGAAGATGATTTATTCACAAAATCAATTGAAGCATTGAAGGAAACAGGGACACCACCAATCAAATCAAACCTAGCTGATTGGAAATTCGAAGATGGACTTCTGTTTTTCAAGAACAGATGTCATGTGGGACCAGATGCAAAATTGCGATGAGAAATAGTGCAAAGATATCATGACACAAAACCAGGAGGACACCCAGGCCAATATAAAACACAAGAATTAATCAGTCAAGAATACTGGTGGCCAGGAATGGGAGTATTCATAAAAAATTATGTTGATGGTTGCGCCACATGTCAACAAATGAAAGTCAACACACACCCAATGAGACCAGGATTAATACCAATTGCAACAAATGGAAAACCACATCCTTTCTCATTTGTCACAGCTGATTTTGTCACAGACCTCCCAGAAAACAATGGAAAAGACAGCCTCATGGTCATGGTAGACCAAGGCCTTACAAAGGGGGTAATTTCTATCCCCTGTACCAAAACAATTGATGCTTTAGGAACAGCAAATCTTTACTTGGAACACGTCTACAAAAGATTCAGATTACCCGATACCTTTTTATCTGATCAAGGCCCTCAATTCGCGGCAAAAGTCTTCAAAGAACTAGGAAAACTCCTTGGAATCAAGCTTGTAATGAGCACAGCATATCACCCACAAACAGATGGAGAAACAGAACGATTAAACCAAGAGCTCAAAATCTATTTCCGCATGTTCTGCCAGAACAACCCAGCAATATGGAAGGATCTTAACCCAATCTCAGAATTCACACACAATCAAAGAACACACTCCACAATGAAAAGATCCCCATTCTTCCTTATGATGGGATATGAACCACAAGCAATTCCATCAACATTCCAGAAGACAAACGTTCCAAGTGTAGAACAATGGATGATTGAACTTAACAGAGCACAAGAAGAAGCCATGGCAGCACATGACTTGGCAAGAAGAAAAGTTGCAGAAAGAACAACACAAGGTTTCACCCCACTCAAACAAGGAGAACACATTTGGTTAGAAGGGACTAACCTTCGAATCTCCTATCCTTCAAAGAAATTGGCACCAAAATGAGAAGGACCCTTCAAAATCCAAGAAGTCCTCGGACCAGTAACATATAAATTGAAACTTCCATCACAATGGAAGATCCACCCCGTGTTTCACGCATCCCTTCTTACACCATATAAAGAAACCAATACTCACAGACCCAACTTCTTAGAACCCCCACCGGATCTTGTGAATCAAGAAGAAGAGTACAAAGTAGAAGGGATTATCAATCACCAACAACAAGGCTGAGGCTTCCAATACCTCGTGAAATGGAAAGATTACTCATCCGCACACAACACATGGGAACCCAAAAATCACTTAAAAGGAGCTCAAAGGATACTCCAATCCTATCAGAAGCTACATTGCCTCTAAAACTATTGTCTATCATTGCTCTCAACAAATTTCAAACTTCCACACAAACATGTCTTCTCCAACCGTTAACAACTTCTACATCGCCACTGCCACTCCTCTCACCAACCCTCCCAACACTCCCATTGTTGATATTGCATCTCAAGAACGTCTTGAACTGGCAACAAAGATCATACATCATCAAAAATTCTTATCGTGGTTCATGCATGAAG